>OV702280.1:300414786-301040286 GCA_916181665.1 Avena sativa | reverse complement strand
AATTCCAAGAGCCTCGTGAGAGAGCCCGGTGTGGAACATGCAATGGTGAAGGGCACAATGCAAGAAAGTGTTCTCAAAGGAAAATAGCAAAAGGAAATGAAGCAAGCACTAGCCAACAAAGTGGTAGCCAACAAGTCCCAAGCCAACCAAGAACTAGCCAACAAGCTCCAAGCCAACCAAGAACTAGCCAACAAGTCCCAAGCCAACCAAGAACTAGCCAACAAGCTCCAAGCCAACCAAGAACTAGCCAACAAGTCCCAAGCCAACCAAGAACTAGCCAACAAGCTCCAAGCCAACCAAGAACTAGCCAACAAGCTCCTAGACAACAAGCTCCTAGACAACAAGCTCCTAGACAACAAAGAGGTCGATCACTTGGGCTTAGCAGAGGAAGAGGGCGTGGCGGTTTTAACCCGTCTAGTATGTTAGGTTACTTGGCAGAACCAAATCCTTATGTTAATAGGTACGGATTGAATATTCATACTTGCACCCTTATGTTACTACCTACTATGCTTATTTCATTGAATCAATTATTGTTCACATTCATTGCATCCTTTACTAACTTGTAGCTTTTGTTCTTATAATAGGTATGGCGACTCGTCCCAACAAGGGCAATGATGGGGACGGTGTGAACTACTCGGCTATCTGGGCGAATGCTATGAAGGTGGTGGAAGAGAGGAAGAGGAAGGAGAAAGAAGAAGAGAAGAAGAGGAAGGAGGAAGAAGAAGAGAAGAAGAGGAAGGCATTTGAAGAGGTAGTTCAACTTGCTCGAGACTTGGCGAAGAAGAAGGACGAAGAGGACGAGAGAAACAAGAAAAAGGAAGAGGAAGAGAGGAAGAAGAAAAGGGAGAAGGAAGAGGAAGAGAGGAAGAGGCAAAAGGAGAAGGAAGCGGAAGAGAGGAAGAGGCAAAAGGAGAAGGAAGAGGAAGAGAGGAAGATGAGGGGCAATGCTAGGCCACCTTGCACCGACCAAGAGGAAAGGCCACGAAAGGCGTTTCGTACTGACGAGGCCCATGGGAAAGAGGTTCCTATTTGTTGGTGTGGAACCGATTGCACTCTTAAGGAATCCCAAGACTACTTATCCGATAGTTGGGGAAAGAAGTTCTTCATGTGTGCCAACTACAACCGCTCTCCCGAGCGTAGCCGCAACCCATACGACAAGCCACGGGTATTCTCAAAGCTTTTTAGTTCTTCATGTGTCCCAAACTATTCCATAGCATATCCTCTAACATGCACTATTTTCTTGTAGTCTCCCCCTCCGGTATGCAGGTACTACACTTGGATAGACCTTGAGCAACCTCAATCCAACAAGGCTATCCAAGAGATCGATTTTGCCATAAGAAGAAGTCGCTACGAAGAATGGCTACGTGACGAGGATATGGCGAGGAAGCGCAAGGAACGTAATGACGAGATCCGCAGGAAAGAGGAGGAAGAGGAGCGCAAAGCTAAGGAGGCTCGTGCTGCGGAGAGGGAAAGGCTTCGTCAAGAGGCGTGGCGTTCCATGGAGGAAGAGGAAGAGAAGAAGAGGAAGGGCAAAGGACCTATGCTTTAGAACACCATGTTTGAAGTTGTTTGAGATGCTTAAGGGCAAGAACTATTAGTGTGATGTCGAACTATTAGTATGTAAAGCCCCTTAAGGGCAAGAACACCATGTTTGAGATGCTTCTATTTGAGTATGTCATGAACTGCTATCCCTCGTCTTTTATTTGCCTTGTGTAATGTTTGTCATGTTAAAGTCTCAGAACAGGGAAATGTTTGGTCTGAACACAGTTTCAAGGCATAGCGCCTAGCAGAACGGCGCTACACAAGCATAGCGCCTGTCTGCTAGGCGCTATGCTAGCAGATTTCGTCTTCCCCCCAAACTAACAGAGAGCAAACCGAGAGTTGGCTCGGGGAAAACTCTAAGTCAGTGTGTAGCGCCTGTCTGATAGGCGCTATGCTCTGAGGTGTATCGCCTATCAGACAGGCGCTACACACTGACTTAGACTTTCCCCGAGCCAACTCTCGGTTTGCTCTCTATATGCTCCTGTTAATTTTGGAGCAGACGAAATCTGCTAGCATAGCGCCTAGCAGACATGCGCTATGCTCCTGTTAATTTTGGAGCAGACGAAATCTGATAGCATAGCGCCTAGCAGACAGGCGCTACACACTGAACTGCCCAGTTTCAAACAACATATACTCAAACAACACTTGTTATACTAGTTTCAAACAACATATACATATACATAATCTCAAACAACATCAACAAATTGTCATACATCAACATAGTCTCAAACAACATCAACGTAGTGCCAATACATGAACATAGTCTTAAACAACATCAACATAGTGCCATACATCAACCCATACATAGTCTCCAACCTAGTGCATCATCATCGTGCCATACATGACCTACTTCCGTCCACGCGTCCTTGGGCCTCGGCCCCTCCTTGGAGGTATCTTCTTTGTCACCTCCTCTTCTTGCGACTCATCTTCATCATCATATTGTAGGCCTCTCGTCCTCCTAGTCGCTCTTGACTTCCGTGGCGGCTCGTCCTCGACAACATTGGCCTTTCCCTTGTTACGGAAGTCGTCCGGCGTCCAGCGATTAAACTGTTTCCTTGGCTTCAGCTGGTATGCGGAACGAATCCGGTACTCCTCCTCAGTCTCATTCTCCATATGAGGCAGCTACATGTAAGATTGTATGGCTATGAGAAATGCATGGGAAACAGAAAGCACTAAATGCATGTAAGGTTGTCCCATACCTCATCTTCCGAACGAATCGCCGAAGTGGTGTCATCCTCAACATCATCCTGGAGATGGGCCGACGGATCAGTAGTCGACTTGGACCTAGAACCGGACGGGGTTGTGTACTCGGGATCGCGGAAACCTAGCACGTTAGATAAGCGACGCATCTTTTGGGCCGAGCGCTGTAACAAATAACAACATAAGTCAAAACAAGAACATGCCTATCTTGAGGAAGTCTCGCATCCATACCTTAAGGAAGTCTCGTATCATGCCTTCTCCCTTTTTCCCCTTAGGGGCAGCAAAAAGAATCGCCTCGGCATCGTCGGCATATTTCTTTACCTCCGTTCTCTACAGAGTCAAGAACAAGAACATGTTAGGCAAGAAAGAGATGAGAGTTCAAGGAAAGTAATGCGAAGGCAACGATAACTTTACCGCAAAGTTGAGTGAGGAAGAAAGCGGGATGTCGGTCCCCTTCCTGACCTGCCGGTTGTACTGAGTGTAGGCAAGTTCATCGAACTGGACTGGCTCCTCCAATATTTCTTCCTCGTAGGACGGCGGGCAAATGGAGACACGGGTACTACCAAGAAACCAATGGATGTAGTTGTTAAATGCAACTGGGCAATGTGCTCTTCCATTATTCCATTCCGTTCGTCGAGCATTCTCCACACAAATGAGGAACTCCATGACGTGCCTCCTATGATGGTGATCCCAATTCTTGATCTTCCTCTGCCTCTTTCTGTCCAACCTGAACAACAACAAAGAACCATGTTAGTACCATCCAAAGCAATTGAGCACAAGTTCTCATGCTAACTAACCGATGAAGCTCCTTGTCGGTGTCCTTCCACACGGGAGGGTTGCACTGAAACAACCCGAACTGCCTCATCACCCGTTGTGGCATATGAAACTCAACCGCCCAATTGCAAATCAATGAGCAGCACATGAGCCAGAGAGATTGTTCCTCCAAGCACTTCGGGTTAATATCAAATCCGAGAGCAATACCAAACTCGTCCCCACAACCATAAGGCTCCCACTCCACCTGCAACATATCACAAGAACATGTTTGGTATCGATTTTGACTCGTGAAGTAAATATTATGGATAGTGACGTATAGATAAACATCTACCTGCTCGGGCGTAATCGCATCAAACTCGTTCGTGTACTTGAGGTACATGGAATCAACATCGCTTGTCATCTCCGATACCACGTCCCACTTGTAAGCCCAAGTCGGCTGGCGTAGAGGGTTTCTATTATACGATGGCCAAGGATGGTGGCCCACCTCTTTGGGACGACCAACTGGTAAGCGTTCCCAGCTCCATATCGAGAGAAGAACCATAGCACCACCTATTTCGGCAGATTCGCCTGCCCTACGACAGGCATCGTCCAACTGCAAGTGAACAAAAACGAGGTCAGTATAGCATATGTGTGGACTCGACATATACAAATGAATGTAGAGTGCACATGTGATTACCTGCCGGTACAAGTAGGCAAGAGCCGCCGAACCCCAGCTGATATTGCTATCCCAGTTTGCTAGTGCCTTGAGCCACATCCACTGAGCGGTCCTACCTCCGCTGTCAGCAAACAGAGTCCTAGAAAGGACATACCACACGTACACACGAGCATGTGTCTCGATCACCTCAACCTCGGCGGGGTTCGGGCATTCCCTAAAGTTCTCCACGATCCACGCATATGTCGCGTCTGCTGGGACTCTATCTTTGCTCTTATCTTCAAGTTCTTCAGGAGCCATGCCAATAAGTAGATGCATCGCATTGCGCCACCCATCGGAATCTGTGCTCATACAGAGAGGCTTCCCCGCGATAGGAAGTCCAAAGATCATGGAAACATCCTGAAGAGTAGGAGTGATCTCGCCGGTCCGGAGGTGGAAAGTGTGCGTCTCCGGCCTCCACCGGTCGACAAGTGCGGTGATAGCAGCCGCGTTGAGGTTCGGCGTCGACCGGCTCACAAGCGTGATGAAAGGGAGGAGGCCTAGCCGCTTGATGTACTCGGTGTACCGCTCGTCGTACGTCATGTCATTCGAAGACGCGCCATGAGACCGAATCTTGAGGGGACGAAGCCTCTGCATACATACAAGATCGAACATTATGCTTTTTCCAACACAATTGAATCAATAGAAAAATAAAAGCAAAGAAGTTCAACCATGGTTTTATTACCATATGCTTCTCCGCCATCAAGTATGCCCGGTGTTGATGATCATAGTAATCCTCAAGTAGCCACACCATCCTACATATATATTCCAAACATCAATAAAATGTGTGTGGTATGTACAATCCATATATGGTAGCATATTATTCAAACATCCATACAAATCCATATACAACCATCATACAAATCCATATACAACCATCATATTATTCAAACATCCATACAAATCCATATACAACCATCATATTATTCAAACATCCATACAAATCCATATACAACCATCCATACAACACACTTCCATTCACCATAAAATACAACTAATATATAACTACAAGTAACCAAAAACATGCACAAACATGCCATATTATGAATCCAACTAAACCTAGGGTTTGAGGATAATGTGCAAGATTGATTGGATGAAAGAGAGGGAAAAGGAGGGGAATACCTTGAGGGAGGGATGGGGAAGCAAATCCACGGTGAAATCCCTCAGATCTGTTGGATTTGAGGTGGGGATTTGAGAGAGAGAGGAGGAGGAACCGCCGGGTGCCCTCTGTGTGTTCTTCCTGCGCCTGAGAGAGTGAATGGGTCGGGGTGGGAGGGGGGCTGCGGGCTGCTGAGTATGTCTCAAAGTGTAGCGCCTATCAGATAGGCGCTACACCTGAGGCATAGCGCCTGGGCGTCACACGGCGGGGTGGGGCCAGGGAGGGGCCAGGCGGTGCCACGCTGGCAGGGGGCATAGCGCCTAGCTGAAAGGCGCTACACTGTAGAGTGTAGCGCCTTGTTGTTAGGCGCTACAAAAAGGGTTAGTCCAGTGAAATAGTTTTTCAGATGGGTCATTTCGTGAAATCCTTTCGAATTTGGGTTTTTTTTGTCCATTCTGCCGGAAGGGGATCGGCTATAATCACGGATGCTCGAGTGGATAGGGTTGTGCCGCTGTGGTACTTGGCGGTGCCAGTGGTGTTATTTCTCCAAATTATCAAGGGCAAAGTTGTCCAAAAAAAATCGTCCGTCTCGTACGAAAACCACCGCAAGACAAATTATATTAAAAAAAAACTATATATATAAAAATGTAAAAGTACTATGAAGAATAAAATAAAACATAAAAGACAAAGAAACGAAAAAAGGAAAAGAAAAACGATGCTAATGGGCCGGCCCACTCGAGGGTCTCCGCCTGAGTTCTCGTGTTGAGCAAATAGGAACCACCGGCAATCCCTATTTGACCCGGGCTGTTGTAGGATACGGGGTCGGAAAGCGCTACTATAAATAAAAAGAGGCTCGGGTAGAAGAAGTGGATTCGGTGGACACGCCGGAGTAGTATCATCTGTACATATATTTATTTACGGTTCCTTGTAGGACGGCCTGTCGACCTTGCCTTTCCGCCGACCAAACGCCGACGGCGTTGTCCGCCGACGGCTTAGGGTCGTCGCCGTTTGTCTCCGCCAACGGCCTTCTCAACCTTACGCATCTCGATGAAGCGGAAGAGGAAAGAACAGCGCCCCCGTATTTACGTACGTTTATCAGATCTGATTTGTGTTTCTATATATTTTTTCTCTTTTACCTTGATCTGGACTTTCTCTGTTTGCAAAAATTTCATCTTTCAGATCTATCGTCTTTTGTGAAGAAATTGTGATTTTTTTTTGATTATCTGTGGGTGGTCAGACTTCAAAGAAGATGAAGAGCAAAACGCAAACAGAGTTACTCGAGGAGATGATTCTGGAGATCCTTATCCGGCTCCCCGTCAAATCTATCCTGCGATTCAAATCTGTTAGCAAGGCCTGGTGCGCGATGATCTCCGACCCCTTGTTCATCCGCACACACCTCCTGCACTCCGCCTCGAAATCGAATCAAAACCCATCGTTGCTCATTTCCCCGCATGCCCTTGACAGTGTCATCAAAGGGGAGAAGTGGCCGACGACATTCTCTACCCAAATCCGCTTCTACCAATGGCAGTCAGCATCTCCCTCGGTGGCAAAATTCCTGCTCGCTAAAGACTTCCAGGGTGAGTTCAGTTCGGTGTGCCAATTTGTCCACTGCGACGGCCTGGTGCTTCTCCCCACCAATACCAAGGTCTACCTCTTCAACCCCGCCACCAGAGACACCTTGACGCTGCCAGAAAATAACCCCAACAAGATACCTGTACCACCTGATGTCTGTCTGCCCGCAGGGCTTGGCCTGGATCCTTCCACCGGAAGGTACAAGGTAGTCCGGGCCTTTTACCGCTCCATAGACCCTTTAACAGATGTTTTCCACATGGGAATGCAAGTGTACACCATTGGCGATACGGCTGCTTCCTGGAGGGATACACCTACTGATCCACCGTACCCTGTTGTGGAGTGGACAACCCCCAAATCTGTCAAGGGGCAGATATTTTGGGTTATTGACATATACAACATGAAACTGCGGCCGCCACATTGCCTTCTTCGCTTGAACCTAGAAGATGAGACATTTGGCACCACCTGTTTGCCTGACTCGTTGGATCCTGCCCTTGACGAAGCCTTCATGTTGGATGTGATGCACGGCGACATATGCCTGACTGCTTCAAGCAGCGCTAAGCCAGGCCCCCAGCCTCAGTTGATCTGGGCGTTAGTACATGAAGATGGTATGAGCTCGCGATGGGAGCAACGTTATTCAATCTGTACTTCACAAGTTGGTCGTCCAATGGCGCTTCTTACCACTGACATTCTAATGTGGTATTCACGGCGTCACCTCTACCGCCACTGTTTGCACACAAGTGAGCTGACAAACTTGGTTAAGATGGATGACCTTAGATACCAGCGTCGTAGAGCTGGCACCTTCGAGTCTGCTGGGCAGAATATCTTTTTCTTCAATGTAATGTCTTACATGGAAAGTCTGGTTAGACTTACTGCTTAGCCTAGCTTAGGGCTTCTTGGCTTTCAATAAGCTTGTTGTAGCACATTTATGTATTTTCTTCTCTCTCTATGTCGAGAAATGTAAGGTGTATTTTGTTTCATGAAGATAATATTTTGGCCAAGCTTTTAAATCAAAACCAACCGGTACAGATGTAACATGTCATTTTGTAACTATCATTTTTACACATTGGTCGATATACCGATATCTACCGGTATGGCTGATATTTGAGTTGATATTGTCATCTTCATCTAACTAACAAAATGATGCATAATATTCGGTAGATACACATGTGTAATGCACTAATTAGTAAGTCTGCACGTGCAACGCAGTCTCTAATAATCACATACCTTTTATATTGTATTTATTTTTAATTGAATTTATTTTTATATATAGCTTTTGTTCATCAAGGCACAAAATTATGTTACAATTAGTTACAAAAATATTACTATTGAATCCAAGTTTGAAACAAATTTAAAAGCAACTATGAGACAACATTATACAATATAGAGTTTTCGTCAGTCTAGGATTCCACCCTAGTTGGGTTTTCATCGTTCCCGGGAAACGATGGGTCTTGCCTCCTTTGCTTGTCAGTGTAATATGCAACACAAAGTGCTGGGGGCCCTGCGCTAGGCGACCTCCCCTTACTCGCCGAGGGACCCTGCGCTAGGGGCCGACGGAGGCACGGACCTCATCTCCTAGAGTGCATGGTTGCCGGCTCGACGCTCCTCTCCACCTTGCTCGCGACTGGTAATTATTCGCCCCCTTGTTTTGGTTCTGCTCGATTTAGCTCATACTATTTTGTAGTTTATTTTTTTTGCGGGTAAAGAAAAGAACTACAGAAGCTGTAGTTCATTTTACAGTAACTATAATTTTTATATATTGATAGGAGTGGAATAAGTGAATCAGGATAAATAGCAGTAGCATTGTTCTTTCACATAGGGTTCAGGCACAGATTTTACCATAATGAGTTATGTAGTTATGTTGATACTAAGGTATCCCATGTCCCATTGAAAAACAGTGATGGTCTGATGATTGCTGGTTATAGCTTGGGAAAGAATGGGCAAAGGAATTGTTGTTGATTTTCACATCTTCATCTGTCTTAGCTGTTGTGAGCTTAAAAGCTTGATAAAACAAAAATGCTATTGATGCCTGAGAGCACCACTCTCTTTTATATTAACATTGGCATTAACATGGTTAGCATATGAACTTGAAGAATAAGCAAACCACTTGACTTATGCTGCTTGGTCTGTGCAGCTGTGCTTCAGCTACATTGGTCAATCTGTTGCACAAAGCACATAGCCTTCCTATTGACTTAGGCCCAGTTTTTTTTGTGGCTTCTCCCAAAAGCTGCCCTACTCCTCCCAAAAGCCGGTTCAAAAAAATTGTAAGGCTTCCAAATTTGTTTAGCCTTAACTATTTTAAAAGCCTCGCAATTTTTTTAGACCGGCTTCCCCAGAAAGCTGGGGGAGGGCGGCTTCTCGGAGAAGCCCTTAAAAAAAACTGGGCCTTAGCTAACTTCGTCCTTATTTTGTGCAGCACAAGACCTCGCACACCAGGAAATTCGATCCACTTGCGAGCATGATGTGGGTGTATAAATCAATCAACGTCATGGTTATTCAGTCTTCCTATGGCGTCGAGCATGAGCTCCAGGTCTATATCCCCTCCATTTCTTTGTCTTACATCTGACCTTTCCGATCTCCTTTCCAATGTTGCAAATCACGGAAGTCGTTCAAGTTGTGAACTAATTCAGATAGACTGAACCAACGTATGACAGAGAGCAGCTAGCAAAGTCTGTACAACAATATTGTGAATCTTTAAATATCAAAACTTATTGTGTCAGTTGAAGTAAGCCTCCTCCTCCCGCTTCCTCCCGGCGACCAGAGACTTAGGAGGCACTCACGCAAGGACAGGATGCCAAAGGAGATGGAGGATAGACATCGTCTCCATCGGTTCTACGGCCATGGCCACCGCCACTTACGTTCGATGGCTCTGTTTAGGCCTCCCCTCCGCCACCCATGCCTTCCTATCTGCTGCCATTGAGCTCCTTTCGCCACAAGGGCAAGGTCTTCCGCATCGCTGCCCGCCGGCATCCTGCTGTCCGGGCGGAAGCGTCCTCTCCGGCTTCCTCGCTGAAGGACTGGTATGACCACTGAACTGGATTTTGTACTCCTCTCTCTACATTCATTCAAAGTTATTCCAGTGCACAACAGCTGGACGAAGCACATGGATAGGGGCTCTGGCGACTTGGGCGGTGGCCTGGTCTCCATGCTCCGGAGCCGATCAATGCTAGGTTTTGGGTGATCAGTTCGCGTGTTGGGGGGGGGGGGGGGGGGGGGTGACCCCGGATAGGGTCAAGATAGGGGAAAAAAGAAAGGAGTCTCCCTTACCTTAAGCCGAATTACTGACTGTGTCGGCCGAATCATGTAAGATCCGGCCGAGATAAGTTGAGCCTTGGCAAATATAGAATGAGTAACACCTTACTCGGCCGACGTATGTGCTATGTCGGCCGAATGAGGCTGATCGACTTGTATGCAGGTGAAGGCCGAGCCGAATGATGCGAGGCGAGGCCGAATAACATGAAACTTGCATGAGAAGGAGGTGCCTATAATCAAACCCTAGTTGCTGGCTAGGAGGAATCTAGACAGAGCCAAGCGCTAAGGACAAGGAGCAGAGCTGCAGAAGGGCAGACAGGTGTCACAGAGGTGACAGTGAGGAAGCCCAAGGCGCACATGTGAGCCCTAGAAGGAGTCAAGGAACCCCTTTAAAAGGAGGGGAACAGGCTCCAAAGAGGGGGATCGATTCATTCCAGGCCGAAGGGCTCGCGTAGTAGTTTTCTTCTTCCCTTGGATACAACTCAAGGAGCATTTGTAGCTCTTGAGAGGAGGAATAAAGAGCTACTTGTGAGTCATCTGAGTGTAGAAATCACTACATCTTCCCTCCCCGGATCCCTCTAGCATCCACTGCCCCCATACTTTAGCCTACACATGGCATCTGCCGTGCCACCACCACGACAGTTGGCACCCACCGTGGGGCCAGCAACGGTGCTAGATGGAGTCAAGATCCGGACGGGAAACTTCATCCACACCGGCGAGCGGGTTGTCTCTGGCTTAGTCCAAAGATTTGATATCTGGGACTATGTCAGCGATAACGCCGGCAGCTTCAGGAGGAAAGCACCTCCGCGCAACGACATCTTCATCAACCTGGGCGCTCACAAGGTCTACGTCGGCATCGACACATCCTGCGTCTACCCGCACCGAGTCGTTGAAGTAGGAGAACCTCCCCTCCGTGCTACTAGCGGTCCGCATGGAGTTCGCCCCGTTGGCAGCATCGAGGTGATGATGACGGCCCCGGCACCAGCAGCGGGAGCAGGCGCCGGACCAAGCAGGGACCCGGCGACAGGAGGACAGGTAGCCACGAAGCAGACAACTCCACAACCCACCGAGGTAGATCCACCAGCGACCAAGACAGCCGAGGTGCAGGAGGTGACTCCCAAGGCGGCAAGGGTAAGATGGCCACCTCTAGAGAGGCCAGAAAATATGCTTCATGCAACTATAGATAATCTAACTACGGCTGTGGCGCCGATACTTGACCCGGCAAATGCACATGCGGAGTTAGAAGAAACTAGACAAAAAGTGCTAGTAGAGGCAAAAAAGGTGCCGGCCATGCGGGAATCCTTAAACAGGACCCTGCGAGAATATGCTAGGGCAAACAAACTAGATGTGGGCCCTGACCGAGTAGATGAATTGAAATTAAGAGGAAAGAACCTCATGAATGATATCAACAAAGAGCACGAGGCTCGTCCAGGTGATTCGGTCGATCCAGGCTTGCCGAGGTATAGTACCCCGACAAAGAACCTCAGAGCGGCAAATGCCGCAGCCCTGGAGTTGGAAGGATTAATCGGGGAAGCCCGACAAAAACAGCAAGAAAGAGTAAATGAGCTGGTGCGCATCGCGAACCAGCAACATGAGGAAATGATTAGGGCTGACCCGGCGAGGCCAGGAGCTTCGCGCATGGTTCATTCGGCAGGAGCAGCCCACGCACTATCTGCGTCAGCAGCATCCTCACCCAGAAACAATGCGCGAAAAGACAAAGCTGTGACTTCAGGAAAAAGAAATAAGCAAATTGTCCCATATGATCCAGCGATGGCCGGGAAGGTCAATGAAAATAGAGGCAATGGAAGCCGAGGTAACAATGGAGATAGAAACCCCGGCCGTGCAAACAGAGAGCATGGAACCCTCGAAAGGGAAAATCATGAGAACAATAACCCGGCGGAAGGGAGGAGAAACCCTCCGCAGGATCCTCAGCCGAGGTATGAGCCTCGGCAAGAGCGAGAAACTAGACCAGCTCAACATAATCAAGCAAATGATAGATACCATGATGGTTACACGGACATGGAGTATGCAGAGCATAGTGGGCACAACCACTATGGGGTACAAGAAAGAGTTGTTTATAGAAACTTGCCGTGAACTGACGCAAGGTTAAAACTGGACAAACTGTATCGGTCCGAGCTATTAGAAGAACAGGGCCCGCCTGGTCCGACGTGTTTTGGACCTCGGATCATGGGCGAACCACCGTGCCGAACTTCTAGTTAGCAAGGGGCACGAAAACGTACAATGGAAGTACGAAACCACAAGATTGGTTGATCGACTATGCCACGGCAGTAAAGATAGCTAGCGGAAATTTAAGATGGGCGGTAAGATACGTCCCACAAATGTTGGAAGGGCCGGCCAGAGTATGGTTAAATAATTTACCAGCATGAAGTATCAACTGTTGGCTAGATTTTGAAGAAATGTTTGTCAGTGATTTTACCACTACCTATAAGAGACCAAATAGGCCGCAACTGCTCGCAATGTGAAAGCAGAACCCAAATGAAACAGACAGAGAATTCTTGACTCGATGGTGCAATCTCAGGAACTCATGCGAAGGGGTCATAGAATCTCAAGCGATAGCTTGATTTGCCAAGGGCTGCCGATATGCAAGTGTATTATGGCAAAGATTGCAAAGAGACATGCCAACCACGTTGGCAGAAACCATCAGGATAGCAGATTCATATGCCTTAGGGGATCCGACTCAACCAGAGTTAATGTCGGCAGAGCATCGGGAGCACCAAGATCAGTATGCTAGGGATGCAGCCGGATCATCGCGGCGCAATGAATACCGAGGTAGAAGAAGGGAAGAGAGGCCGGATTACAGATATGCTTCCAATCAAGTAGCAGCAGTTGTATAGGATCAGCCGAGTCATGGGAACAATCAACGACAGAAGAATGGTCCTCAGCAGTGGACACCGAGGAATGAAGGGAAAAGACAGTGGACACCAGAACAGAAGAAGCAATGACAGGAAAGGCCAAAGTACACATTTGAATCCTTGCTGGATCAACCGTGTAAGTTCGACACTCCAAACCCGGCCAAGCCGACTAATCACACCACTCGCCAATGTGCTTAGATGAAAAATGCAATGGGAAACCCGGCGGGCATGCAAGCACCTTCTCATCAAGCACATCGGCAACAACAGCCACAACTAACTGGGGCAAATGCGCAGCAGCTAATGTTGCCACCGCCCCTCCGAGGTATGATAACTCGGACCGGAGGGATGCAGTACATCAAGTGGTAAATCAGAATCAAGATGGAAGGGCAAATCCCGGGAACAATGGGCGTAATGATTATATGGAGCATCATTAATCGTATTGTGTGTTCACAACAGAACAACAAGATAAACAGAGTGTACAGCGCCGCCATATGGAAGTGAATGCAGTTATGCCGGCAGTACCAAGATACGTGCCATGGTCTGATCAAGAGATAACCTGGAGTATAAAGGATCACCCGAAGATAATGCCGAACCCAGGGTCATATGCATTAGTACTGGATCCGACATTTGTCGGGCCTAACATCAATGTGAAATTCTCAAAGGTACTCATAGATAATGGAAGTAGTATCAACATTATGTACAAAGACACAATGCACAAACTCGGAATAGCACAGAATATGTTGCAGCCCACAAGGACCACATTCCATGGGATAGTGCCGGGGCTCTCGTGCGAGCCCATTGGAAAAGTCCGAGTAGATGTATTCTTCGGCACAAGGGAGAATTGCAGAGCGGAGAGTCTGGAGTTTGAGGTGGTGGACCTGGAAAGTTGCTATCATGCTTTACTCGGACGGCCAGCACTGGCTAAATTCATGAGCAGTTGTCACATTACCTACTTGAAAATGAAGTTGTCAGGGCCTCAGGGGGTAATAACAGTGGCTAGGGATTACAGAAAATCAATGGAATGTGCTTTAGCCGGGTCGAACCTGGCCGAATCATTGGTAATTGCAAGGGAGAAAAGAAGAATTCAGGAAGTAGCAGCTCTGGCTCAGTCGACACAACTTAATATGCCGACATTAGCCAACCCGCATGGGAGTGTATCTTTCCAGCCGACTAAAGAGACAAAAAAGATCCAGATTGATGATCAGTTCCCAGAGCGCACCATCACGATTGGTGCTGTCCTAGATGCCAAATAGGAAAGCGAGCGCACCAACTTCCTCCGTGAGAATCAGGATATCTTTGCGTGGTCAACTCATGACCTGCAAGGTGTGCCGAGGGAGTTGGCTGAACACTCTTTGCATGTAAGGCCAGGGGCAAGACTGGTGAAGCAACCTCTCCGCCGCTTCGCCGAAGACAGGAGAAAGATAATAGGGGATGAGATAGCTCGGCTCCTTGCAGCCGGGTTCATCATGGAAGTGCTTTACCCGGATTGGCTATCAAATCCGGTGTTAGTAGAAAAGAAAAATGATGACCCAAATGTAGCCGTCGTATGGCGAATGTGTATCGATTACTCGAACCTCAATAAGGCGTGTCCCAAAGATCCTTTTCCTTTACCTAGGATAGACCAAGTCATTGATTCAACCGCAGGTTGTGAGCTACTATCATTTGTAGACGCATATTCTGGTTTCCACTAGATACCGTTAAACCCGGCTAATCAAATAAAGACTGCGTTTTTTACCCGTACGGGGCTTATTGCTACCGCACCGTGCCATTCGGCCTGCGTAATGCAGGAGCAACATACCAAAGATGCATGCAAAAATGTCTACATGACCAGATAGGAAAAAATGTGTAGGTGTATATAGACGATGTGGTTATAAAAACCAAAGAGAGCAAAACGCTCCTTGAAGATATTTGGCAGACATTCGCAAACCTGAGAAGGTTCCGAATGAAACTTAACCCGAAAAAGTGTACCTTCGGTGTGCCGGCTGGAAAATTACTCGGTTTCCTCGTGTCCAGCCGAGGTATAGAGGCAAATCCAACTAAGATCCGAGCAGTTGAAAGAATGGAACTGCCGAGGTGTCTGAACGATGTACAAAAATTTACAGGATGTCTGGCTTCTTTGAGTCGATTCGTATGTCGGCTAGGGGAAAAAGCATTACCTCTATACCAACTGATGAAAAAATCTGACAAGTTCATCTGGACACCGCAGGCCGATAATGCATTTCATGAGTTAAAAAAGATGTTGGTCACAACACTGATTTTGGCTTCTCCATTTTCAAAAGAGCCTATGCTGCTTTATGTGGCAGTTACTAACAGAGTGGTAAGTGCGGTAGTTGTCGTGGAGCGGAATGAAGGGGATAAATCAATACAAAGGCCGGTATATTACCTAAGTGAGGTATTATCAGCCTCAAAGCAGAACTACCCGCACTACCAAAGATAGCTTATGGAGTATACATGTCGGCGAAAAAACTCAAACACTACTTCAAAGAACATCCGATAAAAGTGATTTGTGAAGCACCCATAACCGAGATATTAAGCAACAACGATGCAAGTGGCCGAATAGCAAAATGGGCAATCGAGTTATCACCTTATGCTCCGCAATTTGATAGGCGAGATGCAATCAAATCTCAGGCGGTGGCCGACTTCTTTGTGGATTGGGCCGAGGTACAGTATGAGCCCCCATTGCCAGATCCGAACTATTGGACAATGCATTTTGACGGGTCCAAGCTAAGAAATGGGCTAGGGGCAGGAATAGTACTGACTTCACCGAAAAAAGATCAGCTGAAATACGTGCTGCAGATACATTTCACTGCATCAAACAATGTGGCCGAGTATGAAGCGCTCGTCCATGGATTAAAAATGGCAAAAGAGATTGTCATACGTCGGATTCTGTGCTACGGGGATTCAGACCTGGTAGTATCAGGAAATTGGGACGCGCTAGATGCGAATATGGCCCTGTATAGGTTTCATGTGCAAAAAATCAGTGGTTATTTTGACGGGTGCGAGTTTCATCACATACCTTGGACGGAAAATGACGCTGCAGATACACTGTCGAAACTCGGATCAACTAGCCAGTCAATTTCCCCGGGCATAACTCTGGAGCACCTGAAAACCATCAATTACACCTTCGCCAGAATCCGAGTCAATTCGTATCTCGGCAAAACTGATAGAAGGAAATGTCCCAATGGAAATAGACAAAGAATATGACCCAAATTATTTAAGGGTTAATTTGGCCAACCCACGAGTGAACACGGAAAAGCCCAAAGATGCTATGTCGGCGGAAATTATGGAAATTGACAATATAATTTCCCCGGAGAAAGTTACGCCGACATGGGCACAACCCATATTCTCATTCCTTAAAGAAGAAATCTTGCCAAGTGATGAGGTCTTGGCTAGACAGATAGTGAGAAGAGCAAAAGCCTACACGGTCATAAACAATGAGCTGTATAAGAGAAGTGTCACGAGCGTACTGCAATGATGTGTTGACTCGGCAGAAGGGCAGGAAATACTTTTGGATATACATTAGGGAGAATGTGGGCATCACGCCTCGTCTAGAGCCCTAGTGGCCAAAGCATTTAGGCATGGATTTTATTGGCCAACTGCGCAGAAGAAAGCAAAAGAATTGGCAGAAAGGTGTAATGGTTGCCAGAGATACGCCAGCAAGATACATCTCCCTTCGTCCGAGTTAAAAACAATACCAATCACTTGGCCCTTTTCTGTATGGTGTTTGGATATGGTAGGTCCATTCAAGCCTGCCCGAGGCGGAATGACTCATATTCTGGTCATGGTGGACAAATTCACAAAGTGGATAGAAGTGAAACCAATAAGAAAATGTGACGGACCCACATCGGTGAAATTCCTCAAAGATATTATCTTGAGATATGGATACCCACACAGTGTTATCACGGATAATGGCACAAACTTCGCTGAAGGAGCTTTTCCTAGGTTCTGCCAAGAGAAACACATAAGACTAGATGTTGCCTCGGTGGCTCACCCGACATCGAATGGGCAAGTAGAAAGATCAAATGGACTGGTATTGTCAGGAATAAAACCTCAGCTAATCGAACCACTGCAAAGGTCGGCAGGATGCTAAATTGAGGAGCTTCCAGCAGTACTGTGGAGCCTCAGGACCACCCCAAATAGATCGACGGGATATACCCCATTCTTTCCAGTATACGGGGCAGAAGCTGTACTTCCAGCCGACATAATGCATGACTGGCCAAGAGTGGTCCAGTACACAAGTGCCGAGGTAAACGAAATATCGCGGCAAGACGATGTGGATCTGCTGGAGGAAGCAAGGGAATTGGCATTATCAAGATCAACTATTTATCAGCAAGAGCTCAGACGATATCATAGCAAAAAAGTCAGTCCAAGAGTTTTTAAAGAAGGAGATTTAGTTCTTCGGCTAGTGCAACGCACAACCGGCATGCACAAGCTCTCACCCCCATGGGAAGGACCATTCATCGTGAGTAAAGCATTGCACAATGATGCATATTACCTGATCGACGCTCAGTCACCAGAAAAGAACAAGACAAACAAGGCCGGAGATGAATCAAAAAGACCATGGAACATAGCCTTACTTCGCCCGTTCTACAGTTAGAAGCCCTATATTGCATATTGTGACGTGACGCACCAAGTTAGAATATCAAGCGTGCATCAAACTTCGGCACCCCGAGCAGTGACTCAGGGACTGCCCCATATTATTTCTAGTTTTGAACTATGTATTAAACCTCGGCACCCCGAGCAGTGACTCGGGGACTGCCCCATGTTATTTCTTATTTTGAACTATGTATTAAACTTCGGCACCCCGAGCAGTGACTCGGGGACTGCCCCATGATGTTCTTTGTGTTGAATTATGAATTACATTTCGACGACCCGAGTAATAACTTGGGGACTGCTTCATGTGGTTCGATATTTTTTGAGCATGTGTGAATCTTCAGTAACCCGAGCGATAACTCGGGGACTGACTTATATTACCCGCTGATTTTTGCCATACACATAAGAGTTCAATAACTCAAGCAGAAACTCGGGGACTTCCCCAACTTGTTGAGCATAAATCGCAAGATGCGATATAAGCTTGCCTCGGCCATTGAAGGAATAATAAGGAGGAAACAACTTACGATGTCTAAAATCATAGTAACAAGAATGACAACCTCAGCAAGTCGAGGTATAATAAGGGACGTACCCTACCTATATCATTTTACCAAATGAATACCTCGGGGAGGGTGGTAAGCCAATCTATGGGCTTAGAACATAGTACTTCAAGGAGAAGTTGCGAAAACGATAACTAGACAACCAAGTTTACATAAGGAACACAAGATAGATGCCGAACGAAAATCAATCATATGGGAAAATATGATTCGGATCTACGAAGTTAAAGTTTGGCAAAGCAAAGATACGATTTAAATAGATTCAGTTAGATAAACTAACAAAATTACCATTACCAGTGCCTCAGAGGCACAAGGCAAAAGGGTTCACACTATACCAAAAGGCGGACAATTGTTTCAAAGACATCATATGCCCGGCATACCGGGGACTTAAACGACTAAGAGTTTTTTGAACCTAGACACCGACAGAGGCCGAATCACCCGTAGGAGGGGCTGTAGCAGTATCAGGAGCATTGGACGTGGGTATCTCGGACGCAGGCGGAGTGACCTCGGTCTCCTTCAGAAGGGTATCTTTAGGAACTGGGCGCTTCGAGGTTGTTTGGGCCTCAGTAGAGGTTACCTCAGCATCAACGGAGGCCATAGTAACCCCTGGGGCAAGCTCTGGCTGCTGGGAGACGCCAACTTGGCTCGAGAGGTTTCAGTTCCTTTGGAAGACGATCGCGCGTCGTCATCCCCATCTGAGGTGTCATTGGAATCATTGGCAATATCCGAACCATCCTCCGATTCATCTTGATCAGCCGAGTCACCGCCCGAGCCATCTTCAGCTTCAACATCTTCAGCCGGGTTGGGAAGAAAACTCGGCCCCTCGATCCAATGATGCAAATCAGCATACTCGATAAGCCGGAAGGCACGGGCTTGACGGCGAGCAACGAACTCCGGATTCTCAACCCAAGGAGAGCCAGTGCGCAGATTCATCAGAATATCGAGGGAAATATCCTCGTACCAAGACAAAACGGCCGTAAGTGCCATATCAGCACCAGCCCTTCCAGCAGATTCCCTCCAGAGATTAAGTTGAGTTTGAGATGCCAATAGCCTCGCCACAAGCACTTCAACCTCATCAATATCTGGCGAATTCGGCCAGAGAACATGGTAGGCTCGAATAGCTGCTTGCACCAGATCTCTTCCCATAATTTTCATTGGTCCAATAGCAGCGCCGACGGCAATCAGGAAATCTTCTATGGAATACTCTGGACTCGAAGCAACGGGAACACCTTGGCGCTCGCGAGCAGAAATCACAGCCTTGGAGCTCACAAGTTTAGCTTCTGGAAAATGATCTGCACCAAAGAACGACATATGGGTTAAAATAAGAAAAGAGGAAGGATAACTCGATGAGAGACAAAAACTTACGATGGATGTTATTCAGCATTTTATGGAGATCCTGGGACCAGTCGTCCCTACTCTTGTCAAAGCGAATGATTTCCTCGCTCATCGCCCGGTTCTTTAGTTCGGCGGCATCAAGAAGTTCCTTGTCTTTCTGCAACTGCAGACTTAGTCGGTTCTTTTCTTTAGAGAACTCTTGATCAACTTTTTCCAACTCAGACTTCTGGGAAAGCTTGAGAGATTCAACCTCGGCGCGCAACCGGGTTATCTTGTTATCTTTTTCCTTGAGTTGCGTCGAATGAGCGGCAGCTTGTTCTAAAAAATGCAGCATCATATCAGGCATAGATATGCATTCTTGATGCGACGCTGCAAGTATTTGTAACTCGGCTATACTAAAGCCGGAAGGTTATAAGAGACCCAAGATTTACCTCGAACAAAAAGTCGACAAATTAAAAGGCAAAAGGAGCAACTAACCTTCAAGAACGCCAACTTTCTTGGTAAGGCGAGAATTCAGGTTGTTGATACCAGCTGCGCAACAGCAACAAACTGATTAGCACGAAAAACTAAATCTATTAGAAAGATAAGAGAAATTACACGGACCAGTTAATTTACCAGTTTTCTTCACAACAGGGACAATCTGCTCATATTTATCTTGCAATTTCTTATGCGCAAAAAGCAACCTTTGAAATTCAGCTGTCCGCCGATCATGGGCAACCTGAAAAAGGAAACAAGTTACGCAAAGAATAGACAGATCCGAATCAAGTAAAACTTGACTCGGATCTAGGTGGCTAGATATTCAAAAGTAAGGCAGATCCGAATCAAGTAAAACTTGACTCTGATCTAGGTGGCTAGATATTCAAAAATAAGGCAGATCCGAATCAAGCAAAACTTGACTCGGATCTAGGTGGCTAGATATTCAAAAGTAAGGCAGATCCGAATCAAGTAAAACTTGACTTGGATCTAGGTGGCTAGATATTCAAAAGTAAGGAAGATCCGAATCAAGTAAAACTTGACTCGGATCTAGGTGGCTAGATATTCAAAAGTAAGGTAGATCCGAATCAAGTAAAACTTGATTCTGATCTAGGTGGCTAGATATTCAAAAGTAATGCAGATCTGCATCAAGTAAAACTTGACTCGGATCTAGATGGCTAGATATTCAAAAGTAAGGCAGATCCGAATCAAGTAAAACTTGACTCAGATCCAGATGGTTATATATTCAAACGTAAGATAGATCCAGATCAAGTAAATCATGTAATGCATTTAAAAACAAGATGAAGCTTCCAAACGAACAATAAATTATCCGGTTGCAAGCTTCGGGGACTAGTGTATATATATAATATCGTCTGAATAATAGACAAAGTATCAACGAAGACGCTTACCTCGTTCATCTTATCACTTTCGAGAACAATCTTAGCAGCCATCTGCAAACGACTACTGATGTCGGAAAGTTGAAATGGTTGGCTACTTGGATTGCCCTCAAGTTGATCGGCGGCATTCTAGTTGTTCGCATATTCCACCAGTGAGCCGAGGCTATGCCCGCTCTCAGTACGGGTCAACACTCTACCTCGGGCCTGCTGAGTAACTGCAGCCGCCGCTGGACTCTTGTGAAGAATAAGCTGAGTGTCGGCGGCAAGGGCGACACCGGGTTTAGCAGTAGAAGCTCCTTTGCGAAGTTCATCAGCAATGCTGGGCTGAGAAGAGCTTATTGGCCCCTTCTGAGATGCCGAGGGTTTAGTGACAACAACTTTCTTGCTCTTAGTAGAGACTTCGGCGGGGGCAACAACTTCAGCACTGGGAACCACGTCCTTGGCGGCAGGAGGAACTATAGTTTCCAAAGGGACCAAGGTGGTGGTATCCTCGGTAGGAATTGGAGTGGGAGCTGGAACTGCGGTGATCAAAGGATCATTGGGGGAAACCTCGGGGGGTCTTAGGAGGGACAGCAGGCTCAGCCGGGTGATCCGGTGTAGGGGTTATGTCGGCAACAACGATGGGAGTGATAGGCTCATCTTGTTGGGGCGATAAGTTAGTCGGCGCAGGAGGAGAATCAACACGAGAGGGAGTAGGAACCCGAGTATCCTCCGGAGGTGGGGGAGAAGATGATGCAGCCCAATACATGGCATTCACCATTGGTCCACATCATGCTTCATCAACCGTGCCCACAAAGGTGAATTCATTCCATATCTCACCCTCTTTTGGTTGTGACGAGAATGGGATCCTACTTGAAACAAGTACCAATGCTATGACCAGGCCCATGACCATGACGCCAACTGAAGACGACAAGAAGACCCCAGGAACCAAGACCCCCAAGCAAGAGGCGTGGAAGAGAAGGCGGAAGAAGACTTTCGGCGCCAGGTCCGGCGCCACCGGAAGCCCCGCCGGAACTTCCGACGCCCAGCCCGGCGAACCGGACCCACTGTCGGAACTTCCGGCGCCTAGCCCGGCAAACCGGCCCTCCCGCTGAAATCGCTTATAGAGAGCCCTTCCGACAGACGATCGAGAAAACCGGTCGCCGCTGGAAATATCGGCGCCCACTCCGGCGGCGTCGGACTTATCGCCGGAAACGCCAGCCTGTGTGCTGTGAAGGGTTTGATGCCTAGAATATTCCCTCCCACCTACCCCTTCGCCCCTAGTACTATAAATAGCCCTCTTGTGGCTCAGATATAGTTGGAGTTGATGATGAATGAAGGCTTGTGCCTAACTCTAGATGGGGACCCCTCTCTATAGTTAATCTATGAGTTGTACAAGGCCTTGGAGTTCGGTGTTCGTCTCCAAGTCGTCAAGACCCTCCTCAAGTGTTTGGTCTCTCCTCATCAAGGATTCTAGTAGTGATAGGTCTCTCCCCGTTGGGATTCTACTTGGTTGCTACTCTCTCCTTTGATTTGGATTCTATCATCCGCTTGCCGATCTCTCCTTTGGTGATTCTACCTAACGGCCTCTCGTCGAGGATTCTATTGGATTGGTTGTTCGAGCCAACGAGAGCAAATCGAATCGTGTTGTGTTTGCTTGTGTTTGTATCTTTATCTTGCGTTTGTGTTGCGTTCATCGTGTTCATCGGGTTTCCCCTCACTCCCCGCATCAAAGCCGTGAAGATCGGGCCACCCTAGGGTCAATCCCACAAGGGATCCCATATCAACTGGTATCAGCAGCTTTTGGTTGCCACGGATTTGACTTCGTTTACCCATATCCACCATAAATTCGAAAATACCAAAAATATTGCCCAATTTGCTTTTCGATCGATCTATCGATTTGGTGAGTTTTTCGTGGTTTTGGTCCACAGATCTGTTGCTTTGGGTGTCGATTTACCTTCCTTGCCCTATCCCCCAACCCAAATTCCACTAATTTTTGACAAATTCCTCAATTTGACTTTTGGAAGTTCATCACGAACCAATTTTGGCGAGCACCTCGGCGAACCGGTCCTGTCACCGAAAATTCTAGCGAGAATTCCGGCGACACCGAAGCCCGGCCGGAATTTCCGGCGACAGCACCGGTCCGCTGGCCGTTTTGCCGAAAAACTATCTGGCCCAAATTTTGACCGTTTTCCTTTTGTGTTTTGTTCGTGTTTCGCGTGCGTGTCACAACTAACTTCAAGCTTACGCAACATCTGTACATACACACTCTTCGACACCGTGACACCCGAACACCTTCCCCAACTCCGGTCGCAAGTCATCAACAATACCAAAGGTATAACTTGCACCACCCTTGTATAGCCTTTCTTCCTTTGTGTGATACCTAACCTATCGAGAGTAGATCATTTTGTGTTTGCCGAAGCATTGTGCGCTTGCTCTTGCGAAGTGATAGTGCATAGGCAATAGCAAAAAGGTGACTCCATAGCATAGAAAGAAAAGAGATATAAAAAACACAAGAAAAAGAAAGATACCAATACAAAAAAGAGTCCAAAGCTTCTAAGCAAGAGTGCGAGTTAGAGCAAGGCAAGCGTGCAAATCCGTTGCTTCTCAATATTGTTGCAAACGAGCTACGGTCTCTCCTTGTGTTGGCACGACACCGAGCTTAGTCGTCGTTAGGACATTTTGTGCTCATTTTCATAGTCGTGCTAACCCCATTTTTCTCCACTCGTGTGTTTTCTCCGTGTTTTTGTAGATCGTATCCTTTTTGCTTTTGATCTTTGGTCCGTTACCACTTTGGACACTAACCTTTTCGTTTGGTTGTTCCATTTGCTATTCACCTTTCTAACCTACCACCATAGGCCTTTGCGTGTGTGTGTGTGTGTGTATTGTGTACTCGCTATTCGCTTTGCTCTCGGCAAGAACAATCTTTCCAATCTTTGACTCCGGTGAGACAAGGTAGCAATTACCATTCCACCAATCTCACTCTATCTATCAAGTGTGTTTGTGCACCATGTCTAGGGCAAGTGGAGCTAGTGGAGATAGCAATTTCAACAACCAAGATGGCTTTGCCACGCGCCACAACTTATGGGCGCAACGCCAAGAATTCAACAATCAATTTGAGCGACTTGAGCACCGTCTTGATGATACTTTTCGAGAATTTGAGTACCGTGAGCGACAACGTCAAGAGGAGCACCATGCTCAATTCCAAGCTCTTCACCAAGCTATTGCCAACCTTGGCAACCGACACGGTCATCGCTCAAGCTCGTCAAGTTCCCCCGCACGCACTCCTCAAGTCGACATGGCGAGTCTTCAAGGTCACACTCCCGACGCGGAGAACCCCACCACCATAATGGGGACCAACAAGCTCGTCATCGTCGCCATCAAGCGGTGGACCCAAATGCTCCTCACCCTCAACAACAACGACAAGAGCATGATCCACCACCACAACAAGCAATCATCGATGTGCACCAACCTCGGGAACTCCATGATGAAGCGAACCACAATGATAGGCGTCGTCATCCTCCTCATAACCGCCATGAGCAACGTCAACAAAATCAAGAACCGACATGGGATACAAGTGATGATGATGAGGATGCACGCCAAGCTCTACGCAACAACCGGCATGCACAACACCACCACCGACACCGTCAAGCTATGAATGTCAATGATGCCGACCAACGGCGAAGAAGAGACTTCGAGCATCATCAAGCTCACCCACCACAACAACCTCAAGGCAACCAAGAGCCCCCTCCTCCGCCTCCTCGCCCTCCAAGTGACGCAAGTATGCACCAAGAACGTCGCAACAACCACCATGAGCGTGATGACGGCAAGTTTGGGAAGCTCAAGTTCGTTATGCCCAAGTTCAAAGGAGAAGAAAATGTCGATGAATACCTTGAATGGGATCTCAAAGTCGAAAAGATCTTCCGAGTCCACAACTTTTCTGAAGAGAAGAAAGTAGCAATGGCATCTCTTGAGTTTGAGGATTACGCCAATGTTTGGTGGGAAGACTACCAAAGAAATCGCGAGAAGCAAGAAGAACCACCGGTCACCACTTGGACCGAGATGAAGAATGTGATATATGCAAGATTTGTCCCCGAGCATTATCGCCAAGACCTCTTCGACAATCTACAAAACTTGAAGCAAGGCACAAAGACAATTGAAGAGTTCTATAAGGAGATGGAGATGACTATGATGAGAGCCGATGTGAAGGAGCTTGAAGAGCAAACAATAGCATGGTTCCTCAACGGTTTGAGCCGCCCAATACGCAAAATATTCGATTTCCAACCTTACAAGACTCTCGCGAACCTTCTTCACCAATCAGCCAATGCCGAGCACCACTTGCAAAATGAACATGCTTATGAGAAGCAAAGGCGTACTTCGCTTCAATAAACGCGAGTAGCCCCTCCAAGCCAACAAACCAAGCAACAAGCTCCTCCAAGCAATCCAAGACACCTAGGCATCCCCCTCCAACACAACAACGGAAAGTCAAGTAGTTTGCTACAAGTGTGGAGGAAAGGGCCACAAGTCTTATGAGTGCATCAACACAAGAGTCATGCTAACGGATGAGAACGGCGCAACATACTCCGTGAGCGAAGATGAATTTGAAGCTAAGACTCAAGCCACTATCACAAAGGATGCCGCAATGCAAGATGAGGACACGCTTCTATGTGAACATGATCCAAGCCCCTCACTTGTCATTGCCCAAGTCTTGATGACCAACTCCATCCCTAGAGAGGACCAACGCCTCAACATATTCCAAACCCGAGCCAGAATTGATGGCAAGTCTATAAAAGTTATCATTGATGGAGGAAGTTGTCACAACCTTGCGAGCATCGATCTTTGTGAGAAACTCAAGTTACCATACATGGAGAACCCTTGTCCATACCATGTCAAGTGGCTTGATGACAATGGTACCATTCAAATCAAACACAAGGTCAACGTCTCCTTCAAGATTGGTCCATACCAAGGCACCGTCGAGTGTGATGTCGTGCCTATGACCGTGTGTCACATGCTCCTTGGAAGACTATGGCAATACGACAAGGGCGCACTACATGATGGTACCTCCAACCAATACTCCTTTAGGTGGAATGACAAGACATTGGTGCTACAACCTATGACGCCAAGCCAAATTATCACTTCCAACATGACGTCGCTGCCCAAGATAAAACAAGCTAAGGACCCTTGTGAGATGAGTGGTGAGAGAGTGATCCACCAACACGTGAGTGAGTGCTACAAGCCTCAAATGAGTGGAAAAATCATGAGTGCCACGTCGCATGCCACCACACGTGAGAAGAGTGATTTGAGTGTAACCAATACTAACAATCCATCATACAACTCTTTCTCCTTGTTGTCGGTTTTGCAGGATACACAACCTCACCCACCACCTACAAGGAACACGCTACAAGATCTCCAACCACATCTTGATGACAAGCTCAACTTCAAGATCTTCAACCAATTTGAACAAGGCTATGACACCGGAGATCCAACAACTTACAAGCTCAAGACCATGTGCACACCTCTCTCCCTATATGATGATGGAACTTCGTCGAGGACGACTCGTTTTGAAGCGGGGGGAGATGATGCAGCCCAATACATAGCATTCACCATTGGTCCACATCATGCTTCATCAACCGTGCCCACAAAGGTGAATTCATTCCATATCTCACCCTCTTTTGGTTGTGACGAGAATGGGATCCTACTTGAAACAAGTACCAATGCTATGACCAGGCCCATGACCATGACACCAACTGAAGACGACAAGAAGACCCCAGGAACCAAGACCCCCAAGCAAGAGACGTGGAAGAGAATGCAGAAGAAGACTTCCGGCACCAGGTCTGGTGCCACCGGAAGCCCCGCCGGAACTTCCGGCGCCCAGCCCGGCGAACCGGGCCTCCCGCCGAAATCGCTTACAGAGAGCCCTATCGGCAGACGACCGAGAAAACCGGTCGCCGCCAGAAATATTGGCGCCCACTCCGGCGGCGCCGGACTTACCGCCGGAAACGCCAGCCTGTGTGCTGTGAAGGGTTTGATGCCCAGAATATTCCCTCCCACCTACCCCTTCTCCCCTAGTACTATAAATAGCCCTCTTGTGGCTCAGATCTAGTTGGAGTTGATGATGAATGAAGGCTTGTGCCTAACCCTAGATGGGGACCCCTCTCTATAGTTAATCTATGAGTTGTACAAGGCCTTGGAGTTCGATGTTCGTCTCCAAGTCGTCAAGACCCTCCTCAAGTGTTTGGTCTCTCCTCATCAAGGATTCTAGTAGTGCTAGGTCTCTCCCCGTTGGGATTCTACTTGGTTGCTACTCTCTCCTTTGATTTGGATTCTATCATCCGCTTGCCGATCTCTCCTTTGGTGATTCTACCTAACAGTCTCTCGCCGAGGATTCTATTGGATTGGTTGTTCGAGCCAACGGGAGAAAATCGAATCGGGTTGTGTTTGCGTGTGTTTGTATCTTTATCTTGCGTTTGTGTTTCGTTCATCGTGTTCATCGGGTTTCCCATCACTCCCCGCATCAAATCCGTGAAGATCAGGCCACCCTAGGGTCAATCCCACAAGGGATCCCATATCAGAAGATGGGCGAGTACTATGGGTTGTCATACTCGGACCGCTTGGCTTTGCGGAAAGAGGAGCTCTGCAAGGAAGTAAAAGCTGAGTCAGAAACAGAGAGAGAGAGAAACAAGAAATACAAATAAAAATAAACTCACCCAGTAACCACAGGCATGGTCTTACGCCTCGGGATATGCTGGGCAGATTTCTTGACTCGCTTCTTGGGGGCAGCACCAGAGGGATCCGTCGAAGCGGTGCGCTTCTTCGAAGAAACAGGAGCCTCGGAAGCAAGAGGTTCGGCATCGTGCACATGACCAGCTTGATTAGCTGGGAAAGAAGGGTCGGAAATGCGTAAGAGATAGGCACCACGACAACTACCTTAAGAATTTGGACGTCGTCCGAGTCACCTTCATCTGCACGGGCCGAGGTCTTGCTCCGGGTACGAACAGGAGCAACATCTGACTTAGGGACAAACTCCTCCGAGTCAGGTTCCCCATTGTCCGGGGTATTGCGATCAACAGTCCAAGGAAGAGCCAAAACCTCGGCATCTTCTGTCTTCTGCTCCGTAAACCTCTGCGAGAGAAGTAAATAAGAGTTAGCAAAAGAACAATTGAAAAAACAACTCGGAAGAAAACACTAGTGTTTAACTTACCTGAGGAGGAGGATTCCCGCGAGAAAATGGCTTCAATCCCCATTCCCATTCTTCGGGCATCTCGGTCTTGAAAATAGCCCGGACGCGCTTATATATCTCATAATCATCAAGCTCAACCGTAGATACTCGGTTGGGATCCAGAGGACCACTCATATAACAGAGCTTATGAGAGCGAAGCTGAAAAGGCAGATTCGGCTGCTGACGAATGCAGTCATCAAATCTTCACCTCGGAGCCCAACACGAATCAGTTCTTTAAGCCGGATCTCAAATGCCTCGACAAGAGCATGGATTTTCCTAGGATTGTAGATCCAATTCTTCTTGGAGGAAGGACCGATATAGAAAGCAGGGAGCCGAATCTTATCCTCTTTTCCAGTATTCTTGACATAGAAAAATGATCTATGCCACTTCTTACAAGATTCGAGGCCGGTGACACGGGGGAACACAGAGTTTTTCCGAGGTGTAATGGATGCAGCCCCACATTGGATGAAGAGATTTGTCCGGCACTACGTTGGCTCGGATCTGAAAGAACTTGGACCAAATATCTACGGAAGGCAAGAGGCCGAAATACCCCTCTAAAGCCGAGATAAAGGCCGACAGAGAGGCAACGGTGTTAGCCGGCAGTGATGCGGCTGAAGGCCGAAATAATCGAGGAAGCCCCTAGCGAAGTCACTAAGAGGGAGGCCAAATCCACGAGCGAAGTGGGACATAAAAACTACGTACTCACCCTCATTGAGTACAGGGGAGGATTCTTTGCCGGGTAAGCGACAACTTACCTCGGCGGGAATTCGGCATGTTTTGATTAGCCACTCTATCTCCCGGCGAGTAACCGTGGAACCCTGCCAGGAACCACGCTCTGGACCGGCCGCAAGGTCATCTTCCCCAATGAGAGCACCGCTAGCAGAGCTAGACATGGGCTCGTCGGAGGAATCAACTGAAGAAAAACTGACGGCGGGGAGAGGCCTAGAGATGCAGGGCCCCGTCGCGACGGTGACAAACCGGCGGCGGAGCAGAAAAAGCACCGCCGCGGGGAATCTTGGAATACTAGAAAAATGCCTAACGCTGGGACCTAGCGGCGGCGCTGGCGAGAATGCCCAGGCGGAGGCGCTGCGGCGAAGTCGCGGGAGCCGGAGAACCGCAGCGTATCCGTCGAGAGGGAACGGCGGAGACGCGGCCACTGGAACGCGAACGGAGGCGGCGACGCGAGGAAGAAGACGAAGGGGATAGAAAGGGGGAAAGTGAATCATCCTACCCCGCTCCCCTCTTTATAACTACGAAGGTAAAACGATAGTGGGATCGTGGTTGTGCCACGTTAACCGCATAATCGTGTGTATCGCTCAACCGCTCGCAGGTAGTGGAGCCACAACGAGGGCCACATGGCGCAGGAGGGGATCGGGCCTTCTGACTGCTGCGGTACTCGAGGCATCACTGCGCCGACGCGACGGGCGCAATAATTACTGTAGCGTGTCAGTGGACACTGTAGAGGAACAAAAAACTAGAGAACAATGATGATTGGGACAGGTAGGACGAGGCTTACCCAGGAAGCCAGGCAAATATCTCGAACGAAAGGAGATAACTCAGAACGTAGCCCACAGCGGAAAAAGGATGAGATAAGGAAGAGGATAACGGAAAAAGAACGTCGGCTAAGAAATACCTCGGAATAAAGAAAGAAGATAAATGTCTAGAAACTGATGTGGCCCGGCCGAGGTTTCCGGCAGGACAACACCAGCTTCGGGGAATAATGTTGGGGGGGTGACCCCGGATAGGGTCAAGATAGGGGAAAGAAGAAAGGAGTGTCCCTTACCTTAAGCCGAATTACTGACTGTGTCGGACGAATCATGTAAGATCCGGCCGAGATAAGTTGAGCCTTGGCAAATATAGAATGAGTAACACCTTACTCGGCCGACGTATGAGCTATGTCGGCCGAATGAGGCTGATCGACTTGTATGCAGGTGAAGGCCGAGCCGAATGATGCGAGGCGAGGCCGAATAACATGAAACTTGCAGGAGAAGGAGGTGCCTATAGTCAAACCCTTGTTGCTGTCTAGGAGGAATCTAGACAGAGCCAAGCGCTAAGGACAAGGAGCAGCGCTGCAGAAGGGCAGACAAGCGTCACGGAGGTGACAGTGAGGAAGCCCGAGGCGCACATGTGAGGGTCTCTGGAACATTGCCACAGATAGAAGGGGGACATGGAAAGGAGCCCGCCGAGTTACCACTTTGGGACAAGCATATTCCAAAGAATATGCTTGCCACGTCAGCCCTAGAAGGAGTCAAGGAACCCCTTTAAAAGGAGGGGAACAGGCTCCAGAGAGGGGGATCGATTCATTCCAGGCCGAAGGGCTCGCGTAGTAGTTTTCTTCTTCCCTTGGATACAGCTCAAGGAGCATTTGTAGCCCTTGAGAGGAGGAATAAAGAGCTACTTGTGAGTCATCTCAGTGTAGAAATCACTACATCTTCCCTCCCCGGATCCCTCTAGCATCCACTGGCCCCATACTTTAGCCTACCCATGGCATCTGCCGTGCCACCACCACGACATCGCGGGAGAGTGACGAGGAGATACCGCCTCACTCTCCTTGTTCGGAGGATAAGTTCTCTTCTAGGGGTAGGCCTCCAACACCAGATGCCACGAATTTGCGAGACTCCTCGCGATTGTCCAAGAAGATGAAGAAAAGACGAAATCAAAGGAGGGCAGTAATGGACCTTGTGCTTTCATCGCCGGAGGTGAGTTCCCCCACTCGTCATTGGCCCAAGTCTTCACTCTCGGTAAGTTAAAAGTTTCCGGTGATCTCGCCGTCGACATTCTGTTTAGAAAATTTTGATGCTTCGTAGTGGATCAAGGTTCAGCGCAGAGCTAACCGATCTAAACTGTGGCGGGCAGTTGCTCCAACGAGGCCATCGGCGATGTGTAGAGAACACCGGCGAGCTTACCCGCATTGTATGGATCGGGTGACAGAGAGTCGTTCACGATCTAGTCATCGTTCAGTTCAAATTTTTGGGGCCTGATGGGCATAAGGCCCGGGGCACTTCTTTGCAGCTGACCCAGGCAAGAAGCCAAACGGGCCCAGCTTTCATCGATCATGCAGCGAATTAACGCAGTCTGCGACCGATGCATATTCACCTAGGGTTACCAATAGCCCTCTCTCGTGCTTCAACCAAGTTACCATCGCCCTCATTCATTGAGGGCAATCTAGGTTGTCTCTCGATCATGGCGGGCCGTGAGAACAGATTCCCAGTCCATCACAGCAATGATGCCGGAAACTTTCCGCAACAGCCTCCATGTCAGCACCAACCAACGAGGGTTGGTAATGGAGGTTTTGGGGAAGGCGACGTCCGCGGAGGCACGGGTGGTTTTGGCTTTTGATGTGCTCAAGGGGTACCTCCACATATGATGTGCAATGATGTTGTCCCCCCCAGCTTCGATGGCAATAATAGTGGCCATGGCGAGCCCAACGTCCATGGAGGTGATGGGAGTTTTGAGGGTCGTGGACTACAAGGTGTCCCTCCTCATCAGCTCCGTAATGAAGCCAATGCCCGTTTCGAGTTTTGTTCAAGTTCAAGTCAAGGGGTAGGGTGCTACAACAATCGGTAGAGCTTTGAGAGGCAAGGTTTTAATGGTGAGTTTGGAAATTTTGATCAAGGCTTTTATGATGGCAATCAGAGGCCAAATCAGAGGTATAATAACAACTATGGAGGGAAATACCAATATCGCCGACCGTATAGACAGAAGCAGTTCAATAATAATAGGAAAAATGGTAGGAATAGAAATAATTCAGGCGTCCACCAGGAGGTGGTGCAGTTCGTCCTCCAACCGATCAGCAGAATTCGGCAAGGGTGAACTCTGTGACTGCCGCTGCACAGTCGACAGTACCCTCGGGGTCTCAACAGGTTGTGTTGCAGTCTCAGCCTCAAACAGTGTCTAAGCAAGCTATGTTGGAATGGAGACTGAAGGCGTGGTGGCTCTAGTAAAAGCCTCTAAAAAATACAAGATCTTATGCTTCCGATGTGATGACACAGATCATTCCACCGGCGATTTCTCGGCAGTACTGTGTATTATTTGTGCCAAACCAACAGCGGTTAGGTATGGTCTCCGTCGTGATGAATTAATGTTCTATGAGGTACCAACTTCACCTGAAATCCGTTTTAAGCACGACAGTGGTAAGGTGGGCAGAATCTCAGTTGTTGGTGGGGTTCTTTCCCCCAAGGATATTATCAAGGAGCTTAAGTGAATCATCCCGGGTGATCACCAATGGGACCTTAGACCCACTGGTCAGGGTGTCTTCAAGGTAGTCTTTCCCACAAAAGCTGATCTTGCATGGGTCAACAAAATGCCTGATATTCCTATAGAGGACACAAATTTTTTGCTACACTAGAAAACATGCCTGTGCAATTGCAACGGGGCGAAAAATCTGTGTCAGCAAGATGCATAAAACGATATACTTCAACAATTTTTGTTTAAGTCAAAACATCGGTCGTAAACAAAACATCAGTCGTTGTTGGATTCATAAGGTCTGGCTCATTTTTGGTCAGCTCCATAACGTTCAGTCAAGCCGGTAAGTGCAAATTTTAGCTCATTGCCAAAGAAAAAGATGCCAAAAATCATGACTATTATTAGCCTTCAAAATGAACAAGGTCCTTGAATCCCAACAATAGTTTACACTTACATAGCACATATGACATAAGAACACATCTCACCTTGCCTTGGTGGGCTGCCACGGCGCTTGCTCGCGCATTAGGTGGGCCAAGGCAGAGTCTAACACCAATTGTATTTAACCGTTGTCTGAATCCGCAAGATTTACCAGGAATTACCACCAGATGGTATGAATAGCCAGCGCGGTGACTGTCTGTTTCCTTTTTAGTGTGACACGGCTGCTGAGTCGATCTGCTGCTCCAGCCCGTCTCGCGCTTAAAAATTCCTAATTTAGGGGGAAAATATATTACTATTCCACACACTTGAAGTGAAAAAAATAATTAGCCGTATGTTCACTATTTAGAATTAGAGAAGCTAATATCTATCAAGTAAAACCAAATTATAGAACCCTGACAAATGGCTTTCCGAATAGCAGTATTCTTCTTCAGTTCCTCCCCTCTTGCCATATTAGACATTAAAAAATTGTATGTTCATGTTCAATTAGCACATGTACGTTCCAACTCTATCTGTAGGTAAAGACGACATAAAGAGAAACATGACAAACCTGTTTCAATTCTTGTTTTAGTTGCTCCTAAAAGAATCTTTTCTTGTGTCATATGCATTATTCTTCCTACTTTCTCTTCTTAATTGGCTTGACCATTGTAAGAGAAGGGGTTCCAAATTCAACAACCGTTATGTACCTGTTCCAAAAAATAACAATTAATAAAAGAAATTGTCTACTCAATGTATAATGCCAAGAAGGTAAGAGTGCATACTCAGGATAATATAAGAAATGTTTAGTGTCATCATATGAGGTATATATGAATACCGGCTCCATCTTCTAGTATTTTGCTTCTAAGATTTGATAAATTTTGTAGGAGTGCCATGCTTTGGTAAACGGGCCCTTAGTTCCTCAAGATTAATTGTCCCATTGTTATCACTTCAATAAACCGAGGGACTTGAACGTTTCTTTGAAGCACATTGTTTCTTCATCTCACAACATTTCTGAAAATATACGAGTCTAAGAAGAAATGAGGAGACTTGTCGCAGTGCAGGTTGAACTGCCAAGCAAGGAAAACAATAGAGCTTCAACTTCAGAACTGAATTGCTCCATCTGAATTGATCTTTATCACATTTTTTAGCGTCTGCTGCTATTTACAAGCCGGTCTATGGCCCTTTTCTTTGATCTGGCCTTGTGAAGTAACTCTAGAGAGAGTAGAGTTTCCCTCACAAACTCCATGGTTGCTGTTGGTTCAAAACCATTCCCACCACGAGTCAAATGATTTCTAGAGCTCCAGATATTGTACAAGACAGTGGTGAGAAGATGTAATCATCCCCTTAGATATGCAAACCTTATGGAAAGTTGAACACAATAAAGCAAACAAGTAATAAACTATTTCCATGTTTTTATGGCCAGTGGAAAAACGTTTATTTTAATGTTATGCTGAAGATTACTATTATTATAGTGGTTATTCTGTTAAATTATAATAGTCAAGTGTTAATTTCACTGTCTGCTTCACGTGGGCGTAGGAGTACAAAACAAGTTCCACCTTCCCAAATGCTTTATACATCATGGATCTCAGTAAGTATGCAGTGGTAGCACCTAGAGGAAGCCGATTCATGTGACTTTAAAACAATGCATGTGACTTCCAGACTTTTACCGTAACAAAATTAGATGTCCTATTCTTCTTCGGCACTAAAAATGATTACATGCTACATTGTCTTCTTCAATTCAATGTCGGTAAATACCAAATTCGTCAAATAGAGAGGAAGAGAAGAAAACCCACCTTCTGCGTGACTCATCGTGAGAATTAGGACGCCACACACCCGAAAACACAAAAAAAGGAAGGGGGCGCATTGAGGAGAGACCGTCTCCTTGATGATCCACCTTCTGCATGACAACCGTCGAAGCCAACGATCCCCTTCATGATGCTAGCGCCCGACATGCACAATAGTTCGCAGATCTCCTCCACCTTATAGACAGGGGCATATCCCATCAGTATTAACATCATAACAATTATCGTAGGCTTCAGTCATCATGTTCGTTAAAATTGAAAACGGTCAGTACTTCTAAAGAGAAAACCACCATAGTCATATCACTAAAGGAAGGGAAACGAAAGTAGGTAATATAAGAACAATAGAGTAGAAAAAATTAACTACTTTTAATGCACTTCCATAGTATATTAGACGGTATATACTTTCCATATTAAAATTCCGGAAGCAATTCCCCGGGCAGAGATATTTATGCATCAAAGAGGCCTACTCCAAGAGAACTTACCAATTACCAGTCCAGAAATGTGGCTACATATTCTCAAAAAAAAAGAAAAAAAAAGAAATGTGGCTACATGTTTTTAGATATGACATGGACATGCCCAGCATTTCAATAGATCACAACCTGCAGTTCTCTCTTTGCTTAGGTTGTCAGTAAGATCTAAACTGTTCATTTATATGAATACGAGTTAATTGCGAGTACTGCCCGTCAACCTTTGCTCATTGCAGATGCCTATTTCACTCTACATCAGGAACTTCACTTATAAAATCTAGAAATGTAGTGAGCAATATTTCTGTGACCATAAAGAAATTCTCTCCATGAGTAAGAAGAAGTTTGAATAAAATTAATAAAGAAGGTTGTATGTATCTTTTTGATATAAAGACAAGAGTCTCATCCTCCATTTAAAAAAAAGAGAGTAAGACGAAGTGCATACAAAGTGCAATGTTGCTCTTGAGAACCTCCTCGAAGAGAAGATATGCATCCCCACCATTAGTGCCGGATTCATGTAGTATACGTCTTGAGATTAGGCTTCAGCCGGACATCTGCCACTTCTTCTAGCACCTTTTGTGTTCTATATAAAATCAATTAATTGAGATACATTGTGGACAGTGTGCAAAGAAGGACCTAAGATAATTACTTGTCCATTAGTAAAATCAAGCCTTGTCAGACTATCTCTAGCAAAAAAATGTTCATCGTGCTAGAAAATATGTACTCATGTCAAACGGAATTGTAATATCCTTGTCAGTCTATCTCTACCATACAATCACAAGAAGCTCAAAAGTAAATAAGTAATGCCATACCCGCATGTATCCTGCTTTGCAGCATGCGACGATGTAGGAATTTTAGGAGAGACTCCATCTTCTTTCATCTGCTTAATTACATCTGCTACCTGCCAAATGTATCCTTCCGAGCCCACCTAGAAAAAAAGACAAGTGTTTAGAGTATACTTTACAAAAATAAACCATATAATATTTTCCAGTATGCACTGTAAAAAATAGCGTAGAAATAACGAACTATGATATGATGATAGTTTCTCCATACCCTTAGTTGCAGTGGCTAACTACTTATATATATATATACAAGGCTTCCTTCAGATATCCATGCTCCAGGTCCTCTCGACCTTCCTCATGTAGCCTGGATGGGGAGATCTTCCTTGGCACATGCTCGTGTTCGCATCAGCTAGATGGACAAAGGTGTAGGGTTCGCAGCATAGAAAACAAAATTTTCCTACGATGGGAACAACTATGTATCAAGATCTATCTACTAGATACAAACAACGGGCGGATGTATATCCGTAGAGAACATACCCTTGAAGGCCGACAAAGCTTAATGAGTTAAACTCGTGGTTGATGTAGACGATCTCTTGCCGATCTCAAGATCGAGAGGAAGTCCTAGCGCCGCAAATCAGCGGCGCATCCGTGCTCGCACACACGTCTGAGGCACCGAGCAACCTCCGCCTCCTTGCTCCAGCGATACAGCGTAAGCACAACTCTTTCTTGCCGAATAGCCACTGGGAACATGTATCTCGTTAGTCCGACACCATGAGGGATACATTCTATAGGGGGAGAGAGATCCTTCACGAGGAGGTGTGAGTGAGAGAGAGGGAGAGGGGTGCCTTTTATAGGAGGAGGGGGGCACCCAAGGGGGTGGCCGCCGGCCATGGGGGCTGCCCCCTCCCCTCCTTCATTCATGTGGGTGGACACTCTACTCACAAAAATCCTTTCAATTCCCTCCACTCAAAATCCCACTCAAACTTGCCATTAAATTTCCACCAAATTTAATGCAAACTCTCATTAAATAAAACTCTTTTTATTTATTCAGAATTTTGTCAATTACTTTAATGACAAACATTCACATATAACCCCTTGCTAGAATTCTATTTCACATGCAGAAACACTTTCTGCAATTTCACCCGAAAACCTGTTTCGGTATCTAGTGAAATAAATTCCTGCGCTTGTTATTCTTTCCGGCATGAAACTTTTGCTCCAATTGGATGTCGTTCTCTTAAGTGTGTCACCCTACGGTTCGTGAATAATGCGGACATGATCGATACCCCTCTCGTATCAATAATCAGAAGCGGGATCTGGAGACCCATACTGACTCCCACACATTCAACGATGACTTTCTTGTGATCGTCGGAACCTTTTACGCTAGTATCTTAATCCCTTTGTTTCGCGATATATTACATGTCCGAGATTCGATCATCGGTATCTCCATACCTAGTTTGATCTCGTTACTGACATGCACTCTTTTCTCGTTCCCGTGATATAACATTCTAGTGATCAAATCACTTGCTTGCAAGCTAACCAATGTGATATCACCGAGAGGGCCCAAAGTATATCTATCCATCATCGGGATGAACAAATTCCACTCTCGATCCATGGGCCTCAACATAACACTTTATTATTTCTGAACCCATCTTTATAATCACCCTGTTATGGTATGATGTTTGATGTTATCAAGAAACTCTTCCGGTGTTAGTGATTGACATGATCTCATGGTGTAAGGATTAGGATCACTTCGTAAGTTTGTTATAGCAATATAAACTCAATGATTTTGATCGTAATGCTATACTTCGGATAAATGCTCATCACACCATTACACTAATGTTGTGATCCCATTATTAACAACATCCAATGTCTATGACCAGGAAACCTTGATCATCTTGTTAATCAACGAGCTAGTTTATGAGAGAGGAATAACTAGGAACTTTCTGTTTGTTTATTAAACACACATGTATTAACGTTTCCGTATTAATACAATTATAGCATGCAAAATAAACATCTACCATATACTTGGAATACACATAATAAACACTTTATTATTGCCTCTCAGGGCATATTCCCTTCAGTCCCCCACTTGCACTAGAGACAATAATCTAGTTACATAGTGATGAATCTAACACCCATGGAGTTCTGGTGTTGATCATGTTTTGCTCTAGGGAGAGTTTTAGTCAACGGATCTGCTACATTAAGATCCTTGTGTACTTTACAAATATTTATATCTCCATCCTTGACATGCTCGCGGATGGAGTGAAACTAGCACTTAATATGCTTGGAATTCTTGTGAGACCTTGGTTCTTTGGCATTGGCAATGGCACCATTGTTGTCACAATAGATCACCATTCGGTCCAACGCGCTTGCAACCACACCTAGTTTGGATATGAACTCCTTCATCCAAACCGCTTTCTGAGCCGCTTCCGAAGCAGCAACATATTCGGCCTCCGTTGTTGATCCCGCCACCACAGGTTGTTTGGAACTCCTCGAACTAACCGCTCCGCCATTCATGATAAATACGTATCCGGATTGAGACTTAGAGTCATCCAGGTCGGTGTCAAAGCTTGCGTCGACATAACACTTAGCGACGAGCTCTTCTTCACCTCCGTACACAAGAAACATATCCTTAGTTCTTCGTAAGTACTTAAGGATATTCTTGACCGCTATCCAGTGTTCCGAACCTGGATCCGGTTGGTACGTACTAGTCAAACTAATAGCATGTGCCACATCCGGTCTTGTACATAGCATGGCATACATTATAGAGCCTATGGCTGAAGCATAGGGGACTTTGTCCATTATCTCTCTTTCTTCCGCCGTAGCCGGACTTTGAGTCTTACTCAATGTCTTGTCTTGCAACATAGGTAAGAACCCCTTCTTACTTCCGTCCATTTTAAACTTCTTTAAAATCTTATCAATATATGTACTTTGCGATAGCCCTATTAGGCACCTAGATCTATCTCTATAGATCTTTATGCCTAATATGTATGACGCTTCACCTAGGCCCTTCATTGAAAATTTGCTGTTTAGATAACTTTTAGCATTGTTTAAAAGATCTATATCATTTCCGATCAATAATATGTCATGCACATATAATATCAGAAATGCCACATTGCTCTCACTCACTTTCTTGTAAATACAAGCTTTTCCATAAGTTTGGACAAATCCAAACTCTTTGATCACCTCATCAAAGCGGAGATTCCAACTTCGTGATGCTTGCTTCAATCCATTGATGGATCGTTGAAGCTTTCACACCTTGTTAGCATCCTTAGGATCTACAAAACCCTTTGGTTGTATCATATACAACTCTTCTTTAATATTACCATTGAGAAACGCGGTTTTGACATCCATCTGCCATATCTCATAATTGAAATATGCAGCAATTGCTAACATAATCCTAACTGACTTTAGCATCGCTACGGGAGAGAATGTCTCATCGTAGTCAACTCCTTGAATTTGTCGAAACCCCTTTGCGACAAGTCGAGCTTTATAGACGGTTACATTACCATCAGCATCAGTTTTTCTTTTAAAAATCCATTTGTTCTCCACGGCCTTTCGGTCGTGAGATAAGTCCACCAAGTTCCAAACTTGATTTTCATACATGGATTCCATCTCGGATTTCATGGCTTCTAACTATTTGTTTAAATCTGGGCTCATCATCGCTTCTTCATACGTCACAGGGTCATCATTTTCATCAACCATGAATTCATGACATGATTTCTGTACATCTCGGGAGCTGCACGCGTCCTGCTAGACCTGCGAGGTTCGGTAGTACTCTCTTTCAGAGTTTCATGATCATTATCATTAGTTTCTTCTTCAACTGGTGAAGCCAACTCCGGAACAACTTCCGGCGCTGCGCTAATCGCGGTACTTTGAAGAGAAGGTTCAATAACCTCTTCGAGTTCTACCTTCCGACTACTCACACCTTTTGTGAGAAACTCTTTCTCTAGAAAGGATCCATTCTTGGCAACAAAAACCTTGCCCTCGGATCTGTGATAGAAGGAATACCCAATTGTTTCCTTAGGGTATCCTATGAAGACACATTTTTCCGCTTTGGTTTCGAGTTTATCAAACTTTAAGAAATGACAGCTTAGGTTTGTTTCCAAACCACAATTCATACGGTGTCTTTTCAACAGATTTAGATGGTGCCCGATTTAAAGTGAATGCAGCAGTTTCTAGTGCATAACCCCAAAATGACAACGGCAAGTCCGTCAGAGACATCATAGATCGAACCATATCCAATAAAGTACGATTACGACATTCCGACACACCATTTCTCTGTGGTGTTCCGGCAGGTGTGAGTTGTGAAACAATTCCACTCTTTCATGTGAGTTCTAAACTCATAACTTAGATACTCACCTCCACGGTCGGACCGTAGAAATTTGATCTTTCTATTACGATGATTTTCCACTTCATTCTGAAATTCCTTGAACTTTTCAAAGGTTTCAGACTTGTGTTTCATCAATTAGATATAACCATATCTACTCAAATCATCTGTGAAAGTAACAAAATAACGATATCCACCTCGCGCCGACACACTCATTGGACCACATACATTAGAATGTATGATTTCCAATAAATCTGTCGCTCGTTCCATTGAATCGGAAAACGACGTTCTAGTCATCTTGCCCATAAGGCATGGCTCACATGTATCAAATGATTCAAAATCAAGTGATTCCAAAAGTCCATCCGAATGGAGCTTCTTCATGCGTTTAACGCCAATATGACCTAGACGGCAGTGCCACATATATGCGGATATATCATCATTAAGTTTAATCCTTTTAGCATCAACATTATGAATATGTGTAACATTATTATCGAGATCCAATAGAAATAAACCATTCATCATCGGTGCATGACCATAAAAGATTTCATTCATATAAATAGGACAACCATTGTTGTCGGATTTAAATGAATAACCACTTCGCATCAAACACGATCCAGATACAATGTTCATGCTCCGTGCAGGCACCATATAACAGTTATTCAAGTTTATTACTAATCCCGACGGCAAGTGGAGAGGTAGCATTCCGACGGCGATCACATCAACGCTTGATCCATTGCCGACACACATCTTGACCTCACCCCTTGCTAGCGGTCGCTTGTTCCGCAGCACCTGATTCGAGTTACAAATATTAGGAACTGAACCGGTATCAAATACCTAGGTGCTACTGCGAGCACTAGTCAAGTACACATCAATAACATGTATATCATATATACCTTTGTTTGCCTTGCCAGCCTTCTTGTTTGCCAAATACTTGGGGCAGTTGCGCTTCCAGTGTCCAGTCCCCTTACAATAGTAGCACTCGGTGTCAGACTTAGGTCCAACTCAGGGTTTCTTTTCAGGCACGGCAACCGGCTTGCCGCCCTTACTTCCCTTCCATTTTCCCTTCTTGTCTTTCTTGAAACCAGTGTTCTTATTGATCATCAACACTTGATGTTCCTTTTTGATCTCTACTTCAGCTGTTTTAAGCATTGACAGAAGCTCGGGGAGAGACTTCTTCATGCCTTGCATATTATAGTTTCATCACAAAACTCTTATAGCTAGGTGGTAGAGACTGTAGAACACGATGGATGCCTAAGTCAATGGGAATCGATATTCCCAAGGACACAAGCTTATCGGCGTAACCCGACATCTTGAGTACATGCTCACTTACGGAGCTGTGCTCTTCCATCATGCAACTAAAGAACTTTTCTGAAGCATTGTAGCTCTCTACAACAACATGTGTGTTGAAAATCATTTTCAACTCACCCATTGTATCAAATGCATTGCCATTTTCGAAACGCTTTCGAAGTTCCGGCTCTAGCCCATACAATATGCCGCAATGAACTAAGTTGTGGTCCTCCTGACGAGTCTGATAGACATTCTTCTCCTCGTCAGGGGCATCCTCAAAATGTGGGGGGGGCGTAGCGGCGCTTCTAGCACATATTGCTTTTGTGCAGCAGAGAGGAGAATCCTCAAATTCATGACCCATTCGGTAAAGTTGCTACCGTTTGTTGCAAGTTTCTCTTTCTCCATGAACACATTGAAATTAAAAGCAGGTGGTGCCATCTACAAAAGAATTTGTAAAGTTTAGACTAAGTTTATGATAGATTGAGTTCAAATAATCCACATTACGAATGAACTCCCACTCAAAAACGACATCCCTCGTGTCCTTTTGGTGATTACATGAACCAAATCCGCTATACCAAGTCCGATCATCACGTGAGTCGGTGTAGCTTCAAAGGCGAGCATAAAATGGGCATCATATCTATTATATGACTCATGCTTAACATTTCGGTCCGTGTTCCGAGGCCATGTCTGTACATGCTAGGCTCGCCAAGTAAAAACCTTAGTATTCGCGTGTGTAACTGTCTTACACCTGAAATATGGTCGTGGATCCAAGAACACCCGATCATCACGTGATGTCTTGGAGCGACGAAAACATAATCGGTGCATACTAAAGGAAGAACACATTCTTATCTTGATATTTAAACGAGGGATCATCTTATTATGCTAATAAAACGCCAAACAAGCAATATAAGATGCTATCAAACATCACATGTTTATTAGTGGAATGATATGGTTCCCGCATATGATCTCTATCATGTGCACCGTGGTATGATCACTATCATACCTTTATGTGTAAGGCCAAGGTCTATGGAACTTACACATTATGTGTGTTGTAAGAGTATCATCTCATACTTCTACTTACAACATCACCATATCATAACACTAACCCAACAATAATCTAAACTAGACGCCTCTAATTTATCCATTGTAAGTTTTACGTGGCTTAGGGCTTTCGAAGATAGAACCGTTCATACCTACGAACATGAACCACAACGAGGATAACCAAGTTGTTGACAACTCGTTGCAAAATAGATATTGACTATAGTAGGAGAGACAGACACCCGCTAGCCACTTATGCAAACTAGTTGCATGTCAAGCATGGAACAGGTCTCATGTGCGAGGACATGTAAAGTTTGTCCGGGCCGCTTCATCCCACTATGCCACCAATATCCAAAATTACAACTAAGGAGCAACAACATAATCATCATCACCCACATACTCATATGTGTACTACCCGTGTAAAGCATCTACGCATAGATCCGACTCTGATACCACTGTAGGGTTCGCATCATAGAAAACAAATATTTTCCTACGATAGGAACAACTATGTACCAAGATCTATCTACTAGATACAAACAACGGGCGGATGTATATCCGTAGAGAACATACCCTTGAAGACCGACAGATCTTAACGAGTTAAACTCGTGGTTGATGTAGACAATCTCTTGCCGATCTCAAGATCGAGAGGAAGTCCTAGCGCCGCAAATCAGCAGCGCATCCGTGCTCGCATACACGTCCGAGGCACCAAGCAACATCCGCCTCCTTGCTCCAGCGATGCAGAGGAAGCACAACTCTTTCTTGCCGAATAGCCACCGGGAACATGTATCTCGCTAGTCCGAGACCATGAGGGATAAATTCTAGAGGGGGAGAGAGATCCTTCACGAGGAGGTGTGAGTGAGAGAGAGGGAGAGGGGTGCCTTTTATAGGAGGAGGGGGGGCACCCAAGGGGGTGGCCGCTGGCCATGGGGGATGCCCCCTCCCCTCCTTCATTCATGTGGGTGGACACTCCACTCACAAAAATCCTTTCAATTCCCTCCACTCAAAATCCCACTCAAATTTGCCATTAAATTTCCACCAAATTTAATGCAAACTCTCATTAAATAAAACTCTTTTTATTTATTCAGAATTTTGTCAATTACTTTAATTAAAAACATTCACATACAATTCTATTTCACATGCAGAAACACTTTCTGCAATTTCACCCAAAAACCTGTTTCGGTATCTAGTGAAATAAATTCTTGCGCTTGTTATTCTTTCCGGCATGAAACTTTTGCTCCAATTGGATGTCGGTGTCTCTTAAGTGTGTCACCCTACGGTTCGTGAATAATGCGGACATGATCGAGACCCCTCTCGTATCAATAATCAGAAGCGGGATCTAGAGACCCATACTGACTCCTACACATTCGACGATGACTTTCTTGTGATCGTCGGAACCTTTTACGCTAGTATCTTAATCCCTTTGTTTCGCGATATATTACATGTCCGAGGTTTGATCATTGGTATCTCCATACCTAGTTTGATCTCGTTACTAACATGCACTCTTTTCTCGTTCTCGTGATATAACATTCTAGTGATCAAATCACTTGCTTACAAGCTAACCAATGTGATATCACCGAGAGGGCCCAGAGTATATCTATCCGTCATCGGGATGAACAAATTCCGCTCTCGATCCATGGGCCTCAACATAACACTTTATTAGTTCTGAACCCATCTTTATAATCACCCTGTTACGGTGTGACGTTTGATGTTATCAAGAAACTCTTCCGGTGTTAGTGATTGACATGATCTCATGGTCTAAGGATTAGGATCACTTCGTAAGTTTGTTATAGCAATATAAACTCAATGACTTTGATCCTAATGCTATACTTCGGATGAATGTTCATCACACCATTACACTAATGTTGTGATCCGTTTATTAACAACATCCAATGTCTATGACCAGGAAACCTTGATCATCTTGTTAATCAACGAGCAAGTTTATGAGAGAGGCATAACTAGGAAATTTCTGTTTGTTTATTAAACACACATGTATTAATGTTTCCGTATTAATACAATTATAGCATGCAAAATAAACATCTACCATATACTTGGAATACACATAATAAACACTTTATTATTGCCTCTCAGGGCATATTCCCGTCAGTCTCCCACTTGCACTAGAGACAATAATCTAGTTACATAGTGATGAATCTAACACCCATGGAGTTCTGGTGTTGATCATGTTTTGCTCTAGGGAGAGTTTTAGTCAACGGATCTGCTACATTGAGATCCGTGTGTACTTTACAAATCTTTATATCTCCATCCTTGACATGCTCGCAGATGGATTGAAACCAGCGCTTAATATGCTTGGAATTCTTGTGAGACCTTGGTTCTTTGGCATTGGCAATGGCACCATTGTTGTCACAATAGATCACCACTGGGTCCAACGCACTTGCAACCACACCTAGTTTGGATATGAACTCCTTCATCCAAACCGCTTCCTGAGCCGCTTCCGAAGCAGCAACATATTCGGCCTCCGTTGTTGATCCCGCCACCATAGGTTGTTTGGAAATCCTCCAACTAACCGCTCCGTCATTCATGATAAATACGTATCCGGATTGAGACTTAGAGTCATCCGGGTCGGTGTCAAAGCTTGCGTCGACATAAAATAACTTAGCGACGAGCTCTTCTTCACCTCCGTACACAAAAAACATATCCTTAGTTCTTCGTAAGTACTTAAGGATATTCTTGACCGCTATCCAGTGTTCCAAACCTGGATCCGATTGATACCTACTAGTCAAACTAATAGCATGTGCCACATCCGGTCTTGTACATAGCATGGCATACATTATAGAGCCTATGGCTGAAGCATAGGGGACTTTGTCCATTATCTCTCTTTGCCCAGAGTATATCTATCCGTCATCGGGATGAACAAATTCCACTCTCGATCCATGGGCCTCAACATAACACTTTATTAGTTCTGAAGCCATCTTTATAATCACCCTATTACGGTGTGATGTTTGATGTTATCAAGAAACTCTCCCGGTGTTAGTGATTGACATGATCTCATGGTCTAAGGATTAGGATCACTTCGTAAGTTTGTTATAGCAATATAAACTCAATGACTTTGATCGTAATGCTATACTTCGGATGAATGTTCATCACACCATTACACTAATGTTGTGATCCCGTTATTAACAACATCCAATGTCTATGACCAGGAAACCTTGATCATCTTGTTAATCAACGAGCTAGTTTATGAGAGAGGCATAACTAGAAACTTTCTGTTTGTTTATTAAACACACATGTATTAACGTTTCCGTATTAATACAATTATAGCATGCAAAATAAACATCTATCATATACTTGGAATACACATAATAAACACTTTATTATTGCCTCTCAGGGCATATTCCCTTCAAAAGGGGTGAGGAGAAGGGGCTAGCCGCTGCCTACAACATCACAAGAAGAGGTTAGGGAGATGGACGAAGAGGTGTAGCATCTTCTATAGTCACCTCCATCGAGGCCGAACAGACGCGAGGAGAACCCGGAGTACGGCGACGCACCGACCATAGAAAGGACAGCAGAGAAAGGGATCGGGGTCCGGGAAACATACGAATTTTGTCAAGAAACACTCCCCGACTCCTTCCGCGACAATTAGTTGCTGCCAGAGCTGCCGGCTACGCCATCAATCACCGGGCGCCGCCACGAGCCTCTCTTCGTCAAAGATCACAACGCTGGTGCCGATGGCCTTGGCCTGGAGGTATTGGTAGATCCGTTCAATGACTTGCCTTCCCTTGGGCGTGGAGGTGTGCAGGCGGATGGTGTGGATGCATTGGTGTGGAGGCGTGGAGGTAGGGCAGCACAACGACCATAGAGAGGGAGATCGGGACAAGCCAAACAATGGCGTGATTTGGGGAGGAGGCCGCGGGTTGATTTCCCTGTATTGAATTGCGCTGGGAAGTCAACGATGAATGAAACGACGAAGGCTGGGTGGAGCGAGCGGAGGGGGCCCGACGAAACGAGCCAATGTAGTGGCAGAAAACGTATCACCTATGTTCTTTTTAGATAGTAGAGATTTTGAAGAATGGTCATCCTCGGATTTGGATAAGTATCAACTAGAAGAAACATGGGTGTGAGTTTCAGGCTGTCCGTATAAACTTCGCTGTGATTATCTAGGTTTGTCTGCAATGGGATCCTTGATTGGTAAGAGAGCAGAGGTAAATATGGCCTACACTAGAGAGCACGGAGTGGTAAGAATGCGTGTTCTGGTCACGGCGGTGAAATACACTCCTAAGGGGACATACCACACATACGATGGATTTCTTGGCATGCCTCTATTATAAGCCCATTTAGCATTGTTACCCGTTGATTAAGCTAATAATACAAAACATTAGACTGATTTCTCTGTAAAGGACTACTCTGCCCTGTCTTTTTCTCCAAGTCGCGACTCCACTTCTTTCTTTATCTTTCTGCTCGTTCGTGACCGAGCCACCAGACCGGACTCGTCGAGGCGGCGGGCAGGATGCGTCCTAGCAATGGCGACGGAGTGGGCGGCGCCGAGCATCGGCATGAATTCCACGCCGGTAACCTACGGGTCCTCGACCGCAACGTTTTCCATGGCGACAAGCAACAGGGGTGGAAGCGAATCGAGTGTGGAGTTGCAGTCAGTTCGAATCGAGCGCCGAACGTGGGAGGCGGGGATGGATCTCAGGAGTGACGAATGGATGCGGCCGGCGGCAGCTCGGCGGGCTGGCGGGGTGGAGGAGAGGCGCATCGGTTAGGTCAGGGATGGGTCGAGCAGAGAAAGAAAAGAACAGGAGTGACTTCTTTGTCTCCACTTTATTACATCTTATAATAACGATATAACAAGGTCAAAGTGTGTGTGTGTGGTGGGGGTGTGGGGGGGGGGGGGGGGGAGGAGCAGCAATAGGGCAGCTGAACTAAGGGGGTTGGAAGGGAGCAAGACCAAGAGAAGGGTTTATGTTGCCAACGCGCACGAACTTGGGGGGGGGGGGGGGGGGGGGGTGGGTGAAGGTGATAATCAATTCTCCCCACATATGATGGAGAAGGATATGTCATTCTCTTTCATGTCGAAGGAGATGATAGAACGAGCAATCCTGATGGTGGTGATAAAAATCAGGAGGATGCAAATTCTACTGACTACAAGGTAAAGGGTTTGGACCCAAAACCTGGAGCTAGCTCAAACACTGATAAGGCTACTACGTACAACAAAGATAATTCTGCTCCTTTTGATAACGTGTCCATGTTTGGCTCGTTTGATGAAAAGCTCTTTAGTCTATCTGCGGTGAAAACAAGAAAAATGCCTCGTTCTATGTTGTGCGGAAATCGTGTGGAGAGTGATGAGGAAAGCTTACCATCACCGATTTCTAAATCTGTGCCTGCATGTTTGAGACCAAGAGAGTATGTTGCTGTACTTAGTACGTGTGATGATGTTGTTATCAGTTGCAGCAAGGGACAGGAGGCACCCATGCTGATCACTGCTTCCATGCAGGACTTACCCTCCGTCAAGGTGACATCTCTTAGTTCGCCTGCCTCTGCTCTGATGCTGAACCTGTGGCGACCAGCAGACTGCTGACTACTCGCACCAGACTGACAACAGCCCACGGCAGGCTGCTAAATGCACACACTAGTCTGCCAACAGCCCGTGGCAGGCTGCCGCGTGTTCAGTTTGTGCCGCAACAGAGGTTTTGACGACACCTGAGGCGATCGTATGTGCCGGGAAAGCGGGGCAGGAGGCCTCGACACCTTCGTGTTCCTCACCTTGCGAACCTAGGCAGGCCAAGGTTGCTAAGGCTTCGCCCAAAACTCCAGGAGGGGGTCCTATGTCGAGCTTGTTCTCTCGGTCTGGGACTGGGGTTTTCTTGGCGGATGCTACACTCAGGAGGAGGTGGTGGCGTTCGGAGGGGTTCCAACGGCGAGTGTGGAGGTTCGATCAAGTGATCGAATTCGCGCTCAACCGAATGCAGACTCGCCTCAACTCAAGCGGGCACAACAACGAGCTATGGCACATGATCGTCCATCATGTTTAGGTACAAAACAAATCCCCAAGTTTTCTCTATCCATTTTTTTCGAATGATGAGATTATAGCCAAGGCTTCAAAGCTAGGAGTCTCTTTGGGTCAATCACCTTTTCAAGTTGCAAATTCAATATCCCTAAGAAGCTCTAAGCTCCCTGGAATTATGGAGCTATGGTCACTTCACGGTTACGCGATGGTTTTGGTCCTACGTGTTAGCCTAGGTCGGTTCTGTCGACTCGTTCTATTGCAGTGCTACATCGGTTCGTTCGACAGGTTCCACCGCTTTTCTGCCTAAACTAGGCAACCTCGCGTAAAAAAAGCGACACCTCTTCTGCTCCCCATGGAATGCTGCCGCCACAACAACCCCCCTTGTAGTCACTACTACCAGGCCACCACCGCAGGCGCCGTGGTAGAGGAGGACGGCGTAGCGCGCTGGAGGCAAGGACGAATAGAGCCGCGCTGGATCGGAGAATACTACTGTGCCGCGCCAACTTACCATGCCGGAAGTACAGTACTCCTACCGCTCTCTCTTTGGCCTGTCATGGCCCTGCAGCTCGCCGGCGGTGTGGGCTGCTGTGTCTGTCGCTCCCTACTTGGGTTGCGTCGGGGCACGACGGCGTTCCTGTCACCCCTCGCTGTGGCGTCCGATGGCGTGGCGGTGGAGGACGGCGACACGACAGTGCTGGACGGTTCCGGTGTGGCGGGGACCAAGTCCGGCATTGGTGACTGGTCCTTGGGCGACACCAGATACGAGAACAAATTCCAGTGGGACGGTACGTGCGCCACACAATATGCAAATGGATAACCTTCTTATCAATCATATCCAATACTCTTTTGTCCTTGTTGGTCCACCCGCAGTTCATCAATTGGACATCTGATTAGGGTGAACTGATTTGGTCACCTTTTCAATTAGGGTCGATTCTACAATAGCAGCTGCTGGTTGTTGCATTTCCCTGTTAGATTGATCTCTCCCGTTTCGAGCCCAACGGCCCGAACGGAGTCCCTCAAATGCGCCCTGATCGGGGGCGCCCAACCTTATCATGGGAAGCACCGCCACCACCGCACACCCACGCCATCGACCCCTTTGCCCATGGCCACTAACGCCAACACCAGCTCCGGCATCCCCTCCGGTTCATGCTCATCGAGCAGGGGGCAGGTAATACCTCTCTCTCTCCCTCCCTCTCTCTCTCCATCTAATCTACTAGATTCAAGCCACATAGACTCTACCGAGACTAGACTAGAATCTATCATTGGTATCAAAGCAAGTTAGATCTAGTTTTCCCGGTAGAAAAGCAAAAGAAAAGAAAACCTAGATCTAAAAGTGCGCCTGCCCTACGGCCGCGCCGTTCCTCTCGATCTAGATGAGCATCAATATGAGGCATCTAGACGAAGAACAAACCCCTTCGGGGGCAAAGCAAAACCCTAGATCTAAAGCCCCAAAAGAAACCCCAAAGAGAAAACCCCCTAGATCTTCCTCAAGCAAATCCCCAAAGATACCGCAAGAGAAAAGACCCCAGATCCCACAAGCAAATCCCCAAAGGAAACCCGAAAAGGATCCCCAAACCTGAATCAAACAAATCCAAAGAAAAACCCCGCCCCGATTCGAAAAACACAACCGGGCGCTGCTGTGCGCCGACAAGGGGTACCGTCACCACTCCTCTTGACGGTCGTGCGCTCACCCTCGGGTGGACGCACCGCCGACAAGGGGGGCAGGGGGCACCGAGGCTCCGGCCGCCATTCTCCCTGTCTCCCAGTGAGGTGAAGGGGGGTGGCTAGGACAAAGGGAAAGAAGGGGGAGGGGGTCACGGCGTAGGAGAGGGAGGCGCTCGCCGCCGGCACCGTCGCCGGGCGGGCGGCCACCTCGCCTCGCCAGCGCCGCCGGAGAGGAGCGGGTGGGGGGCGCGCAGGGTGGACATGGGGAAATGGGGCTAGGGTTAGTGGGGGCTGCGCGGGGGGAGGGGGGAGGGAGGGAGTGGGGGGGGGGGGGGGGTTGTTCCAGCGATCTCCGCGTGTGACCGGTAGATCTAGTGTAGGCCGAACGGGTGGCCAGGATTGAGCGGCGCATGCTGGCAGGCCGCGGAGCGGGCTGCTGGTTGGGCTGGGCAGGCCGCATGGCGGGGGGAAGCTGGGCCGCGGGCGCGCGGCAGATAGGCGGGGTCAGCGAGCGCAGCGGCGTAGCTGGGCCGTGGGCCGACACTCTGCTGGCGGCTCTAGCAAGCGCACGCGCGCGGCAGATAGCGCTGGGCCAAAACCAGACAACTGTTTTTAACAGTTTTTTTATTTTTTTATTTTTACAGAGCTGTTTTAGCTGTTTTAATTGTTTTGCTTAGTTATTTAAGCATTTTTTCATATAGTTTTCTCTATTCAGTGTATTATAATGAATATTTTGTTTAGAGAATGCAATAGAGACATAATTTTTTCTGTAAAGTTTAAAGCTTTATGAATGTTATAATATTGTTTCCGCTGCAAATAGTTGATTTAAATTGCTAGAATGCGATAAAGTATATTAAATTTTGTTTTAAAAGATGTGATAAAGTGATTTAAAGTTGATTATGCTCCATGTTATTAATTGACCAACGTTATTAATAAACATGATCATGATCCCTTTTATTATGTGTTAAAGGTGCATTTAATTTTATCTTTACCCAACGGTGATATAACTTTAAATGGCACAAACAATTGCATGCTTAATTTATACCAACGTTAGATTAATGCATACAGTTGTTTCTGGTTGTCTCACATCTTTTGTGGTTTTCAGGAGGTCTCAACCTTATGAGCTGCCTGAAGGATATCCCACTTCTCAGAGGGGATAACTATTCTGAATGGAGGAAAAATATTGACCTGGCCTTTGTCTGCGCCGAGGTGGACTGGGTTGTTGAAACTAAACAGCCAATCAAGACCGAGGACCCAGTGAGGGGTGATACTGAGGACTGTGTTGCATGGGAAAAGAGAAAGAGAGACCATGCTCCATTGGAGCTGGCCTACTCAATAGATAACCAAAAGTGGGTCAATGCAAATAAAAAGTGCTTGGCCTTTGTCAAGAATACGATTGAGAACGCAATAGTGGGGTCAATCGAAGAGTGTGCCTCTGTTGGTGAGTACCTAGCAAAGATAAAGAGCCAGTTTACTGGCTCTTCAAAGATGTATGCAACCCAGCTGCTAAAACAGCTGATGACAGAAAAGTATACGGGAGGGCCACATGGCATTAGAGAGCACATCTTGAGGAGGTCCAACATGGCGGCTAAGTTAAAGCCCATGGATGCGGACCTCGAGCTCAAGCCTGCTCTTCTGGTGCATCTTGTCATGGCCTCTCTTCCCCAACAGTTCGAGAACTTCGTAATTAACTACAACATGTCCCCTGAAAAGTGGGACATTGAAAAGACCATAGGGATGTGTTCTCAAGAGGAAGAAAGTCTCAAGTCCATTCACGGTGGTTCTTTGAACTACGTGAAGGACAACAGGAAGAGGAACTTCACCAACAATAACCATGGTGGCTCCCCTTCCAAGCCACATGGCAAGGGCCCCTACAGCACCAGCATCAGTATCAGCAGTCTCTCCCTGGGGACAAAGACCAGTGCCACCATTGCAAAAAGGCTGACCACTTCAAAAAGGATTGCCCAATATGGCTAAATTCCATAATGGCAAAGAACGGTAAAGATATAGTCTCTTTTGTAAATGAATCCTTGTATGAAAAGTTTTCTAAATATACTTGGTGGATTGACTCTGGTGCAACTGTTCATGTTGCCAACTCTTTACAGGGATTCCATTCGACAAGGACTTTGCCAAGAAGAGAAAGACTCATTGAAATCCCGAATGGGATTCAAGCAGAAGTGGAGGCTGTTGGCGACATTCCTCTGGAGCTAGCTGATGGCTTTACTCTTCTTCTTAAGGATGTTTTATTTGTTCCTTCCATCCATAGAAACTTAATAAGTGTGTCGTGCCTGGATAAAGACATGTATGAGTGTTATTTTGGACATGGCAAATGTGCCATTTGGTTGAAAGATACTTGTGTGGGTGTTGCTTCACTACATGACAAGCTTTATTTATTATCTTTGCATGAGAAAGTGTTTTCTGTGTGTGATGTGAACGAACAAGTTCCCTTGTCAAACAAAGAACAAAAGAAAAGAAAGCGAACTCTTGACTCATCGAAGTTATGGCACTGCAGATTAGGCCATATTTCGAGGGGAAGAATAGAAAGCCTCGTTAAAAATGACATTCTTCCTCTGTTAGAGTTCTCAGACATCGAGCAATGCATAGATTGCATCAAAGGAAAGTATGTAAAGCAAATTAAAAAGGGTGCAAACCGAAGTATAGCAACACTAGAAATCATCCACATTGATATTTGTGGACCTTTTCCTATGAAAAGTGTGGATGGTTATGATTCATTCATAACATTCACGGATGATCACTCCCGGTATGGTTACGTTTATCCAATTAAAGAAAGATCTGAAGAATTGGATAAATTTAAAATTTTCAAAGCTGAAGTTGAAAATCAGCATGATAAAAGAATTAAAATAGTCCGGTCTGACCGTGGGGGGAGTACTACAGACGACATACTCCATATGGTCAAGTACCAGGACCTCTTGCAAGGTTCCTACATGAAAATGGAATAGTCGCCCAGTATTCTATGCCAGGCGAACCTCAGCAAAATGGAGTAGCTGAAAGGCGTAACCGTACCCTTATGGATATGGTGCGTAGCATGATGAGCTATTCCACCCTCCCATTGGGATTGTGGATGGAGGAGCTTAAAACCGCCATTCACATTCTCAAAAGAGTACCAAGTAAGTCGGTGCCCAAAACACCGTACGAATTGTGGACAGGCAGAGTCCCCTCTCTACACCACTTGAGGGTCTGGGGGAGCCCAGCTGAGGCAAAAGTTTTCAATCCAAACATTGCAAAGTTAGACCCCAAAACAGTATCTTGCCACTTCATTGTCTATCCTGATAAATCAAAAGGCTACCGTTTCTACTGTCCTGACAGATACACAAAGTTTGTAGAAACGAGCATGCAGTCTTCTTAGAGGACGAATTGATGAGGGGGAGCATGGTAGCTCGGGAAATTGATCTTGAGGAGAAGAGGGTGCATGCACCTAATCCGATGACTCAGGAGCCATTTTTCTCGCTACCTGTTGTGCCACCATCTACAACCCCTGAGGTTGTGGTGCCGGCACCTGTTGTGACTCCACACATGACAACAATGGGAGAAGGTTCGGAACATGTCCATCAGGAGCCACCTGAACCCACTACTGAGCACGAAAGGGAGCCAGAACAACCACATACTATAAATGTGCCAGAACCTGAGGCACGAAAATGAGCAAGAGTCTGATGAACTCAGAAGGTCTAAAAGAGAACGAAGACCAACCATTTCCAAAGAAATTTACAAAGTCTACAACACAGAAACAGTTCATATGGAGGGCGATCCTACCTCATATGAAGAAGCCATGAGAAGCCCTCACTCAGCCAAGTGGGTGGAGGCAATGGAAGATGAAATGAAATCGATGAGTTCCAACGATGTTTGGGACTTAGAGGAAATCCCTAAAGGAGCCAAAACAGTAGGATGCAAATGGGTCTACAAAACAAAGTATGACTCCAATGGGAATGTAGAAAAGTATAAAGCTAGACTTGTGGCAAAAGGCTTTACGCAAAGAGAAGGGGTAGATTACAATGAGACTTTTTCTCCGGTATCATGTAAGGACTCCTTCAGAATCATAATGGCACTAGTTGCATATTTTGACTTAGAGTTACATCAAATGGATGTTAAGAAGGCATTTCTAAATGGAGATTTAGAAGAAAATGTTTACATGAAACAACCCAAGGGTTTTTTCATGGAGGGGAAGGAACATATGGGATGCCTCCTAAAGAAATCCATTTATGGGTTAAAGCAAGCCTCTAGGCAGTGGTATTTAAAGTTCAATGATACAATTAAAAGATTTGGATTCAAAGAGAATGTTGAGGACAACTGCATTTATGCAAAGTTTAAAAGTGGGAAATATATTTTCCTAATTCTGTATGTGGATGACATCTTGCTTGCTAGCAGTGATGTCAGTCTACTACTAGAAACAAAGAAGTTCTTGTCTTCAAATTTTGACATGAAAGACCTTGGTGAAGCTTCTTATGTTTTGGGCATAGAAATTCACCGAGATAGAAAGAATGGAGTGTTAGGACTGTCGCAGAAAGCATATTGTGAAAAGATTCTAAAGAAATACAATATACATGCGAGTAATGCAACACCCGCTCCCATAGTCAAGGGCGATAGTTTTGGAAAATCCCAATGTCCAAAGAACCAATATGAGATCGATCAAATGAAGTCAGTACCATATGCTTCGGCTGTTGGAAGCTTACAATATGCACAAGTGTGCACTCGCCCTGACTTAGCTTTTATCACCAGGGTACTCGGTAGATATCAAGAGAATCCATGCATAGAGCACTGGAAGATGGTAAAGAAAGCTTTGCGTTATGTGCAAGGCATAAAATGACTCATGCTAACATATAAAAGATCTGATTCCCTAGAAATAAGATGGTATTCAGATGCGGATTTTGCGGGAGATAAAGACGACGGAAAGTCCACGACAGGATATGTCTTTACTCTCGCAGGAGGTGCTATTTCATGGAGAAGCGCCAAACAATCGATAGTTGCATCATCTACGATGTATGCAGAGTTTATAGCATGTTATGAGGCCATGGGACAGGCGTTATGGTTAAAGAAATTTCTACCCGACTTGAAAGTGGTAGACTGCATCAGCATGTTGGGAATATGCCCTAGAGGCAATCATGTATGATGATATTTCCCATTGTATTCATAAAGATATTAAGTAGTCCTTGTATAAACATCTGATGTGTATCATTGAATATGTGATTCGGTTGTGGAACTATGCATTCATGTTGTTTGTACTAAATATCCTTGGTCATTGAGGTCGTGTTGGACACACAACTTAGACCAATGTGAAAGTTGGCTTGATGACTCGGTTCCACTTGTCATGGGCATGGAGATGCTATTCCAACTTACACAGACTAGGCTAAAGAGTTTAGCGAGTCGGATTGACCCATATTGAGGTACAACGAACAAGTTGTCATTTGTATATCTCAATCAATGTAATCCTTAGACCTGAGGTTGTTGCATAGTCCGAGTTGAGGATCACCGACTTAGGTTCTGTCAAACGCTGATCCGTAACTGGGCAGTTATAAAGGCAGGGTTCGGGTCGACTGAGAATCAAGCTGCGTGATGTGAATAACCAAGATGGGATTTTGCCCCTCCACTCGGAGAGATATTCTCTGGGCCCTCTCGTGAGATATGATTCGGAAAGCATGGCCATGCACGACTCGGTTAAGTGTTAACCGAGGCGATCGACTAAGAGTTAGTCGGGTGAATCACTTATCTCGGATCGAGAAGAGAGTCGGACTATTTAAGGGATGACATATATTCGCCTATAGTCTGACAAGGTATATCGTGAGGCAAAAGGGACTCGGACGTAAGTCGCATTGGAAAGGCAAGTCATCATGACTCTTTGGTACTTGGGAGTCGGCACGTTCTGCTAGGAGCCGCTACCGACTGATTGATTGAGAGTCGGACTCCAATCGTGTCCAAGTAGCCATGAGCCTGCGGGGTCACACACTTAAGAGTGGGAGCAAGTTTGGATTGGATCTGAACCTGTAATCTGGTTGGGTTGGACCTAAATCGGATTAGGACTGAGTTAGTGAGTTGGACTCACGGTGACTAGTGTTATATGGACTTTAGTGAATGGGTCGCGCGAGCAGAGCCCACGTTCACTCCCTATATATAGTGGAGCACCTTAACCCAGAAAGGTTAAGCGTTGTTCGGTTAGGTCATTCCATGTGTTGGAAACCCTAGCTCCACAGCAGTCCTGCCGCCGTAACGAACCTAGCAGTTCGCCGCCGGTGCTCCTCCTTGTACGTGTGGATACCAGCAGAGGTGTTGTGCGATCAGCACCAGGACGATCGGATCGTGAGGACTGCACTGCATCAACTGACGCGCTTCATCAGTAATCCGCAAACCGCGCGTCTAGTGGTAAACCTCGTGGCCTTCTACCTCAGCTAGTTCTTGGGATCACCACGTTAGAGGAATTTTTTTGTTTTATCTCCGCGTGGCCCAACACAGCAGGCCACTAAAGATGTACTGTGACAACGAGCCCGCAGTATTCTATGCTCACAACAACAAGTCGAGTAATGCTACAAAGTCAATAGATATAAAGTATTATGTTGTGAAGGACAAAGTCCAGGATCAATCCATAAGTCTTGAGCTTATAAGGACAAAGGATATGCTTGCGGATCCGCTAACGAAAGGCTTACCACCCAATGTGTTCAAGGAACACATAGCCGACATGGGTTTAATGAAAAAACTATGATTCCTGGACTACTGAGGCCCAAAAGTAAGATAATTTATTTCAAAATAGAAAAGTATGTAGTGGCTGTCTGATTCTATCGGCAATTGAGCTGAGACGATGAAACATGCTCTATGTACCGATCCGTGATGAAACGAGTAAAGTATAAAGTACAAAGTTAAAAGAAAAGTCAAGATCAAGGGGGATAATGTTAGATTGATCTCTCCCCGTTCGAGCCCAATGACCCGAACGGAGTCCCTCAAACGCGCCCTGATCGGGGGCGCCCAACCTTATCATGGTTGATGGGCCCCTGTCGCCAGCGCACATATAAAAGGGTGGGGGGGCCGGACGTACTCGGTACGAGGTTCACCGTGCGCCGCAGCCCCCCACCGAAATCCCTACCGATCTAGGGTTTGCGCTAGGCCGACGGGAAGCACCGCCACCACCGCACACCCACGCCGTCGACCCCTTTGCCCATGGCCGCTGACGCCGACACCAGCTCCGGCATCCCCTCCGGTTCATGCTCATCGAGCACGGGGGCAGGTAGTACCTCTCTCTCTCCCTCCCTCTCTCTCTCTCTCTCTCCATCTAATCTACTAGATCCAAGCTACATAGACTCTACCGAGACTAGACTAGAATCTATCATTCCCTGCTGTATGCTTGTTGTTGGCATTGGGAGGACTGAAATTATACAGTCATGTTTCCCATGCATATGAGGTGCTTGTTGCACTGCTTGTAAAGTTATAGCACAGTTACAAGATATTCTCCTTGAAAGTTTAGCCTCAAGAATCTTTCTCCAAGAACATTAGCCAACAAAGTGCAGATTATCAAAAAATCTTGTTAAATCATGCAAAAAACCATTTGTTTAAATCTGAATATGAGTAAATTTCGCATTGTTCTTGAGTGTTATGCCAACACAGTGATATTTAGTTACTGCTACGTGTCATTTCGCATCTACCATGAACGAGCACTCTCTGAATTTTGTAGATAGAAAACTCAAAGCAGTTACAAGAGCATTTGATGTAAGCATCGATAGACCGAATAACCTTCTTTGACACTGCAGAAGTATACGATGCAGGGGTAATGACCAATATAGTTCTGGCTATATTGAATTTTGCAAAAAAGGGATCATGCTTTATTGCTCTTTCTCAAGATAATTTCAGGGCAACCTTGATAACCTTTTTGATTTTGATGCAACTTAGGTATCAGGAGCGATAAATTCAGAAAGCTTGCTAAGAAGGTACGTCAAGCATCATTATACACCATTCCATATTTTGATAATTAAGTCTTTATTATGTCTGTTACAAGTTGCCCGTTATTCCCATCAAATTTATCATAGAAAGGCAACCAAAAGAAGAGGTCGAGGTGGCCATTGCAACAAAGTTCACGACACTACCATGGAGGTTTGGCCGAGAAAGTGTTCTACACTCAAGAGTTCACTTTCCCGCCTTCGCGTCTCCTTCGTCGAGTCATACCAACTTCTTCATTGGTTAGATCATCAGCATACAACTTTAATCTTGTTTGCTACTCTTTTTAGGTTGCTGAAACTATTCTTTTCATATTCGTTCAGGCCACGGATTTGAGGCAACGAAGGTATCCACAAAAAATATATATCTACCATAAATTTTAAATATCTTTTTTAAACCTTCACAATCCTTGCTGATGCTTATGAGAAAGGTTTGGTAAAATCTGTTGGAGTCTCAAACTAATGGAACATTTTATGTTAGTTGCCTATGTTTTTTTTGTAAAATTAAGCTGAATCACTTCCATTATCAGAGAAACGCCCGCGAGATGCTTACAAGCTCCGAGAGGAGTTCCACTTGGTTCAAACATATGTCATAAAAGTTTATAAATTTCAAAATGTGCCTGGTAAATGGTTCCGCCTTTGTACGATGAAGCTCCACTGCAATTAAAATGTCTCATTGAATACTAAATAATTTCCACCGCAATTAAAATGTCTCATTGATTACTAAATAATTGCAACTGTTTCTACTTTATTGGTTTCTGTCTAATGAGTAATTTATTGGACAATTTGATTTGAAAATTTGATCTATACATGGCTTGAGAGAGCCTTGGAGGCCAAAGAAAAACTCTGTATACTATATTGCTAATGATGAGTCAATAGTAGGGTAACATTCTACTAGGATTTTGGTTTCATTTGTCTCGCTTGAACTACTTTAAATTCGCAGGATAATAATTATTAATGAAAGCATATATCTAGCTACAGATGTGAGAGTTATTGAGTGATCATATCTGAATATTCCTTTCTGCTGGATTTTGCTACAAAATGTTGGAGCTCAGTAGGTACTCTGGTGTAGATGCATGGGAGGCTAGAGAAGGTCTTGATGCAAAATAGTGATGTCAAAATGTTGGATCTCAGTAGGTACTCTGGTGTAGATGCATGGGAGGCTAGAGAAGGTCCTGATGCAAAATAGTGATGTTAAGTATGCCATTGTAATACTTAGTTTAAAATGTCATTTTAATACTCAGGTTAAAATATGTCAGCGGTTTAGATTACTTCATCTTATTTTAAATTACTCAATAAATAGTTTGGCACTTTTCTCCACATCTCACTTCTTTTCATAATTGTAGGTCGGTGTTATTGTGTATTTTAAAAAAATTGTAAGCCACCATGCTTTACTAGAACCACACTGATATGTAGTAGAAGCTCATGAATTGTATTACCATGTTGAGATATTTTTGCATGATGAAGACGGATTCAAGTTCCCGTAATATCACACCATATTGCTACTTATAACATCAAATTGCAAAGTGGTATGTGCTATTGATTCCGTAGAAGCCATGTATGGCTCTAATAAAGTTAACTATATATTTTCACCTAAATTTTGCAGGTTTTCTTGATTTTCACCTACAAATATATCGTTCTTCTCTATATCTTTTTCTACGTGTCCAACATGCCTTGAAATCCTTTTCTTCGGTGCCAAGCAAATGTTCCATTGGTCCAGTTTACCTCCTTGCAAGGTGTCTCAATTCATGTATATTCTTTGCAAATAGGTCACACTTTCATTAGTTTTGTGTAAGAATTTTGAGGTTGATGGTAAGACGGTAACTTCTGTTTTAGGGATAATTAGGCATAACAATAACCGAGCTTTAGATGTCTAGGACACGTATAATGGCATTGCTATTCAGATGCTCAGTAGCAGGCCTAGATTAGTCAAGGATTTAAAAAAGATATTTCTATGTAACTTTAATGATCTTAGGAGAATACATATATTAAATACACAGATAGAACTATTGGCATATGTGTAGAGCGGTATGTGTACTAGGAAGGACGAATAATAATGTACAAAATGCACAATTTATTTTCAAAATCATTTTGTTCCCTCTCTGATTTGAAATATTTTGCTTTGTGAGATTATATTGGCGTTACTGCTTTGAAGTTATTAATGGTTATGTAGATTGTCAACGTATGTTATTTGCTATTGATTTTTTTAGAGAAACAACAAAACTTTGTTGCGAGATTTATTAATAATCGACAATAGTTACATTGTTTATGAGCTTGTCTAAAATAAAGCTAGGGTATTTTTAGTGCAATTATACAATGTAGATATAAGCGAGAAAAGAGATTCTTCCAAAACACCGGAGGGTCTCACACTAGCTGGTCCCACCTTTTTGGGGGGAGTCATTAGTTTAGGTTGGGCCTAGCTGTCGATTTGGCTTGCTCTACGTGAAAACGACGGATGCTCTTTGTTGGCCTAGTTTTAGTTGGTTCGCGCGGTGTTCCTCCCGGTTGGGGTGCTTTGATTTGCTCCACAATTTACGTGTTGGTACGTACTCCAAAGAGTATTATGGAGTGCTTCTTTCACCGAGATGGTGCTCAGAGTTCACGGGACAAATTTTCTCTCAGTTCATGTAGATACCTGTATCATTACCGGTTCAAGGTTCAAGGTCTATCATTCTTTATTTGCTACTATAACATTCAGGTTTATCTAACTCACTCACTATCCTAATTTTAGACCTTCTGATCTCAAGTTGGATGATCTTATGAGTTTGTTTGACTATATAATAAAATCTTTTAATAGATCTATGGTCCTTGGTTTTGAGAGCATTTGGTTGCTCGGTCTGTTTCCCGCCAGATCGGGCCCATTTGTTGATGTGTTACCGGTTCACTGCTAGTTGAAATTGGACTCTATGGTTACTCAGGCTGTGTCCCAATTAGATGGGGTCCACCTGATACACTGTTGGTGGCATTGGGGCTCTGTGTTGCTTGATGAGGCCTACCTGCTTTCGTGTTGTCGCATTGTTGCTCGCGAAAATGATCTTATGTGGTTGTTTCGCCTATGGTCGGCCCTATCTGGCGACGTCTTATTGTTTTCTTGCGGGCCTTCATGGGCCTCCTATCTAAGTGGCTTCACTATGCGTGGCATTGTGGCGAGTCGCTTGTGGACGCATGTGCTCTACATGGAAGGGAGATGCGGGCTGCAGCATCGGTATCCTGCCGCTTCTACAGTCAGGTTTGTATTTCTCCTATTCTTCTCGCTCTATTGATGGTTTTCTTTCGTGGTCTGGTGGTTTCCTGCTTTGTCGCCTCTCGAGCTTCGTCGGTGCGGGTGGAGGAGGGTCTCTAGGCACGACACTACGGCCGTTTGTGTTCTGCAGGGTTGCATGTTCCCTGATACGGTCAGTTATCATCTTTTCTCTGCTTTGCACATTTTTTTGGCATTGTTGTGGTGGTTGGCTCTAGTGCTATGGTTGGTGAGCCGTGTTTGCTATTGTGGTTGTTGGCGTGGGGTATACGGCGACGCATGCCCTGTCTAGCGTGTCGTTACACGCGTGTACTGTGACCAAGCCCATGCCACGGTGAATCAAAATAAAAAAAAACAAGAATTTAAATACCTTTATTAGAGGATGGCGTGGCGGAATGCGACTGGGTCCATCTAGTATTTGTTAAAAGAGGTAGATTGGAACGTACCTTAATTACTCTCAAGAAAAATGAAGAGACATTCAAGTTGGTAGATGATGCTATTCATAGATTAACTCTACGTAAGTCTACGGTCCTCGCTGATGATCTTGAGGAGGAAGAGCAACAAGCCTTCAAAGATCATCATGATCTTCTACTCTATGATATAAAATTAAACTTAAAAAATTCAAACCGAAAGAGATAAAAGGATTTGCTTGCTGTTAGACGTAGTACAGGGATTAATAAAACTGTTAAGATTGTTTTAATATGAGTGGCATATTTTTTAATAGTGGTGGTTTTTGGGATTCAGCAAAACACCTTTTTGTTAATGAAACAATTAGGAATCATATGATAGATTTTTTTGCTATCTCGGAAACCGGTAGATCAAACTTTTCCAGTCATTTTCTTGAGCATATCTCAGGGGGTTTGGATTATGCTTGGTACTGTCTTCCACCAGATGGGAAATCTAGGGGTATGGTCATTGGTATTAACAAATCAACATTTCAAGTGAAAAAGGTGGTTTCAGGGGATCGATGTGTTAAACTACATATGCTATCCAAGATGGATGGTTTTGAATGGTTTTTCGTACCGGTATATGGGGCAGCTCAAGACGCAAAAAGACCGAGTTTTTAGCTTAGTTGGTTCGTATATGTGAGTTGAAACTTTGCCTATGTTAATAGGAGGTGATTTTAATATTTTACGTCGACAAGATGAGAAAAATAATCTTAATTTCAATGTAAGATGGCCATTTATATTTAATGCAATTATCGAGAGTCTTAAACTTAGAGAGATAGCTCTTTCTGGTAGAAAATTTACTTGGACAAATCATAGAGAGAATCCTACCTACGAAAAGCTAGACATAATTCTGGCAACGGTCACTACAAGAAATGTTTCCTTCCGCAACAACTTGGCCCGTCGGTCGTCGTAGAAGGCACATCTTTCGCGATGGAATTCTCGGCTCGAACGTGGCCGATGGAAAACTCTTTTTTGGTTTCGTGCCCTCTACTACGACGAAACCGCTAAAAATATGGACGAAGCTTGTGGACGTGTGCCAGTAGCGAGATTTCCGGTTCCTCGGGCGATGCTGACTCGCCGAAGTATTTTTAGACATGTGGGTCCCGGATGTCAGTGACTCCAGTGGACCGTACTTTTCGGTCGCGTCTCCCTGATTTGAACTCGATAACATTGTTCGATGCTTCTTCTGTCTAGTCAGGCTGCTGGGTCCACATGTATGCCTCTCATTAGAGGAATTATGTGTATGATGGAATTTTTTCTTTCCTGATTTGAATTTGATAGCGTTGCTCGATGCATCTGCTAATCAGGCTACTGGGTCCCACATGTCATCCTCAGACGAGAAGAAATGTGTGTATGATAGATTTTTTTGGCTCGTGCCTCCCTGATTTGAACTCGATAACGTTGCTCGATCTATTTGACGTTAATCAAGATGTTGGGTCCCACATGTCAGTCTTTCATTAGAAGAATCATGTGTATGATGTAATTTTTTTCCTTCGCTCCCGCTATCCTGTTTCGAACTTGATAGCGCTGCTAGATGCATCTACCGCTTAATCACGCAGATGGGTTCCACATGTCATCCTCACCTTAGAAGAAACGTGTGCATAATGGATTTTTTTCCTTGGCTCGTGCCTCCCTGATTTGAACTCGATAACGTTGCTCGATCTATTTGACGTTAATCAAGATGTTGGGTCCCACATGTCAGTCTTTCATTAGAAGAATCATGTGTATGATGTAATTTTTTTCCTTCGCTCCCGCTATCCTGTTTCGAACTTGATAGCGCTGCTAGATGCATCTACCGCTTAATCACGCAGATGGGTTCCACATGTCATCCTCACCTTAGAAGAAACGTGTGCATAATGGATTTTTTTCCTTGGCTCGTGCCTCGCTGATTTGAACTCGATAATGTTGCTTGATCTATCAGCCGTTAATCACGCTGCCGGGTCCCACATGTCAGCCTCTCATTAAAATAATTGTGTGTATGATAGAATTTGTTTCCTTCGCTCCCGCAACCCTGTTCCGAAATTGATAGCGTTGCTAGATGCATCAACCGTTTAATCACGCAGCTGGCCCCACATGTCATCCTCACATTAGAACAAATATGTACATGATGGATTTTTTTCCTTGACTCGTGCCAACGTGTTAACTTGATAGTGTTGCTGGCTGAATCAGCCGTTTATTCAGGCTGGAGAGTCTCCTATGTCAGCCTCACATTAGAAGAATTGTATGTATATAATGGAATTTTTCTTCTCTAGCGCTACCCTGTTCCGAACTAGATAGCGTTTCTCGACGAATCTGTTGTTTTCTCACGTTGCTGGGTCCCATATGTTACATCTCATTAGATGAAATGTCTGCATGTTGGACTTTTTTCTCGCTCGAGCCTCCCTTATTCGAACTGGCAATGTTGCTCGATGCAGCACCTGTATAAGGTCTCTCTGGTGGGTTCCACATGCCAGTCTCTATGTAAATGATGAAGGGATATGGGTAGGCTACACTAGCGCAAAACAAAAATTTCTACAGCGTAAACCAGGAATACTGTTGTCATAGATCTCGAGATTACCACTAGACGCGCAGTTGCAGAACTTGATAAAGAGCGTCGAGGCAGTGTAGATGTTCTACGTCTTCTCCTTGTCCTCATCCCACGAGCATCCCTCTTGCATGGCTCGTCCAAGTTCTACAGTTGCAGCACCTCCGAGGTATCCACACATTCGGGGTGGAAGCGTTAGATGCCGGACTGCTAGGTCCGCGTGTGCAACACAGGCGTGAGGGGAGTGGCGGCTGGGTGGAATGCTCAATCCTATTCCGCAAGCCCCACCCTCTCTTATACAGGCGTCCCTGGTGGGATTCTACATTATCAAGCCATTAGTAGCCTAAGCCTGGTTTGATTCGGATCCAATCCTCATTAGGCTTCCAGCCCCTTAAGTGTGTGACCCTATAGGTTCATACACTTATAGACATGACACGAGTACACTTACTCCGTCAATAGTTTGTAGCGGCCTCTAGCAAGATGTGCCAACTCCTAAACGCATACAAAGATCATTCAGACGAACCATCACAAGGTTAAGTACATGTTTTTCCCTTTGCCTCACGATATTTGGTCTAGCTCCAAGCTAACCTCTATTTCTCGATACTGTGATTCAGAATCCCTTTACTAGGTTAACTCTTAACCATATGTAGCACGACCATGAATTTCTGGATTCGATCACTCGAGGGGCCCAGAGATATCTCTCTCAAGTAGAGAGGGGAAAATCCCATCTTGATTGACCAATGCCTTACAGCATGCTTCAGGACAAACCCGAAAGCTACCTTTATAACTACCCAGTTACAGAGCAGTGGTTGATATCCCCAAAGTAGGTCTATCCACATCTCAAGTACATGCGACAACCTCAGGTCTAAGGACAAGACCCACAGGATGTGTAGAGAGAGCTGCAAGTATAATTGCCAGTCTCAAGTTGGGTCAGTCCAACCCTGAAAGGATTATGTTTTCCCTTGCTATTTTGGTGATGATGACAATCCCACTTGTGATCTAACCATGTGCTTGAGTTTAAGGTTAATTGTTTTTGATGGAGCTTATGGAATGTGTGGATGCTATTCTTGGGATCTCGTGAAGACGGCGGTCTTTCGTTTTTCTCTTTCTCTCATTTTATTGTTTTAGATCGCCGTACTATCAAGAGGGGTCAACCTCGGAAGGCTATGGGGAATCATCTATTCTTGCACAAACCATATTTGCAACGCCACAACCATCCTATTCATCAGTGAGAGAGCGAGTTTCTGATCAGTTGGTGCAGTTTTTGTCTAATCGGAACTTCTGGCCAGGAGTCGGAAGTTCCGCTCAGGGTGCTCTGTGGGATGGATCTGGGATTATTTCTGATCCAACTTCCGATGGAAGGTCCGGCCAGAGTTCAGAACCTACTATATGGTAGTGTTCTATTTGACGGAACTTCCACCGGAAGTAGCACCGGAAGTTTCGATCGTAGGAACTTCCTTTGCTTTTTCCGCTGAGACCCTGAGCGGAACTTCTGCCCAGGCATCGGAACTTCCGGTCAGGCATGTTTTGCGACCCAGTTGTTCCGCCTCTAGTTCCTCTAAGGTTTAGAATACTTCTGTTTGCAAGTGTTCTATTTGACGGAACTTGGCCCGGAACTTGCTCCGGAAGTTTCACCAGAACTTCTGGTCATTCTGACCGGAACTTCCGGTCAAGCTTTGGAGCGTGCGTCAACGGTCTTCGTACCGTTGGAGTAGCGGTGGGCGGAACTTCCAGTCCCACACCGGAACTTCCGGTGAGGTCACGAACTGCCCAACGGTTCAGTTTGGAGGGGGCCTATTTAAGGCGCCCTCCTTCTTCCTCCTACCCAACTCTTCAATTTTCTCTCTCCTCCATTAATACTAGAGCTTCACCTCACTAGATCTCTCTCCCTAGCCACTGAAATCACTTGATATTTTGAGAGGTAGGAGAAGTGACCTAGATCTACACTTCCACCAAAGAATATTTGATTCCCCCACCTATCCTTTGTGGATCTTGTTACTCTTGGGTTTCTCGGAACCCTAGACGGTGTAGGGCATCCTCGGAGCTAAGGGCATGTGTTGTAAAGCTCCGTGGTGTCGCTGAGGGTCTCCAATTGAGTTGTGGATCTTCCCCCTCAACCTTGTTGTAAAGGTTTCGGTTGGCGCCTTCAAGGTCACCGGTTAGTGGATTGTGAGGCCTCCTTTGTGGGGGAGCTCATCGGAGAATAAGTTAAGGCCTTTGTGGCTCTCAGGTGACCTTGTGTGGCCTCGACACCTTTCCTACGTAGACGTAGCTTCCTTGTAAGTGAACTACGGGAATTACATCTCCGTGTCCCCGCTCCGGTTATCTCGTTCCTTACCTTTACTACTTGCTCTTTACCGTTCTTGTGCTTGTTGTTAGTTCTCTAGCATATAGGTTGTTCACCTAGTTGCATATCTAGAGAACTTATCTTCTTGCCAAGCCTAAAATTGAGTAACAAATTAAAAACTGGTAGTCACCTATTCACCCCCTCTAGTCGATTCAAAGTTGGTACTTTCAATTGGTATCAGAGCCAAGGTTCTTATTTCGGGCTTTACCGACTAAGAGATGACGGCCGATGAAGGGTGTAGTGAAAACGACAACTCCAAGAACTTGGAAACCATGGATGACCTCAAGCTATTGGAGTCATCCATGATGTCTAAGTTTGAGGAAATGATGACTATTTTGCAGTCTCTCAAGCCAAACCCCATGGTTCCCCTTGTCACAACCCAAACCACCGAGCTTCCTACCACCGTTCCCGTGACCGCCCCCGGGGTGAATACCACGGCCGTCACCACTCACTTGGGACTTGGTTTTGTTGCTTAAACATCTACCAAGGTTCCAAGCAAGAACACTGAGGGGCTCGAAAAGACTCAACTTCCAAAGAGGAAAGTGGAGGAAAGGACTACTCGGCGGTGCCCCCACCGCCAAAGTATACTCCGGATCCACCCATTCCCATGCCACACATCATTCCTCAAGGAGCACCACCTATGTTATATACTTAAAATTTCTCCAATTGGCAATATCTAATGCACTCACATATTTCCAGCTCTTCTATTGAGTTAATGAGGATTGTGGAGGATGGGTTCTCTCCATATGACCCAAAGAAGTTGACTCGAGGTGAAGTGGTGGACAAGCAACTCAATGACACGGATTTGGGCATGGTTCAAAAGGCTTTGACTCCCAAGTAATTTGCTCACACTCGCCAAATCAACACCGCCAAGGAAGCATGGGATCAACTCACCGAACTATTTGTTAGGAACAAGCATTCAAATCTCCAAGTTTGATGAAGTCAAAAATGAGTGTGATGGCTTTGCTATGCAAGATGATGAGACTCCCGAAGACATGTATAGGCGGCTCAAGGTCCTTTGTTTCACTATGAGGGATCTTGGTGCCACCTATGTTGATGACAAGTTCATGAAGAGGAAGTTCATTCAAGCTCTCCTTCCATTTGAAGAACAAAAGCTCAACTCCATTAAGGTAAGAACCAACTTTCACTTGATGACATACCAAGAAGTCTTGAGTGAAGTGATTGCCATGACCATTGCTAAGAAGAAGAAGAAGAAGAACAAGAAGAAGATAAATAACAAGGCCAAAGCTCTAGGACCCTCTTATGGTCCCTCTATCTTGCAAAGTGACAACTTTGCCAGGAAGAACAATCCCTCTTATATTCTTTGCAAGTCCTATGATGGTCATGTATATGCTAGATATGTTGGAACTTCTTACACACATGATTATCATTGGGACATTTGGGTGCCAAAGATTCTTGTTACTAACAAAAGGGGACCCATTGCAAAATGGGTACCTAAAAATAAAGCTTGATCTTATTATAGGACTATGCTTCCGATGGAGCAAAATGGGTGCTTGATAGCGGCGCCACAAGTCATATGACCGGAAGAAAGTATATCATGTCGGAGATAAGGCCAAATATTGCCAATACTATGGTCTCCTACGGTGATAAAACAAGTTCTCAGGTATTGGGTTTTTGCAAAGTGGTGGTAACCCCGAATGTATCCTTGGTTGACGTCATGCTTGTTAAAACCCTTGTGACAATTTACTTTCAGTTCGTGCTCTTGCCATTATGGGTCTCTCTTCTTTCTTCAATGAGCATTCCGTGGTCCTCATGTGGAGCAAGTCTCTCAAGGTGGCTTTCATAGGGTATATAGAGCATGACTTGTATGTGGTGGACTTTTCGGGGACCACCACTCCTCATGCTCTATGTCTCTATGCTAAAGCCGACAAGGGCTGGTTGTGGCATCGCCACCTAGCCCATTTTAGCATGAGAACTTTGCAAAGACTTCACTCCAAGGGCCACATCCTTGGTCTTAACAATGTTTCTTTTGCCAAAGATCGTGTGTGTAGGGATTGTATTGAAGGAAAGATGCATGAAATTCCTCACAAAGTTCTCAATCAAATCACCATGGAAAGATGCTTGAAGATCTTGCACATGGACCTCTTTGTCCCTCCTTCTCATGATAGTCTTGGAGGCAAGAAGTATTGTTTGGTTATTGTGGATGATTTCTCAACATACACTTGGGTGTTCTTCTTCAAGTACAAGAGTGAGACTCACAAACCGTCATCGACTTTGCCAATCAAGTTCAACGGAAACACAATGTTCCATCCAAAGTGACAATGGAACCGAGTTCAAGAACTATACCTTGGATGAGTTTCTTAGTGATGAAGGCATCAAGCATCAATGCTCCACTCCTTATACCCCTCAATAAAATGGTTTTGCCGAAAGGAAGAATCGCACTTTGATGGATGCGGCTCGGTCTATTCTAGCTGAATTCAAGTCTCCATACAACTTTTGGGCCGAGGCCATCTCCACCGCTTGTCATGCAACCAACCGGCTTTACCTTCGCAAGAAAAAGAACAAGACCCCTTATGAGCTGCTCACTGGGAAAAAGCCCAATGTTAGCTACTTTTGTGTTTTTGGTTGCAAGTGCTATATTCTCAAGAAAGGAGTTCGTTTGTCCAAGTTTTAATCCAAGGCACAAGAAGTAATTTTTGTTGGGTACTCAAATCATTCCCATGCTTATAGAGTCTACAACAAAGACAATGGAAGAGTCGAAGAGACGAGCAATGTGAAGTTTGATGAAGACCATGCGTCCCTTGTTACGCAAGACGGTGTTTGTGATCCAAGTGATGAAATTCCTCCTAAGGCCATTAGAATAATGGGTGTGGGTTTCCACCTCCCCATTGAGGATGCCCTTGTGGCCGAAGGAGAAGGACCAAGCTCTACTCAAGTGGAGCCCTCACTTTCTCAAGATCATCTTGCCCCTCAAGGACCCACTATTTTGGCACAAGCTCCCTCAAGCTCTTCTGACGCTCCTCATGCTCATGACTCTTCTAGGCCCGATACTCAAGCTATTCATCAACAACATCTACCTCCCCAAGATGGGGCTCCTTCTCAAGACATATACCAAGGTCCAGCTAGTCATGAACAAGGTCAAGCTCGTCAAGAACAAGGGAAAGCTAATGTTGATCAAGGCTCAACTCCAAACGATGACTCTCCCGAGGTGGAGATTGATGAAGATGATCCTCGTGTTCGTGCTTATAGTCAAGGCGGGGACTCAAATGGTGACAATGACCAAGTGGTTGCTCAAGAAGCTCGTATTGATGCTCCCCGCCGTCAAGCCTATTGTCTCTCCAAGGTCGTCCGAGATGGCCATATCCTTGATAATGTCTATGGAGATTTCAATAGAGGTTCCACTACTAGGAGGCAATTAGCCTCTTTTAGCTCTCACCATGCTTTTATCTCTCATGTGGAACCACAGAAAGTCTTCAAGGCTCTTGAAGATGATGATTAGCTCGACGCTATGAATGAAGAACTTCACAACTTCAAGAGGAACAAAGTATGGACTTTGGTTGAGCGGCCTAAAGATTGTCAAAACATCATCAGAACCAAGTGGGTCTTCAAGAACATGTGTGATGCAAATGGGATAGTCTTGCGCAACAAGGCAAGGTTAGTTGCCCAAGGATACTCACAAGTTGAGGGCATCGAGTACGGTGAGACTTATGCCCCGGTTGCTCGCCTTGAATCCATTCATATGCTTCTTTCTTTTGCTACTCATCATATCTTCAAGTTGCATCAAATGGATGCTAAAAGTGCATTCCTTAATGGTCCTTTGAAAGAGTTGGTATACGTCAAGCAACCTCCGGGCTTTGAGGATCCACTTTTCCCGAACCATGTCTACAAGATCAATAAGGCACTCTATGTCTCAAACAAGCCCCACGTGCGTGGTATGATTGCCTTAGAGAGCTCTTGTTAGACCGTGGTTTTGAAGTGGGACTCATTGATCCCACTATTTTTACTAAGAGAGTAGGAGGCCACTTGTTCGTTTTCCAAATCTATGTTGATGACATTATCTTTGGGTCTATTAACAAAGCTTTTAATGAGGATTTTGCCAAGCTCATGACCGACCGCTTCGAGATGTCTATGATGGGAGAGTTGGAGTTCTTCCTTGGATTTGAAGTCAAGAAATTAAGGAAGGGGACTTTCATCAACCAAGCCAAATACATTCAAGACATGCTCAAGAAGTTCAAGTTTGATCAAGTCAAAGGTGCCAGGACTCCAATGCGAACTAAGGTTAATCTTGATCTCGATCCTAAGGGTAAGGATGTGGATCAAAAACTTTATCGCTCTATGATTAGCTCTTTGCTCTATCTTTGTGCATCCCGACCGGATATTATGTTGAGTGTGGGTATGTGTGCAAGATTCCAAGCCGCACCAAAAGAAAGCCACATGGTGGCGGTCAAGAGAATCTTTCGATATTTGGCTCATACCCCAAACTTTGGGCTATGGTACCCCAAGGGAGCCAGCTTTGACCTCATTGGATACACATACTCGGATTAGGTTGGAGACAAAGTGGGAAGGAAGTCAACTTCCGAAGCTTGTCAATTTCTTGGAAGATATTTAGTATGTTGGTCCTCAAAGAAGCAAAACTGTGTGTCTACGTCCACTGCCAAAGATGAGTACATCTCTGCCGCAAGTTGTTGTGCTCAATTGCTATGGATGAAGCAAACCTTGAAGGATCTTGGACTTTCCTTTGACAAGGTGCCTCTTATTTGTGACAATGAGAGTGATATTGCCATTGCTCACAAACCCGTGCAACACAACCATACTAAGCATATTGAGATTCGTCATCATTTCATTCGGGACCATGTTGCAAGAGGAGACATTTCTTTGGAGTATGTTCCCACCAAGGCAAATCTTGCAGACCTTTTCACGAAGCCTCTAGATGAAGCAAGGTTCCGAGAGTTAAGGCATGAGCTAAATATCATAGATTCGAGCAATGTGGCTTGAGTACCTTGCACAACTACCCATGTCTCAATGTGTATCTTTGTTTGGATGTAGGCATGGATTTAGGGGTAGTGTAGTTCCTTTTATGAACAAACACTATCCCTATTATGCGCACATTAAATTTTTCATACTCTATAGTCTCTAAAGAAGACCATTTGAGCTTCATGATGAGTGTTGGTAATGATCCCAAGATATATCTTCGCGGTGTCAAGCCATTTACTCTTATATAAGGTGGCCTCATTCACAAACCATTTTGTGTCTCTGGTTTGGTTTTCCTTGTGTTTTTGTGCTTGGTTGTTCTTGTGTTTTCTTGGTGTCTTTTGTTGTTTTGGTTCTTCACAGTTTGAGCTCTCTATCCCAAGCCTTTACTTTCCTCAAGCCCCTTCTATTTCCTGCACAAGTTCTCCCTTGTTTTGTTCCTATCCTAGGAAGTGTTTCTAGCATCACCGGAACTTCTGGCCAGCTGCCGGAAGTACCGGTCAGTGCGTAGTTCTCTGGAACTTCCTGCTGACCTGGCTAATTTTGCCTGTGCTCGGAACTTCCGGTGGTTCATCGGAACTTCTGGTGAGGCTCTTCGTCCTATATAAAGTGGGCCCTGCGAAAAACGGGATCTTCTCCTAGTTTTCCCCAAGACCCACCTTCTATTTGGAGCAGCCGCCGACGACAACTTCTCCACGGAGGTGCTCCGGCCCCTCCATCTCCGGCCAACCATTTTCATATCTGCTCCATGGGAAACTTCCCCACCTCGATCTCCCGCCATGGACTCCGGTATTTTCCCTCAACTCCCTCCATTGCTTGAGTTAGGGCTCACCATGTCTAGGCAAGTTCTTTGGCTTGAACTTTTTGGGAGGTCTTGGTAGTCCTAGGAAACCTTGCTAGGGTAGATTGAACCAATACATTTGTGTGAATCCGTACATGTGCACCCTAGATCTTGGATCCATGTTTTCCTGTTGAAACCGTTGTGTTCGTGGCCTCACCGGAACTTCTGGTGAGTCACAAACAGAACTTCCGATGGTGATTTTTCACCAGAAGTTCCGATGGTTCGGTGGAAGTTCTGGTGCACTATATTTGATTCACTAACTGTATTTTTTCAATCTATCTTTGTTTCTTCCTTCGAACTTGTGCACTTACCCCACCATCCCTCCCTATTCTTTGCTTTCTTCTCAGGGCAAGGTGGTTCCCGTAGAGGCAAGCGCACCCGTATTCCTACCGGTCCTCCTCCCGAGATTGATGAAGAAGATCTTAAGGTTGTGCGTCCTACTCAGACTACCCATCACAAGTCTGCTGCTGCTCGCCGTGCTACTACTGCTGAAGGGAAGCAGCCTGCTCTGGCTTCTCAAAAGGCCACTGCTGCTGGGCCTGATTCCTCCAAGCTCAAGATCTCCAAATGGCCTCAAAAGGCCTATTCAGCGTTTCACGATGGGGATCCCTATCTTGTCCCGCGTGACCGTCTTTGCTTGGATCCTCTCTTCCACAATTGTCGCCAAGAGCAGATTTTTGGAGAGATCTATGCCACCAAGTCCTAGTTTGTTGTAGCTCCTCAGAAATTGTAACATCCTCAAAATCATGTTTCAAACTTATGCATATCATCCATGCATCCATGAGCATATGATTTTCATTTCAAACAAATCAATTCAAAACAAAAGCATTTGTGCTTAATATTTTATGTGAGCTTGCTCTAAGCCTTAGTGCTATCTTCCAATGAGAAGAATACTTGTTTTGATTCAGTAAAGATTGTTTTTTTTTCAAACTTAGGCACCACCAAAAGATTGAACAAATTTCAAAACAAAATGAATAATAAAACCAATATTATGCCTATTGAATATATATCATAAAGGCATGGTTTATTTCTATTTTCAAAAGACCCAAGTGTGTTTGAGTGAACAGTTGTGTTTGGCACTTATTTGAGTACAAGATTTATTGTACAAAAACCCTAAAAAGTTTTGGAATCAAACAGATTTGAATTGAAGTTTGAAAACCATTTCAGAAAAACAAACAGAAAAAGAAAAAAAGCTTAAAGAGAGAAAAAAAATATCACTCAGCCGAATCTGGCCCAACTGGCCCAGCTAAGCCCAGCACCCCCACCCCGCGAACCGTTTTTCTTCACTCGCCCCCGCACCCACTAGCTCACTGACAGGCAGGACCCACTCCCTCTCCTTTCCTCTCGCTGACAGCCACGACCCACACGACCATCGTCGTCTCCACCTAGCGACTGGTTCATCCCAAAATCACGCGGGCGTTCCCTGTATTGATTCGCGGCGTCAATTCACGTTGAATGCTGGAGTAAATCTCGCTCGCGACCATGCTACTTAAACCCCCTCTTCCCCCTCTCCATTTTCCCCCAAACTCTGAGCACAAAGCGCCCCCAGGCTGCCCACAATCGCCCCTGCACCGCCGCAGACAGAGCTCACTCCGGCGACCAATCCCGGCGAGCCCTGTGCGCCCCTATCCCTCTGGTTCTTGCAGATATCCTCGCCACTTTCTTGCGCATCTACTGACACCGCTGGTTCCTTCTTTACTGCCCCAGGTCGTCGGTTCCGTTCAACACCGCAAGCTCCCAACGACAACCTCGACTCCGGCGACCAAATTCCGTAAGCCCTTTGCGCCCCTTCGCCTCTGACTCACACGAAGTTGTTCGCCACTGTCTTGTGCATCATCTGGTGCCACTTGTTTGTGCTAGGGAGATCAGGAGCGTCGCCAACATCGCCGTCCACTCGAACCCGACGCCGCCCGCAACTTCGACGAGCTCCAGCAGCCCACTACGTGCGCCCCTTGCCAAGCCGCCGCCAGGTTGAGCATCATTGCGTCGCCACGGTTCTGGTAAGCCCCTCCGACGACCCTAGGACCACCTGTAGCGCCGTGCCGCCGTAGGCAGAGCACGCCGCCACCAGTCGCCGCCCGTCTGTGATTAATTAGATTAGGGCCGTAGGATTTAGATCTAACGCGTGAGATTAGATCTGTGACAAAGGGGTAAGTTTAGATCTGAGTCGTGCGTGTTTAGTTAGATCCAACGGTAGCCGAGCATGATCCCGTCCGTAAGCGGTATCGTCCAATCAGACGCTGCCGCGTGGCTGGAGTTTAGATTTAAAACAGGATTTGAATGCGATTGTGGTTTGAATTTGATTTGGCTATAACTTTTGATCCCCACGTTAGAATTTGACAAATTTTATATCGTTGGAATCAGGAGAGCAAGATCTTTCTAAATATGCAATGTGTTTAATGTTTTGCTTCTGTTAAAAAGGTTTTATTTGCAGAAACTTGTGTATGGCTAATTTGAGCATATGAATTGTTTAGGAAATAATTTAGGGTTTAAATAATTGTTGTTTGGCAAGTTTTTGACTTGTTTATGAATCAGTACTGTATACTTGCTTTGTTGAGTTTTTAAAATCATCACATATCTTTTTGCATGCATGCATATATTTTTGATTGTATATGCTTTGTATGTGATTGTGGCTATGATTCTTTGTGTAGATTTTGCTGCTAGTGATTGTGATTGTGAGGAGTGTAGCTACTCTCCAAACTACCAAGGCAAGTGGTACTTCATGAATATTTTTATCCCATGTTTTATACTAAGCATTAGAAGTATTTTGCTAAGTCTTGCATGTTATTATTTTGCTTATATGCCATGTTGGGAAATCCTAGTAGTTGTAGATTTGCTAGGGAATTTCTAAGTTAAGTACTATCTATGCCATGCTTAGCCTAGCTAGTAGCAAACAAGGGTTGGTGAAATATACATGCTATGTTGAAAATATTTCTAAGTATTTGGACTTGTGTTTTGCCTAATAAAACAACTAAGTTAATGAAACACCTGGGTGGAATGGAAGGAATGGTTTATGTTGAGTGGTTACACAAGGCCCATTTCTATGGTTTACCTTGTGTATCTCACTTATGGTAAGCCACCCAGGAACAAAGAGATTTTAGAGGCCAAGTGTTGAGAAGCTTCTAGTGCATCCACTTGGCAATATGGGCTCTGCCTGGATCACATAGGTTGCTAGAACTTAGCCATTTGGACAGTTGGTGGTAGTGGGATGATAGGTTGGAACGCGTCCATTTGGTCTAAGGGAAGGCTTCTGAAAGGTCCTGTCTTGGTGAAAATCAAGGCTTGTGGGGAAAGTGCACCACCTCTGCAGATGGAAAAATCTAAGTACTTAGCCAAGTCCATGGTAATGGACAACTTGAGCATCAAGACATGGAAGCTATCAAGAATCTCCTCATCCCAATTTCTAAGTAAAAACTTGTGGGTGAACAAGGGTGAAGGACCTCAATGTCTATTGGTGGTTCCTTGGGAAAGGTTTTGACAAAGAAAAACTTAGTGATTTCAACTAATAGGCCAAACCTATTTTGAGCAAAGCAAGCCAAGTTACACTTAGCCAAAATTGCATATAGTATCTGGTCCACCTAAATTATACTAAGGTATCACTTGCCAATACTATTCCAATGTATTGACCCACTGTGGCTGTAACTTGTGATGTTGCAGGGTACTCTGATGAGGATTAGGTGTCATGAGTCTACACTCAACATGTTTGCTTGTGGCACATGAAGATGAAGACTTTTATTTATTTACTTATTCAAACTCTTGTACTAGGCCTGTGGCCTTGGAGTTGTAAAGACTATGTTTGTCTCTGGAATGCCTGTAATAATGACCTTTGTATCTGTGTACTTCATCTTAAACTGTGGATGCTAGCAATGATCCAGGGACTAGCATTGCAATCACAGGGATCCTTTTCCTTTATAAAGGAGGGATCTTACAGATGGTATCAGAGCACTGTGTTGCCTGTAGGATTATGACCCTAGGATTGGAAACCACTAAGGAAATTTTTTCAACAAATTCTACACTTGTCTATTCTTCTCGTAAACTTTTCTAATCTTCTTTCTCATCTCTAATTGTAGATGAACTCCATCAACGAAGCCGTAAGGAAAGGACCACTCATTAAAATGACTTTGGAGTGTGAGACAGAATTTCCCAAGGCTCTCAAGGACCTCATGGTTGCAATGGAAATACATGGTGCAGCTGTGTACAAAGGATTTCCTGTGATGGATGAAGGAGTTGAATACTGGTGGGTGCAACTTCACTTGTATAAAAACAAGGAAGACAACCACCAGGAAAAAGGATTCTGCATGTTCACCAATTCAGTGGTGCACACTACATTCTTTGAATCAACAAGGGATGCAGCTTGGAAGACCATCAAAGAACTTGGTGATAGAGTCAAGTGCAGAATGCTCAACCTCCAAAATGACCTAAAGGAAGAGAAGAAACATACCCAAGAGTTGGAAGCTACCAACCAAACCTTAAGAGGAGACATTATAGACTTAGTGATGGAGTCATGTGAGCAAGATAGATTGATTGCTTCTAGAAACATTGTGTTAGCCAACAGATCCAGTGAGATAGGATTGTAAGCGTACTTCGTTAGTTGGACCACCACTTATCACCTTATTTTCCAAATGTTGCTTTAAAATAAGTTGAACCTTAGTTGTTGTAATGGATCCATGTGTGCCATGACTTGTGTGTTTTGAATTCCAAGGATTTATATGTGATGTTTTGCCTTGTATTTTATCTTGAATTGTGTAGTTCTAACTTTTTCTATCTTATAAATAGATGCCTACTGTTACCTTCAGCACTGTTGAGGAGTTCCAGGGAACTCGCTTTGGACCTCGTATTGTTGAGCTTACTACTTTGCTCAATCTCCCTCTTCCTACCATCATGGTGCTTCCCCTCACCAAGTTTGAGAGGAAAGACCTTTGGGGCTTCAAGGTCAACCAGCCCGGACGCTAGACAGAGCCTACCACGGAGGCCATCGTCTTTAAGCTCATGCATGATGACAAGGAGAGAGGCCTTGAGGTAGTTATGCAGGATCTGATAGGACGACTGCTAGGGAGACACTCCCGACAGGTTAGAGGTACTCACTTCCACGTCTTCGGTAGACGTGGTGAGGATGGAGAGTCCATCGACTTCGAGGACGATTCGAGGGACACAGCAGAGCCGATTCGTCTATACCTCCAGGACTTAGAGTCTCTCATTAGGCACGTGGACACTGATAGGACCAACGTCATGCTCAACAATGACAAACTCCAGGTGCAGCTTTGCGAGAAGGACAAGCTCTTCGCGGAGCAAGATGAGATAGTCAAGGAGATGGAGGCGAAGTTCGAGAGCCAGAACAGGAAGTTCAAGAGTCAGGAGAAGCGAGTCCAGGATAGGAACAAGAAGATCCGGGACATGACTGAAGAACTACAGGCCAAGGACTTCGTGCTCGAGCATCAGCAGACGGTGATTGAGAGGCTTCGTTCCCAGAAGAGGGCTCTCAAGGCCAAGATAGAGACCTCGACCACTAGTGTCGAGGAATACAAGACCGTGATGGAGAACGTAGGTCTTACCTTTGTCGAGGAGGAGGTTGATGCCGAGGAGTAGATTTGACTACTCATTTATCATCTATTATCGTACTTGTTGTTGGGAACTTGTTATTTGACGATCCGACATGTGGATGGCTTGTTATTTGTGTGTTTTACTTTACGAACTTGTTATCTTGTTGTTAAAGCTTTATCCTTTTTGTTGCATGCTTTGTGTTTGTTATGTGATGTATTGTGCATGATAGCATCTATGGGTATCTCATCCTTATCTATATTGAACAAACCACAGATGCCTCCCCGTCGTGCAAACCCCAACCCCAACAACAACAACAACAACATCACTCCAGAAATGCAGCAAATGATGACCGCTCAAACTCAGCTGATGCAGATGATGACGACGTTCATCCAGAACCAAAACAACAACAACAACCCACCGGGTTTTGATATGCCAGCAAAGTTCTCAGGAACAACTGATCCCATGGTGGCCAATGATTGACTACGCTCAGTGAACAAGGACTTGGTAACTGTGGGCTGTACTGATGCAGAAAAGGTCAGATTTGCAGCACACTTGCTGGAAGGACCAGCCGCCACTTGGTGGGATAACTTCCAGATCACCACTCCCATAGAAGATGTGACATGGGCTATCTTTGAGGATGGCTTTCGCGCTGCTCATATCTCATCTAGAGTGATGAGTCTGAAAAAGAAAGAGTTCCATAATCTGAAGCAGCGCCACCGCAACGTGGCTGAATATATTGAGGAGTTCAACAATCTGGCGCGTTATGCACCGGATGAAGTTGACACCGATGCTAAGAGAAAGGAAAAATTTCTTGAAGGATTGAATGATGAACTGAACCTGTAGTTGGCTGTGGCATATGTTCCCACATACCAGTCTCTTTGTGATAAGGCTGCTATTTTGGAGAACAAAATGAAGCAAGTAGAGAGCAGGAAGAGAAAGCACTCGGACAAGCACAACTCGGGATCGTCTCACAAACGTTCCCATTACAATGACAGTGGAAGATCAGGATCCCACAAGCATGGGAAATTCAAAAAGCACCACAACCACAACCGTCATGACAACAAGCATCACCGTAGTCATGACAATGACAAGTACAAGAACCACAAGGGTGTATATAAGAGCCACCACAGTGGAAATGGAAGTGGTAGTGGAAGCCAGCCTGTCAAGAAGGACATTAGTTAGGTTGAATGCTTCAAGTGCAAGAAGACGGGGCATTATGCAAATGAATGCCCAGAAAAGAAAGTTGAAGGACCTAACAAGCCCAACCCTTTTCAGAAGGGACAAGTGAACCACATCAATGTGGAGGAAATTTATGAGGAGACTGATGCTGTTGCTGGTAAGTTCAAACTCAATTCTGTTCCAGCATTTGTTCTCTTTGATACTGGTGCATCTCATTCATTCATATCAAGAGCATTTGTTGAAAGAAATGAACTGCCGGTAGAAACTATTGGGTGTTCTATAAAAGTAAGTTCTCCTGGCGGAGAAATGATAGTGAATTCAGGATGTCATGATCTAGTCATAGAGTTTGGGAAGTATAAGTTTCCCGTTAACTTGATAATCCTAAATTCCCAAGGATTGGACGTCATTTTGGGAATGGATAGGATGACTAAGTACAAGGGAGTAATAGATTGTGCCAACCATACTGTCTCACTCACAACTCCAGAAAATAAAAGGATCAGATTCAAGACCAACTTTGAAGCAAGAAGGTGTATGCTAAATTCTCTTAAGGGGGTTAGCATAGACAGTGTGCCAATTGTGAGCGAATATCCGGATGTGTTTCCGGAAGAATTGCCAGGAATGCCACCAGATAGAGATGTGGAGTTTCTTATAGATTTGCTACCAGGATCTGGACCAATAACAAAAAGACCATATAAGATGTCAGTTGATGAACTGAAGGAACTCAAGAAACAACTTGGAGAACAGTTGCAGAAATGATTTATTCAACCAAGTTCTTCATCATGGGGAGCCCCAGTTTTGTTTGTGGAGAAGAAAGATAGAAGTCAAAGGTTATGCATTGATTACCTTTCACTCAATGAGGTGACTATCAAGAACAAATACCCTTTGCCTAGGATCAATGACTTGTTTGATCAGCTGGAAGGAGCTTGTGTGTTCTCAAAGATTGATCTCCGGTCAGGTTATTTTCAACTCAAGATAAGAGAACTAGACATACCTAAGACAGCTTTCACCACAAGGTATGGATTATATGAGTATACCGTGATGCCATTTGGTTTGACCAATGCTCCAGCATACTTCATGAATATGATGAACAAGGTGTTCATGGAATTCCTTGACAAGTTTGTTGTCGTTTTCATCGATGACATTTTAGTCTACTCCAAGAGCAAAGAAGAGCATGAAGGAAATTTGCGTTTGATACTTGAGAAGTTAAGAGAGCATAAACTTTATGCCAAATTCAGCAAGTGTGAATTCTGGTTGAATGAAGTTGGTTTTCTTGGACATGTTATGACAAAGGATGGGGTAGCAGTTGATCCTGCAAAGGTTTCAGCTATAACTGAATGGGAATCTCCCAAGTCAGTGAAAGAAGTTCGTAGTTTCCTTGGCTTAGCAGGTTACTACAGAAGGTTCATTGAAAATTTCTCCAAGGTAGCTAAGCCCATGACGGAATTGCTAAAGAAAGACAAGAAGTTTGCTTGGTCTGAAGGTTGTGAACTCAGCTTTCAGGAATTAAAGAAGAGACTTGTGACAGCACCAGTCTTGTGTTTGCCAGACTTGGAAAAAGACTTTCAAGTGTATTGTGATGCATCTCATCATGGTTTGGGTGCAGTACTTATGCAAGAATAAAAAGTTGTGGCGTATGCCTCGAGACAACTCAAAACTCATGAAGTGAACTATCCTACTCATGATTTAGAGTTAGCCTCTGTTGTTCATGCACTCAAAACGTGGAGGCACTATCTTTTGGGAAAGCATTGTGAAGTGTTCACAGACCACAAGAGTTTGAAGTATATCTTCACCCAGAAGGAAATTAATATGAGACAAAGAAGATGGCTAGAACTCATCAAGGACTATGACTTAAGTTTGCAATACCATCCCGGTAAAGAAAATGTTGTAGCAGATGCTCTAAGTCGTAAGGTTTTTGTAAATGGCCTTACCAAAGGAGAATTGCCAGATGATCTGTGTACCCAATTTAGAGAGCTCAGATTGGAAATTGTGCCTGAAGGACATCTCATGTCTTTGGATGTTCAACCCACTTTGTTGGACAAGATCAAAGAAGCCCAGAAGATTGATAAAGAAATTGAAGAAATTAAAGAAAAGATTGGCAAAGGAAAAGCCAAAGGGTTCCATGAAGACGAACATGGTACTTTATGGCATGGGAAACGTATCTGTGTTCCACAAGATCCGGAGCTTCGGAAACTGATTTTACAAGAAGCACACAACTCACCGTATTCCATTCATCCGGGTAACACCAAGATGTACATGGCCATGAAGGAAAGATTTTGGTGGAATAACCTCAAGAAGGACATCGCCGAACATATTGCTTTGTGTGATGTGTGTAGTAGAGTGAAAGCGGAACACCAGAAACCAGCAGGTTTGCTTCAACCACTACCTATTCCTGATTGGAAGTGGGACAAAATTGGTATGGACTTCATTACCGGATTACCAAGGACCAGATCAGGCTATGATTCTATTTGGGTAGTAGTTGATCGCCTAACTAAAGTGGCTCATTTCATACCCGTGAAGACAACCTATACAAGTGCTAAGTTGGCCAAAATCTATATGAGTCGAATTGTGTGTCTACATGGAGTACCCAAGAGTATTGTGTCTGATAGGGGAACTCAATTCACTTCCCATTTTTGGAGACAACTACATGAGTCATTGGGAACGAGGTTGGAATTCAGTACTGCTTTTCATCCTCAAACTGATGGACAAACCGAAAGGACTAATCAGGTTCTTGAAGACATGTTGAGGGCATGTGCCCTAGACTATGGAGCCAGTTGGGATGAAAGTCTGCCTTACGCAGAATTTTCTTATAACAACAACTATCAAGCCAGCATTGAGATGGCACCATTTGAGTTTCTCTACGGAAGAAAGTGTACCACCCCATTATTATGGAATGGTGTGGGAGAAAGAAGTTTATTCGGACCAGATCTTATCAAAGAAGCCGAAGAGAAGGTCAAGTTGGTTAAGGACATACTGAAGATAGCACAGTCCCGACAGAAAAGCTACGCAGATCCTAAGCGTAGAGAAGTCACCTACGAAGTCGGTGATAGAGCTTATCTTAGAGTGTCACCACTTCGTGGAGTGAAGAGGTTCGGAGTCAAAGGAAAATTGGCCCCAAGATATGTTGGACCATTCAAGATTCTGAGTCGTAAAGGAGAAGTTGCCTATGAAATTGAACTGCCGAAATCTCTGTCAGCTGTCCATAATGTGTTTCATGTGAGTCAACTTAAGAAATGTCATCTAGAAATGGAAGAAACTTCTTTGAAGGATACTATACCTTTGGAGGAGGTTCACTTGGAGAGTGATCTCACCTATGAAGAGAAGCCTATCAAGATTCTTGAGACTGCAGAAAGAGTCACACGGACTAAGACTATCAAATTTTTCAAAGTGCAGTGGAGTCATCATACCGAAGAAGAAGCAACTTGGGAAAGAGAAGATGATCTTCGGAAAGACCACTGTCACCTATTTGCTAGCCAATCTGAATCTCGAGGGCGAGATTCACCTTAAGGGGGTTAGATTTGTAACATCCTCAAAATCATGTTTCAAACTTATGCATATCATCCATGCATCCATGAGCATATGATTTTAATTTCAAACAAATCAATTCAAAACAGAAGCATTTGTGCTTAATATTTTATGTGAGCTTGCTCTAAGCCTTAGTGCTATCTTCCAATGAGAAGAATACTTGTTTTGATTCAGTAAAGTTTGTTTTTTTTCAAACTTAGGCACCACCAAAAGATTGAACAAATTTCAAAAAAAAAGAATAATAAAACCAATATTATGCCTATTGAATATATATCATAAAGGCATGGTTTATTTCTATTTTCAAAAGACCCAAGTGTGTTTGAGTGAACAGTTGTGTTTGGCACTTATTTGAGTACAAGATTTATTGTACAAAAACCCTGAAAAGTTTTGGAATCAAACAGATTTGAATTGAAGTTTGAAAACCATTTCAGAAAAACAAACAGAAAAAGAAAAAATCTTAAAGAGAGAAAAAAATATCACTCAGCCGAATCTGGCCCAATTGGCCCAGCTAAGCCCAGCACCCCCACCCCGCGAACTGTTTTTATTCACTCGCCCCCGCACCCACTAGCTCGCTGATAGGCAGGACCCACTCCCTCTCCTTTCCTCTCGCTGACAGCCACGGCCCACACGACCATCGTCGTCTCCACCCAGCGACTGGTTCATCCCCAAATCACGCGGGCGTTCCCTGTATTGATTCGCGGCGTCAATTCACGTTGAATGCTGGAGTAAATCTCGCTCGCGACCATGCTACTTAAACCCCCTCTTCCCCCTCTCCATTTTCCCCCAAACTCCGAGCACAAAGCGCCCCTAGGCTGCCCACAATCGCCCCTGCACCGCCGCCGACAGAGCTCACTCCGGCGACCAATCCCGGTGAGCCCTGTGCGCCCCTCTCCCTCTGGTTCTTGTAGATAGCCTCGCCACTTTCTTGCGCATCTACTGACACCGCTGGTTCCTTCTTTACTGCCCCAGGTCGTCGGTTCCGTTCAACACCGCAAGCTCCCGACGACAACCTCGACTCCGGCGACCAAATTCCGTAAGCCCTTTGCACCCCTTCGCCTCTGACTCACAATAAGTTGTTCGCCACTGTCTTGTGCATCATCTGGTGCCACTTGTTTGTGCTAGGGAGACCAGGAGCGTCGCCAACGTCGCCGTCCACTCGAACCCGACGCCGCCCGCAACTTCAACGAGCTCCAGCAGCCCACTCCGTGCGCCCCTTGCCAAGCCGCCGCCAGGTTGAGCATCAGCGCGTCGCCACGGTTCTGGTAATACCCTCCAACGACCCTAGGACCACCTGTAGCGCCGCGCCGCCGTAGGCAGAGGACTCCGCCGCCAGTCGCCGCCGCTAGTGCCGCCCGTCTGTGGTCAATTAGATTAGGGCCGTAGGATTTAGATCTAACGTGTGAGATTAGATCTGTGACGAAGGGGTAAGTTTAGATCTGAGCCGTGCGTGTTTAGTTAGCTCCAACGGTAGCCGAGCGTGATCTGGTGCGAAGCGGTATCGTCCAATCAGACGCTGCCGTGTGGCTGGAGTTTAGATTTAAAACAGGATTTGAATCTGATTGTGGTTTGAATTTGATTTGGCTATAACTTTTGATCCCCACGTTAGAATTTGACAAATTTTATATCGTTGGAATCAGGAGAGCAAGCTCTTTCTAAATATGCAATGTGTTTAATGTTTTGTATCTGTTAAAAAGGTTTTATTTGCAGAAACTTGTGTAGGGATAAGTTGAGCATATGAATTGTTTAGGAAATAATTTAGGGTTTAAATAATTGTTGTTTGGCAAGTTTTTGACTTGTTTATGAATCAGTACTGTATACTTGCTTTGTTGAGTTTTTAAAATCATCACATATCTTTTTGCATGCATGCATATATTTTTGATTGTATATGCTTTGTATGTGATTGTGGCTATGATTCTTTGTGCAGATTTTGGTGATAGTGATTGTGATTGTGAGGAGTGTAGCTACTCTCCAAACTACCAAGGCAAGTGGTACTTCATGAATATTTTTATCCCATGTTTTATACTAAGCATTAGAAGTATTTTGCTAAGTCTTGCATGTTATTATTTTGCTTATATGCCATGTTGGGAAATCCTAGTAGTTGTAGATTTGCTAGGGAATTTCTAAGTTAAGTACTATCTATGCCATGCTTAGCCTAGCTAGTAGCAAACAAGGTTTGGTGAAATATACATGCTATGTTGAAAATATTTCTAAGTCTTTGGACTTGTGTTTTGCCTAATAAAACAACTAAGTTAATGAAACACCTGGGTGGAATGGAAGGAATGGTTTATGTTGAGTGGTTACACAAGGCCCATTTCTATGGTTTACCTTGTATATCTCACTTGTGGTAAGCCACCCAGGAACAAAGAGATTTTAGAGGCCAAGTGTTGAGAAGCTTCTAGTGCAGCCACTGGGCAATATGGGCTCTGCCTGGATCACATAGGTTGCTAGAACTTAGCCATTTGGACAGTTGGTGGTAATGGGATGATAGGTTGGAACGCGTCCATTTGGTCTAAGGGAAGGCTTCTGAAAGGTCTTGTCTTGGTGAAAATCAAGGCTTGTGGGGAAAGTGCACCACCTCTGCACATGGAAAAATCTAAGTACTTAGCCCAGTCCATGGTAATGGAAAACTTGAGCATCAAGACATGGAAGCTATCAAGAATCTCCTCATCCCAATTTCTAAGTAAAAACTTGTGGGTGAACAAGGGTGAAGGACCTCAATGTCTATTGGTGGTTCCTTGGGAAAGGTTTTGACAAAGAAAAACTTAGTGATTTCAACTAATAGGCAAAACCTATTTTGAGCAAAGCAAGCCAAGCTACACTTAGCCAAAATTGCATATAGTATCTGGTCCACCTAAATTATACTAAGGTATCACTTGCCAATACTATTCCAATGTATTGACCCACTGTGGCTGTAACTTGTGATGTTGTAGGTTACTCTGATGAGGATTAGGTGTCATGAGTCTACACTCAACATGTTTGCCTGTGGCACATGAAGATGAAGACTTTTATTTATTTACTTATTCAAACTCTTGTACTAGGCCTGTGGCCTTGGAGTTGTAAAGACTATGTTTGTCTCTGGAATGCCTATAATAATGACCTTTGTATCTGTGTACTTCATCTTAAACTGTGGATGCTAGCAATGATCCAGGGACTAGCATTGCAATCACAGGGATCCTTTTCCTTTATAAAGGAGGGATCTTACAGAAATACATATGGAAAGCAAGATTGAGTACTTTGGCGAAGCTCTTGAGATATGCAGAAAGTTTGGGCCGATTCCTATCATGGAGCACCGTTAGAACTTTGATGAGCCCACTATTGGTCAGTTCTACTCCACCCTTCACATGGAGATGAATCCTACCAATGGCACCTTGAACTGGATGACTAAGGATCTATAGTTAACCGCCACATGGTCTGCGTTTGGGGAGCTCATTGGGTATCCCATCTTGCCTGGAAAGGGTGCAAATGGTTGGCGTGTTCATGCGCCCAGGCTTCTACTCCTGAGGTCCTGGAGTCACTCTATATTGAGGGTTGGGGTACTTGTGGTTACGTGAATTATCTCCAGCCAGTCTATGACATCATGCGTAGGGTCTTGTTGAACACCATATCTCCGAAGGCAGGTAACTTTGATTAGTTTCATGCTTATCAAGTTGACCTTATGTTTCAGACTCACCGTCGCCACGATTCTAACCAGAAGATGGATGTTATGCACTTTTTGTACAATGAGATATGGCAAGCTATTATTGACAAGCACTCATGCCCCTATGATCCATACATTTAGACTCTTATCAACGCCAAGTGGTTCGAAGCAACTGGTACCCGCTTCCCTCAAGACGACATCACTATTCATGAGAAGAAGCTGCGTGTGAGTAAGCTTGAGAAGCCTAGGACCCAAGCTGAGAAGGAATAAGCCATATGGAAGTCTGGGGGTGCTACCGGTGCTGGTGGTCGCTCTTCGGCATGTGCTGGTTCTAGTGCTGGTGGTCCCACTCTTGAGAGGCAGCCGTCTTGGGCCAAAAAACTGCTAGGGAAGGTGAAGAAGACTTTTTTCTTCTTGCAGAATCGTGAGTACCAGGCTTATGTTGATCAACAGCACACTGTTCGGCGTCAGAAGGATATTATGACGTTGCTCAGTCTTCCTTTCTCTCTAGAGACTAGCTCCTTCACCGCGCCCAAGGATGAGTGGATTCACGAGTGGTCTGATTCTGAGGAGGAAGTCACTGGTCCCCCGCCTGCGTGGAACAATGCCTCTTGGCACCCCGAGCCTTCTCTTCCTCCTTTCCATGGTTGGGGCAATTAGAGTGGTCTTTTCTCCCTTTTTGGTGTCATGATGCCAAAGGGGGAGAAAGATATCTATTAGGTTGTTCACGGGATTTGCATCAATTGAGTCACGAGTTCGTTTTATCTTTGATCCTTTCTTGCTCGTGAACTCTGTAGTTTATGTGTGTGCTTATGGACCGTGTTATTTGTGGACCTTGTTATTTGTGCGTCTTATTTATGTATGAGACTATGTGATATGGTATGCATGTTGTTGGCTTATGGCTGTTTGTATATGGTGGTGGAGTCTACATTGAGTATACATTGATATTATTTCATCTATCGTCTCCACCACATATGATTGGTGCAACGGTATGTCCCCTATCTTGTTTTTCCCTTGCTTACGTGCTGTTTTTGAAATAGAAAGGGGGAGCCTCCTTATATGTGTGCTAGTCTTGTCCTTAGATCTTTATCTCTACCTTGCACACACATATAGGGGGAGCCTTTTCCGTTCATTGCAAAAACTGCTCTTTCTTATGCAAATCGTTTGGGATTGTCATCAAACACCAAAAAGGGGGAGATTGAAAGGACTATGTTTTCCCTTGCTATTTTGGTGATGATGATAATCCCACTTGTGATCTAACTGTGTGCTTGAGTTTCAGGTTTTTGATGGAGCTTATGGAGTGTGTGGATGCTATTATTGGGATCTCATGAAGACGGCAGTCTTTCATTTTTTCTCTTTCTCTCATTTTATTATTTTAGATCGCCATACTATCAAGAGGGGGTCCACCTTCGAAGGCTGTGGGGAATCATCTGTTCTTGCACAAACCATATTTGCACTGCCACAACCATCCTATTAATCAGTGAGAGAGCGAGTTTCTGATCAGTTGGTGCAGTTTTTGTCTGATCATAACTTCTGGCTAGGAGCCGGAAGTTCCGCTCAGGGTGCTCTATGGGATGGATCTGGGATTATTTCCGGTCCAACTTCCGATGGAAGTTCCGGCCAGAGTTCAGAACCTACTGTATGGTAGTGTTCTATTTGACGAAACTTCCACCGGAAGTTTCACTCGCAGGAACTTCCTTTGCTTTTTTCGCTGAGACCCTGAGAGGAACTTCCGCCTAGGCATCAGAACTTCTGGTCAAGCATGTTTTGCGATCCAGTTGTTCCGCCCCTAGTTCCTCTCCAAGTTCCGCTTAGGTTCATAATACTTATGTTTGCAAGTGTTCTATTTGACGGAATTTGGCTCGGAACTTTCTCTGGAAGTTTCACCGGAACTTCCGGTCATTCTAACCAGAAATTCCGGTCAAGCTTTGGAGCATGCGTCAATGGTCTTCGTACCGTTGGAGCAGCGCTGGGCGGAACTTCCAGTCCCTCAGTGGAACTTCTGTTGAGGTCGCGAACTGCCCAACGGTTCAGTTTGGAGGGGGCCTATTTAAGGCGCCCTCCTTCTTCCTCCTACCTAACTCTTCAATTTTCTCTCTCCTCCATTAATACTAGAGCTTCACCTCACTAGATCTCTCTCGCTAGCCACTCAAATCACTTGATCTTTTGATAGGTGGCAGAGGTGACCTAGATCTACACTTCCACCAAAGAATATTTTATTCCCCCCACATATCCTTTGTGGATCTTGTTACTCTTGGGTTTCTTGGAACCCTAGACGGTGTAGGGAATCCTTGGAGCTAAGGGCATGTGTTGTAAAGCTCCGTAGTGTTGTTGAGGGCCTCCAATTGAGTTGTGGAGCTTCGCCCTCAACCTTGTTGTAAAGGTTTCGGTTGGCGCCTTCAAGGTCACCGGTTAGTGGATTGTGAGGCCTCCTTTGTGGGGGAGCTCACCGGAGAAGAAGGTGAGGCCTTTGTGGCGCTCAGTGACCTTGTGTGGCCCCGACACCTCTCCAACATAGACTTAGCTTCCTTGGAAGTGAACTACATGAATTACATCTCCGTGTCCCCGCTCCGGTTGTCTCGTTCCTTACCTTTACTACTTGCTCATTACCGTTCTTGTGATTGTTGTTAGTTCTCTAGCATATAGGTTGTTCACCTAGTTGCATATCTAGAGAACCGATCTTCTTGCCAAGCCTAAAATTGAGTAACAAATTAAAAATTGGTAGTCACCTATGCACCCCCCCTAGTCGCTTCAAAGTCGGTACTTTCAAACCCCATGTTCATAACATGTGTCCACATCATTGGTTTGACATCTCCATGTCTATGACTTGTGAAACATAGTCATCAATCAATCGATGTGCCAGTCTAATTTTCATGTGTGTCCTCATAAGAAATCTGACTAGGGACAACTATTAGATAACCATACAAGTAAAGAGTTTCACAAACAATTCACATAATTTCGAATCAATACAAGTTGCCTGATATATGGATATTCAAGGAACGTTACAATAAATCATGGATAGATATGAAATATAATCATCTCTATGATTGCCTCTAGGGCATATTTCCTTCAGTCTCCCACTTGCACTAGAGTCAATCTAAAATGTATCTAATACCTATTGCTCTTGTGTGCGCTTCATGCGCAGGCTGTGGGAGAGGCTTTGTCAAGGGATCAACAACATTTGAGTCCGTATGTATTTTGCATATCATGACATTACCATCCTCAACGAACTCACGAATATGATGGTAACGCATGCGAATATGTTTGTTCTTCTGGTGCTGTCTAGGTTTCTTGGCTTGTGCAATAGCACCATTTTTATCACAATAAACATCCAAGGGATTGGACGCGCCCTGAACCACACCGAGAGCGATCAGGAAATTCATAATCTAAACAACTTCCTTTACAGCCTCCGAGGTGGCAATATATTCAGCTTCTGTTGAATAGGAGGTCACCTTATCTTGCTTGGAACTTTTCCAGCTCATAGCACCATCATTCAAGATAAACACATAACCTGATTGAGATTTGGAGTCATCTAAGTCATTAAGGTAACTCGCATTTGTGTAACCCTTTACACTGAGTTCATTCTCACCTCCATAAACTAGGAACATATCCTTAGTACTTTTAAAGTACTTAAGGATATTCTTTAGCACTGTCCAATGACTTCCATTTGGATCAGCCTAGTATCTGCACGTAACACTTAGAGCATCAGAAACATTTGGGTGAGTACATATCATTGCATACATGATGGATCCAATAGCTGAAGCATATGGAACCCTACTCATACGCTCACGCTCATTAGTAGTCGAGGGACATTGAGTCTTGCTGAGCTTAATGCCGTGAGACATGGGAAAGAACCCCTTCTTAGCCTCTTTCATGCTGAACCATTTCAACACTTTGTCAATGTATGTACTCTGGCTTAATCCAATTAGCCTCCTTGATCTATCTCTATAGATCTTGATGCCCAGAATATATGACTCTTCTCCCAAGTCCTTCATCGAAAAACTATTTGTCAATAAGGTCTTAACAGACTCGAGCATAGGAATGTCATTTCCAATCAGCAATATGTCATCTACATATAGGATTAGAAACACAAGTGCTCTCCCACTTTCCTTCTTGTAAACAAAAGGTTCTTGTTCGTTTTTGATGAAGCCAAACTCCGTTATAAATTTATAAAATTGAATGTTCCAACTCCGAGATGCTTGCTTCAGCCCATAAATATACTTTAGAAGTTTGCATACCTTTCCAGCATTGTTTGGATCGACAAAACCTTCGGGCTGCCCTTAGTAAGGATTCCATTTAAGAAAGCCGTCTTGTCATCCATCTGCCATATCTCATAGTCCAAATGTGCAACAATGGCTAGAATGATCCGTATAGATTTAAGCATCGCCACGGGCAACAAAGTCTCGTCGTAGTCAACTCCTTGAACTTGTCGAAAACCTTTTGCAACAAGTCGAGCTTTATGGATGTGAACATTTCCATCCATATCAATCTTCTTCTTCTAGATCCATTTGCACTCGATGGCTTTAAAACCATCAGGCAGGTCAACCAAGTTCCAAACTTGATTGTCTCCCATGGACTCTATCTCGGATCTCATGGCGATCATCCATTTCTTAGAGTCAGGGTCCACCATCGCTTCCGCATAGGTCATAGGCTCATCATTGTCTAACAATAATAATTCCCGCGTTTCATGGAGCCTCGCTAACCTTCGTGATTGTGGTGCTTCTATTGCCTCGGGTTCCTCAACTTGTTCTGATACAATAGTATCACTCGTAGAAGCATCCTTGACTGGCTCATCTTGAACTTCTTTAAGTCGCACCGACCTTCCACTCGTTCCTTTTATGAGAAACTCTTTCTCTAGGAAAACACAACTATGAGCGATAAACACTTTGGCCTCTTCTTGGTTGTAGAAGTAATACCCTAAGGTTTCCCTTGGATATCCCACAAAAATGCACTTATCCGATTTAGGTGTTAGCTTGTCCGACTGAAGTCGCTTGACAAATGCATCACAACCCCAAATCTTTAGAAAAGGCAAACTGGGATTATTTCCAGTCCACATCTCATATGGTGTCTTAACCACAAATTTAGATGGTACCCTGTTTAGTGTGAAAGCTGCTGTTTCTAGAGCGTAACCCCAAAATGATAATGGTGAATCTGACTGGATAATCATCGAACGAACCATGTCCAACAAAGTTCGATTGCGTCGTTCGAAGACCCCGTTTCTTTGAGGCGTTCCAGGCGGCGTGAGTTGTGGAACAATTCCGCAACTCTTAAGATGATTGCTAAATTCGTGACTCAAATATTCACCGCCACGATCAGATCGTAAGGCCTTTATTTTCTTGCCACGTTGATTCTCTACCTTACTATGAAACTCCTTGTACCTTTCAAAAGTTTCAGACTTATGCTTCATCAAGTAGACATAACCATATACTGAAATCATCAATGAAAGTAATGAAGTAGTGATATCCTCCTCTAGCCGTCGTGATCATACATCAGAATGTATCAGTTCCATCAAGTCTGTCGCTCTCTCGGGTAAACCTGTAAAAGGCGACTTAGTCATCTTTCCTAGTAAACAAGCTTGACATGTCTCGTATGATTCAAAATCAAACGAAGTTAGAAGACCATCACCATGGAGCTTCTTCATGTGCTTTTCACTTATATGCCCCAAGAGACAATGCCATAAATATGTAGGACTCAAATCATTAGGCCGAAGCCTTTTAGCACTAACATTGTAAACAAATGCATCATCAAGATTTAAAATAAATAATCCATTCACAATGGGAGCATATCATTCTTAGAGATTACACAACCATTGTTTGCACTCGCGAATGAATAACCATCCTTCATCAAACATGAAGGTGAAATAATGTTTCGACCCATACTAGGAATGTAATAACAATTATTCAACTCCATAATAAATCCTAACCGAAGGTGAAGTTGCATGACGCCGACGAACCAGGCAGCAACCCTTGCTTTATTTTCGACGCGAAAATCCACTTTTCCTTTCTGCACTTGTCTAGTCCTTATTAGCCCCTGCATCGAATTGCAAATATGAGAAACCGATCTGGTATCAAATACCCACGAGTTAACATAAGAATCAACGAGAAAAATGTTCACAACATTTACAACAAGCGTACCTGAGTGGGAAGTACTCTTACTTCCACTCTTCTTCAAAGAAGCCTGGTACTTACTGCAGTTTCTCTTCCAGTGGCCATGTTCATGACAAAAGAAGCACCCAGTGTCTTCTAAAGGTCCAGCATTTTGCTTGGGTGCATGCTATGTCTTAGGGATCGTATCCTTAGCCTTTCCCTTCTTCTTCTGCCAAGAAGTGCCTTTTTTCTTGAAGCTAGGCTTGTTTTGCATAGTCATCACATGGCTATGCCCTGCACACTTCTTAATGTCACTTTCTGCTATTTTTAGCATCCCACATAACTCATTAAGGCCCTTCTCCACCCCATGCATATGGTAGTTCGAAATGAAATGCCCATAGCTCGATGGAACAGACGCCAAAATGAAATCAGTAACCAACTCTTGGCCTAGTGGGAAACCAAGCTTTTCCAAAGTCTGACTGTAACCAACCATTTTGATCACATGGGGACCTACAGCTTCTCCCTATGCCATCTTGCATTCCACAAAGGACTTGGCGACATTTTACCTCTCATTCCTTGCCTGAGTCTGGAACATGTCCCTAAACGCAACGATCATATCGTACGCTTCCTGATCCTCAAACTGCTTTTGGAGTTCAGGTTTCGTGCACGCAAGCATAAGACAACTAACCTCAAGAGAATCATCACATGCTCTCTTGTAGGCATTCTTAAGGGCATCAGTTGCATTATCAGCAGGTTCATCGGGGATTGGGGTATCCAGAACAGTTTCCTTTTTATCAGACCTAAGAACAATTCTCAGGTTATGGACCCAGTCCGAATAGTTTGTTCCATTTAGTTTATCTTTCTCAAGAATCAAACGCAAAGAAATAGGTGATGCAGTGTTCGGTGCCATTGATCTACAATAGAAAACATGCAAAATACTAAGCCATGTAACCATGAAAGAGTAAAACATATTAAACAATTTAATAGCATATACTCCCACTTAAATTAATATACCTCTATTGATACTAAGTGGTTCAAGATCCACAATTAACAAGTCGACTAGTGAGCTTTAGCATCGTTGCTACTCCCTCCGTTCCGATATATAAGACGTTTAAGGTTTTTCAGACAACACCAAAATTAGCGACAATGTACAAAAATACCCCTGCAAGCTGTCTGAACGAGCCATCCACAAATTGATCTCGCAGCTGGAACCCTTGCGCCTCGTCCACCCTTGTCCGCCAGCCCCACCTAGCAGCTCACCGGAATCGATCGCCGGCAGCCCGCCCCCACCCAACATCTCGTCGGCAGCTAGCCCAGGTCTCCGGCAGTGCACCCCCACCTAGTAGCTCGCCGGAATCGATCGCCCGTAGCTCGCCCAGGTCGCCGGCAGCCCGTCCCCACCCAGCAGCTTGCCGGAATCGATGGCCGATAGCTTGCACAGGTCGCCAAAATCGATCACTGGCAGATCGCCCAGGTCGCGACCAGCCCACCTTCACCCAACAGCTCGCCGAAATTGATCGCCGACAGCTCGCCGGCCCACCGCCCCCGCCGAGCAGGAGCAGAGCGCAGTCCATGGGAGAAGGCCATCGAGAGTGCTTCAGACTAGGGGCACCTCCATGCACAGTCTAGGCAACCTCCAGGCTTCTCCTCACTTGCTCCTTCTTTGCTCCCCAGCAGCAGCAGATCGCTGGGATCAAGATGGTTCTCCTGGACCTGTACCTGGCTGCAACCGGTGAAGAAGACAAAATTATCATCCATGAAGAAGAATAAGAAGGACAAGATGCTACCGGTGAATGGAGTACTCCCATCTTATGCAATTTACAGTTTGCATACAGTAAAACTGATTGTTTACATACAGTATGAACAATAGGCAAACAAGAAGACAAGATCAAATACAATATGTACAATAGTAAAACTGATTGTTTACATACAGTATGAACAATAGGCAAACAAGAAGGACAAGATCAAATACAGTATATGTAGGGCCACAATTACTCCAAATGAATATATTCCAATGAATATATGCAAGAAGTATTTAAATGAATATACTGTCAAATTGGACACTGGCCATAATATGGGAGTAGATAATCAGAATATATATGCAGGGCCATAAAACAGGCTTATATGGAGCACTGTCATTACGAATGGAAGGTCCAGCATTTCATAACAGATCTTATTCAGATAGCATATACAGTTTGCCATGTGAAACTTTCTGAATTTGAACTAAGACATCATATTAAGAGAGACTAATCATAGGCACAAGCTGAGCACTAGACGGATATGTGAAAGAGTACACGGAAAAGAAATGTAAGATAGGAACTTCAGTTACAAGCTTTGAACTATGCCACAAATTTTTACTTAAGCTAGCAGTAAAAGTAATCCAAACCAGGCCAGAAACCGTTTTAAGCTATAGTACAAGCTTTGAACCATGCCACATAGAATGTAGTCAGTCTGATGAGACTGAAATTCAGTGTTCTGATACTGACATCATAGAATGGTATGTGGATTTTAGTGCTAACTTCTTTTTCGAGATTGATTTTAGTGCTAATTTTTTTGAGATTGATTTTAGTGCTAACTCGAGTGAGTCCTAGATGAATTTCAGTCACACAATCATCGTCGGACGTTCCACAGTCAAAAGCAACAGCATGACTGTGCTACAACCAACACATGCTGACAATGTGAAGCCTTATCACACTAAAATTCAGTACTCAGAAACTATAAGCACAGAAGGGGCAGACAAAGTTCACTCTGAATTCCTGTCACACGCAATCAACATGTCACCACAGATCAAATCCACAAGGCTACTACTCGAACAAATCACACAAGGAGTATGATCTAACAACAAGCGTCGAACATAAAGTAACTACAAGCAAAGGATTCATAGGCCATTCCGAGAAGACGAACACCAAATGTACATTCCGCCCTCAGTCTTGAGATACTGCTATGGTCCTATGCGGCGCAAATTGGTGAAATTGCTCTGGTCCGATGCAGCAGAATCACAACATCATCCAGATTGGGCAGTCCTCGGAATTGAAGAAACAGATAAGTAGAGAGGGAGAGATACGTTGTACCTCTGGTCTTCCTGCCACTGTTGGTGTAGAGTCCGGGAGCCATGGCGGCGGAGACAAAAGAGGATGACCTGGAGGTGGTGAGGATAGAGCGGGAGGGATATCGCTCCTTCCTCGCAGCTTGTATTCTGCACATCCGGACGGGCTGGCTCATGCAGATTGAACCATGCCGGCGGCGCTGGTGCTTCAGTTGGCGCAGTTTCCTTGGCCAAAAACTCGAAATCCGTGGCGGCACAAACCTTGGCAGGATCAGGGCGGAGCGTGGACTCCCGTACTAGAGGGCGGGCATGCTGCGACTGCGAGGAAAAATGCCACCTTTGACCGTGGAGGGGATCTTTGCAGGGAGAAATCCGGCGTTGGGGAGAAAGATGGGGCTCATGTGGGGGAAGGAGGGACGACGGTGCGCGAGCTCGTGTGAGGAAAGGAGGGGCGACGGTGCGCTGCCCTCGGGCGGTGGGGAGCGAGATGCGGCGATACATCGCTTGGGAGGAAGAGAGAGTCGAGGGGAAAGAGAAAGCGACGACAACACCTGACCGCGCACCAAAAAGTGAGGGGCAAATGTGGAAACTCCGGAAATTTCGTTGCCTAAAAAAATTTGGCCGTGACATCGTTAAACGTCTTATATATCGGAACGGAGGGAGTAGAAGACAAGGTAAATCAGTAGGCAACTCTTGTTAATCATATCATATATGACTCTTGTTGTTGGGTGACATATCTATGTCTAAACTAGGCGCCCAACCTTTATGCCCCAAGGTCCTTAACTGTTAAGATGACCTTGTCAAGCTCACCAACCCTTATGCGTGTAGGTATCCGATACAAACCCATCCAACCAAGGAAAACCGCGGCACCCTAATTTCATAGGCCCACCAACGATTGTACAGGGCATAGGATGGTGCGAGGTTTGGTTTGGAGGGCATGGTTTAACTTAAACTTTGTGAGGGATCGTTCTACTTCTATCATCTAAGCATGCATAGTAGTAAAACGCATAAGAATAGCATTTGCATAGATGTGACATAGTATGGCCCATTTTATCATGGTGATCTCCATCGCCATAGAACCTGTCCACCATGATGATCTCCATCTTCATGTTCCATGTGAGCCATCCTCCAAGTGATGAGTCCTCCAAGAACTAATACAAGATATTACTCCTAACAACTAGTAATCAAAATTACATAGTATTGGGATCATCACAAGTTGGCACGCATGCCATTACAATAAATGACAACACATATGGCTCCAGCCGTGTTGCCGTACTCACGACACACAGGTAATGATAAAATATATATACATGCATCACATACATATATGGGCCATACTGATCACATACATCCTGCAAAAACAAGTTATGCATAGAATCGCATTCTACCGGATCATGTGAAATCGCAACACCTAGTTACCTTAATGAGATATGATAGGGCAATGACTAAGGGGGTCTAGGGGGTCTCCCCCTGTGGGGTTCGAAAGGGCAGCACCTATTGTTCCTTTACAAAAATGAGAGATCAAATCTTCACAATTTTCTTTAAGGATTTTGATCGGCAAATCAAATTTACCATAAACCGGCTATTGTTCCGATTCGACCAAACTCCTTTGATCACGGTACATCGATTTTCGATCTAGGTTCCGATTCGATCAATCATATTGATATTCGCGTGATTCAACATGATTTATGTGTCACTGTCTACCCCGATGGCGAAAACCGTCCGATAGGGGTAAGTCGTTCGACGACCTCAGAATCATGATCACGAAAAGCAAGATCATAGATCAATCCTGAACCATCGCAATACAAACGATCAAATCATTCATATCAATCTGCATATCACCATATGCAAACATCCTGAACCTATAACTGAACAACATCGGCTCTGATACCACTGAAGGGATACGGTGTGAGATCCAAGCACATGACTTAATAGGATTGATAGTATACCCTTACCAACAAGTTGCAACTTCTTTTCCTGAAGCTCATTCAAAAAGAACTCTGAGGTTAAGCGTGCTTGGCCTAGAGAAATTCTAGGATGGGTGACCGACCGGGAAGTGGGTACCGGGTGCGCATGAGTGAGAACAAAGTGCGCAGAAAAGAATATTGTTGGTCCATGAGGCCAGTCAAGATATCCTATTAAGCTACCAAGAGTGACACCCCCAGGGCCCAGTGGACGGGATGTTACATATGGGTAGGCTACACTAGCGCAAAAGAAAAAATTTCTACCACGTAAACCAGGAATACTGTTGTCATAGATGTCGGGGGGATCATCCCCGGGTAGGCCAACTGGACAAGATCCAGGGGCAATGTAACTGCCAGCCGGCTAATCCCAGCCGTATGTAAAAACTCAAGAGCAGGTCAGGAAGAAGGCCATACACAAAGCAAGCCAGCAAACCAATCATCCGGATAAGAAGACGCAAGCAAAACACCTAGCCAGTTGGATCTTACCAGCCGGACAAGGTAGTTTCTACCACGTAAACCAGGAATACTGTTGTCATAGATGTCGGGGGGATCACCCCCGGGTAGGCCAACTGGACAAGATCCAGGGGCAATGTAACTGTCAGCTGGCTGATCCCAGCCGTACGTAAAAACTCAAGAGCAGGTCAGGAAGAAGGTCAGACACAAAGCAAGCCAGCAAACCAATCATCCGGATAAGAAGACGCAAGCAAAACACCTAGCCAGTTGGATCTTACTAGCCGGGCAAGGTAGCCCACAGGATCGTACCGACCGGAAAGAGCAGGACAGATGGGACGGCTAGCCGGCTGGGGCAACCTAGCCGGATAGTTAGGACGGACGGATGAGGCAAGGCACAATATCCCGCAGCCCTAGCAGGCAACGACATGACAGGAGGACAGAGTCAGTGGCAGGGACGCCGGAGAAGACGATCCGTACCCGTGTCGGGCGGGAACAGGAGCTGCCGGGGGGCGCGACACTATGCATGACATCAGGGAGGCGATACACGGTACCAAAATAGTCGACCGGGCCTGCCTGTGGGACCCGCTAGTCGGTAGTGTCTTTTCCCATGCCGCCTCGGCCTATATAAGGGGAGGCAGGGGCACCGTAGCAAGGGCTGGATTCTCATTCTTCTAGTTAGACCACCGATATAGCTCGAGGAGCACTTGTAGCTCTCAATGTTCATCCAAATAGTCAGATCGACAGGAGTAGGGGTGTTACCTCACCGCGAGGGCCCCGAACCTAGGTACTTCTTGCATCCCTGACGTATTCTTGTGCCCAATCCCGCCCGCGGACACCGTCTCTCGCTTCCCTGCTTGCTCCCACACATCTATCCTGCCTGCTCAGACATTGCCATTTCCATAACAATGATAGTTGGTGCCTACCGTGGGGCCGAGATGGCGGCGACTGTAGTAACGTTCCACACAGGACCCCGTACTTTGTCCGGCGAGCGCGTGGCCTCCGGCCTCGTGCTCACCTTGGGCCAGTTCGATTGCGTCATTGACAAAGCCCGCTGCTTCACTGGCTCCAGTTTCCCGGCAGGCAGCTCCGTCCTGCTGTTCGGTGACTTGCCAGTCTACTTTGCCACCGTGCCGGAGGACTTTCCTCGGGAGATCATCTCCTTCGCCGAGTCACTGCCCTCAGCCGGCAGCGCACTCATCGCGCCTCGTAGCATGGAAGTTATGATGGCTGGCTCCAGCCACGGCCGTCGTCCCGCTCTCGAGCGCACCAGCGACGTAGCCGGCATGTCCACCCCTTTGCATGGAAAGGGAGTGATGGAGGAAGTTATCGGGAGGACCCGGATGAGGCAGTCACCAAGATTGAGGCAGCGCGAGAGCATTTGCTTCTCCAGGCCCAGCGCCTAGCCTGCACCAAGTACCAGATGGAAAGCAACATGCGCGAGTACCACGGCGCCCATGGTCTTACCCTGGCTAATCAAGATCCTAGCCGGTTGGGGTTTATGCAGCGTTGCAGGGGGAACTAGGCGCCCATTTCGAGCAAGATGTTGAGCTGGGGCATCACACGTACTTCCCACCGCCTGTGTACGACACCGCGGTCAAGAATTTCTGGTCGGCGTGAGCCGGTCGCGAAGGACCTACCCCACCTGGAGGGGAGGAAAATTGCGGCAGTTTCAGCGGGTACAACACCTGCTGCGAGTGGATGATGAGCAGGCTGCAATTACATGAAAGATCTCATCCAATCCCTACCATCCCCATAGCCTACTGCGGAGAATTACTAAGACATGGATGGGGGGATCATGGATGGTTGATGGAGAGGCGTAGGTGATGATGATGGCGATGATCTCCTCCAATTCCCCGTCCCAGCAGAGTGCCAGAACGGAGTTTCTGGTTCCGAATCCCGGTTTCTGGTGGTGGCTGCGCAGCGGAACTCTTCTCTAGAAATTGTCGAACTCCCCGGTGTTTTTAGGTCAGAGGGTCTATGTAGGCGAAGGGGCAAGGTCGGTGGAGGCTTGAGGGGCCCACACCATAGGGTGGTGCGACCAGGGGGCCTGTGCCACCATGTGGCGTGGCCACCTCGGTGCCCTCCTATGTCTCTGCTTTGGACTCCGTCTTGTGTCGGGAAAAATAGGAAGTTTGGTTTTGGTTTTGTCCAATTCCAAGAATATTTCTTTACTAGCTTTTCTGAAACCAAAAACAGCAGAAAACATGCAACTGGCACTGTGGCATATTGTTAATAGGTTAGAGTATAAAAATGCCTCAAAGTGTAGACAAAACATAAGATAGTTGGTACAAAACAAGCATGGAGGATCAAAAATTATAGATACGTTTACTGCTTATCAGGGAGCTAAGTGAAATACCTGGATCTCATATATGGATGCCATATTTGAGTAGGAGTGTGTCATCATTCTGAAATATGTGGATGACATATATGAATGATGTGATTGGTATTAATAAAATTTAAGTTAGTAAATATGTATGAAGTTGAAGAAGTTATCAAAAAATAGAATATATCGAGATAGATTTGGAAGTTTAATAAAACATTATTGTTGAATGCTTCCTGGACTTGATTCTGAAGATGTTCAGAGTATCCTAGGTAAGATTCTAAAGGAGTTTAGAATGGAACAATCTAAGAAAGTGGTTCTTACTTGTATGAAGCATTGAGTTAGTCTCAGTATTACAACTATGGTTAAAAGAAAGAAAGACATGCATTGTATCTCCTATTCCTTAGTCATAGGTTCTTCCATATAACCATATTGTATACTCAACATACTATAAACTAAGGATCTGGTTGGAAGAACATGTCTTAAGGTGATTCCTGAGTTAATCACTGAACCAAAGTTAAGCTTGTTCTTAAATGGAAAGAAGCGAAGTAAGGCACATAGTTGCATGTTATGCACTAGGATCTACATAAAGATAAAATTATATTTTGGCTAAAGAAGTTCGACTTTTGCTAAGTGTGTTTCCAGAGTTTACATGACAATAGTGAAAGCTAAATTGACTCAACGACCGTCATTGTAAACAATAGAAACAAAGTCTCACTTGCCAAAACAAATACTTCAACCCATTATTAGATAATGGAGGGAATGTCAAAATTTGGAAGACATTTAATGATTTGCAAAAGACATACTGATCTAGTAAAAAAAACAGGGACAAGACATTTCCCATGAGCATGCATGATCAATAAATGCATATGGCGATATGGTTTATGATTAGTATATGCAATCTAGATTATTTGTACTCTAGTGCAAGTGGGATACTTAAGGGAATATGCCTAGAGGAAAATAATAAAAGGTTTATTATTGTCATATCCCAGTAAGTTCGTAATAGTTTCACATTGTGCTATAACTGTAACAAGTGTAAACATTGATACATGTGTGATATGAAATATAAGTCCTTAGTAGCCTCTATTGATACTAGTTCGTTCGTCAATCGATTATCAAGGTTTCCTGATCATGTAGGTGCTTCGGCACTAGTTGAAAACAATGTCATATCATTGGTGAATGATGTGATGGACATTCCTCAAAGATTGCGACACGTTCAAGTCAAAAAGTTTATCGTTGCAATAGTCAGAAACAAAGTCTCCTTCTCTTTAGACCGTGAGATCATATAATCACTATCTCCCGAGGTTGCCTTGACTGCATCAAACATCACTGAGTGAAATGGTGATTATAAAGGTGTATGTTGGGTATTCCAGAAGTACAAGTTGAGGCCTATGAATCCAGACCGGGATTTGTTCGCCCAGTGACGGGTAAGATACAGTTAGGCTGACTTGGTGAGATTACATCCGTAATGTTGCAACATGTGACTAGGTCACGGGGATGTAATATCGCGGTAACAAGTGAACAGTACTTTTCGGTAATGAGATTGAACAAAGTATGGAGATACTTAAAGATCGGATCTCGGACAAGTAGTATCGAAGAAACAAAGGGAATTGGACTTGACATTTATGGTTCAAACGACATCGTCATCTGGAATGTGTAGGGATCATCATGGGCACCCCGGTCCTGCTGTTTATCATTGATAGAGATCATGTTTGTACCATTCCCGACCCATGATGGGATCCACTTATGGGTACAATGAGCTAGAGATTATCCGTAAGTTGGAATCATAGAAGAGAAAGAGAAAGACGGAATTGTTTCGTGTGACACCCCCGGGATCAGGGCTAAACAAATCCCAGACCTCCGTCTGACATAAGCTTAACCTTGAGCTCGAGGATATCCAGTGAAGAATTGATAACATGGCAGTGACCCTACGACACAAAATTTATCACAACAAGCTCATAACTAAGCAGAGAACCAAATTATTACAAGCAGAGGTCACTGACCACAAACATCAAACAAAGGAAGGAAAATTATGCTATTGAGTATAGCAAACTTAACAAATGGCCTAAGAGGACTGACGTATAATGATGACGTCCCAGCCCATAGATTCCAGGCTGCCGGCCGGGAACCCCAAGCTACTCGTCGATGTCAATGTAGTACAAAACTCATCTTCAGGGAACACTTACTCTTCCAAAAGTATCAGCAAAGCAAGGGTGAGTACAGGGTGTACTCCGCAAGACTTCTGGCTGGTGGAGTTGTTTTGCATAAAGCCACTTTTGTTTATAAAACAAGAGGGAGAAGAAGCTCGTGTAATCAGAGTATTTTAAAAGGGGATGAGAGAGCGACATCCTCGAAATATTGATCATAATCTCATCATCTACCAACTAGGATCACCCCCTCGTACCCATGAGGAAGCATCCTTAAGCACACATTGATCTGCCAAGTTTTACGATTAGGTTATAGTTCTCTATGATCTTAGAATCTGGTCACCAAGCGTTCATAACCGTGAACACGACTTTTCGAAAAGATTTAACCCTACAGGGGTGTACAACTTTACCCACACGTACCAACCGACACTTAATGCCAGATCATTAGCCGTCTTCCTTGGAAGGACGACAGAGGGTGGTTGGCCACAACCTTTACCCTGCTTTCGCCGAGACCATGAGTCACGCAATAAGTATGGTTCCGCTGTAACGGGTCAAATCCCGAAGCCGATACTTAAAGATGTGAGGCGAGGTTGGTTTACCAGGGGCGCTATCAACCCTAAGCAACCCGGTCCACGCTTCCCTACCTGTTATGAATGCACCTTCACCCGGCAAATCTTTAAAAAGGTTTTGTATGGATATGTCGAATGGAACGCCGAACTATGTGACTCATGGAATCTACTAGGCAAGTTAATCAGGCGAGGGGTTCCCAAGCCCCGTGTGGTTGTACGCTCATCTCGGTTCCAAAGGCAAGAACTCAGGTCCTAGTGGTGGCGAGCATGGGACTAGAAAAACCACATCCCACCATGGCCTCCCATACAAGCCTTAGCATATTTAACTCATATCACCTCAGATATCATATCTTCATGTTCTCCTGTCATACTAGATTCTCTGCATCTGATACATCATCTGGATGGACCGGACTCAACAGCTATGCATGGCTGAGCAAGACACAGAATAAGTTCTAGCAGTGCACACAAGCCAAACCTAGTTATGCTAGGAGCAGTGGATCAGGTAATATAAGCTCAAAGGAAGTATGCAATAGATAGGATACTCTATCTATCGATAAAAGATCACAACAGAATCATATGCATCATGGCAGGAATTGAAAAGCTTTCGAAATTATAGGATTATATCATGGTGGGGCTATGCTTGCCTTTGCCTATTGATAGCAGATAAATAGATCTTCGGAATCCTTGTACTTGACTTGGTTACAGTTGGTCAAGTATTGTTCGTCGATCTTCAATCTTCGATGGTGTTTACCTCGGGCTTCGATCTCGATCTTGATATCGTATTCTATCGGGAAGAACCAAATCACCGAAAAGAAAGGGGAAACAATCAACACATGGAATCGATGCAATGCTCAAGAAAGTATGATGATTTGACAAGTGTAACACCCTCAGAATCGGACCTATGCAAGTTTTAGCGATTCCCGCCAAACCCGCATAGAAACGATTCAAAGGTGCCCACCAGGCACTTGCGTGCGGGTGGAAAACGAAGTAATACCATTACACAATAGTCCACGATGGAACCCACAAACACATATATATATATAACAACGACTCAAAGAGCCAAGAGTACAGATATACAGTTCAAAGATCCAAATCACCTTGAAAACGATACAGCGTCCGAGTACGGACAAGATGCAAATTGAGCTAAGAGCCCTGAAGAATAACCAATGGCGTCCATAACCCTGCCCAGGCCGAGCCGGAAGTGTAACCCTGCTAACGACGTCGATCTCAAAACCTGCTTAAACAAAAGGGGTGCCGACAAAGGGCAAAGGAAAAAGAGAGAGCGGTCAGTACTGAGGCCAGTACACGGCGAGACTAGAATTCGGCGGTCCTCGCCTACATAGGTATGGTGGACTGAAGCGGCAGCATAGCATGCACTAAACAACCTATAGAGACTCAATATAACTGGCGGCTATCAGATAGGGATAAGAAATACCTATTCGGATCCAACCTGAAACTATCACCAAGCATACCCATCCTGGCATTTCCCCCTCGAGACCAAACGAGGAAGTCAACCGAGGAACTCACACAGTTGGCAGTTTTATTGATTCAGTTATCGTTGCAGCAATTACTAGTCAGGTATAGATAGTCATCCTGATATAATAAGTAGTGGCCACTTTTAGTTAACCATTCCGTTGTAGTTGTAGTACTTACTAGTCAGATACATATAACATGAGGCATCCCAAAACCCAGTAGTTGTTGGTAATTTTATTTAGCCATTCCGTTGTAGTTGCAATACTTACTAGTCAGATACAATGGTAACAGGTGACAACCCAAACCAGCAATTGTTGGCACTTTTATTTAGCCATTCCATTATAGTGAAGCTGATTACTAGTCATTATAAAGTCAAATTTGTAGCACTACTTTAGTTATAGTTGTCTATGATCGAGATACGTGCTCCAAGTCGTCCATAACCGCGGACACGACTTTCAGAAAGTTTTACCCTGTAGGGGGGCACAAATAGCAACACACGCACGATTAACCTCGAGAAAAACCAATAAAAACCCAACGAGGCATCACGACAGAGCAATTGCAAGATTCATATAAATTTCAGGGGGCCACCCCACCAAGCTACCCGCGACCAAGTTGGCTGGCTCCGAGACGGACCCAGAGGTTTGTGCCAATGGCTATAAACGACCGGGAACCCGAAAGTGTGACTGGGCTTGTCGATACCGCGAAAACATTCCACATTTGTTCCTAAACAGTACAGACGCTCCACGCGCAATCGTAAATAAAGCATTAAAGCATGGCATAAGTACATGATAGTAATAAAGCCCCAAACTACTTTGTGGCCCCAAGATATAAATATGACTCAAGCTCTGGCTAGGGGGATTCATGGTCCCACATGCGGATAGTGCGAATATTCAAAGAACAGGTATCAAGTACTCAGGGTCCTACGGGACACAAGTGGACGGTTAAAAACCAAATAACATCTATTGCCCACCTGTGCCTCTGCATTATTTACCTACTTCAGTTTTAGTTATTAAACAATAATTAAAGCCATGATCATCTCCAACATAAAGCATATGACAGTCTTCCAACAACTATGGTACTTGGCGACACGCAAAAACACTTGAGCAAGCGACTACGACACGCAAGTCCAACTATCTACCAAGCAACAGGTAATAGGATGTGTCCAAGGCAATATAAGGCTGCAAGGGATATCACGGGTACGAAAACTAGAGCATCGCAACACAGATATCAGTAGATTAACAGGAGGAAATAAAGACTAGAAAGGTAAAATAGGTAGAAAGGGGGAGAATGCTCGCCTGAAAACACTGCCGAAGATTCCTCCGAAGATCGGGTCGACACTTGCATCAACTCATCGGCCTAATCCGTGAAGAAGCAAAGCACTAGAAGAAACACCGGATGCACTATTTAATACTACGGCAGAAGATCAGGCATGATGCATGTATGATGTATGACATGGCAAAGATACGATGCACTTAGGCAATATTAAGCGAAACCGGAGTCCCGACAATTAATTAAATAGTTCAAGTTATTTCCCACAATTTTAAATGTTGTCTTATCAAGGCAAAAATATGCCACCGGTTCGCTACACAAATTTAAATGGGACCAATATTAGACTAGATTCGCCCGCATATGGTCTCCATATTCAGTTATGACGTGAATCGGCATAAGGCCCCCAAACCACACAATATGTATGCAAGCATGACAATTTAATATGCAACAAGTGTATAGCATTTAATAAAATAGGGGCTCGGATTTGGGGTCGCACATGGGGTTCGGCGATCTTGGTTCTCGGAGGGGTTCGGATTGGTCTTTAGATCCTCAGGGTTAGGGCTTCGAGTCCGTGAAGGGGACCTCGACGTTCCGTGAAGGAGGACTTGAGGTTTTCCAGGAAGGAGATCTTATTGGGCGAAACTTGATTTTGGCTCGGGGAAACGGTGACACGCAGGAGGGATTATCTTACAGTGGCACCAAGATGGAGTGGCCGGGATTGTCGGAAATGGAGGCCACCGAGGCATACAACAAGGTCTACATCGTCAGAAGGCAGCATACGAGGTCATCTGGCAGCACCCAGGCGATGTATTACCGTGGTAGTCGCCATCAGGGACCGGAACAAAGTACTATCGACCCAAGCCAGTAGCAGAGCAGGTGATGTGGCCTTGGTACTGGAGACGAGCATGAGGAACAAACACAAGCCGACCAGTAGACAAGGCGTGACCGCGCTAGCGGCAAGGTGGCCAAGGCGCGTCCCCGATGGGGTCTGAAGGCGGCGCTGCAGGGCTTGGTGGCCTGGCAAGGAAGGGAGGAGGCGTCTTGGCCTCAGAAGAGGCATGGGTGGGGACGAGCATAGGGTCACGGCGAGGAGGACACGCGTGACGCCGGAGACCGCCGCGGTCGGGAGGCGCGCTGGCGACCAGGCTCGACGGAGGTCTCGCGGGGTGTCGGTTATGACGCGGATGGCGGCGGTGCAGGCGGTCGGCGGCGTGGCGCTGAAGAGGAGCCCCGGTAGGAGACGTGGCAGCCGCGGTCGGGCTTGCTGACAGCGGCGACGCTGCGCTGCGGGGTGGAGGCCGGAGCGGGGTCATGAGGAGGACGGAGCAGCGGGGAGGGGCAGCGCCCTGGCAGCGCGCGGCCGCAGGGGGATGGACGACGACAGGTGGGGTTGCGAGCAGAGGAGGCGAGGTAGGGATCCGGTGGCGGCGCCTGCTTGGAATTGGGGAGAAGGCGAGGGGAGGGGGTCGCTGGCGGTTCCGTGCAGGGGCGGGTCAAGCGAGCGATGCGGGGAGAGAGACCGAGGCGCGGGGTGGGCCGGCTCGTGGGTGTACGCGGGTCCGTGCTGGTCGCGAATCGCGATGGGGAGAGGTTGGACCTGGGGGAGTTTGTCATGGGGAGGGAACGTGCAGGCGCAGGCGCAACGCTGTGTGAGTGGAACGGGTCAAGGACGGGACAAGGCGCGCGGCTGCTGTGTGCTGAGGGAGTGGGGGCGGGACAGGGGTGGGACTAGGTTTAGGGTTTGGGGTAGGTTTTAGGGTTTGGTCTGGATTGGGTCAAGTCGGCTGGGCCTTTGGGCCTGGCCGGTTTAGGTCTTGGTTTTTTTTAGATTTATTATTTTAATAAAATGTTGTTTTTGTTTTGTTTTAAACATTTTTAGCAAATAGTTTTTAGGCAAATAGTTTGGCAGATAAATATAAGAGTTTGTTTTGAAACAAGAGAAGAGGTGTTGCAGTAAACAAAAATAGCTTTAGTTAAAATATTTTGAGAGGAAAAATAAATGCATGATGCAATGATGGTGCACAAAATAGATGACAACAGGCGATATTATAATTAGGGTTTATCCGGGATGCTACAATTCGACACCACTAACAATGGATCTCGCCCTCGAGATCCGCCTCCTAGTACAGGGAAGAATGCCGATGACCTGAATCTTCTCACTTCGTGTAGATCCTCGCGACACCACTAACAAGGGTTCCTTCTTCATCTTGAAATCGGCGACACCACCAACAAGGGGTGTGGCTCAAGTTCGTTGCGAGAACACTCCGGAAAACAAAGGACGAAGGTAGAGGTCTCGAAAGGTAAGGCCACCTCTAACTTCTGTGGAAGGAGTAAAATTGCTTGACCCAACATTCAAGGTACAAAAGCGAATGATAAGAGTAATGGTATGGTCGCGAATCCATCCCGCACTCTAAGCATTACTCTGTACACGAATAGAAGAATCACGCAACCAACTCATAGAATTCAGACTAAAGATCTCAACAAGCGAGGTTCAGAAATTTAAGGAGGGATGGAGATTCTCATCAGGTTTGATGTACTTGACTTCGTCGTCTCGGAAATACCGGAGGATAGGAAGAAAATTTTTAGTGAATTTTCGGTCCACTAAAAGGTAAAACAGATGAAAGATTCATCAGATAGCATGAAGGTCGGATGTTGAAGCACCGTTAGAAAAGGATGGAAGCGAAACCCTGAAGGTATGACGGAAACCCAACCACGAGAATTCCTGGACTCGAAGAAAAGATAAGAGAGCAGATTCAAAACACGCAGAGGTAAGAGGAGAATAGCAGAGGTTAAGGAGTAAAATCAGACCTAATCAGATCTATCCAACCGATTTTTCAAAAATAGTTTTGACACTCTACAACGTCCGTTAGCTAGGTTATCCTACAGGCTGGACCAGTGGGGTATCGCAACTGCTGAGCTCTGATACCACTCTGTAACACCCTCAGAATCGGACCTATGCAAGTTTTAGTGATTCCCGCCAAACCCGCATAGAAACGATTCAAAGGTGCCCACCAGGCACTTGCGTGCGGGTGGAAAACGAAGTAATACCATTACACAATAGTCCACGATGGAACCCACAAACACATATATATATATAACAACGACTCAAAGAGCCAAGAGTACAGATATACAGTTCAAAGATCCAAATCACCTTGAAAACGATACAGCGTCCGAGTACGGACAAGATGCAAATTGAGCTAAGAGCCCTGAAGAATAACCAATGGCGTCCATAACCCTGCCCAGGCCGAGCCGGAAGTGTAACCCTGCTAACGACGTCGATCTCAAAACCTGCTTAAACAAAAGGGGTGCCGACAAAGGGCAAAGGAAAAAGAGAGAGCGGTCAGTACTGAGGCCAGTACACGGCGAGACTAGAATTCGGCGGTCCTCGCCTACATAGGTATGGTGGACTGAAGCAGCAGCATAGCATGCACTAAACAACCTATAGAGACTCAATATAACTGGCGGCTATCAGATAGGGATAAGAAATACCTATTCGGATCCAACCTGAAACTATCACCAAGCATACCCATCCTGGCATTTCCCCCTCGAGACCAAACGAGGAAGTCAACCGAGGAACTCACACAGTTGGCAATTTTATTGATTCAGTTATCGTTGCAGCAATTACTAGTCAGGTATAGATAGTCATCCTGATATAATAAGCAGTGGCCACTTTTAGTTAACCATTCCGTTGTAGTTGTAGTACTTACTAGTCAGATACATATAACATGAGGCATCCCAAAACCCAGTAGTTGTTGGTAATTTTATGTAGCCATTCCGTTGTAGTTGCAATACTTACTAGTCAGATACAATGGTAACAGGTGACAACCCAAACCAGCAATTGTTGGCACTTTTATTTAGCCATTCCATTATAGTGAAGTTGATTACTAGTCATTATAAAGTCAAATTTGTAGCACTACTTTAGTTATAGTTGTCTATGATCGAGATACTGTGCTCCAAGTCGTCCATAACCGCGGACACGACTTTCAGAAAGTTTTACCCTGCAGGGGGGCACAAATAGCAACACACGCACGATTAACCTCGAGAAAAACCAATAAAAACCCAACGAGGCATCACGACAGAGCAATTGCAAGATTCATATAAATTTCAGGGGGCCACCCCACCAAGCTACCCGCGACCAAGTTGGCTGGCTCCGAGACGGACCCAGAGGTTTGTGCCAATGGCTATAAACGACCGGGAACCCGAAAGTGTGACTGGGCTTGTCGATACCGCGAAAACATTCCACATTTGTTCCTAAACAGTACAGACGCTCCACGCGCAATCGTAAATAAAGCATTAAAGCATGGCATAAGTACATGATAGTAATAAAGCCCCAAACTACTTTGTGGCCCCAAGAAATAAATATGACTCAAGCTCTGGCTAGGGGGATTCATGGTCCCACATGCGGATAGTGCGAATATTCAAAGAACAGGTATCAAGTACTCAGGGTCCTACGGGACACAAGTGGACGGTTAAAAACCAAATAACATCTATTGCCCACCTGTGCCTCTGCATTATTTACCTACTTCAGTTTTAGTTATTAAACGATAATTAAAGCCATGATCATCTCCAACATAAAGCATATGACAGTCTTCCAACAACTGTGGTACTTGGCGACACGCAACAACACTTGAGCAAGCGACTACGACACGCAAGTCCAACTATCTACCAAGCAACAGGTAATAGGATGTGTCCAAGGCAATATAAGGTTGCAAGGGATATCACGGGTACGAAAACTAGAGCATCGCAACACATATAGCAATAGATCAACAGGAGGAAATAAAGACTAGAAAGGTAAAATAGGTAGAAATGGGGAGAATGCTCGCCTGAAAACACTGCCGAAGATTCCTCCGAAGATCGGGTCGACACTCGCATCAACTCATCGGCCTAATCCGTGAAGAAGCAAAGCACTAGAAGAAACACCGGATGCACTATTTAATACTACGGTAGAAGATCGGGCATGATGCATGTATGATGTATGACATGGCAAAGATACGATGCAATTAGGCAATATTAAGCGAAACCGGAGTCCCGACAATTAATTAAATAGTTCAAGTTATTTAGATACCCCGCAATTTTAAATGTTGTCTTATCAAGGCAAAAATATGTCACCGGTTCGCTACACAAATTTAAATGGGACCAATATTAGACTAGATTCGCCCGCATATGGTCTCCATATTCAATTATGACGTGAATCGGCATAAGGCCCCCAAACCACACAATATGTATGCAAGCATGACAATTTAATATGCAACAAGTGTATAGCATTTAATAAAATAGGGGCTCGGATTTGGGGTCGCACATGGGGTTCGGCGATCTTGGTGCTCGGAGGGGTTCGGATTGGTCTTCCGATCCTCAGGGTTAGGGCTTCGAGTCCGTGAAGGGGACCTCGACGTTCCGTGAAGGAGGACTTGAGGTTTTCCAGGAAGGAGATCTTATTGGGCGAAACTTGATTTTGGCTCGGGGAAACGGTGACACGCAGGAGGGATTATCTTACAGTGGCACCAAGATGGAGTGGCCGGGATTGTCGGAAATTGAGGCCACCGAGGCATACAACAAGGTCTGCATCGTCAGAAGGCAGCATACGAGGTCATCTGGTAGCACCCAGGCGATGTAGTCGCCATCAGGGACCGGAACAAAGTACTATCGACCCAAGCCAGTAGCAGAGCAGGTGATGTGGACTTGGTACTAGAGACGAGCACGAGGAACAAACACAAGACGACCAGTAGACAAGGCGTGACCGTGCTAGCGGCAAGGTGGCCAAGGCGCGTCCTCGATGGGGTCTGAAGGCGGCGCTGCAGGGCTTGGTGGCCTGGCAAGGAAGGGAGGAGGCGTCTTGGCCTCGGAAGAGGCATGGGTGGGGACGAGCACAGGGTCACGACAAGGAGGACACGCGCGACGCCGGAGACCGCTGCGGTCGGGAGGCGCGCTGGCGACCAGGCTCGACGGAGGTCTCGCGGGGTGTCAGTGATGACGCGGATGGCGGCGGGGCAGGCGGTCGGTGGCGTGGCGCTGAAGAGGAGCCCCCGGTAGGAGACGTGGCAGCCGCGGTCGGGCTTGCTGACAGCGGCGACGCTGCGCTGCGGGGTGGAGGCCGGAGCGGGGTCATGAGGAGGACGGAGCAGCGGGGAGGGGCAGCGCCCTGGCAGCGCGCGGCCGCAGGGGGAGGGACGACGACAGGTGGGGTTGCGAGCAGAGGAGGCGAGGTAGGGATCCGGCGGCGTCTGCTTGGAATTGGGGAGAAGGCGAGGGGAGGGGGTCGCTGGCGGTTCCGTGTAGGGGCGGGTCGAGCGAGCGATGCGGGGAGAGAGACCGAGGCGCGGGGTGGGCCGGCTCGCTGGTGTACGCGGGTCCGCGCTGGTCGCGAATCGCAATGGGGAGAGGTGGGACCTGGGGGAGTTTGTCGTGGGGAGGGACCGTGCAGGCGCAGGTGCAACGCTGCGTGAGTGGAACGGGTCAAGGACGGGACAAGGCGCGTGGCTGCTGTGTGCTGACGGAGTGGCGGCAGGACAGGGGTGGGACTAGGTTTAGGGTTTGGGGTAGGTTTTAGGGTTTGGTCTGGATTGGGTCAAGTCGGCTGGGCCTTTGGGCCTGGCCGGTTTAGGTCTTGGTTTTTTTTAGATTTATTATTTTAATAAAATGTTGTTTTTGTTTTGTTTTAAATATTTTTAGCAAATAGTTTTAGGCAAATAGTTTGGCAGATAAATATAAGAGTTTGTTTTGAAACAAGAGAAGAGGTGTTGCAGTAAACAAAAATAGCTTTAGTTAAAATATTTTGAGAGGAAAAATAAATGCATGATGCAATGATGGTGCACAAAATAGATGACAACAGGCGATATTATAATTAGGGTTTATCCGGGATGCTACAAAAAGTTAATAGTATTGAAATGTAACCCTAAGGCATGATCGACAATTTAATCGGGGTTCCGAGGGGTATAAACCCTAATTTCGGAAAACTCCGGAATCACCATTGAGGGGTTACTATGTTCTTTAATTAAACTTGATATGTAAATTGTTGAACAATGCATGATGATAGCTTAGATATGTAGCTCTCATTTTTGTGAACATTTTGATATATTATTTGTATTTTTCTGACTTATAAATAATTAGTTATTGAATTTACAAGTTTTATTCATTTTCAGAAATTAATAAACCAGATGGAAATTACTTTTTATACCCAGACACACCTAGACACAGTGGCTGACTGGGGGGCCCCAGAGCCACCTCAGCATCCACACAGGCAGGTGGGACCTGGACTAGGGCTTGACTTGGTCAGACCCTAACCTAAACTCTTTGCACCGCAGAGGCATCTAGCCTCTGAGGTTGGTATGTGGGACCTTGGCCATGCGGATGCCACCTTGGCACCACGCAGGACTCTCCGGCGAGCACTACAGGCAGCGGTGGGGAACGACGCAGAAGGGCCCGGGTGAGCTAGCGAGGCAGCGCGTTCGAATCAACGCTTCACGCTGAGCCAAAAACAGGCGGCGCTGCTACGGGATGGTCGCTGGAGCAGCGAGCACAGATACCAGCGGCGACGGCGCTTGCAGGCGGATGATGCGTGGCGCATACAGCAAGAGAGATAGAAAACTGAAGGTGCCTTGAGCACCGGAGGCTCACCGTGAAGACAATGGAGGGGTCGGCGATGCAAACAACGTCCAGAGTCAACGGCGACAGCGACAGCTGGAGTCGGGGAAGGAGGGTCCGATTAGGGCGATTAGGGGATCTCCGACTTGCGCGAATGGGGGAAATCTAACAAGTCGACGACGGCGGTCACAGAGTGGTCTCAGATGGAAGAGGGGAGGCCGGAAATGACGGGAATAGCGAGGTCCTGGCCGGAGCTAGGGTTCGACTTCTGTGGCGAGCGGCACATAGCGAAGGAGAGAGAGGGTAGCGTAGGGGGTCTTATCCTCAGCTCTAGGGGCGGCGGGGCGAGGATCTTGGCGCGGAGGAGATCGACGGCCGGCGAGCGAACAACGAGCTGCTTGCCGCCAATGGGGAAGACGACGAACAGGGGACGAAGGGGTAGCAGGCCATCGCTGGGCCGCGGCAGGGCTGCGACAGTTGCTGGCTGCTGCGCAGGCGTGCAGAAGGAAGGGTGAAGAGGGAGTTGGTCCGGCCTGGTTGGGCTCTGCTCATTTTTTTCTACAAAAACTGTTTTTCCATTTTTTTGTTTTCTGTTTGTATTTGAATTTCCAACTATTTTTGAAACATTCAAAAATACCAGAGGGGTTTGTAAAAATTTAAAATACCATGGAGCCCTTTTAGTCCATTTGGGCTTCAGTAATTTTGGTGGTTTTCAAAATATTTCAAAACCATTGGAATATGTTTCAAAGAGAGGGAAAAGGATTATGGTTTTGTATTTAATTCTTTGCATGCATTTTAAAGAGATGATGCTAATGAATGCACAATCAAACCCTAAATAATGATTTACTAAAACTGGGGTGTTACAACTCTATCCCCCTTACGAGAATCTCGACCTGAGATTCCAAAGGTAGGAAGAGAGACAAAGAGAGAAAGGAACATGGCCACTCTAAAGATAAGAAGGAACACACTAAACTACACACAGAGTATCTCATGGTCAACTCATGGATGGAGTGTTCAGAAACAATTCTGATATGACAAACATGAAACACGTCAAGGTGACGGAGGAAACAAGAGGAGAAGGTTTCAAGTTATTAGATCTATGGTCTTCTTAAGGATTGATACCATGGAGCTCACACAAGATATAATCTCCTGAGAAGGGAGGTTTCAACAGAAAGAACATGACCACAGACTTCGAGACGAAACCTATACTAAACGACTTAAGTAGAGATTTCAGGTTGCGGAGATATGGATCAACAAAACCAAGCTGTTGAACTACTTTTGGAACCGAAGGGTTACTTTTTCATTCAACAGGAGGCCAAGACAGAAAGGATTATGTTGGTGGAGAGGACTCATTAGAGTCACAAGGAACACGTGTTGAGAGGAACTGTTGATTACTAAAATCATAGTCACTCTTAAAACATGGTTACGAAAACGAAGGAAACTCTTTATTTATCTAGGTCTATCAAATCTTTGCCAAAGATCATGATATCACTTGACACCACTAGTATGAATAGGTTAAGAATATTCCTGATGACACGAGAAGAAAGAAACTTCATTCTCAGACTTCAATTACTTGGCACAACAAAATGATTGCCAACATAAAAGGGTCTAGAGGATTGACCGAGAGACATTTAGCAACTCTACGTTAAATGTTCTCCTTGATGTTCGAGAAATCATAAATCAAGTGAAGGTCGGACTTCGGATACAAAGGAGATCATAAGCACAACTCCTATAATAAAATATAGAAGATGCCTCATGAAGAGTGGTTGTTATTGATGGTTTAAGAGAATATGACAAAAGGTCTTTCCGTCTAAGTGTGTCAACCATTACATCAATCTTGCCAGACTTACAAAGAGACCTATGTCAAAACCTTGAGGAACACCAACCATCATTGCTGCTTGAGATTCAGCTTTGGTTAGGTGGAATGATACTTCAGACTCAACATGTCTGAATAGAAAGTTTTGGAACATCTACCGTGAAGGTAGAGTTTTCTAGATTCTCAAGATAGGGACTACAGGATAAAGCTCCAGAAGACTAAACTAGATTGTTAGACCCATGTGTCTAGAAACTTGTCGAAAGACAACTGCACACACGTAAAGTACTGACAATCAAACACACATGTGTCCTTAAGGAACATAGATAACTCTACTCGAATCCACGATGACATCTTTCAACATTTCACATGAATCAGAGAAGGTCACTTCTAACATCCAGAACACATACTTCAAGTTAACTCAAATAATGTTCTCGAAAGTTTCCAACATTAGTGCCCAATGTTCCATATGAATCCAATCTAACATGGGGAAGATAAGGATATTGTCGATGGGCTCAACAACAAACTTATCATGACACTCCAAGAATATGAACTCACATGTTGCTGGAACAAGGCAGAATACTGGTTAGATTAAAGGACATGAAGATGTACTCAAGTGAAACATCACAAGTAGGAACACCATCAAGATAGTCCTTCAAACTGAGTTTGATTTGACGATAACCCAAATAAAATCAAAGGTGGGGGAAGATAACATATTCACAAAGGAAATACTATCTTTCTTCAGCGTGAACGAAACTAGACATCCCTTTATGAAGGAACAAAGTCGAATAGAACTTTTGTCTTACAACTCTCCAAGTTGTTGTTTAAGCACAACCAACTAGTTCAGGGGTATCCAGTATGGATCCTTGGAGAAAGGAACAGTTCATAGAACTAACTTTCTAAAGAACTTGACAACACGGTCATGTGGCAACATGGCGATGCTTCTAGTAGACATCCATAATATCACGAACCACTGATATGTCACTTAGTTCGAGAGGAAACTTGCTTGGTAAGGCAAGAAGACATAGTCTTAGAGCTTCAGCACAAGCCTAACTCTTTGACCGAAGAGAGTGTACCAGAATAACGGACTTGGTAGAACAATCATTCCTTTGTTTAGTGATGGGGTTAACCAATCATGTTAAGAATGACTCAAATGTCCTTTGAGTTCTAACCAATAAAAATTCTAGGAATCTCATATAGCCACATTATTACGCACACACATCACTCATGAGTGCGAAAGCTCGAGTAAGGGTGGGTAAAGATGTGTGAAAGCATCACTTCATTAAGAGGGTCATGAAACTCAGCACGACCTCTTGGTTTAAAAGGCTGTGATACTTTAAGATAGAACAAATGGGAGACAATCAATGCCTCTTGATCTGTGGATTACAACACTTTGACCTGGTCCTGGATATGACGAGGTACTAGAGTTTGTTTCTCCTAGACATCCAGAAATGGTTTGTCATGACGGACCACAAGAGTATCTTTCATCGGAAGACACCAATGCACATTTACTACTTGGTTACCAACTGGTAGACAAAGGTCGGAAAACAACAAGGGAAAAGAACATGCTTAGGATAGAATCCCAAGATGTGGATGCATAGATTATCCATCTTCCGGAAACCAATGCAAAGAAGGGTAAGGTGTGGCAGAGTCACATACATATATGGGAGACTCTCACTGAGTACTCTTGTTGTGATCTATTTGGTTCCATTAAAGAACATCTACCATAGCTAGTGGTAGGGGAAGTCCTTAATTGTCACAATTCAATCGCGACAAAGACCACAAGCTTGAAGGCTAGAATTGTATTACCAGCCATCCTGAGGTAATGTATGAACATCAACAACATGGGTCAAAGAAAGGATCTTGGGTTAAAGGTCAGCTTCATGTACAAGACTCACAGTACTAGAATCCAGCACAATCCGGGATCTTAGGTTCAAGTCCAGGGTTAAAACCCAAAGAAAGGAATAACTACTACTTGAGTGACTTGGCATACACTACAAGGTAGTAATCACGAGATAGCTTCCAAGAGAAGAAACACCTTCGGAAGTACCCAAGCAAACAAAAAGGAGGCACACGAGGCGAAAGGAAACCTCGAAGCCTGGAATAGAACACTGTGGATCAACAATATAATATTGTGAGTCCAAAAGACAGAGAGATCATGATGGAAAGAAATCTCTCAGATGAACAAGAGCAAATGGGAACAAGGAGTTCACAACACACACAACTCTAGAGAACTCAACACTAGGTCAACTGGCTTAGAAACAACATGCCCAGAAGGCACCTAATTTTTGGAAAGGCTAGAAGAGATGTCAAAACTTTTCCAAAGTCAACACAAAATAAGAGGACCCAGAGTAAGAGCGAAACTGGATAAGGAGTAAACGAAGCATACTAGAGTTTTCTCAAATACTTTTCAGCTTTTAAAATAGATTTCTCAAACACTAGACTCAACATCGACCAATAGCAAGGTTTTCCTATGGTCGGTACTGCTCTGATACCAAGACCTGTGACACCCCCGGGATCAGGGCTAAATAAATCCCAGACCTCCGTCTGACATAAGCTTAACCTTGAGCTCGAGGATATCCAGTGAAGAATTGATAACACGACAGTGACCCTATGACGCAAAATTTATTACAGCAAGCTCATAACTGAGCAGAGAATCAAATTATTACAAGCAGAGGTCACTGACCACAAACATCAAACAACGGAAGGAAAATTATGCTATTAAGTATAGCAAACTTAACAAATGGCCTAAGAGGCCTGAAGCATAACGATGACGTCCCAGCCCATAGATTCCAGGCTGCCAGCCGGGAACCCCAAGCTAATTGTCGATGTTGATGTAGTACAGAACTCGTCTTCAGGGAACACTTACTCTGCCAAAAGTATCAACAAAGCAAGGGTGAGTACAGGGTGTTCTCCGCAAGACTTCTGGCTGGTGGAGTTGTTTTGCATAAAGCCACTTTTGTTTATAAAACAAGAGGGAGAAGAAGCTCGTGTAATCAGAGTATTTTAAAAGGGGATGAGAGAGCGACATCCTCGAAATATTGATCATCATCTCATCATCTGCCAACTAGGATCACCCCCTCGTACCCATGAGGAAGCATCCTTAAGCACACATTGATCTACCAAGTTTTACGATTAGGTTATAGTTCTCTATGATCTTAGAATCTAGTCACCAAGCATTCATAACCGTGAACACGGCTTCTCGAAAATATTTAACCCTACAGGGGTGTAAAACTTTACCCACACTTACCAACCGACTCTTAATGCCAGATCATTAGCCCTCTTCCTTAGAAGGCCGACAGAGGGTGGTTGGCCACGACCTTTACCTTGCTTTCGCCGAGACCATGAGTCAAGCAATAAGTATGGTTCCGCCGTAACGGGTCAAATCCCGAAGCCGGTACTTAAAGATGTGAGGCGAGGTTGGTTTACCAGGGGCGCTATCAACCCCAAGCAACCCGGTCCACGCTTCCCTACCTGTTATGAATGCACCTTCACCCGAAAAATCTTTCAAAAGGTTTTGTATGCATATGTCGAATGGAACGCCGAACTATGTGACTCATGGAATCTACTAGGCAAGTTAATCAGGCGAGGGGTTCCCAAGCCCCGTGTGGTTGTATGCTCGTCTCGGTTCCAAAGGCAAGAACTCAGGTCCTAGTGTTGGCGAGCATGGGACTAGAAAAACCACATCCCACCGTGGCCTCCCATACAAGCCTTAGCATGTTTAACTCATATCACCTCGGATATCATATCTTCACGTTGTCCTGTCATACTAGATTCTCTACATCTGATACATCATCTGGATGGACCAGACTCAACAGCTATGCATGGCTGAGCAAGACATAGAATAATCTCTAGCAGTGCACACAAGCCAAACCTAGTTATGCTAGGAGCAGTGGATCAAGTAATATAAGCTCAAAGGAAGTATGCAATAGATAGGATACTCTATCTATCGATAAAAGATCACAACAGAATCATATGCATCATGGCAGGAATTGAAAAGCTTTCGAAATTATAGGATTATATCATGGTGGGGCTATGCTTGCCTTTGCCTATTGATAGCAGATAAATAGATCTTCGGAATCCTTGTACTTGACTTGGTTACAGTTGGACAAGTATTGTTCGTCGATCTTCAATATTCGATGGTGTTTACCTCGGGCTTCGATCTCGATCTCGATATCATATTCTACCGGGAAGAACCAAATCACCGGAAAGAAAGGGGAAACAATCAACACATGGCGTCGATGCAATTATCAATAAAGTATGATGATATGACAAGTTAATAGTATTTAAATGTAACCCTAATACATGCTCAACAATTTAACCGGGGTCCCGAGGGGTATAAACCCTAATTCAGGAAAACTCCGGAATCACCAGTGAGGGGTTACTATGTTCTCTAATTAAACTTGCAATGTAAATTGTTGAACAATGCATGATGATAGCTTAGATATGTAGCTCCCACGTTTCTGAACATTTTGATATATTATTTGTATTTTTCTGACTTATAAATAATTAGTTATTGAATTTACAAGTTTTATTCATTTTCAGAAATGAATAAACCAGATGGAAATTACTTTTTATACCCAGACACACCTAGCCACAGTGGCTGACTAGGGGGCCCTAGAGCCACCTCAGCGTCCACGCAGGCAGGTGGGACCTGGACGAGGGCTTGACTGGGTCAGACCCTAACCTAAACCTTTTGCACCGTAGAGGCATCTAGCCTCTGAGGCTGGCTGGTGGGACCTTGGCCACGCGGATGCCACCTTGGCGCCACGCAGGACTCGCCGGCGATCACTGCAGGCGGCGGTGGGGAACGACGCAGAAGGGCGCGGGCGAGCTAGCGAGACAGCAACGGCCGGAGTCGGGGAAGGAGGGTCCAATTAGGGCGATTGGGGGCTCTCCGGCTTGCACGAATGGGGGCAATCGAACAATTCGACGATGTTGGTCACAATAGTGGTCTCAGATGGAAGAGGGGAGGCCGGAAACGACGAGAATGGCGAGGTCCTGGCTGGAGCTAGGGTTCGGCTTCTATGGCGAGCGGCACAGAGCGAGAGAGAGGGGGAAAACAGAATAAGGCGAGAGAGGGCAGCGTAGGGGGTCTTATCCTCATCTCCAGGGTCGGCGCAGCAAGGATCTTGGTGCGGCGGAGATCGATGGCCGGCGGGCGAACAACGAGCTTCTTGCCGTCGATGGGGAAGACGACGAACAGGGGGCGAAGGGGTAGCGGGCCGTTGCTGGGCCATGGCTAGGCTGCGGCAGTTGATGGCTGCCGTGCAGGCGTGCAGAAGGAAGGGGGAAGAGGGAGTTGGGCCGGCCTGGTTGGGCTCTGCTCATTTTCCTTTCTACAAAAACTGTTTTCCCATTTAGTTTTTGTGTTGTCTGTTTGTATTTGAATTTCCAACTGTTTTTGAATCATTCAAAAATACCAGAGGGGTTTGTAAAACATTTAAAATACTATGGAGCCCTTTTAGTCCATTTGGGCTTCAGTAATTTTGGTGGTTTTCAAAATATTTCAAAACCATTAGAATATGTTTCAAAGAGAGGGAAAAGGATTAGGGTTTTGTATTTAATTCTTTGCATGCATTTTTAAGAGATGATGCTAATGAATGCACAATCAAACCCTAAATAATGATTTACTAAAACTAGGGTGTTACATTTCATGGAGAGATATCTGAAGTTGTTCGAAGAAAGAAGGGAAATCAGAAAAGTTCCGGTGAGAGGACCGGAACAGTTCCGGAAGTTCCGAAGTTGTTTGGGGTATATAGAAGGGGAACCGAAAGGTGTTTTGGATCAAATCGGATTTTGTAATATGTATTTACATATTAATTAATGTGATTAATATTAAATATAATATTAAAAATCTAATTTTAAAGGTTATTCAACTAATGGTCCAAGTTTTCTAGGGAAATAGGGCCCATGAGGGAAAAACCAAGAGAGAGGGACCTAGACCATGCACCTAGGCTTTGGTGGGCTGGGATGCCCCCTCCCTTGGCCGATGGCTAGGGTTATGGTTTGGGGCGCCCTAGGGCTTCCCCTTTCCTTGTCCGCCTCCTGGTTGGCTTGGGGGAGGGGTAAGGCTACCCCTCCACCCCTATATAAAGAGGCCCCTCTCCCCTAAAAGGAACACATCAAAAAACAGATCCCATGAGTTGGGAACTCGTCCTCCTCTCCAATCTCTTTCTCTCAATCTCTTTCTCTCTAGTTGTCACTGCTTGCTGGCACAACCTAGGGCTGTTCACGCAAGAGACAACACACCTGCAGCATGCTGTTGCGCTGTAGGGATCAAGGGAGCGGAGGTTCTCATCGTACACCACATGTGTATGAAGTCACGAGGTGAAATACTTGGGGCACTTTGGATGTCATGAGCCGGACTGCTACACGGTGATGGAGCAATGAGTGACCTGCAAGTAGCTTCACAAGCTTGAAGTCGGCTACGAGAACAACTACATCAACCACGTTCCCTTCAGAAAATTAACCTCTTTCGAACTACAAGGGTATGTATCCGAAACCTCTCGACTGTTACTGTATTAATAATAGATAGATCTTGGGCATTAGGGCGATCCGACGTAGGAATTTTTTTGTTTTCAACACCGGAATCCCAACATGGGCCTACCCCATCCCTACAGGAGCCATATGAGGCGGAAGCTCCACGTACGATTTTGAAGCCGAGTCTTTCCAACAATGAGGCCTAGGGACCGATATGATGATTGGTTTACGTAGGGCGTCCGACCTACTGTGGGCACCTGTACGGACTAGGGAGAAAAGAGAAGAGAGAACCAAAAATGTTTCCTGTGAATCCGAAAGGTGTTTCGGATCAAAGGGAACTAAATCATATTTATTTAATATTAATTAATGGAATTAATATTAAAAATATATTTTTATTGAATTTTAGGTGTAGCCACCTTAATGAGCCACTCCCGGAGGAGGTTCCATGTAGGGGTCACCGCCCCATATGGATAAGGGAGGTGCGGTTGGGTGCCTAGGGTTTGGGGTAGGGCCCACCTTGGGCCATCGCCTCCACCTCCCCTGGCCGGTCGCCTCCCCCTTGGGCACACCCCTTTCCCTATATAAGAAGCGGAATGTGGGGGACGGGTGGCACACAATCCAAAGCTCCAGAGGTCATTTCCTGCCCCTCCCACGTCTCTCTCTCTCTCTCCCTCGTTGCCTTTCGCGCTTGCGGTTCCTAGAAGAACTGCGTACGTGGGATTCGACTTCACCACTTCATGTCGTCGTGTTGCTGCCCAATCCAAAAGATCTACTTTCGCAATCTCGACTGGATTAGAGAACTGGGAGTCGTTGTTGAGCATTGTATGTGTGCGAGACCACAGAGGTGCTGCCAGTTGTGGCGTCTGTCATCGTGCGAGGATCAATGCGACCTTGAGGCCGGCTACAACGTTCGAATATACCATCCATGCTCATTATAAAAGTTAAAAGATTTTGGTATACAATGGTATGTCACTGAAACCTTCCTATTACAGCATTATTCCTAGATAGATATATCTTGGAAGTTAGCATACAATAGTTAGAAAAACATTGTTTTCTTCTACAAACCCCTATAGTGCTATCAGAGCTGATATATGCGTAGTTATTCTTGTATGGTTAAAACACATATTGAATATGGGCATTTATTCTATAATTGTTATCCTCTCAGTTGTACTTGTTCATATCACGATATTGTTTGATAAAGCGGCCCAGAACAAACTTACACATACTCTTACGTGAGACTAGTTCCGCGCTTGACATATGTCTTGAACCATATATGCGGTTCGCGGGTGTCTATCTCTCTCATAATAGTTGATATGGCATTTGCAACAGAGGGCCTCGAGAGGGGGTCTCATACACGATTATTTGATCAATGTTGTGGTTGGAAGTTTGTAAGTAAGAAACGGTTCTTTTGTGAAAGCCCTAGCAGCCAGGTAAAACTTGCAAGAGATAAAGTAGATGTGTCTAAATTTATTTTACAGGGGCATGTGATATGATATGGTCATGATATGAATTTTATAGGGATTTATATTTTTGTGCCCCTGGTTCGTTAGTTGTACTCAGTTTTCCCAAGTTGCTTAACTTTTCCTCACGTTTTCCCATCTCCTACTACGAAACTCTCACACGGTCTGAAAATCGCTGTCCGTTCGCCTTGTCATTACGTGCTAAGAAGTGGGGCCGCGTTCAGTCGGGTCCCGTAGTGGACCCTCGCTATTAGGTGCTGACAAGTGGGACCAGTTGGTCAGGTACGCGTTATACTGACGTGTGGGGACGTGCCATTTTGGACTGCGTGGGGCCGGCTTGTTGGGAACCCATTATGGGGGATGTGGTGTGGGACCACGTGGGGCGCGTTTGGTGGTTACGTGCATCCTATGGCCTAAATTGGAAGTTTTATTTTTTGTTATTTTTATAATTGGCCTTTGTAAGAGAGTCTTTTCCTTTATCTTGTTAAGAGTTGTATTTTTTGCCCAAAAGGTAGCGAATATAGAGCATCTTCTCTCTTCATTCATGGTTCCTTTTGGTCCTTGTTTTTTCCCAATCTGGTAGCAAATCTAGAGCAGCAAATCTAACCAGCACTATAAATACATTCAGTAAACAAAGCAGATGTAGATAAAACATCTAATATAAGATATATAGTATGGTACTTAAACAAGGTTTGACAATTAGGATGCTCAGCAGCAGCAGAGGACAAGTTCAACACGGATAAAACAAAAGAAGCTACTTTACAGCAGCAGCACAAGATCAGTGGCCCCTCATGGCCTCCGCCAGGAGGGCTTCTGCCTCCTCCCTTTGGCACTTCCTCCAATTCTTGCTGCCATGTCCCTTGACCTTGGGCGCCTTGGGATTGATGGCGGGTATGCGACCCTCCTCGATGGCCACCTTCTAGAGGTTGCAGAGGTGAAAACCAAGCGCTCGGTGCTTAGCTCTGAAGCCGTTGACATTCACGAATGGACCGCAAGTCTTCATGTCCACAGCATGTTTCATGAGGGAGTTGAAGTCGGTGGCATGTAGCCTCCTCATGTAGAAGAGGCACCTTTATACGTTGTTGGATAAGAAGTTATCATACTTACCGGACTTCAGCCTCCTTAGCACCTGACGAGTCTTGACGTCCTGATACTCGTCATCGCTGCATACGTCGCTGCTATCCACCTGTTGGAAATAATAGTAGAGTGAAATAAGGACATGATTGTCATGATTAATTACTTTCATAAATTAACCGATTGAGATCCCCTAATTATTCCCCAAGCCTCAAATCTCTAACCAAATCGAATACTAATCCCAACTACAGATTGTCGCTAGTACTAACTAGGGAATCCCTTAACTACAACTCAGAGGACAAATAAAATAGGATTGAAATGTGAACAAGGGCATTCATTGAAATACGAGATCTAACACAAGAGGATTAGCTACTGTAAATATACCTACCATCCAACGATTGAAAATACGAACAACTGAACCCTAATAACACACGATCTAGCAACCAACGATGGGAATGGGGGAAGAACAAAGGAAGGGGAAGAAAACCCTAGTTACCTCCGACCATGGGTCGGTGATGCTGGTGTTATAGGGGTTCTCTGGCCTGATGTAATCCTCCTCCTCATAGGGGTTCCAGCTGTGCGGGATCTACTTGAGACCGGCGGGAGCCTCCTCGCTGACGTTTACGGAGGAAGCATGGACAAGGGTCTGGACGGGGATGGTGGCTGCCTTCGATGCCTCGACAGGGGCCTGTACGGGGACAAGGGCCTCCTTGCTGGTGGCCTTGGAGGCGATGGTGAACACCACTCCGTTCTTCTCCATCACCGGCGTGGTTGGGGTTTTCTTGGGGGTTCGCAGAAGGTGATGGGAAAGTGGAGATGGTTGTATGAGTGAGTAAGCGAGTGAGTGATGAGTGATAATGAGGAGGCCTCTATAAAGGTTAAGGAAGGGGACGTTTCGTTGCACCACCGTGCACCACGTAACCGCGTGTAGCGGACCCGAACCCGTCTTGGTTCGAAATCCCTGTGATTACAGTGCTAGTCCCTAGATCGCATAGCTAGCACCCACAATTTAGGATGTAATATGAAGATACAAAGGTCATATTACATCGCATGATCCAGAATATAAATACTTATTACAATCTCATAGCCATAGGCTATCTTATTACAAAGCAGCGGAATAAAGGTAAAGCACGGAGTCCTTCATCTTCATGTCCCACAGGCAAACATGTTGGGTGCAGACGCGTAACCCCTACTCATCAGACATCACTATCATCAAGTAATCCTGCAACATGATAAGTTACAACCACAAGGATCAATACATTTGAATTGTATTGGAAAGTGTCACTACTATGTGAAAATAAGTTGGAGGCTATCAATACATGCATATTTGACTTAGAGTTTAGGCTCATTTGCAGAAAGCAATATGGTTTTATCCTATCTTTTCAAAATAGTTTTGATCTTTCAACAACTTTCTGAACTCCTTGGAAAACTCCAAGTGCTTATAATCCCTTGTTGACACCATCAAGTTTTACTTTGGGAAATTGGATTGTCGATATCGTCCATTGCTTCAGGCCTTAGTTGTTCAGAGTTGTCCGTAACCGGGGACACGGCTAAATACTTAGATTTAGATCCTCTGCAGAGGTTGTACACTTTACCCACATGACACAATCTCGTCTTTGCGCCACCAGTGGCCGCTGGATAAGTACACACCAAATGGAGTACCGGTAGATCAAGAATGTGACAAAGTCTTTCCATAGAAGTCCTCCCAATACATTATTCTAGCACGTCTACCAGGCACCAATGTAAGGATATACCTCCAATACATTATTCTGGTTAATCTGAATAGGTACCAATGCAAGGGTCTTCCACTATATGAGAAACATGTTCAATCTCTAAGTCTCTGGGTGGTATTCTTATAGTGCACACACGAAAAAGATAGCCATAGATGTGGTTCCCTTCATTGCCACCTTATTCACAATTGAGTATCCACATTCCACCCAGGTGATTCATTGAGTACTTGTTTTATTATATAAAACATATAATTTTCCAACACTTCATATAATCATAACATGATATTCCACCCTGAATCTATAGCAGGGCTAAGCATACTACAACTACGATGTTTTCACTAAGAAAGATATAAAAGATATCCTAATAGGACATAGCATAGCATAGTAACATAGTAGCCCTATCATGCATACTACAAAAATTCCACTAAGTGTAATGAAAATAGTAGGACATGAATGATAGTGCCACTTGCCTTAGTAGTTGGCGGTGTTGTACACTCTTTGCAGCTACACACTTGGCAATTCACACAATCTATCAAACAAAACAACCAAGACAAACCATACACAAGATCAACACAAATGGCAATACCAAAAATCATGCAAAGTATGCAAGCATGCAAGATGGCAATTTTTATTGTAAATTTTTTTATAAGGTTTTGAACATTACTAAGTGATTTCTGAACATTTTATATTTTCAAGATTACAAATGGAACCATTTGTGCAATTGTAGCAATTAGCAATATTTTCTAACACATGGAAATGCCGTTCTCACTAAATAATTTCCACGGTATTATTATACTATAATAAAATTATATTTTGGTCTTACTGTACAGAGGGTTCAATATACAATCCATTTACAAAGGATTCAGTTAAAAATAATTTACACAACAATTTTTATGCTAATTTTTTTAAATAATATATATTTTTATTCAATTTCATAAATAATACACGAAATGCAAATGTTGCAAATGTAACGGACCGTCGTCCGTTCAAAAGACGATGGACAACGTTCGTCCGTTCAAAAGACGGTGGACAACGTTCATCCGTTCAAAAGACAACTCAAAAATACCAATTATGGCTCCACTCTGTTTTACTCAAAATACTTCACAAATGGTTCTGTATAAAACATGATTTTAACAGACTCAAAAATACCAATTATGGCTCCACTCTGTTTTACTCGTTTTTTGAATCCAGAGACATATTATTTTCTAAATTTAAATATACAGAACTAAAGATATGATTTTTACAAGTTTCTATATTCTTATGTCTAAAAATCCGAAAATTAGAAGTTGATATGAATAGTGGCAGATTTTCATTGGGTCGTACACTTTCGTTTGAGTGATTCAACATGAACCAATCGATCTAAAACCTACAGTTCCTTATTGATTGAATTCTTGGTTCTATTATTAATTTTTTGGACGGATTAAACGATCTGGAAAAAGTTCTCATCGGCAGCAATATCACGGACGGCAACGCGTCGAGAAAACACGTTCTACACGCTACATAGGATTGGGGAGTCCGTGGGCTATACCAGTTGAAGCAAAAGGTCGAGGCGGTCTCGGTAATGGAGGCGTCGTCGCAGACGTGCCCTCACTCGTTAGTAAACCCTCGCCGGAGTTCCGAGCACGGACGGTGTTCACAGATAAAGACCATGGCGACGATCTGGAGGACGAGAAGCACAAAAACAAGTCAAGGGAATACGCCAGGAAATACTAGGAAGGATAGAATAAAAAAGCGGACGCGAGAGTGACTGCCTTCACTGAAGTTGTCGCCGTAGTTCATCGGTTGACATAGATTGACGAGCTCTACCAGAAGTCCGGTGGCTCTCTGGTAGAGATAGATGAGGTGAAATGGGGAGGGGGACGTGGAGTTTAAGTGGGCAATTTAGTGCAGATTTATTCTAAAAATTAATGCACGTACGGAACGGGAGTAAAAACGCCATGGCTGCTCAGCTCTTGTAGTGTATACGTTATTTGGACGTGCACGAGCGCACTTGATTGTTGTTCTTCTAGCTAGATAGGTCAAGAATCAATCTTAGAAAGAAATAAAAGAAAAGAACTAAAAAAAATAGGAAAGGGAGACGTCACGGTGGAACTTAGACTTAGACTGGTCGGTTCACACTCTTTTTTTTCCTTTTTCTTTTCTATTGTTTATCAATTCATTTAATTTTCAAATTGATTAAAATTTGTATCAAACCTTTTCAGAAAATTCATATATAAAATATAATTTGCATGTTTACTCCAATTAGAGTATTTGAAATATTATTTTAATAAAGTATAATTTATTTTAAAAAAATAAGCATGGTATGTATGCTTAGTTTTATTATTTTCTATTTCTTTTTTTATAAAAACCATATCTTTTGACTTAGGACACCAAAGAGGTTCGAACCAATTTTCTTAGCTTTATAATTTTATTCTTTATCACAATCACTCATTTAAGAATACTTTTATTTCGTTTTTTAGTCATTGCCTTATCTTGACTCTATTTTTCTTCCTATATTTTATAAATTTAGCTTCAAATAGAGTCAAACTAATTTCTACGGCTTTATAATTTTGCTCTTTATCTTTTTAGCTCACTTAGGAATCCTTTTGTATATTTTAAATATGGAATATATCCAAGGTCTCATGTTGTTAAGTGGTCATTTCAACTTTGAGAAGAAAGTTATTTCTCTTTAGTTTTAAAATGCAACCATGCATGCTTCATGATTTTGAAGTTATGAAAACATGCATACATCTTCACAAACAAAATTGTTTTATTTAACTTTTGTTTTGAAGGAGTTATATTAAATAGTCAAAAAGTTTTTGTTCCCTCTGAATTTCTTTTAATTTTTCACATTTTAAAATTTGGAAATTTTTGGGATGTGACACCACGTATGCTACTGCGCCGTGCACGGGCACACACGTCCGCTACTGCCCCGTGCACCGTGACACGCGTACCGTGCGTCACATTTCCCCCTCGTGTCTAACCTTGGCCACTTAGTTGTGCTCAGTTATACCCTATGTAGGATTCATTGCATGAAAAACAAAAAAATTCTATCGCAAGAACACACAAAACAAAGATCCGATCTATGGAAAATGCAAGATCTAATCTATGAGATCGGTGCAACGAGATTGTAGAGTACTAACCCTCGTATATCCAAATCTTTAACAAGATTAGATCTCTTGGTTGATGTAATCAATCACTTGCCGATCTCAAGATCGCATAGACGATCCTTCCAGCGCCGTGTTCCGGCAGCACTTCTACACTTGGTCACACGTACGGAGTTGATGAATACCTTCCTCCCCCTGTTCCAGCGGGCAGCGGAGGTACTAGATCCCCTAGGAATCCCATCAGCATGATTGTGTGGTGGTGGTGGTGGTGGAGGAGATATTTCTGCAGGGCTTCGCCTAAGCCAGATCAGTCAATGGAGGAGAGAGGGGGGTGGCGCCTAGGGTTAGGAGCCGCAAGGACAAGGGGCAAGGGGGTGCGCCCCCACCCCTCATTATATAGAGGGGGCAGAGGCCAAGGGGGTTCCCATCCCTAGCTGAGTTCCCCCCTCCCCCAACTCGGCCATAAGGGGAAAAGTTGGGGACTTGGCCCCCAAGTCTCCCCTCTTACCAAACTAGGGTTTGATCACAATTATTTTGGTAATCGGATTTCCCCCCTTGGGCTTTGGTGCGGCTGGACCTAGTGCTACCCCATGGAATGCATCAGCCCAAGTGGCCCCTCCCAGGGTGGTGGACTCACTGGTGGTCCCTCTAGAAAATTCTAGAAGCTTCCAGTCAAAATACCGAAAACATTTTCGAACACCAGAAAATTGCTTTCCTTATATCAATCTTCTTCTCCGGACCATTTCGGATGTCCTCATGATGTCCTGGATCCAATCCAAGACTCCTAAAAACATTCGGTCTCCATCTCATATTCCATATCTACTTAAACAACATCGAACCTTAAGTGTGTCACCCTACAGTTCGCGAACTATGCAGACATGATCGAGACACCTCTCGGATCAATAACCAATAGCGGGATCTGGAGATCCATAATGGCTCCTACATATTCAACGATGAATTCATGATCGAATAAACCATTCACATATGATACCAGTTCCCTTTGTCGTGTGATACTTTACTTTTCCAAGGTTCAATCGTCGGTATCTCTATACCTAGTTCAGCCTCGTTACCGATAAGTACTCTTTACTCATTTCGTGATATGACATATGAAAGGGCATTTCCTGCCTTAATGATGTTTTGATGTTTGTTGTCAACACAAGTGAGTTTTTACCGTGTTGTAAGTGTTATAGGTTCATCAGAGAAAAATCTAGGGACGGTGTTCTATTTTTCCAATTGAGAAGATCTCAAAGTTTATCAAGAAAAAGGCCTGCTGGGGTTTATGGTCTGCAGCCTCCCCTGAGTCCGGAGACTCCGGGGTCTATGCCTGAAGACTCTGGGATCCAGGCCCGAAGACTCTAGCCTTGTCTCCGGGGTAGGCTCTGGCCCTCCCAGGATTAATCTCTGTATCCGCCCCCGGAGTTAGGCCTGGAGTCATGCTCAGCACCGGAGACTCCGGGGCTAGAGCCCGGAGACTCTGGTGAAGTATCCGACACGAACTCCGGGGTTCTTCGATTTACATAATGTATACCCCTCCGGAGAGCTGTCTGGAGTCCATCAACCGCACCGGAGACTCCCCCTAGAGACTCCAGACCTTAAGACCGGAGTCTCCGGGGTTAGTGTTTATGCAATGGCTATTTCTTGAGGGGGGCTATAAATACCCCCCTTCTTCCCCAAGTGCAGCTTGCGGCTTCTACTCTCTCTCTCCTCCATTAATACTGAGCTCCAACCTCCTAATTCTCCCTCTCTAGCCACTCAAACTTGATACCCCTTGGGGAATCGAGGGAGCAGACCTAGACCTAGCTTTCCACAAAAGGGATTTGTGTTTACCCACCATTTGTGTAAGTTGTTGTTTCTCTAGGGTTTGAGGAAACCCTAACTTGTTGAAGTTGCCCTCCATATCTCATCCTCGTGTGTAAGAGCTTCGATGTCGTCTTGGGAGCCTCCAATTAAGTTGTGGAGAAGTTCCCCAAGAATTTTTACAAGGTTTTGGTCACCACCTTGAAGGCCACCGTATAGTGGATCGTGTGCTTGCCACGAGGCGGGTGCGCGGGAGAATAGTATGAGGCCTCTCGTGGCGCTGGTGGTCTTAGTACCGCCCACCCCTCCAACGGAGACGTACTTCCTCCCAAAAGGAAGGAACTTCAGGATAATATCTTCGTGTCAATTCACGGTGACTTATATCCTTTATCTCCTTATTTTTATTGCTTTCTTGTTTGTCATATAGGTTCTCTCACTTAGTTGCATATCTAGAGAACTTACTTTGTGTCAAGCCTTAAAATTGAAAAGAAAAGAAAAAATGAGTAGCGCCTATTAACCCCCCTCTAGTCGCTTATACTGATCTTTCAACGTCCCCTTGTGACTTAGTCACATGCTTGCAAGCCAATTGCATGACATTCCACTGAGAGGGCCCAAAGTATATCTATCCGTCATATGGATGGACAAATCCCACTATTGATCCATGCGCTTCAATACATACTTTCGGAATACCTAATGCCACCTTTATAACCACCCAGTTACGGAAGTGGTGTTTTATGTCATCAAAGTACTCATCCGGTGATGGTGATTAACATGATCTCATGGTCAAAGGATTAGGTTACTATGTATCTGAAAGCTTGTAGCAAAACGAACTTAATGACTTTATCTTATGCTATGCTTACTATGGGTGTGTGTCCATCACATAAATTCTCCTAATGATATGATCTTGTTATTAATAACATCCAATGTCCATGATTAGGAGACCATGATCATCTATTAATCAACAAGCTAGTTCAACAAGAGGCTTACTAGGGACTCTTTCATGTTTACAAAACACACAAGTATTAATGTTTCCGGTTAATACAATTATAGCATGGGATGTAAACATTTATCATAAACACAAAGATATAATAATAACCACTTTATTATTGACTCTTGGGCATATCTCCAACAGTCTCCCACTTGCACTAGAGTCAATAATCTAGATTACATTGTAATGTACCTAACACCCATGGCGTTCTGGTGTTGGTCATGTTTTGCTCTAGGGAGAGGTTTAGTCAATGGATCTGCCACATTCAGATATGTGTGTACTTTGCAAATCATTATGTCACCCTCTTGGAGATACTCGTGAATCGAATGGAAACTTATCTTGATGTGCTTCAGATTCTTGTGTGACCTTGGCTCCTGCCCATTGGCTATGGCACCAATGTTGTCACAATAGATAGACATCGGGTCCAACGTACTAGGAACCACACCAACCTCCGTAATGAACTCCTTCATCCATATCACTTCTTGTGAAGCCTCAGAAGTAGCTATGTATTCCAATTCAGTTGAAGATTTTTCCACAACACTTTGCTTTGCGCTCCTCCATCTCACAGCTGCACCATTCAAAATAAATACATATCCAGACTGTGACTTCGAGTCATCCGGATAGGTGTTCCAACTAGCATCGATGTAACCGTTTACAACGAGCTCTTTGTCACCTCCATAAGAAAGAACCATATCCTTGGTCCTCTTTAGGTACTTTAGGATATTACTTGACCGATGTCTAGTGTTCCACTCCTAGATCACTTTGATATCTGCTGGTCAAACTAACAACATGTGATATATCTGGTCTAGTACATAGCATGACATACATGATAGAGCCTACGGCCGAGGCATAGGGGATTTTGCTCATCCTTTCTCTCTCTTCTATTGTAGCTGTACTTTGAGTCTTACTCAAGGTCTTACCTGACAACATGGGCAAGAACCGTTTCTTCCTTTATTCCATTCTAAACCTCTTTAGAACCTTGTCCAAGTATGTACTTTGTGAAAGCGCTATTAAGCATCTTGATCTATCTCTATAAATCTTGATGCCTAAGATGTATGCTGTTCACCAAGATCCTTCATTGAAAAACTATTATTTAAATATCCTTTGACACTTTCAAGAAGTTCTATATCATTCCCAATCAATAATATGTCATCCACATATAGTACTAGGAATGCTATAGAGCTCCCACTCACTTTCTTGTAAATAGAAGATTCTCCATAAGTTTGTATAAATCCAAAGTTTTTGACCACCTTATTAAAACGTTGATTCTAGCTCCGGGATGCTTGCTTCAGTACATAAATGGAACGCTGAAGTTTTCATACCTTGTTAGCATCTTTAGGATTGACAAAACCTTTGGGTTGTACCATATACAACTCTTCTTCAATGTCACCACTGAGGAACGTCATTTTGACATCCATATGCCAAATCTCATAATCGAAAAATGAAGTGATTGCTAACAAAATCCTCATATACTTTAGCTTCGCTACCGGTGAGAAAGTCTCATCGTAGTCAACTCCTTGAATTTTTCGGAACCCCTTCATGACAAGTCGAGCTTTATAGACAGTAAAATTACCATCAACGTTTGTTTTCTTCTCGAAAATAAATTTGTTCTCGACAGCCTTGCGGCCATCAGGTAAGTCCACCAAAGTCCACACTTGGTTTTCGTACATGGATCCAATCTCGGATTTCATGGCTTCTTGCCATTTGTTGGAATCTGGGCTCATCATTGCTTCCTCATACGTCGCAGGGTCGTCGGTGTTGTCCACCAACATGACATTCATGATAAGATCATACCAATTAGGAGTGGTATACGAACCCTCATCGAAATACGAGGTTCAGTAGCAACTTTGTTCGAAGTTTCATGATCACCATCATTAGCTTCCTCTCTTATTGGTGCAGGCAGCACATGAACATCTTCCGGAGCTAGCTACTCTCAAATCTGAGAGAAGGTTCAACAACCTCGTCGAGTTCTACTTTCCTTCTAGTCACTTCTTTCGAGAGAAACTCCTTCTCAAGAAAGGATCCATTCTTGGCAACGAAAACTTTGCCTTCTTATCTATGATAGAAGGTATACCCAATTGTTTCTTTAGGGTATCCTATAAAGACGCATTTCTCTGCTTTGGGTTCAAGCTTGTCGGGCTGTAACTTCTTACATAAGCTTCACAACCCCAAACTTTAAGGAACGACAACTTAGGTTTCTTACCAAACCACAATTCATACGGTGTCGTTTCAACGGATTTATATGGTGCCCTATTGAAAGTGAATACAGGTGTCTCTAATGCATAACCCCAAAACAATAACGGTAAATCTGAATGAACCATATCTAGGAGAGTTCGATTATGATGTTCGGACACACCATTACGCTGTGGTGTTCCCGGCGTTGTCAATTGTGAAAGTATTCCACATTTCTTCAAATGCATGCCAAACTCGTAACTTAGATACTCACCTCCACGATCAGATCGCAGAAACTTAATCTTCTTGTTACGTTGATTTTGTACTTCACTTTGGAATTCCTTAAACTTCTCGAAAGTTTCGGACTTATGTTTCATAAAGTAGATATACCCATATCTACTCATGTCATCCGTGAAAGTAAGAATATAACGATATCCACCGCGCGATGCTACACTCATTGCACCGCACACATCGGTATGTATTATTTCTAATAAGTCCGTAGCTCTCTCCATTATCCCAGAGAATGGAGTCTTAGTCATTTTTCCCATTAGACATGCTTTTCATATTTCAAGTGATTCAAGAAGTCCATCGGAATGGAGTTTCTTCATGCGCTTCACTCCAATGTGACCAAGACGATAGTGCCACATGTATGTGGAATTATCATTCAATTTTATTTGTTTAGCATCTATATTATGAACATGTGTATCACTACTATAGAGATTCAATAAGAATAGACCATACATCTCAGACGCATGACCATAAAAGATATTACTCATAAAAATTGAACAACCATTATTCTCGGATTTAAACGAGTAACCGTCTCTCAATAAACAAGATCCAGATATAATGTTCATGCTTAACGCAGGCATCAAATAACAATTATTTAAGTTCAAAACTAATCCCGATGGTAGATGAAGAGGGAGCATGCCAACGACGATCACATCAACCTTGGAGCCATTTCCAACGCACATCGTCACCTTGACTCTCGATAGTATTCGCTTATTATGCAGCACCTGTTTTGAGTTACAAATATGAGCAACCGAACCAGTATAAAATACCCAGGCACTACTAGTAAGATACACATCAATAACATGTATATCAAATATACCTTTATTCTTGATTTTGTCGTTCTTCAGATATGCCAGGTACTTGGGGCAATTCTGCTTCCAGTGACCACACTCATTGCAACAAAAACATTATGCATTCGGGCTAGGGCCAGCTCGGATCTTCTTCTCAAGTGTAGTAACAGATTTTCCGCCCTTCTTGAAGTTACCCTTGGGCTCAACCTTTTCCTTCATGTCTACTTTAGCAGCCACCCAAGTGACAGCAAGTTCAGTGAGAGATCCAATCGCACCACTTATTTTGTAATTCAGCACAAACTCTTTGTAGCTGGGTGGAAGCGACTGCAGAACTCTATCCATCGCAAGATCAACTGGGATGCCATATCCTAATATCTTGAGACGTTGAACATAGTGCATCATCATCATGATGTGATCATTCATAGAGATATGTTCCTTCATCATAACACTAAAGAACTCACTAGATATCATATATCTCTCAACATGTGATGGGGATATGCCTACCGGGGTATACCCAGCAGGACGTTTCCTACTGGCCCAAGCGCCGGCGAGTGGGCCTGCAGGACGGCGACTGGATCAAGATGAGGCGTGGGCTCAAGCGACTGGAAGCTGAAGGCCCAGAAGCGTAGATATGCCCAGTCGGACTAGGTCGTAGAATCACCGAATCCTTAACTAATTCGGTTGAGATCTGTAAACCCTAGGGAGGCGAGTCTATATAAACCTGCCTAGAGGACGCATAGAGGATATGTTCCATCAGACACCCTAGCGACTCGCCCCCTAGCCGCCGAGCTCGCCCCATTGTACTCTCACCATAATACAATCTAGCAGGAGTAGGTCTTTACCCTCCGGCGGGCCGAACCTGGGCAAACCCTTGTGTCTCAGCCCTCATCTCGCACCGCAGATGACTGGCCGCCCTTGCCCCATTTTTTACTACTCGCTGCCGATTGCAGCATCTGCCGTGGTCATTCCCACGACAGTGGCGCCCACCATGGGGCAAGCGATGCATGGAGATGATAATCCGGGCGGGATCCCTCAATGTTGCCGGCGGACAGATCGCGTCTAGCGCAACATCCGAGTACCGGTACCCAATCGCTATGCGATTGGAAGCTAATCGATCTGGTTTGTTCGGCGTCCAATGGCGACCAATTCGAACATGGCACATGTAGCGTCGATTTGTATGGCTGTCTGTTGGGTTGCTATTCAATCATCTCTCTGTCATTAATTGCTCTATAGACTAAATATTTTATTTAGATTTAATCTCACCTGCACGCTACTTGTGAGCATCTTTTGGAGGACTGATCCGTGAAGGCAAATTGGATCGCTGGTAGCTGTTAATCCATGAGCTAAAGGAAATAGATGGGGCGCATGTCAGATAGATCAGTCGATCAAGTCCTAAGATGCTACAGATCAACTAAGGCATTAGCGCTGAATTGATTTTACATCCAAACAAATATCTCCGTCATTTGATTTCTTATTTGATTACTATGTTAATTGATTATTTATTTAAATCTAATCTGCTGCATGCTTATTTTGGCAATACACGTATGGCACAACCTGAATCGGCGAGTCCGTGTTTGTTTATGGATGCGAGCAAGCGGCATCGAGGATAATCTGTATCATGCCTTACGTATGAGGTGCTATTTTTCCAATTATTCGCCTTGAATTATTAATTTCGATATACAAGTATATTTTTCTGGTTTGTACTATATTTTAGATGCAGATTTATCAATCAAGATATCTCAAAAAATCTGTAAAAAAAACAATACGAAAGATGTGGAGACAACTCCGACCGACCCCAACGGGTCGGTTCTGACTCGCTTGTCACGGCCTCGTCCTCGCGGAATTGCCATGCTAACAGTTAAGTTTCTTTACACTTGTATACATCTATGAATCCAAAACAAACATGCATGTTCATTCATTCTCCAAAGCCGACCATGCAGTCGCATATGACCCTTTCAGGGATAAAATCATATTTGGGATCGGTTTCAGTTTTGTCTACTGTTTATTCGCGTTCGTCGAAGTAGTGAGGCTGGGTACCAAAAGGCCGACCTTGTCTCCGGGTTCAACAGTCTGGCATCGCGTCCCTGTTACCCGGCAACCGTTTGATGCTGGAGGTCTGCCTACTCATAAAAGAAACGCATAAACCTTACATACTGCCCATCGATCCACATAAAAAAGGGTTCGATGACCATGGCAGATGCTGGTACCCATCGCTCGGAGTCAAAGTAGTGGCGCCATTGGCCCTTGAGGGCCAGATCTTGCCGAGGAGCTACGTCCCGGCGGCGCGACCCGTCACGCATAGCATGATCCTGCCGGTCGGCACGATCAGCCTCTTCGTCGGCCTCACCGATGTCATCATCTCGGAGGACTCGGCTCGCATCCGCGAGTCACCGCCACGCGACCGGATCTCTGAGAGCCAGGTCCGCACGATTCACCGCCTCGCCTCCGAGTATGACTCGGCCCACAACAACGTGGCCGAAACCACCGCAGCCGCGGAAGACGCGGCCCTCAACGATGACGCCGATTCGGCGACCCCGGCGTCACTCGCCGGATCTATTGTCGCCGCATCACCCGCGGGCTCCATCACCCAGGTCTCCAACGTCGGAGACTTCGAGGATCCCTCTATCCTCGGGATCTTCGACTTCGACTCTGGGTCGGAGAACTCCGCTGACCTCCGCGAAGGAACCGGCCGCGACGCCGCGACCTACATGGCGACTGGCGCCGACCCGCCGGAAGATCCATTCTCCACGCCGATCCCACCAAACGCGACGGCAACAGAGGTCGAGGAACTCCGCCTGAAGCTGGCGGAAGCAGTCCGCAAGGAACAAGCCGAGCGCGAAAAATTTCGCCTCGAGCAGGTGACAGCGCAGGAGCTGTCGTGCTACCACCAGCTCCGAATCAGGTCGCGCCTGAACCCCACCGTCCAGGGGCGCGCCCTGAATTTCGACGACGAGAACGACCCGGCCCGCGCGGCCGAGCGCGCGATTTGCGAGAACGCGCCACCAGGAGGAAGCACTCGGCCCCCACCAGGGGCAACGGCCAATGGCGCCCCGCCACCACCCAACCGCGCACCCCCCAGGGACCAGCCAAGGATCGTGGTCTCCTCACGAGAGCGAGACGCGAACGGCCTCCCGCTGTTCTCCACCCCAATGGACAACCTCGTTGCGGGCCGAGCAGCAGTCGAAAACATCGCGGCCACTGGTGAAGGCGCCCTGCAGATCCAATACGCCAAGGCTCTGCTCGCCAAAGCGGTCGAGCAACAAAACACATGCGTCGATTTGTATGATCGGATGTACTCGCGTTCATCAGGCAGCAGAGCGGCCTTAAGCGGCCGCCCCATGGCGGCGAACACCCTCAACTGCCCGCCACCCGAACCACTACAGCTCCAACACCGACCCGCGGACACGGCACTCTCCACCAACGACCCCCGGCTGGCGACCAACTTCGTCGCCGCCAACGGGCAACCCGTCGACGCCCGCACCCACATCATCAACAACCAGAGCTGGCGCACACGCCAGCCCGACGACCTGCGGCATACCCTCACCAACCGCCGCGACTGTGAGCCGAGGGGATCGTTGAGCCGGCCCGGGCCCCGGCAATGGAAATAGAGAAGTACGACCCTTCGTATGATCCCTCCGTGTGGCTAGACACCTACCTCATGGCAATGGGGATCGCCGGCCACACCGATCTACTAGCAGCCCGCTACCTTCCCCTGATGATGGAGGGGGCGTGCAGGCAGTGGATTAACACTCTTCCCGCGGATAGCATCGACTCCTGGGAAGAGATGCGCGACGCCTTCGTCAGGCACTTCGAGGGTTCATACACCCGCGCCACCACCATCGAGGACCTAGAACGGTGCGTCCAGGGACCCCGCAAGTCGACCCACAGCTGGGTCCAACGGTGGCAAGATCTATGGTACAACGCGGTCGGCATCCACCCAGACACCGCGATGCACTGCTTCAAGACCTCGTGCCGCTACGAGCCCCTGGTCGCCAAGATCAAACGAGCGTACCGCACACTCGACAACATACCGGATCTCCTGGAGATCGCAAAAAGGTACGTGGAGGAGGACCCAAACCAGGAAACTGACGACGAGTCGAGAGGACACCGCTGCACGAGCGGCCACGACAACGGGAGACAACCCGATCTACGCTACAGCAACACTCGCCTCACCGGCAAGCGCCGCAGTGACGGGCGAGTCGACTTCGTCGCCAATGCTGGATACGCGCAGCGCGAGCCCAAGAGCTTCCGCCGCGACGGGGGACAACGCCGCGATGGTGGCAACTACAAGGCGAAGCCGAGGTTCGACCCCGCGGCCCTTCTTAACCAACCTTGTGTATTTCACAGCACGGAAGGAAAGCCCGCCACGCACACGACCGCCGACTGCCACTCTCTCAAGGAGATCGAGAAGGCACGGCGCGCGCGGGAAGACCCCGACAACAACCCGCCAAATGGCGGAAAATTCGACAGCGTCGCCGGCTCGCTCCACACCTTCACAGGCTTCAACACGAAGCGCGAGAAGAAGGTCATCGCCCGTGCTGTCGCCGTCAACGCGGTGGCCCAGATAGATATCCCCCAGTTCCTCAACTGGTCTGAGCAACCAATCACTTGGAGCCGCGCGGACCACTCGCCACGGATCGAGTATTCGGGCCGAGTCGCCCTGGTGGTCAAGCCCAAGGTGGGAGACTACTGGCTCCCCAAAACATTGATGGACGGCGGCAGCTCCATCAATATCCTGTACCTGGACACCTTCAGGCGATTGCGGCTCCCGCAGTCGATGATCGAGACGACCTACACCATGTTCCACAGCATTGTCCCCGGTCGGAAGGCGTACCCGATCGGTAAGGTGACGCTACCAGTCACCTTCGGCACACCAGCAAACTTCCGCACTGAGCGGATCGTCTTCGAGCTGGTGCCCTTCGACAGCCCCTACCACTGCGTCCTGGGGCGCCAGGCGTTCGCCAAGTTCATGGCAGCACCCCACTACGCGTACAGCGCGATGAAGCTACCCGGATCGTGCGGCGTCATCACCATCCACGGCGACCCCGACATGGCCGCTGAGTGCGACGCCAAAGGAGATGAACTCGCCGACGCCGTCATCGCGGCAGAGGCCAACCACGTAGACGAGCTCGCCAAGTACGCGAGCGCGGTCAACAACGATGACCCCACCATACTCAAGAAGCCCAACTCGGAGGGCGGCAACCCCACCACCTTCGAGGCAACAACGCATAACCGCACCGTCGAGCTGGTCCCAGGCGACTCCAGCCAGACGGTGACGATCGGGACGGGCATGAGCCCAGCATAGGAAGGCGCGCTCATCGAGTTCCTCCGTGAGAACATGGACATCTTCGCGTGGAAGCCCTCTGACATGCCTGGTGTCCCGAGGGAACTCGCTGAGCACAAACTCAATGCCGACCCCAAAGTGTGACCTGTCAAGCAGTCGCTTCGGACCTTCAATGAAGTGCTCCACTGAGCCATCGCCGAGGAGGTGCAGCGTCTACTCGCTGCAGGCTTCATCCGTCCAATCAAGTACTCCAAGTGGCTGGCAAACCCAGTCCTGGTCGAGAAGAAAAAAGGGACCTAGAGGATGTGTATCGATTACACAAATTTAAACAGCGCCTGCCCGAAGGAGCAATTCGTCCTCCCACGGATCGACCAAATCATCGATTCCACCGCGGGCTCGGAGTTGCTATGCTTCCTCGACGCCTATTCTGGGTACAACCAGATCAAAATGGTAGTCGAGGACGAAGAGAAGACGGCGTTCATCATGCCATTCGGATCCTTCTACTACACTGCCATGACCTTCGGCCTCAAGAACGCCGGGGCGACCTACCAGCGGTGCATGCAGGAGTGCCTTGCGAGCCAAATTGGCCGCAATATCCACGTCTACATCGATGATGTGGTGGTGAAGTCCGCTCGCCAGAACGACCTACTCGCTGACCTGGCGGAAACATTCGCCAACCTGCGGAAGTACAAGATAAAGCTAAACCTAGGCAAATGCACCTTCGGTGTACCAGCTGGATAGCTACTGGGATACGTTGTCTCCAAGCGCTGGATCGAAGCGAACCCCACAAAGATCGACACGATCGCTCGACTCAGCAAACCCGAGTGTCTGCGAGACGTCCAGAAGTTGGCCAGGCGAGTCGCGGCTCTCAGTCACTTCATCCCCCGGTTGGGCGAAAAGGCGATGCCCCTCTACCGCCTAATGCGCAAGAACCCCACATTCCAGTGGGACAAGGAGGCATACGACGCGGTCCACGACCTCAAGAAGGTGCTACTCGCAGCACCGCTACTCGCCGCCCCCGTCGACAACGAACCCATGCTGGTCTACATCGCGGCTTCTGAACGCGTCGTGAGTGCCGTCATGGTCGTCGAACGACCAGAGGAAGGAAAGGAGCGCCCGGTGCAGCGACCCGTGTACTACATCAGCGAAGTCCTCACCGAGTCGCGCCAACGCTACCCGCAATACCAGAAATTGGTATACGTGGTCTTCAGAGCACAGCGGCGACTGCCGTACTACTTCCAGGAGCACCCGATAACAGTCGTCTCCTCAGCACCGTTGTAGGACATCATCCGCAACCACGAGGCTACTAGGCGAGTCGCCAAGTGGGCCATCGAGATCGGCGTCCACAACATCAAGTACGAGCCGCGCAAGGCGATCAAGTCACAGGCTCTCGCAGACTTCATCGCCGACTGGGAGGAGGCCCAGCAGCCAGAGAAGCTACCATACCTCCATAACTGGAGCTTACACTTCGACGGCTCCAAGAACGCAGACGGTGCAGGAGCAGGGATCGTGCTAACCTCTCCGAAGGGCGACAAGCTCCGCTACGTCCTCTGCCTCGACTTCACCCCTGCACCAACAACATGGCCGAGTACGAGGCGCTACTCCACGGCATGCGAGCTGCCAAGGAGATGAACTTCAACCGCCTGCGCTACTACGGAGACTCCGACCTCATCGCCGGGCAAGTCGCTGGCACCTGCGACGCCATCTCCCCCACCATGGCGGCATACCGCCAAGCAGTGGACAAGTTGGGTGGATACTTCGCAGGCTACTCCGTCGAGTGGATTGACAGGAGGAAGAACGAGGAGGCCGACGCACTCTCTCGCATTAGCTCAGCTCGACTTGCACCACCCGCCAGCGTCTTCGTCGACACCATCACCAAACCTTCCGTCCTCCCCCTAGGGATATCGACATCGGAATCCCGCTGCAACCAGAAGCAGCCCTGTTCGCTCTAATCACCGAGCCAGACGACTGGACCGCGCCATACGTCGCCTACTTGGAGGGAGGCACCCTGCCAGCGGATGAAACGGACGCCCGGATGATAGCACGGCGCTGCAAATCCTTCGTCATCATCAACGGCGAGCTCCACAAGTGCAGCGTGACCGGCGTGTTCCAAAGCTGCGTTCAGCCCGCTGAAGAAGGAAAAATCCTCCAAGACATTCACTCCGGCGACTGCGGCCACCACGCCGGCGCCCGTTCTCTGGTTGCAAAGGCTATGCGGCACGGCTTCTACTGGCTCACTGCACACGCAGACGCTGTCGACATTGTCCAGCGGTGCGTCAGATGCCATAAATACGCCAATCAAACCCACGTGCCAAGCTCGACGCTCAAGACAATCCCCATCACCTGGCCGTTCGCCGTATGGGGCATGGACATGGCAGGCCCCTTAAAGAAGGCCCCCTCCGGCTTCACGCACCTCCTAGTCGCATTCGACAAGTTCACAAAATGGGTGGAGGCCAAGCCAGTCCGCAAATGCGATGGGAAGACCGCCACCAAGTTCCTACGCGAGCTCATCTATCGCTACGGGCTCCCAAACAGCATCATCACGGACAACGGCACCAACTTCGCCAAAGGAGCCATGGCCAAGTTCTACGAGGAACACCACATTCGACTCGACCTCGCCTTAGTCGCCCACCCGGAGTCCAATGGCTAGGTGGAATGTGCCAATCAGAGCATCCTCCATGGCCTGAAGCCACGGATCCAAGTACCACTCGAGCGCACCGCCGGGTGGTGGGTCGAGGAGCTACCCTCCGTCATCTGGGGCATCTGCACCTCCATTAATAGGTCGACAGGGTTTACACCCTTCTTCATGGTGTACGACGCCGAGACAGTCATGCCCACCGACCTCGAGCACGACTCGCCAAGGGTGGTCAACTACCCGGAGGCCGCAAACGAACTCGCACGACAAGACGGAGTCGACTAGCTCGACGAGGCACGCGACCTAGCTCGCTCCCGCACCGCGATCTACCAGCAAGGGCTCCGCCGCTACCATAGCCGGCGAGTAAGGACTCGCACTTTCCAGGAAGGTGACCTGGTACTACGCCTCATCCAGGACAAGAAGGGCATGCACAAGCTCTCCCCCCCTTGGGAGGGACCATTCGCCATCGGGCGAGTCCTAGGAAACGACGCCTACTACCTCACCGACGTCCGAGGAGACGGGAAACTCGACGTCAAGCGGCCGTGGAATGTAAACCTCCTACGGAAGTTCGACTCCTAGAACTCCATACATGTACTCTCCACCCGCTATGAAATAAAGCAGATCGGTTACCGAGAATTGTGTTTACTCTCCGTGTCTTGTGCCACTCGCACTCGTAATAACAGCGTTATGCTATTCGCAGAAGTCAACCTCTGGTAAAGCGACCGGCACGGCCAAGTAGTTCGGTACGAGGGCATTGGGACACCCCAGGCCTCGTAACGTCCACGAAAAATGCCAACCCGGAGCCCCATTGGAGTCGCCTAGATCGACTGGCTTACCGAGCCAAGACAACTGCCCTCGCTCCTCACAGCGACCAAGGTCCTCCGCATCCTCGACACAGCGACTTGAACGGCCAAATACCACGCTCGGGGCCTGACGTCCACTCAGATTCGAGCGACTAGGGAAAACGCCAAGTATGAGAGCGTGCCCAGGACTCGCCATGCGACTGATCCTTCGGGTCAGGCAGGAGTGACGCGCTTACTTTAACGCGCTTAGTCCTCACCTACCTTGGAGCTGCGACTAGAACCACCAAGTACCACGCTCGAGGACTCGGCTACCCGACCTCGTTCGCGCACGGGAAAACGGTCAAGTATAGAGCACCCATGGGAGTCGCCCTGCGACTGGCTCTCCGAGCCCTGGCGAGTCGACCTTAATCCATTAAGAATTCGTAAACACGTAACAAACGAGGTAAACCCCATAAACAGGGCAGACGCGCTCGGGGACTCGTTCAATCAAAATCCGAAATCGCAAAGCAAATGACAAAACAACACGAATCTCCTTATAGCAGCACATAGTTGTTCCAAAATACAAGGAAAGTTCAGTAGCTATTTCGTACTAACGCCCAAGGGCACAACGCTTCTACTCCGCAGGTCTTGACGCCGACTCTCCGCCACCCCTGCGATTACAGATGAAGGGCACGTACGGGTTCAACGGGTACGTCGTCAACTTGCCCGCCATCGCCGCACGGAACGGCTGCTCGACCTTGAAGTCCCGATGCTTCGGTTCGGAATCGTTGGGAGCGACAATCATCTCCTTATAGGGGAGGAGGTCGCCCATCGCCCAAACGCGATCGGAATACACCGCGGCCCGGTCCGTCAGCTTCAACACCTCGGCAATCTCCACAGAGCCTGTGGATGAGGGATAGCCACTCGTCACACCGTCAAGGTCGAAGTCCTCCGGGAAATGAGCAAGCCCAAGGCTGAGCGCCGTCGCCGCCCCGCGCCGGAAGGCCGACCGCGTCATGAATTCGACGACTGACGGAGCCTTCTCCAGGTAGCGCCATACCTCGACGAGGTCGCTGGGGATCACCTCCGTGGGCGATATCTCATGAAGATATGCTCGAATGCAAGTCGCGGACAATGCGGCCGAGTCGACCAGGGTGGTCACACGCTGCCGCGCGTCGCATGATTGCGCCTCCTTCGAGCTATCAGTAATCCGGCCTGTGGAACAGAAGCAGACAGTAAGCACACCAACGATTTCACAACGCAATTGTTACGGGCAGAAGGAAGAGGAAGAAAGGGTTACCAATTAGCGGACGGCAGAGGCCCGTGATGAAGCTTTGAAGAGAGGAGAAGTCGTTCTGCAGCCCAGCAATGAGTGCGTTGGACACTTTCCGCTCTTCAGAGGCAGCCGTAACAGCCGCTTTCGCACGCCCCTCCGCTTCACTCGCTTCCGCCCTCACTTCCTTGAGCTCACGCTCCAGATCAGCGACCCGCTTTTCGGCCATGCTCAAAGCAGATTGAGTCGCTGTCAAGTCACCCACAGGGACAAGGCCCCAGCGGACCTGCTCCGCCTCGGCTGCAATTGCTTGAATCCCCTTGTTCGTTTCCTGGACGGCAACGAGTTCCTTCTCCAAGCGACACTTTGCAGAAAGCCGATCGGCCGATTCGCGCTGTAGGCCCTACGCATAAACTGCAATGTCAACAACAACCAAACTCCTAAGTGCCCACTCGCTGAAATTCAGCGACTAGGCACTCGGGGACTGGACATTGAAAATCCTAAGTGCCCACCCGCTGAAAATCAGCGAATAGGCACTCTGGGACTGGACATTGAAAATCCTAAGTGCCCACCCGCAGAAATTCAGCGACTAGGCACTCGGGGACTGGACGACCTAAAAACATCAAGAATCCGACCACTGAAATTCAGTGGCCCGATCCTCGGGGACTGGACATACCTGGATGGCAACGCCTAGCATGTCGTGAAGCTCCAGCGCATCCACGGATGCAAGCACGACCGGAGTGTGGCCGCGACGCTGTTCGACCTCCACCTTGGTGACCCTAGGCATCCGGCTCATTGGCACCGAGCCACTCGCTGCGTCCGCCTTCGCCATGAAGCGAGGGAAGGTTGCTGCAGATGCCGCGGCGCCACTCGCAGCCGGCTCGGCCATGTTGGGTGAGGCAACAGCCTCCTTGGTCTTCGAGGCCACTTTCGTCGCAGTCGGAGGTTTGCTCGGAGTAACCACTGGGTCATTAGAGACCGTGACAACGTCATCGCCTTTCACCCTCTTGACATCTTCAGCGGGAGCAGCGACTTCGTCGGTCTTCCTCTTCTGCGAGGAGTCCACCTCCATGACGACTGGCGGAACCTTGGCCACGGAAGGATGGACAATCTTTTTAACACCAGTCTTGTGAAACAACGATATGAATAAGACTGTCCGACTACAATGAAGAACAGGCAGATGAACAACACTCACTTGGCGGCTGGTATGAACCGCAGTCCGGTGCGGATGGTAGACGGCTTTTCCAACTCGGGCCCCAACCTCCGAGTGAGGCCTGTCTCGAACACATCGTGTGCCCAAGACACTGACGACCTCTTTGAAGAGGAAGCCGCGGCAAGAGCCTCCGCGATAATTGCCGCGGGAGCCTCCCTTGGAGGCGAGGCCGCTGCGGCTGGAGCATCGCCCAAGCCAGCTATTGGGGCGAATGGAGGCGGTAACGACGCCTCGTCCATGGGGGTGGTAGCGTCCGGCGCCACGGTCGCGGGCGCCGCCGTGTCCTTAGCCGAGCTAGTGGCATCGGAACTGGTCGCAGATCGGGACGGAGATGTCCGCTTCACCGGCTTCGCCTTCTTCTTCGGTGGAGCCGCCGTCTTCTTCTTCTTCCACGGCGTGGCCTCACGATGTGAGGTGTGCTCGGGAAGCTCGTCGTCATCGTCTTCGTGAGGCTCGAGGCTTTTACTCGCTTCGAGTTCGCGCTGGTGTTGACCGCGGGTCTTGCGAACAGTGGGGGCAGGGACTTCCACGGGTTCGTCTTCATCGTCATCATCATCACCCTCATAGCTCTCTCGGAATCGCCTTTGATGGGTGACGATTCGCTCCCGGCTTGGACGGACGAGCTCGAGTTCTCGTCGTCTGCGGGTGGAAGCCACCCTTTTACCACTTGGAACAACTGTAATAAAAACAAAACAACGTTAGCACAACCGCGAATGCATTATCTGTGACTGCGAGTGGTGACGAAATGACGACTTACCGTCGGAGCTGGGCGCCTTGCAGTGTAGGGGCGACCCTGGCCCTCGCGTCAAGATACACCGCCTGGGTAATCTTCTTCAGGGTCAGGGTGTAGTCTTCGAGATGCCATTCGACGAAGGAGGACTTCGTCGGGTCGTCCTTGCCCGTATACTCATACATGTAATGGTCACGGCGAGCCAAGGGCACGAGCCGCCGACCGAACCTGCAGTTGTAGAGGTTGATGGTCTGGAGGCCCTTCTTCAGGCCATGGATGGTCTGCAGCATTTCATCGACAACCATCCATTGATCCAGCGGGAGCTTGACGACCTGAAGTCGACGCGGTTCGGGCCGGTCGGCGGAGTACCTTGGAAGCGCCACTTCACCGTCTGGAGTCGACTCGGTGACGTAGAACCAGGACTTCTTCCATTCGTTCACCGCCTTGGCGGGCAGCATCAGGTCGAAGAACGACGCCTTCGACTTCAGCTGGAATGTCAGGCCGCCTGACTCTTCGCGGCTGATTCTCCCGTGGAACAGATCTTGCCACAGGGGGAAGTAAGGCCTGCAACCCAGATAGCACTCGCAGAACGCCACGAAGATGGCGAGCTGCTCGATACTATGCGGACCCAGATCCGATGGATGGATCCGGTAGTAGGCGCAGAAACACCGGAAGAAGAGGGAGGTAGGAAAGCCCAGCCCCCGCTCCAGGTGGCTGGTGAAGCAAATGAATTCTCCCTCGCGCGGGTTCGGAGTCACTTCTCCGGCCGCAGGGATGCGCCATCTACCGGCGCGGAGGATCCCGGCCTCCTCGAAGGACGCCAGTAGCGCCTTAGTACACTTGGATCTGCCCCATGGTTCGGTGGAGGGGGCCATCGGTTGGAAGTTCGTGGAGGTCGGGGCTCTCTGGATTGTTTAGATCGCTATGCGGAGTGGGAAACGGAGTCGAGCGAGATCGGAGGAAGAACGAAGAAGTGTTTCCCGTTCTCCTATCATTCTCCTTATATAGCGGTTGCTACCCGCCAATTTCGAGAGCCGTTACTACGAGGTAATTACGCCGAAGTTACCGTTAGATTACCCCAACGACTAGTTTGACCCTAATTGACGGTCCAATTTCATCCATTCGACTCGTCGCTCCACGCGACTCGACGATTCGCCGACCCGTTTGCCGAGATGTGACCCGATTGGTCGCCGTTATTGCGACTAAAATGACTAGTTCTTCCTTTATTCAGGAGTCCTCCGCCGATTCGACTGGACGTCCGCATTGGACCCGCATACTCCGACTGCCAGCGAACGCCTGCGACAAATCAACGACGGCCTCGGGGACTACTGATGGGGATATGCCTACCGGGGTATACCCAGCAGGACGTTTCCTACTGGCCCAAGCGCCAGCGAGTGGGCCTGCAGGACGGCGACTAGATCAAGATGAGGCGTGGACTCAAGCGACTGGAAACTGAAGGCCCAGAAGCGTAGATAGGCCTAGTCGGACTAGGTCGTAGAATCACCGAATCCTTAACTAATTCGGTTGAGATCTGTAAACCCTAGGGAGGTGAGTCTATATAAACCTCCCTAGAGGACGCATAGAGGATACGTTCCATCAGACAACCTAGCGACTCGCCGCCTAGCCGCCGAGCTCGCCCCATTGTACTCTCACCATAATACAATCTAGCAGGAGTAGGTCTTTACCCTCCGGGGGGCCGAACCTGGGTAAACCCTTGTGTCTCAGCCCTCATATCGCACCGCAGATGGCTGGCCGCCCTTGCCCCATGTTCTACTACTCGCTGCCGATTGCAGCATCTGCCGTTGTCATTCCCACGACAACATGGATTTGGCTCTCAAACATGGTTTTGAGTTCCTCCACCATGGCAGCAGTGCTGCTAAGTTCAAAGCGTTCTTAGAGACCAGGCTCCATTGACATAAGGATCGCATATTTCACAAGATTATAGTCATCACGCTTTATGTCATACACATTGTGCTCATCCTGAGACGCAATATTTGCAGGTGGGTCGCCTAGCGGTGCATCCAGCACATAGGTCAAATTTCCAGCATCGAGGACAATCCTCATATTACAAACCCATTCTGTGAAGTTGCTTCTGTTGCATTTCAACTTTTCTTTCTCTAGGAACGCATTAAATGATGGTGTAACATTCCTAAAATCATGTTTTCAAAGCTTTGCATATCATCCATGCATTCATGATCATTTTAGGATCATTTTCAAAGTTATTACAAAAACAGAAGCATTTAAATGCTTATTATTTTATGTAAGCGAAGAATTGATCCAATGCTACTCTCTAATGAGAAATTGTTTGTTCTAAACCTATGATGTTTGTTTGATAATTTCCAAATCTTGGACAAAGATTTCAAAACAAAGAAACAAATTTAAATCATTTCTTTGTCTTTAATAAACAATGGGTAAAAACATTGTTTATTTTAAAATTCCAAAGTGCCAAATTATTTTAAAGTGTACAACATTGTTCTACAACCAAATGTGTACAATTTTCACTTTATAAAAATCCAGAAAAAGTTTGAACTCAAACACATTTGAATTCATTTGAAAATGTTTCCTAGAAAATCAAACAGAAATTCAAAAAGAGATAAGAAATGGAAATAGGCCGGCGCTGCCAATTTGGCCCAGCAACGAACCCATCCCACTAAGCCCACCCGGGGCCATTCCCCTCTGCCCTTCTCTCACCCGCGCCGAACCAACCCAACCAGTCGCTGACTAGTGGCCCCATCGCCACATCGTCTTCGTCGTCCCTAGAAACCGCGCGATGAACACGTCGTCGCCGCCGTTACCTCGCGCAATCAAGCCGAATCAATTCCTTTGATTTCGCCAGTAATTCGCCAAGCCTTCACCTGCTACTTAATCCCCTCCCCACCGCGGTCATTTCCCCTTAGACCACTCGCTCGCTCCGCCACCAGGCTGCCTCTATTTCACGTTGCATCGCCGCAGACAGAACCAGCTCCGGCGACTGATTCCGGTGAGTTCCGAGCGCCCCTCGCCTTCAGCTTGATCCTATCGAGTTCGCCATGCCTCTATGCTTCTCCTAATGCCTTTGGTTTGCCCGCGCATGACCCAGGTCTCCGTCCCTGACCACCTCAGCAAGCGACAGAGCCGTCGTCTAACTCCGGTGAACGATTTAGGTAAAACCCGACCACCCCTTGCCTTTTCTCTGACCCTATCTTGATCGCCAGATTGTTGGGCACACTCTGACGCCTTTGGTTTGTGTTAGGGCAGTCCACATCATCGGCAATGTCGTCGTCTGCAGGAATCCGACGTCGCCCGCAACTCCAACGAGCCCCAGTGACCTCCACAGCACGCCCCCGTCTACACCAGCGAGTCGTTGAGCTTCAGTGCGATCTTGCGAGTCCAGTAAGCACCTCTGATAACCCCAACACCCTCCGTAGCCACTGGAACACCTCTGACCGAGCGCCGCCTCCGCGCCTCCGTCACTGGCGCCGCCCATCCATGGTCACATGCTTGGCAACAGTCGGATCTAGATCCAGCGCATAGGAATATATCACTTATCGAAGGGGTATGTTTTAGATCTGGCCATGCGTTTTCACTTAGATCGTGCGGCCCACGTTGATCGATCCGGCCGAACCGGTATGGGCCAATCAGAACACGCCGCGTGGCCTTAGTTTAGTTTTAAAAACAGAAATTAGATCTATTAGTTGTTCAAACTTGCAAAATTCATAACTTTTGATCCACATGTTCAAATTTTGAAAATTTTATATCATTGGAATTAGGAGAAAGAATTCTATCTATTTATGCAATGTGTTTAATGTTTTGCTTCTGTAAAATTGGTTATTTTTGCAGAGACATTTATAGGCTTATTTTGAGTATAGAAATGTTTTGAAAAATGATTTAAAGATCACATAAAGTTTATTTACTGTGTCTTGGTCTTGTTTATGATTCATTACTGTATACTTGTCTTGTTTGGTGTAGAAAATCATCACATGGCATTTGCATGCATTCATATATTTTTGCTTGTATATTTTTGATATGTGAATTTGGTGCCATTATTTTATGTGTAGATTTTGGTGCTAATAGTGATTGTGGTTGTGAAGATTGTTGCTACTCTCCAAACTACCAAGGCAAGTGGTGCTTCATGTTTTTATCCCTATATTTTTACCTATGCATTAGAAATATTTTGTATAGGACTTGCATGATTATTTTGCTAAGTATCTATATGCTATGCTTGGAAAATCTTTGTAGTTGTAGCAATGTTAGAATTTCCTCTAAGTTAAGATACATGATATTACCATGCTTAGCCTAGCTAGTAGCAACCAAGAGTGGATTATATAAGAAATATTTCTAAGTCTTTGACTTATGTTTTGCTTAATAAAAACAACTAAGTGAATGAAACACCTGGGTGGAATGGAAAGATTGCTTTGTGTTGAGTGGTTACACAAGGCCCATTTCTATGGTTTACCTTGTGTATCTTACTTGTGGAAAGCCACCCAGGAACAAAGGGATTTGAGATGCCAAATGTTAAGAAGCTTCTAGTGCAGCCACATGGCATTATGGGCTCTGCCTGGATCACATAGGTTGCAATAACTTAGCCATTTGGACAGTTGGTGGTAGTGGGATGATAGGTTGGAACGCGTCCATTTGGTCTAAGGGAAGGCTTCTGAAAGGTCCTGTCTTGGTGAAAATCAAGTCTTGTGGGGAAAGTGCACAACCTCTGCAGATGGAAGAATCTAAGTACTTAGCCATGTCCCTTGTATTGGAGAATTTGAGCATCAAGACATGGAAGCTATCAAGAATATCCTCATCCCAATTTTCTAAGTTAAAACTTGTGGTTGAACAAGGGTGAAGGTTCACCAATTTATATTGGTGGTTCCTTGGGAAAGTTTTGTCAAAGAAAAACTTAATGTTTTCAACTAATAGGTAAAACCTAGTTTGAGCAAAGCAAGCCTAAGTTACACTTAGCCAAATTCATGTAGTATCTAGATGTTAATATTATACTAAGGTATCACTTGCTAATAATATTCCAATGTATTGACCCACTGTGGCTGTAACTTGTGATGTTGCAGGTTACTCTGATGATGATTAGGGGTTATGAGTCTACACACAACATGCTTGCCTGTGGCACATGAAGATGAAGACTTTATTTATATTGTTATGCTTAAACTCTTGTATTAGGCCTATGGCCATGGAGTTGTAAAAGACTATGTTATCTCTGGAATGACGATGAAATAATGACCTTTGTTTCTATGTACTTCATCTTAAACTATGGATGCTAGCATTTGATCCAGAGACTAGCATTGCAATCACAGGGATCCTTACCTTTATAAGGGAGGGATCTTACAGATGGTATCAGAGCACTGTGTTGCCTGTAGGATTATAACCCTAGGATTGGATTAGAAACCACTAAGGAAAAAAAATTCAACAATTTCCACACTTGTCCTTTTCTTCTCGTAAACTTTCCTAATCTTCTTTATCATCTCTATTTGTAGATGAACTCCATCAACAAAGCCATAAGGAAGGGACCACTCATGACCATGACTTTGGAGTGTGAGACTGAATTTCCAAAAGCCCTCAAGAAGCTTATGGTTACCATGGGGATACATGGTGCAGCTGTGTACAAAGGTTTCCCTGTGATGGATGAAGGATAGGAGTATTGGTGGGTGCAACTTCACTTGTACAAAAACAAGGAAGACAACCACAAAGAATGAGGATTCTGCATGGTCACCAATTCAGTGATGCACACCACATTCTTTGACTCTGCAAGGGATGCATCTTGGAAGGCCATCAAAGAGCTTGGTGATAGACTCATGTGCAGAATGCTTAACACCCAAAATGACCTTAGGGAAGAAAAGAAGCATACCCAAGAGTTGGAGGCTACCAACCAACAACTAAGGGAAGACATCATAGACTTGATTTGGGAATCTTGTGAACTAGACAGACAGATGGCTACTAAGGATGCTTTGATAGACATTTTGTCTAGTGAGTGAGAGTTGTAACGTACTTCGTTAGTTGGACCACCACACTTATCGTTTTATTTCCAATTTTTTTTCTAAGTTATGTTGAACCTTGGAATTCTTGTAATGAATTTATGTATGCCATGACTTGTGTGTTTGCCAATGATATGCTTGTGATACTTTGTCTTGAGATTTTCTATTGATGATTGATTCTAACTTTTCTTATCTTATAAAATAGATGCCTAATGTTACTATCAGCACGGTTGAAGAGTTCAAGGGAACTCGTTTTGGCACTCGTCTTATTGAGCTCACTAGTGTGCTCAATCTTCCGCTCCCTAGTATCATGATGCTTCCCCTCACCAAGTTTGAGAGGAAGGACCTTTGCGGCTTCAAGGTTACTCAGCCAGGACGTCAGACTGAGCCAGCCACAGATGCTATCACCTTCAAGCTTATGCATGACGACAGGGAGAGAGGCCTAGAGGTGCTCATGCAGGATTTACTTGGGCGTCTGTTAGGGAGGCACTCTAGGGAGCTTAGAGGTACTCACTTTCACGCTTTCGGAAGACGCGACGAGGATGGTGAGGCTATTGAGTTCGAGGATGCTGCTAGAGAGACGGCAGAGCCGATTCGTCTGTACCTCCAGGACCTAGAGGTTGTTCTTAGGCACCTAGATACTGATAGGACCAACGTCATGCTTAGCAATGACGAACTTCAGGTGCAGCTTCGTGAGAAGGACAAGCTCTTCGCGGAGCAAGACGAGATAGTCAAGGAAATGGAGGATAAGTTTGAGATCCAGGACAGGAAGTTCAAGAGCCAAGAGAAAAGAGTCCAAGATAGGAACAAGAGGATTCGAGAGATGAATGCAGAACTAGAGGCCAAGGACTTCGAGCTCGAGCATCAGCAGGGTGTGATTGAGAGACTTCGTTCACAGAAGAGGGCTCTCAAAGCCAAGATAGAGGCCTTGACTACCAATGTCGGGAAATACAAGACCGCTATGGAGAATGCAGGTCTTACACTTGTTGATGAGGAGGTTGATGCAGAGGAGTAGTGATGACTACCCATTTATCTATCATTTACCATGCTTATGATTATTGAGTCGCAATGACCATCCAACATGGATGGCTTGCTATTGGTGTGTTTGCTTTTCAAACTGGTTGTTTATGTCGTTGAACTTTATTTTGATGCTTGTTTGGTGATTGTCTATGTGATGTATTGTGCATGTTAAGCATCTATGGGTATCACATTCTTATCCTTATTGAAAACCACAGATGCCTCCTCGACGTGCCAACCCCAACCCGAACAACAACAATGTCACCCCCGAGATGCAGCAGCTGATGACAGCACAGGCACAGCTGATGCAGATGATGACCACTTTCATGTAGAATCAGAATAACAACAACAACAACAACAACAACAACAACGACAACAACAACAACAATAACAACAACAACAACAACAATCAGAACAATCCACCAGGATTTGACATGCTCACCAGATTCTTAAGACTGAGGCCTGCAAAGTTCTCAGGAACTACTAAACCCATGGTGGCCCATGATTGGCTACGTGCAGTGAACAAGGATTTGGTGACTGTCGGCTATACGGACGAGGAGAAAGTCAGGTTTGCAGCATACTTGTTGGAAGGACCAGCAGCTACTTGGTGGGATAACTTCCAGATCACCACTCCCATTGAGGATGTGACATGGGCTATCTTTGAAGATGGTTTTCGTACAGCTCACATGTCATCCGGAGTAATGAGTTTGAAGAAGAAGGAGTTCCATAATATGAAGCAGCGCCACCGCAGCGTGGCTGAATATATTGAGGAGTTCAACAATATGGCGCGTTATGCACCAGATGAAGTTGATACTGATGCCAAAAGGAAAGAGAAGTTCCTCGAAGGACTGAACAATGAACTGAATCTGCAATTATCTGTGGCCTATGTCCCCACCTACCAATCCCTTTGTGACAAGGCTACCATCTTAGAGAACAAGATGAAACAGGTTGAAAGCAGAAAGAGGAAGCACAGCTCTGACAAGCACAGCTCGTGATCGTCTCACAAGCGTTCCCATTATGATGATAGTGGGAGTTCTGGATCCCACAAGCATGGAAAGTACAACAGCCATCACAATCACAACTGCCATCATGACAACAAGCATCACCGTAGTCATGACAATGACAAGCACAAGAACCATAAGGGTGGATACAAGAGCCACCACAATGGAAGTGGAAGTGGTAGTGGAAGCTAGCCTGTCAAGAAGGATCTCGATCAGGTTGAATGCTTCAAGTGTAAGAAGATGGGGCATTATGCAAATGAATGCCCAGAAAAGAAAGTTGAAGGACCCAACAAGCCCAACCCTTTCCAAAAGGGACAGGTGAACCACATCAATTTGGAAGAGATCTATGAGGAACCTGATGCTGTGGCTGGTAAGTTCAAACTCAATTCTGTTCCAGCACTTGTTCTTTTTGATACTGTTGCATCACATTCATTCATATCAAGAGCATTTGTCGAAAGAAATGAACTTCCAGTTGAAACTATTGGGTGTCCTATAAAAGTAAGTTCTCCTGGCGGAGAAATGATAGTGAACTCGGGATGTCATGACCTAGTCACAGAGTTTGGGAAGTATAAGTTTCCCGTTAATCTGATAATCCTAAATTCCCAAGGATTGGATGTCATTTTGGGAATGGACTGGATGACTAAGCACAAGGGAGTGCTAGATTGTGCCAATCATACTGTCACACTCACAACCCCAGAAAATAAAAGGATTAGATTCAAGACTAACTTTGAATCAAAAGGAAGTAAGCTAAATTCTCTTAAGGGGGTTAGCATAGACAATGTGCCAATTGTGAGTGAATATCCGGATGTGTTTCCGGAAGAATTGCCGGGAATGCCACCAGATAGAGATGTGGAATTTTTGATTGACTTGCTGCTAGGATCATGACCAATAGCAAAGAGGCCTTACAAGATGTCAGTTGATGAGTTGAAAGAACTCAAGAAATCACTTGGAGAACAGTTGCAGAAAGGATTTATTCAACCAAGTTCTTCATCTTGGGGAGCACCAGTCCTATTTGTAGAAAAGAAAGATATAAGTCAAAGGTTATGCATAGATTATCGTTCACTCAATGAGGTGACTATCAAGAACAAATATCCTTTGCCTAGAATCAATGACTTGTTTGATCAGTTAGAAGGAGCCTGTGTATTCTCAAAGATTGATCTCCGGTCAGGTTATTTCCAGCTTAAGATAAGAGAACAAGACATACCTAAGACAACTTTCACCACTAGGTATGGATTGTATGAGTACACCGTGATGCCATTTGGTTTGACCAATGCACCATCTTATTTCATGAATATGATGAACAAGGTGTTCATTGAGTTCCTTGACAAGTTTGTTGTCGTTTTCATCGATGATATTTTGGTCTACTCCAAAAGCAAAGAAGAGCATGAAGGACATTGGCGTTTGATACTTGAGAAGCTTAGAGAGCATAAGTTGTATGCAAAATTCAGCAAGTGTGAATTCTGGTTGAATGAAGTTGGATTTCTTGGACACATTGTGTTAGGAGATGGTGTAGCAGTTGATCCCGCAAAAGTATCAGCTGTAACTGAATGGGAATCTCCTATGTCAGTAAAATAAGTTCATAGTTTCCTTGGATTGGCAGGATACTACAGAAGATTCATTGAGAATTTCTCCAAGGTAGCTAAGCCAATGACGGAGTTACTAAAGAAAGACAAGAATTTTGCTTGGTCTGAAGGATGTGAACTCAGTTTCCAAGAGTTGAAGAAGAGACTAGTGACAACACGTGTCGTATGTCTGGCAGATTTGGAGAAAGATTTCCATGTGTATTGTGATGCATCTCATCATGGATTAGGTGCAGTTCTAATGCAAGAAGGGAAAGTTGTGGCTTATGCCTCGAGACAAATCAAAAATCATGAGGTAAACTACCCTACTCATGATTTGGAGTTAGCCTCTGTTGTTCATGCACTCAAAACATGGAGACACTATCTTTTGGGAAAACAATGTGAAGTGTTCACAGATCACAAAAGTTTGAAGTATATCTTCACCCAGAAACAAATCAACATGAGACAAAGAAGATGGATAGAACTCATCAAGTACTATGACTTGAGTTTGCAATACCACCCCGGTAAAGCAAATGTTGTAGCGGATGCTCTAAGCCGTAAAGTATTTGTGAATGGCCTTACTAAGGGAGAGTTGCCAGATAATCTGTGTGCCCAATTTAGAGACCTTAGATTGGAGATTGTGCCTGAAGGACATCTCATGTCATTGGATGTTCAACCCACATTGTTGGACAAGATCAAGGAAGCCCAAAAGACGGACAAGGAAATAGAAGAGATTAAGGAAAAAAATTGGCAAGGGAAAAGCCAAAGGATTCCATGAAGACGAACATGGTACCTTATGGTATGGAAAATGTATCTGCGTTCCGCAAGATCCGGAGCTTCGGAAACTGATTTTACAGGAAGCACACAACTCACCATATTCCATCCATCCAGGTAACACCAAAATGTACATGGATATGAAGGAAAGATTTTGGTGGAATAATCTCAAGAAGGACATTGCCGAACATATTGCTTTGTGTGATGTATGTAGTAGAGTGAAAGCGCAACATCAGAAACCAGCAGGATTGTTACAACCACTACCTATTCCTGATTGGAAGTGGGACAAGATTGGCATGGATTTCATCACCGGATTGCCAAGGGTCAGGTCTGGATATGATTCTATTTGGGTAGTAGTGGATCGCCTCACTAAAGTGGCTCATTTCATACCCGTGAAGACAACCTATACAAGTGCTAAGTTAGCCAAGATTTATATGAATAGGATTGTATGTGTTCATGGAGTACCCAAGAGTATTGTGTCTGATAGGGGAACTCAATTCACTTCTCATTTTTGGAGGCAACTACATGAGTCATTGGGAACGAGATTGGAATTCAGCACTTCTTTTCATCCTCAGACTGACGGAGAGACAGAAAGGACCAACCAGATTCTAGAAGATATGTTGAGGGCATGTGCCCTACACTATGGAGGCAGTTGGGATGAAAGTCTGCCTTACGCAGAGTTCTCTTACAATAATAGCTATCAAGCCAGTATTGAGATGGCACCATTTGAGTTTCTCTATGGGATAAAGTGTACTACCCCATTACTATGGAATGGTGTAGGAGAAAGAAACTTGTTCGGACCAGAACTAATCAAAGAGGCTGAAGAGAAAGTCAAGCTAGTTAAGGACAGATTGAAGATAGCACAGTCCCGACAGAAAAGCTACGCAGATCCTAAGCGTAGAGAAGTCACCTATGAAGTGGGTGATAGAGCTTATCTTAGAGTGTCACCACTTCGTGGAGTGAAGAGATTTGGAGTCAAAGGAAAATTGGCCCCAAGATATGTTGGACCATTCAAGATTCTGAGTCGTAAAGGTGAAGTAGCTTATGAAATTGAATTGCCAGAATCATTATCTGCAGTTCACAATGTGTTTCATGTGAGTCAGCTAAAGAATTGCCATCCAGAGATGGAAGAGACTTCTTTGAAGGATACTAGACCTTTGCAGGAGGTCCAATTGGAAAGTGATCTCACTTATGAGGAAAAACCCATCAAGATTCTTGAGACTGCAGAAAGAGTTACTCGGACTAAGACTATCAAATTCTGCAAAGTTCAATGGAACCATCATTCCTAAGAAGAAGCAACATGGGAAAGAGAAGATGATCTTCGGAAAGACCACCCTCACCTATTTGCTAGCCAATCCGAATCTCAAGGGTGAGATTCACCTTAAGGGGGTTAGATTTGTAACATCCCTAAAATCATGTTTTCAAAGCTTTGCATATCATCCATGCATTCATGATCATTTTAGGATCATTTTCAAAGTTATTACAAAAACAGAAGCATTTGAATGCTTATTATTTTATGTAAGAAAAACATTGATCCAATGCTACTCTCTAATGAGAAATTGTTTGTTTTAAACCTATAATGTTTGTTTGATAATTTCCAAAGCTTGGACAAAGATTTCAAAACAAAGAAACAAATTTAAACCATTTCTTTGTCTTTAATAAACAATGGGTAAAAACATTGTTTATTTTAAAATTCCAAAGTGCCAAATTATTTTAAAGTGTACAACATTGTTCTGCAACCAAATGTGTACAATTTTCACTTTATAAAAATCCATAAAAAGTTTGAACTCAAACACATTTGAATTCATTTGAAAATGTTTCATATAAAATCAAACAAAAATTGAAAAAGAGAAAATAAATGGAAATAGGCCGGTGCTGCCAATTTGGCCCAGCAACGAACCCAGCCCACTAAGCCCACTCGGGGCCATTCCCCTCTGCCTTCTCTCACCTGCGCCGAACCAACCCAACCAGTCGCTGACTAGTGGCCCCATCGCCACATCGTCTTCGTCGTCCCTAGAAACCGCGCGATGAACACGTCGTCGCCGCCGTTACCTCGCGCAATCAAGCCGAATCAATTCCTTTGATTTCGCCAGTAATTCGCCAAGCCTTCACCTGCTACTTAATCCCCTCCCCACCGCGGTCATTTCCCCTTAGACCACTCGCTCGCTCTGCCACCAGGCTGCCTCTATTTCACGTTGCATCGCCGCAGACAGAACCAGCTCCGGCGACTGATTCCGGTGAGTTCCGAGCGCCCCTCGCCTTCAGCTTCATCCTGTCGAGTTCGCCATGCCTCTTTGCTTCTCCTAATACCTTTGGTTTTCCCACGCATGACCCAGGTCGCCGTCCCCGACCACCTCAGCAAGCGACAGAGCCACCGTCTAACTCCGGTGAACGATTTAGGTAAAACCCGACCACCCCTTGCCTTTTCTCTGACCCTATATTGATCGCCAGATTATTGGGCACACTCTGACGCCTTTGTTTTGTGTTAGGGCGGTCCACATCGACGGCAACGTCATCGTCTGCAGGAATCCGACGTCGCCCGCAACTCCGACGAGCCCCAGTGACCTTCACAGTACGCCCTCGTCCACACCAGCGAGTCGTTGAGCTTCAGAGCGATCTTGCGAGTCCAGTAAGCACCTCTGATAACCCCAGACCCCTCCGTAGCTGCCGGAACACCTCTGACCGAGCGCCGCCGTCGCTGGCGCCGCCCATCCATGGTCGCATGCTTGGCAACCGTCGGATCTAGATCCAGCGCATAGGAATAGATCACTTATCAAAGGGGTATGTTTTAGATCTGGCCGTGCGTTTTCACTTAGACCGTGTGGCCCACGTTGATCGATCCGGCCGAACCGGTACGGGCCAATCAGAACATGCCGCGTGGCCTGAGTTTAGTGTTAAAAACAGAAATTAGATCTATTAGTTGTTGAAACTTGCAAAATTCATAACTTTTGATCCACACGTTCAAATTTTGAAAATTTTATATCATTGGAATCAGGAGAAAGAATGTTATCTATTTATGCAATGTGTTTAATGTTTTGCTTCTATAAAATTGGTTACTTTTGCAGAGACATTTATAGGCTTATTTTGAGTATAGAAATGTTTTGAAAAATGATTTAAAGATCAAATAAAGTGTATTTAGTGTGTCTTGGTCTTGTTTATGATTCAGTATTGTATACTTGTCTTGTTTGGTGTAGAAAATCATCACATGGCATTTGCATGCATTCATATATTTTTGCTTGTATATTTTTGATATGTGAATTTGGTGCCATTATTTTATGTGTAGATTTTGGTGCTAATAGTGATTGTGGTTGTGAAGATTGTTGCTACTCCCCAAACTACCAAGGGAAGTGGTGCTTCATGTTTTTATCCCTATATTTTTACCTATGCATTAGAAATATTTTGTATAGGACTTGCATGATTATTTTGCTAAGTATCTATATGGTATGCTTGGAAAATCCTAGTAGTTGTAGCAATGTTAGAATTTCCTCTAAGTTAAGATACATGCTATTGCCATGCTTAGCCTAGCTAGTAGCAACCAAGGGTTGATTATATATTCATGCTATAAGAAATATTTCTAAGTCTTTGACTTATGTTGTGCTTAATAAAAACAACTAAGTGAATGAAACACCTGGGTGGAATGGAAAGATTGGTTTGTGTTGAGTGGTTACACAAGGCCCATTTCTATGGTTTACCTTGTGTATCTCACTTGTGGAAAGCCACCCAGGAACAAAGGGATTTGAGATGCCAAATGTTAAGAAGCTTCTAGTGCAGCCACATGGCATTATGGGCTCTGCCTGGATCACATAGGTTGCAATAACTTAGCCATTTGGACAGTTGGTGGTAGTGGGATGATAGGTTGGAACGCGTCCATTTGGTCTAAGGGAAGGCTTCTGAAAGGTACTACCTTGGTGAAAATCAAGTCTTGTGTGGAAAGTGCACAACCTCTACAGATGGAAGAATCTAAGTACTTAGCCATGTCCCTTGTATTGGACAATTTGAGCATCAAGACATGGAAGCTATCAAGAATCTCCTCGTCCCAATTTTCTAAGTTAAAACTTGTGGTTGAACAAGGGTGAAGGTTCACCAATTTCTATTGGTGGTTCCTTGGGAAAGTTTTGTCAAAGAAAAACTTAATATTTTCAACTAATAGGTAAAACCTATTTTGAGCAAAGCAAGCCTAAGCTACACTTAGCCAAATTCATGTAGTATCTAGGTGTTAATGTTATACTAAGGTATCACTTGCCAATACTATTCCAATGTATTGACCCACTATGGCTATAACTTGTGATGTTGCAGGTTACTCTGATGATGATTAGGGGTTATGAGTCTACACTCAACATGCTTGCCTGTGGCATATGAAGATGAAGACTTTATTTATATTGTTATGCTTAAACTCTTGTATTAGGCCTATGGCCATGGAGTTGTAAAAGACTATGTTATCTCTGGAATGACAATGTAATAATGACCTTTGTTTCTGTGTTCTTCATCTTAAACCATGGATGCTAGCATTTAATCCAGGGACTAGCATTGCAATCACAGGGATCCTTACCTTTATAAGGGAGGGATCTTACAGATGGTAGAGGTTGCCATGATCTACACTGTATTTGAAAAGAGTTTAGACTAAGTTGATGATAAATTGAGTTCAAATTTAATTCTCAAATTAACTGGGTGAACTCCAACTCAAAAAAACATCCCTCATGTTGTTTTAGTGATCACACGAACCAAATCTACTACACCAAGTCTGATCTTCACAAGAGAAGATGTAGCTTCAAAGCGAACAATCAACATGTTAATCATATCATTCATATGACTCATGCTTTACCTTTCGGTATTCCGTGTTCTGAGACCATGTTTGTACATGCTAGGCTCGTAAATATTAACCTTAGTATCCGCATGTGCGAATCTGGCTTGCACCCGTTGTATGCACACGTAGAATCTATCACACCCGATCATCACAAGATGCTTCGTAATGACGAGTCTTAGAAACGGTGCCTATTAAGGAAGAACACTTTATTACTTGATAATTAGTGAAAGGGGTCATCTTATAATGCTACCGTCGTGATCTAAGCAATACAAGATGCATAAAAGGATTAACATCACATGCAATTCATAATATGTGATATGATATGGCCTTTCTTCTTATGCCTTTCATCTCCATCTCCAAAGCATGAACATGATCTCCATCATCACCAGCGTGGCATCAAGGTCAATGGTGCCGCTTCATGGTTGTCCATCACCAACAGCAACTGTTACAACTACTTGATGAATAGATACGCAGGTCTTAAAAAATTTAAAGACAACCATAAGGCTCCTGTCGGTTGCCAACTTACAATAAGGATAATTGCATGAATCAAATATAATCACAATCACATCATGGCCATATCACATCACATCACATGCCCTGCAAAAACAAGTTAGATGCCTCTAATTTTATTTGCATGTTTTACGTGGCTTGAGGCTTTCGAATAATAACCGTTATTACCTATGAACAAGAACCACAATGCTGATATAAGTGTTGTCAAGTGCCCATTGTAAATTGAATCTTAACTATGGTGGGAGAGATAGACACCCGCAAAGCCACTTGTGCAATACAAGTTGCACGTTGAGCATGGAGCAAGTCTCATGTGCGATGACATGTAAGGTTAGCCCTGGCTGCTTCGTCCCACCATGCGCAAAATGCAAAGTACACGAAAAGTAAGCGACAACAAAAGCATCAACGCCCAAAAAACCATTGTGTTCTACTCGTGCAACAAATCTATGCATAGAGTCAGCTCTAATATCACTGTAGGGTTCGTTGCATGGAAAACAAAAAAAATTCTATCACAAGAACACACAAAACCAAGATCCAACCTATGGAAAAGCCAAGATCTAATCTACAAGATCGGTGCAACTAGATTGTAGAGAATAAACCCTCGTAGATCCAAAGCATTAACGATATTAGATCTCGTGGTTGATGTAGTTGATCACTTGCCGATCTCAACATCGTGTAGACGATCCTTCCGGCGCCACGTTCTGACAGCGCTTCCGCACTCGGTCACACGTACGAAGTCTGTGAAGACCTTCCTCTCCATGTTCCAGCGGTTAGCGGAGGTAGTAGATCCCCTCAGAATCCTAGCAGCACGATGGTGTGGTGGTGGTGGTGGAGGAGAGATTTCTGCAGGGCTTCATGATACGTTGCAAACGTATCTATATTTTTTTATGCTCCATGCTTGTTTTACACCAATTGCTTTATGTTTTGCTTGCACTTCGTGGCATTTTTATGCATTTTCTGGAACTAACCTATTAACAAGATGCCACGGTGCCAGTTCCTGTTTTCTGCTGTTTTTATATTCTAGGTTTTTACCAAAGGAAATATTATCGGAATTGGACGAAACAAAAGCCAAACCTCCTATTTCCCCCCTACACAAATACGGAGTCCAAAGAAGAAACGGAGGAGGGCACCAAGGCGGCTACACCATAGGGTGGCACGGGTCCCCCCTGGCCGCGCCTGGCCATGGTGTGGGCCCCCTGGCGCTCCACCGACCTCGCCTCTTCGTCTATATAAACTCCCTGAGACAAAAACACTAAACACCAGATCAAAATTCCACGAAAAGTTCTGCCGCACCGCCGCCACCGAAGACGAGATTCGGGGGACAGAAGTCTCTGTTTCCGCACCCTGCCGGGATGGGGAATTGCCCCTAAGCCATCTCCGTCGACTCCACCGCCATCTTCATTGCCGTTGCTGACTCCCATGATGAGGAGGGAGTAGTTCTCCCCTGAGGATGAGGGCTCTACCGGTAGCTATGTGGTTTATCCCTCTCTCTCTCCCATGGTGTGATCTTTATGTGATCATGAGCTTTGTAATCTAGTTGAATAAGTAGATGTTACTCTTCATCTATTATGCTACTCAAGTGCTTTTATTAATGTGATCTCCGGAGACACCTTGTCCCATGATGTGAAGGTGACAATGTGCGCATTGTGTGTGGCTCTTAGGATAAAGATTACAGTAATACTTATCATGAGTTATAATTTGAGTTGGATGTCTCTATGAAATTATGGTGTTTGTCTGGAACCATCTAGTGCGCTCAAGGCGATAGTGTGGGGCTATCTAGATTGGGGAATGCGAACTTTAAGGAGTGCTTTTATAGCCCTACGCAATGAATTGGTGTTGGTTATCCAACCAGAGTATAGTTTGGTGTAGCATAGTGAAGAAAATATACTTATGTGTTCAATTATGATATCATTGTTGAGAGTGTCCACTAGTGAAAGTATGATCCTTAGGCCTTGTTTCTAAGCATTGAAACACCGTTTACAACCAGTTCTGCTACATGTTTTCTTGCAACCATTTTTATTTCAGATTGTAATTACCACTTATAATCATCCATATTACTTGTATTTCACTATCTCTTCCCTGAAATAGTGCACCTATAATCCTGACAAGTGTATTGGGTGTGTTGGGGACACAAGAGACTTCTTGTATCTTAATTGCAGGGTTGCTTGAGAGGGATATCTTTGACCTCTTCCTCCCTGAGTTCAATAAACCTTGGGTGATCCACTTAAGGGAAACATGCACGCTGTTCTACAAACCTCTGCACTTGGAGGCCCAACACTGTCTACAAGAATAGAAGCATGCGTAGATATCAAGCCCTTTTCTGGCACCGTTGCCGGAGAGGTAAGGTAAAAGGTACTCACATCCTCTGGCTACTAAGCTATCTTCTAGTACTATTGCTAGTGTGTGAGTGATCGAAGTTATTTCCTTTAGATTCTGCAATTTTATCCTTTTGTTTCTTATTTTTATTTACATTAGTTAGGCTTAATGGAAAAACAAAAAAATTAGAGAGCTTTATAGTATTTTTCCTGAGTTAGGACATGAAGTGTTTGAAGAGAAAATTAAAAAACCTATGGAACTTTCTTTGCATGATAATAGCAATGTTATTAGTATGAATTTTTTGAACCCCATTGTTGCTAATGCTATGGAAACATCTAAGCTTGGGGAAGCTAGTTTTTATGAAAATAACCTTTTTAGTTCCCTAGCTTTAGAGGAGAAATTTTTCTCTGATGATACTTTATCTCCCATATGTGGTAATTCTAATGATGCTTGTGATATTTTAAATCCACATATTGAAAGTGTCCCTTTTAAAATACCAATGAAAATTGTTGAACGTGTTATGAATGCTATTTTGGAGATGGAACTGTCCATCCTGGTGATCATTTACTCTTTATACATGAATTATGCGAGTTGTTCAAGTGTGCAGGTATTTCAATGGACCAAGTTAAGAGGAAGTGATGACCCACAAGTATAGGGGGTGTATGGTAGTACTTTTTATAAATAGGAGTGTCGATCCCAACGAGGAGTAGAAGGTGTTGACTAGTGGTTTAGATCAGGAATTCTCTGTAAAATACTTAGAAAATGGATTTTAGGTTTTTTTTGATAAAGCAAAGAAATAAAATGCAAGTAAATCAAAGGCAACAATGATAATTGTAGCAAGTGGCCTAATCCTTTCTTCAGCAAAGGACAAGTCGGTTGTATTACTTATGAGGACCAAACGTTCACGAGGACACATGGGAATACTGTCAAGTGCTTTCGCTTCATATAGTTGATAAATCTTCCTTGGTTGGATAAGTGTTGTGTGGATGAACCTATGCTAATGTACTGACCTTACAATAGTAGAGAAAACCCTACCACCGGTGAACAGAAAAGGGTCATCACCGGCGCTTTGGTGCTCGCTGACGGTAAGTACTCATCGCTGGCGCCTTCATAATTTGCCGGTGGTAATATGCATCTACCGCCAGCGAGCACCTACAAACGCCGGGGGTAAGTCCGCATCCCCGGCGCCTTCATTTTTCGCCGGTGGTAATATGCTCCAGCGCCAGCGAGCACCTCCAAATGCCAGGGGTAAGTACACATCGTTGGCGCCTCCAATATTCGTCGGTGGTAGTTTAGTACATGCGAAAGGTAATTCGCCAGGGATAGAACCATTATTTCGCCAGGGGTAATATTACCAGGAGTTAAAAAATAAAATCGAAATACACACAGGATAACTGTAATATTGATAGAATACACATGATAATGATAGAATACACACAACAGATACATGAAATACACATATGTTTAAACCATGCATCAATAACATTCAAACAGTTCACACAAGTGTAGAAAGTGACCATATATGACATGATATTACAAGTCTCCGGAGTTGCATGACACATTCAAACAGTTTCAGACATTCAAATAGTTCATAGTTCACACAACAGATACCTACTGGACTCCAACTAGCAAATAGACTAGAGAGGTGGCGGTGGCTGCAAGCATCATCACGACGAGGGGGTCAACCGGCTCCTCCACATCTCCGTCCTCTGCCGCGCTAGAAACCTCGCGTAACGAGTTTCCGCCTCCTCCAAAGTGGCATAGCCCTTGTAACTATTCCCGCAGAAATGGTGGACCTGCCTCCTACAATCCTCCCAATCGTCGTAGACTCCGGGAACCCTGCCCTCGTACAGGATATACCACGGCATCTACGCACACACACAAGAAAGAAATGTTAGTGTTGTCACCACATATTAATAATATATATATATAACATATAGGTATGCAAAAAATAAAAAAGCATCGGATATAGCTAAGTAATTCTATGACTAACATTTGCATGGAAAGATAGGTATGCAAAAACAAAAGCATAAAATAAACTAATCGTAATTCTATGACTAACATTTGCAGGAGACAAGTTTGTGACTCGATCAGGTTTTCTTCGGCTTCGGAGAGAAGGGATGGATGCCACCTAGCATGGTGAATGTCCTCCCATCAGCGACCACAGCTAAGCGGTCCTCGATCTCTGCATTAGTCAGCGGGATACTGCTATAGTTGAATGTGGCACCTCTAGTCAAGACATCCCTCTCGAGTATCATGACAATATCCCGATGGATGGCACAGAACTCGGCTCCGATGTTTGCATCGGTCGTTTCCGTCATGTCTCTGCCCCTTTTCTCGAGACCGGATGGCATCAAGAGTTTCTCCTCATCCTTTGCGTACTCCCTCATCTATAGGATGGCAAACCAGGGCTCCATCCCATTGTCAGTCGACGATTGCCTAAGGCAGGGGAAATTGGTTATGCGGGAGTTCACATAGATGCCTTTGGATCTTTCTCATAGTTGAGTGGGCCAACCACGGATCTAAAACCATTGAGGGCTTTATCAAGAGTAGACTTGGCGTCGGTGTAGTCTTTCTACACGTCTCTCCTGGATTCGAGATAGATGACATGGGAATAATATGGTTGAAAGGCGATGAGGACGCACCCATTCTCTTTGTGCAAAACAGTTGGAATAAACCATCATCCTCGGTTATTAAGGAAATTCATGGAAGAATGTAATAGCGGGAAGTTTAGCGACCGACTACTTACTCGGGAAAGTATGGAAGGAGAAAGCAAGACTTGTCCTTATTCACCACCAAGAAATCCTTGATATACTTCACGACAAACTCTTGTTCCTTATTGATGGTGCCTATGGTCATGTAGAAGGGGTCCATGATAGCAAGGTGCGGGGTCTTCTCCATGATGATATCGTGAGACATTTCTAGCGATACCAGGCAGACCATGTTTCGATCGAGCCGTAACATGTGGAAGAGCTTGAAGATGTATTCATACGTGTTGAAGAACAACTCGCCGGGGGGGGGGGGGGGTGACGAAACCACAGTTAGTGGGCACCCTGATCGTGAAGAGCGGGTAGGAGGGATTTTTATCTTGGAGAAGCTGCTGCTCTGTTCCGGCGATAGCGTCTTGACAATGTGGTCCGGCAGGATCAGTTCACCAAGATAATGCATCGTCCTCCACTTGGCCGGCAGCTTGTCAAGAACCACTTTCTTGCTTGCTGCAGCGTCTTTCCCATGCTTCGGCTTCCGCTTCCTGCCCTTCTTATGGCACGAAGGGGTGCCGATTTGTCTTATCACCTCCATGGCCGTATCACGAAGTATCCTCGGAGTAACCTTAGAATGTGGTGGAGCGGTGAAGGCGGTAGCATCTTCCTGCTCAGGCGTTTCTTGAGAAGGGAAGAGCTTCTTCTTCGTCATGGTATCACGGTGGGTGCCTCGGAAGGAGCAACATCGATGGGAGCCTCCAAATCAGCGATGAACGAATCGATTGGAGCCTTATCGATGTCCACCACGTTGTCATGCTCATGTGTCTCGGGCTCAGGAGGATCATTGGCAGGTGGAGGAGTGACCCTTTGGCTTGCCACCGCAGGCACAGACGCTGGAGTGACCCTTTCTTGGCTTGGCGGCGTAGGCACATACATTGGAGTGACCCTTTCTTGGCTTTCCGCCGCAGGCACAGATGTTGGAGTGAACATTTCTTCGGCGGTCTTCATCTGAAGTAGGGATTTCGGCCATAGAAGGACATGATTCTTCAGTTGCCGGACCTTCAGCTCGTCTGCGGCACCCGGGGGTTGAGGAGGAGGAACCAAGTGTGCGCATCCCAAGAACGACTGATCCACCTCAACCCGATACACACTATCGTCCATAGGCTTGTAGTGGAACGTTGGGTGTGTTGGGTTCATGATGCGTCCCCTCGCAACATCCTTGATCTTGTCGTCCACATACATGAGCATGGTGCAAGGAACACTTTTCTCCTGTGAAGAAACATGCATGTGTTGGTCAGAGAAGGGCGGCGATGAAGTAATTAACTTTCATAGAGGCTTAATTAATTACGGTGAGAGCGTCGAGCTCGGCTCGTGTCGAGGGACCGAGGCAGGGCGTGGAAGTGACCGAGGGGCTGCTGGCTACCCCCATGGACGGTGAATCCTTCCTAGCACCTGCATTGGTGTCACATCCCAAGATTTTCCAAATCTTGTAATGTGAAAAATAAATGAATAAAATAAAACTTTGTTGATTTTCAGGGTGAGAAGAAACTTTTTGTTTCCAATTGGGAACTTTCAAACCTATTTGGATCAAATAAAATCCCAAAGGGATTTGAAAAGTTAAATAAACAAGAAACTTCAAAATATTTAAAATTACTATTTTTGGATCTTTTAATAAAAGGATTTGGTTTTCAAAAGAAAAGGAGGATTTATAAATAAGGATTATTTTATATAGCCAAATTAAACCTTGGCCAATATTTTGAAATAAATTTTTTGTTTTGATTAAAAATAGTAAAGGTTTATTTAAATAAAATAATAAGGATTTAATATCCAATTTTATTTAAGTAAAGGCTTTTCCCATTTTAAACAAACACTAAAACTTATTTATTTATTTTAAATAAGTTTTCCAAATATTTTATATTCTCAAATAAAACCTACTGAAGTGTTTTGGTTTTATTTTAGATTTCAAAATAAAGATTTTAATAAAACAAATCCTATATGGATTATTAACTAAGGTCCATTTTATTTAATTATTAATGGACCCTAAAATAAAATGTTATTTTATTTTTAAAAACAAGTTTTCCAAGTATCTTCTATTTTCAAATAAAACCTACTGATTTGGTTTTGAAAATATTTAGATTTCAAATGGAGTTGTTAAATAAATTAAAACCCATTTGATTTATTAACTAGTGTCCATTTTATTTAATTATAAATGGACTCTAAAATAAAAATATTATTTTATTTTGGATTTTGGTTTATGTTGTTAAACAGAACCAAATTCAAGTGCAAAGAGTGTTGAATGTTTGAATTGTTTGAATGTTTGAATGTTGTTTGGAATTTCAAAACAGAAAATAGTATTGGAAAAAGAAAAAGGTTTCAGACAGAAAAAAAGTAGGATCTGGACTCAGCCCAACCAGCCGGCCCAACTAACCCAGCAACAGCCCACCTCTCTCCCCAGCGAACCGTTCTTTTCTCACTCAGGAACTTACCCGCGCAGAGGATGGCGACTGGACCCAACACTCACGCTCTCTCTCTCGTCGACAACCAGGACCCACACACTGTTCATCGTCTCCACCCTGCGACCACTTCCTTCCCCCGTTTCTGCATTGATCTCGCGGGAGTAATTCTCGTCAATGCAGCGAGTAATGTCTGTCATCAATCACGCTCAGTAACTTGCCTGCGTTCCCTCTCTCTTTCCCCTCTCTCGCCCGACCCTCTCTGCCACAGAGCTGTTCCAATTCGGAGCCACATCACCTTTGACTCCGGCGAGCTCCGCGGGAAATTCTGGCCACACCTCGCCGCCCCTCAACCTCCTCTGCACGCGAGCTTGTTCTACATCGCCTGGCGTACCTCACAGCGTCAACTGCTTGGCCGCGGCCACACCAGACGCTCGGCTTCGTCAACTTTTGAGCACCACCGACGTCGCGACTACTCCGGCGAAACCTCCCTAGTAAGCCAGACCGCCCCGAACCCTCTCAATGACACTCCCTTACTCCCCATGCTCGTACGCATCTAATGCTCCCTTCCACTTGCCTCGGCGTGACCTGCAACTCCGTCCCCGACAACCTCCAGAGGCACCCGCCGCCCGCAGCAACTCCGGCGAGAAATTATCACTACCCTCGTACGCCCCCTGCTTCCCCGAGAGCACGTTGAGCATCAGCATTGTTCAGCAAACCAGGTGAGCACCCTCTCCCTCCTTCTCGCTTCCTGTAACGCCGGCGACGCCACTGTCAAGCCGCCGCCACCGCGCGTCAGAGTCTAGCGCCGCCAGTTTCTGGTCGGGACACTGAGAGCCGTTAGATCCAGATCGGAGCGATAGGATAGTTCACTTAAATGAAAGGGTATGCGATGATCTGAGCCGCACATGCCCCTTTTAATCCTGTGGTTTGTGTCGCTCGATCCACACGAATCGGTACTGCCCAATAAGAAACAGCCACGTGGCCTCTGTTTGATTTAAAAGACAGAAAACTTCTATTAGATTTCCAATTTTGTAAATTGCACAACTTTTAAACCACACGTCCAAATTTTGCAAACTTTATATCATTGGAATCAGCAAACAAGACCTAGCCAACCAAGCCATTTGTTTAGCAAAAATCTTCTGTTAAAATGTTTGATTTTGCAGAAACATTTGTATGCTTGTTAAGAGTGTAAAAATTGTTCAAAAATGATTTTGGGGATAAAATCTTTGGCAAATGGTGTGATTTGAACCTACTGACCATAGGAAACACTTTGTGGATTCAAAAATGTATTTGGTGAAACAAAATAATGATTCTTTGATTTAAAACCATTTCTAGTCAAATAGAAATGTGGTTTATTTATTAAAAATGGTTTTGGAAGAAAACCTTTGGAAAATGTTTTGTTTTAAACTCTCTGACCCCAAAAACAAAGTTTTATGGTTTGAAAACATATTTGGTGAACCCTATAGATTAATGCCTTAGTAAAACTATTTTTACACCACATAAAATGATACTTTGTTTTGAAAATGGTTTAGGAAGTGAAACCTTTTGCAAATGACTTTGCCACTTTACAAAATGACCATTAGGTGTTTTCCAATGTTTATGACCCATTAGGAACCACTTTTTCAAACAAAACAAAGCTCGGCATGCTTGCATGCATTACTTTGACTTTGTCATTTTATGTGTTGTTTTGCTTGATTGGTAGATTGAGTTTGTGCCTTGCTTGATTGAATTGTAGTGACTTGAAGAGTGTGATTGTTGCAAGGACAAGGAGTGAACCTATACCCTCTACCAAAAAGGCAAGTGATGCTTCATACTTTTGTCCCATTACTTTCACTATGCATTAGTGATTTTCTCTAAGTAAAACTTGCATGGAATTTTGCTAAGTATAAACCTTGCTATAGAAATCCTAGTAGATGAAACCTTAGTAGAAATTCCTAAGTCAAGATACCTACTACTATCATGCTTAGCTTAGCTAATAGAAAACAAGGGTGGAAATATATTCATACTATGGAAAAATTTCTAAGTCTGAGGACTTGTGTTTTTGTTTAATAAAACAACTAAGTTAATGAATCACCTGGGTGGAATGGTAATTGCTTGGTGGATTTTGGTTGAGTGGTTCACAAGGCCCATGTTTATGGTTTACCTTGTGTATCTCACTTGTGGATGGCCACCCAGGAACAAAGAGATTTGAGATGTCAAATGTGAGAAGCTTCAAGTGCAGCCACTTGGCATTATGGGCTCTGCCTGGATCATATAGGTTGCAAGAACTTAGCCATATGTACAGTTGGTGGTAGTGTTTGATAGGTTGGAGCGCGTCTATTTTGGTCTAAGGGAAGGCTTCTGAAAGATCTTATCTTGGGAAACCAAGTCTTGTGGGGAAAGTGCACCACCTCTGCAGAGTGTAAAATCTAAGTACTTAGCCATGTCCCTGGTAAAGGACAATTTGAGCATCAAGACATGGAAGCAATCAAGAATCTCATCATTCAAATTTCTAAGTTAAAAACTTGTGGTTTGAACAAGGGTTAAAGGATCTTCAATCTTTGATTGAGAAAATTGTTTTGTCAAGCAAAAACTTAGTGTTTTCAAAATGATAAGGAAAAATCTATTTTGAGCAATGCAAGCCTCAACTCCACTTAGCCAAATGCATATAGATGATAGACTCCACAATACTACCATAGTATCACTTGCCAATACAATTCAAATGTATTGACCCTTGTGGCTGTAACTTGTATGTTGCAGGTTTGATTGTTTTTAGTGAAGATTGATTGATTAGGATTACAAAGTCTACAACCAACATGTCTGCCTGTGGCACTTTGAAGATGAAGGACCCCATGCTTATAGATATTCTGCTGCAATGTAATGTAATAGCCAAATGAGCTATGTAAGATGTAATAAAATTATGTTATTCCTGGTTATAAAGTTATATTATGACCTTTGTTTCTTGATATTACATCTTAACTGTGGATGCTAGCTATTGATCCAGGGACTAGCATTGTAAACACAGGGGACTCCACCTTATATTGTTTAAAGGTTGGGACACTCCCTCTACAGATGGTATCAGAGCATTGTGTTGCCTGTAGGATTTGTAAACCTAGGATTGGACAAAAACCCTTAGAAAAATAGGAGTTGTATATGTTCCAAAATTTATTTACAAACAATCTTGTAAACTCTTTCCTCAACCATTTTGGTTTCAACTCTACATCTCTTCTACTTCAACTTGATGGACAAGCCTACCCCATGACCAAAGACTACACCATGTGCAAAGGACTTCTCCAACTCTAATGACTTCAACTTCTTCAACTCTAATGACTTCAACATATTCAGCATATTCACCAAGGACTTCCAACTTGGATACCACTAAGGACTACAAGTGAAACAAGGAAATCTTGCTCAAGAGTTAGAGACTGAGGGAATGCAAAGGTTAGAAAGAGTTCACTTCACTTGAAGTATTTGCAACCAAGAGTTTATCTCAAGGAAACCATGATCTCCTACAAGAAGAATCATGAAGGATGGAAAGATCACAAGTGAACCATATAGATGGACCACCATATTATAGTTAAGTCTAACACACCAACTTATTTGGTGTAACAAAAATATTTTTGTTTGCCTAAAAATATGCTTGAAACTTGTTGTTTGAGTGAAACGTTTGGTAGTGATTGCTTGCACATTGCTTGTGTGAATTGTGATGTGTGTGAATAGAATTATTTCCCTTAGAAATCTTTTGCCTATTTCTAATCCCAAACCAATCCAAACAGATGACTTCTCCAAGAAACTCCAACATCAAGGATGGTGACACCAACAACAATCAAGAGAACAACATGAGAGAACTCATAGCAACCCAAAACCAATTGAGCCAAGAGACAACTCAGCTTTTAGCCAACAACAATGGACTAGACCCAGCCATACAAAGGATTTTGAAACTTCAATCCCAATTGTTGCAAGGATTGGCTACTCAAATGATCAACATGGGAGAAAACTTTTCCCAAGGAGCTAATGACAACAAGGATGACAAAGATGTTATTCTAGAAGGAACCAAAGCTTGCAATATTTGTGGGGACAGGGATCACACTTCCAAGGAGCATGGAGATCAATGCCCCAATCGTGAAAAGAAACATCCAACTAATCAATGCCCCACATCTCAAGTGACTTGTTTCCTATGTGAAGGAAATGATCATGCCCCTATTCAATGCCCCATCTATCCTATAGTTCAACAAATGAAGCAAGATGGAATGCATCAAATGTTTGGAAACCTCCATAAGGGAACAACTTCTACCAAGATGGATGAAGGCAAAGTCAGAACCATGCCAAATAAGGCCAAATCCAAAGTGACCACAAAGTGTTGCTACTCTTGTGAAGAAGAAGGTCATATCTCTAGTAACTGCCCCAAGAAGAGAGAAAGATTTCCCACCTTTGAGGTGAGGTATGAAGAGCATGAACTAGAAGAACTCTTAGCTTTGGAGAGACCCAAAAAGAAGAAGAAAGACAAAACCCAGTTGCAATGTTACAATTGCAAAGAGATAGGACACTATGCCAGTGAATGCCCAGGAAAGGAGAAGAGCCAAGAAGACAAACAAAAGCTAGTGAAACCCAAGATGAGGAAGGATATTAGCCAAGTGATGTGCAAACACTGCAAAGAGTTAGGACATTATGCATCATATTGTCCAGAGAAGCCACCTCAAGACCTCAAACTTATCACATGTTTCAAATGCAAGGAGCTAGGCCACTATGCAAATTTCTGTCCAGGAAAGTTACCTCAAGATCCCAAGCAAGCCAATATGTAAACTAGTTGGAAAATTTTGAAGGGTGGTAGTACCCTAGTTGTTTGAACCTATTTGTAACCCTAGCCTCCCCAAATCTCGGGACGAGATTTATTTTAAGGGTGGTAGCCTGTCACATCCCAAGATTTTCCAAATCTTGTAATGTGAAAAATAAATGAATAAAATAAAACTTTGTTGATTTTCAGGGTTAGAAGAAACTTTTTGTTTCCAATTGGGAACTTTCAAACCTATTTGGATCAAATAAAATCCCAAAGGGATTTGAAAAGTTAAATAAACAAGAAACTTCAAAATATTTAAAATTACTATTTTGGATCTTTTAATAAAAGGATTTGGTTTTCAAAAGAAAAGGAGGATTTATAAATAAGGATTATTTTATATATCCAAATTAAACCTTGGCCAATATTTTGAAATAAATGCTTTGTTTTGATTAAAAATAGTAAAGGTTTATTTAAATAAAATAATAAGGATTTAATATCCAATTTTATTTAAGTAAAGGCTTTTCCCATTTTAAACAAACACTAAAACTTATTTATTTATTTTAAATAAGTTTTCCAAATATTTTATATTCTCAAATAAAACCTACTGAAGTGTTTTGGTTTTATTTTAGATTTCAAAATAAAGATTTTAATAAAACAAATCCTATATGGATTATTAACTAAGGTCCATTTTATTTAATTATTAATGGACCCTAAAATAAAATGTTATTTTATTTTTAAAAACAAGTTTTCCAAGTATCTTCTATTTTCAAATAAAACCTACTGATTTGGTTTTGAAAATATTTAGATTTCAAATGGAGTTGTTAAATAAATTAAAACCCATTTGATTTATTAACTAGTGTCCATTTTATTTAATTATAAATGGACTCTAAAATAAAAATATTATTTTATTTTGGATTTTGGTTTATGTTGTTAAACAGAACCAAATTCAAGTGCAAAGAGTGTTGAATGTTTGAATTGTTTGAATGTTTGAATGTTGTTTGGAATTTCAAAACAGAAAATAGTATTGGAAAAAGAAAAAGGTTTCAGACAGAAAAAAAAAGTAGGATCTGGACTCAGCCCAACCAGCCGGCCCAACTAACCCAGCAACAGCCCACCTCTCTCCCCAGCGAACCGTTCTTTTCTCACTCCGGAACTTACCCGCGCAGAGGATGACGACTGGACCCCACACTCACGCTCTCTCTCTCGCCGACAACCAGGACCCACACACTGTTCATCGTCTCCACCCTGCGACCACTTCCTTCCCCCGTTTCTGCATTGATCTCGCGGGAGTAATTCTCGTCAATGCAGCGAGTAATGTCTGCCATCAATCACGCTCAGTAACTCGCCTGCGTTCCCTCTCTCTTTCCCCTCTCTCGCCCGACCCTCTCTGCCTCAGAGCTATTCCAATTCGGAGCCACATCACCTCTCACTCCGGCGAGCTCCGCGGGAAATTCTGGCCACACCTCGCCGCCCCTCAACCTCCTCTGCACGCGAGCTTGTTCTACATCGCTTGGCGTACCTCCCAGCGTCAACTGCTTGGCCGCGGCCACACCAGACGCTCGGCTTCGTCAACTTCTGAGCACCACCGACGTCGCGACTACTCCGGCGAAACCTCCCTGGTAAGCCAGACCGCCCCGAACCCTCTCAATGACACTCCCTTACTCCCCATGCTCATACGCATCTAATGCTCCCTTCCACTTGCCTCGGAGCGACCTGCAACTCCGTCCCCGACAACCTCCAGAGGCACCCGCCGCCCGCAGCAACTCCGGCGAGAAATTATCACTACCCTCGTACGCCCCCTGCTTCCCCGAGAGCACGTTGAGAATCAGCATCGTTCAGCGAACCAGGTGAGCACCCTCTCCCTCCTTCTCGCTTCCAGTAACGCCGGCGATGCCACTGTCAAGCCGTCGCCGCCGCGCGTCAGAGTCCAGCGCCGCCAATTTCTGGTCAGGGCACTGAGAGCCGTTAGATCCAGATCGGAGCGATAGGATAGTTCACTTAAACAAAAGGGTATGCGATGATCTGAGCCGCACATGCCCCTTTTAATCCTGTGGTCTGTGTCGCTCGATCCACACGAATCGGTACTGCCTAATAAGAAACAGCCACGTGGCCTCTGTTTGATTTAAAAGACAAAAAACTTCTATTAGATTTCCAATTTTGTAAATTGCACAAATTTTAAACCACATGTCCAAATTTTGCTAACTTTATATCATTGGAATCAGCAAACAAGACCTAGCCAACCAAGCCATTTGTTTAGCAAAAATCTTCTGTTAAAATGTTTGATTTTGCAGAAACATTTGTATGCTTGTTAAGAGTGTAAAAATTGTTCAAAAATGATTTTGGGGATAAAATCTTTGGCAAATGGTGTGATTTGAACCTACTGACCATAGGAAACACTTTGTGGATTCAAAAATGTATTTGGTGAAATAAAATAATGATTCTTTGATTTAAAACCATTTCTAGTCAAATAGAAATGTGGTTTATTTATTAAAAATGGTCTTGGAAGAAAACCTTTGGAAAATGTTTTGTTTTAAACTCTCTGACCCCAAACACCAAGTTTTATGGTTTGAAAACATATTTGGTGAACCCTATAGATTAATGCCTTAGTAAAAATATTTTTACACCACATAAAATGATACTTTGTTTTGAAAATGGTTTAGGAAGTGAAACCTTTTGCAAATGACTTTTCCACTTTACAAAATTACCATTAGGTGTTTTCCAATGTTTATGACCCATTAGGAACCACTTTTTCAAACAAAACAAAGCTTGGCATGCTTGCATGCATTTCTTTGACTTTGTCATTTTATGTGTTGTTTTGCTTGATTGGTAGATTGAGTTTGTGCCTTGCTTGATTGAATTGTAGTGACTTGAAGAGTGCGATTGTTGCAAGGACAAGGAGTGAACCTATACCCTCTACCAAAAAGGCAAGTGATGCTTCATACTTTTGTCCCATTACTTTCACTATGCATTAGTGATTTTCTCTAAGTAAAACTTGCAGGGAATTTTGCTAAGTATAAACCTTGCTATAGAAATCCTAGTAGATGAAACCTTAGTAGAAATTCCTAAGTCAAGATACCTACTACTATCATGCTTAGCTTAGCTAATAGAAAACAAGGGTGGAAATATATTCATACTATGGAATAATTTCTAAGTCTGAGGACTTGTGTTTTTTTTAATAAAACAACTAAGTTAATGAATCACCTGGGTGGAATGGTAATTGCTTGGTGGATTTTGGTTGAGTGGTTCACAAGGCCCATGTTTATGGTTTACCTTGTGTATCTCACTTGTGGATGGCCACCCAGGAACAAAGAGATTTGAGATGTCAAATGTTGAGAAGCTTCAAGTGCAGCCACTTGGCATTATGGGCTCTGCCTGGATCATATAGGTTGCAAGAACTTAGCCATATGTACAGTTGGTGGTAGTGTTTGATAGGTTGGAGCGCGTCCATTTTGGTCTAAGGGAAGGCGTCTGAAAGATCTTGTCTTGGGAAACCAAGTCTTGTGGGGAAAGTGCACCACCTCTGCAGAGTGTAAAATCTAAGTACTTAGCCATGTCCCTGGTAAAGGACAATTTGAGCATCAAGACATGGAAGCAATCAAGAATCTCATCATTCAAATTTCTAAGTTAAAAACTTGTGGTTTGAACAAGGGTTAAAGGATCTTCAATCTTTGATTGAGAAAATTGTTTTATCAAGCAAAAACTTAGTGTTTTCAAAATGATAAGGAAAAATCTATTTTGAGCAATGCAAGCCTCAACTCCACTTAGCCAAATGCATATAGATGATAGACTCCACAATACTACCATAGTATCACTTGCCAATACAATTCAAATGTATTGACCCTTGTGGCTGTAACTTGTATGTTGCAGGTTTGATTGTTTTTAGTGAAGATTGATTGATTAGGATTACAAAGTCTACAACCAACATGTCTGCCTGTGGCACTTTGAAGATGAAGGACCCCATGCTTATAGATATTCTGCTGCAATGTAATGTAATAGCCAAATGAGCTATGTAAGATGTAATAAAATTATGTTATTCCTGGTTATAAAGTTATATTATGACCTTTGTTTCTTGATATTACATCTTAACTGTGGATGCTAGCTATTGATCCAGGGACTAGCATTGTAAACACAGGGGACTCCACCTTATATTGTTTAAAGGTTGGGACACTCCCTCTACAGATGGTATCAGAGCATTGTGTTGCCTGTAGGATTTGTAAACCTAGGATTGGACAAAAACCCTTAGAAAAATAGGAGTTGTATATGTTCCAAAATTTATTTACAAACAATCTTGTAAACTCTTTCCTCAACCATTTTGGTTTCAACTCTACATCTCTTATACTTCAACTTGATGGACAAGCCTACCCCATGACCAAAGACTACACCATGTGCAAAGGACTTCTCCAACTCTAATGACTTCAACTTCTTCAACTCTAATGACTTCAACATATTCAGCATATTCACCAAGGACTTCCAACTTGGATACCACTAAGGACTAAAAGTGAAACAAGGAAATCTTGCTCAAGAGTTAGAGACTGAGGGAATGCAAAAGTTAGAAAGAGTTCACTTCACTTGAAGTATTTGCAACCAAGAGTTTATCTCAAGGAAACCATGATCTCCTACAAGAAGAATCATGAAGGATGGAAAGATCACAAGTGAACCATATAGATGGACCACCATATTATAGTTAAGTCTAACACACCAACTTATTTGGTGTAACAAAAATATTTTTGTTTGCCTAAAAATATGCTTGAAACTTGTTGTTTGAGTGAAATGTTTGGTAGTGATTGATTGCACATTGCTTGTGTGAATTGTGATGTGTGTGAATAGAATTATTTCCCTTAGAAATCTTTTGCCTATTTCTAATCCCAAACCAATCCAAACAGATGACTTCTCCAAGAAACTCCAACTTCAAGGATGGTGACACCAACAACAATCAAGAGAACAACATGAGAGAACTCATAGCAACCCAAAACCAATTGAGCCAAGAGACAACTCAGCTTTTAGCCAACAACAATGGACTAGACCCAGCCATACAAAGGATTTTGAAACTTCAATCCCAATTGTTGCAAGGATTGGCTACTCAAATGATCAACATGGGAGAAAACTTTTCCCAAGGAGCTAATGACAACAAGGATGACAAAGATGTTATTCTAGAAGGAACCAAAGCTTGCAATATTTGTGGGGACAGGGATCACACTTCCAAGGAGCATGGAGATCAATGCCCCAATCGTGAAAAGAAACATCCAACTAATCAATGCCCCACATCTCAAGTGACTTGTTTCCTATGTGAAGGAAATGATCATGCCCCTATTCAATGCCCCATCTATCCTATAGTTCAACAAATGAAGCAAGATGGAATGCATCAAATGTTTGGAAACCTCCATAAGGGAACAACTTCTACCAAGATGGATGAAGGCAAAGTCAGAACCATGCCAAATAAGGCCAAATCCAAAGTGACCACAAAGTGTTGCTACTCTTGTGAAGAAGAAGGTCATATCTCTAGTAACTGCCCCAAGAAGAGAGAAAGATTTCCCACCTTTGAGGTGAGGTATGAAGAGCATGAACTAGAAGAACTCTTATCTTTGGAGAGACCCAAAAAGAAGAAGAAAGACAAAACCCAGTTGCAATGTTACAATTGCAAAGAGATGGGACACTATGCCAGTGAATGCCCAGGAAAGGAGAAGAGCCAAGAAGACAAACAAAAGCTAGTGAAACCCAAGATGAGGAAGGATATTAGCCAAGTGATGTGCAAACACTGCAAAGAGTTAGGACATTATGCATCATATTGTCCAGAGAAGCCACCTCAAGACCTCAAACTTATCACATGTTCCAAATGCAAGGAGCTAGGCCACTATGCAAATTTCTGTCCAGGAAAGTTACCTCAAGATCCCAAGCAAGCCAATATGTAAACTAGTTGGAAAATTTTGAAGGGTGGTAGTACCCTAGTTGTTTGAACCTATTTGTAACCCTAGCCTCCCCAAATCTCGGGACGAGATTTATTTTAAGGGTGGTAGCCTGTCACATCCCAAGATTTTCCAAATCTTGTAATGTGAAAAATAAATGAATAAAATAAAACTTTGTTGATTTTCAGGGTGAGAAGAAACTTTTTGTTTCCAATTGGGAACTTTCAAACCTATTTGGATCAAATAAAATCCCAAAGGGATTTGAAAAGTTAAATAAACAAGAAACTTCAAAATATTTAAAATTACTATTTTTGGATCTTTTAATAAAAGGATTTGGTTTTCAAAAGAAAAGGAGGATTTATAAATAAGGATTATTTTATATAGCCAAATTAAACCTTGGCCAATATTTTGAAATAAATGCTTTGTTTTGATTAAAAATAGTAAAGGTTTATTTAAATAAAATAATAAGGATTTAATATCCAATTTTATTTAAGTAAAGGCTTTTCCCATTTTAAACAAACACTAAAACTTATTTATTTATTTTAAATAAGTTTTCCAAATATTTTATATTCTCAAATAAAACCTACTGAAGTGTTTTGGTTTTATTTTAGATTTCAAAATAAAGTTTTAATAAAACAAATCCTATATGGATTATTAACTAAGGTCCATTTTATTTAATTATTAATGGACCCTAAAATAAAATGTTATTTTATTTTTAAAAACAAGTTTTCCAAGTATCTTCTATTTTCAAATAAAACCTACTGATTTGGTTTTGAAAATATTTAGATTTCAAATGGAGTTGTTAAATAAATTAAAACCCATTTGATTTATTAACTAGTGTCCATTTTATTTAATTATAAATGGACTCTAAAATAAAAATATTATTTTATTTTGGATTTTGGTTTATGTTGTTAAACAGAACCAAATTCAAGTGCAAAGAGTGTTGAATGTTTGAATTGTTTGAATGTTTGAATGTTGTTTGGAATTTCAAAACAGAAAATAGTATTGGAAAAAGAAAAAGGTTTCAGACAGAAAAAAAAGTAGGATCTGGACTCAGCCCAACCAGCCGGCCCAACTAACCCAGCAACAGCCCACCTCTCTCCCCAGCGAACCGTTCTTTTCTCACTCAGGAACTTACCCGCGCAGAGGATGACGACTGGACCCCACACTCACGCTCTCTCTCTCGCCGACAACCAGGACCCACACACTGTTCATCGTCTCCACCCTGCGACCACTTCCTTCCCCCGTTTCTGCATTGATCTCACGGGAGTAATTCTCGTCAATGCAGCGAGTAATGTCTGCCATCAATCATGCTCAGTAACTCGCCTGCGTTCCCTCTCTCTTTCCCCTCTCTCGCCCGACCCTCTCTGCCTCAGAGCTATTCCAATTCGGAGCCACATCACCTCTCACTCCGGCGAGCTCCGCGGGAAATTCTGGCCACACCTCGCCGCCCCTCAACCTCCTCTGCACGCGAGCTTGTTCTACATCGCTTGGCGTACCTCCCAGCGTCAACTGCTTGGCCGCGGCCACACCAGACGCTCGGCTTCGTCAACTTCTGAGCACCACCGACGTCGCGACTACTCCAGCGAAACCTCCCTGGTAAGCCAGACCGCCCCGAACCCTCTCAATGACACTCCCTTACTCCCCATGCTCATACGCATCTAATGCTCCCTTCCACTTGCCTCGGAGCGACCTGCAACTCCGTCCCCGACAACCTCCGGAGGCACCCGCCGCCCGTAGCAACTCCGGCGTGAAATTATCACTACCCTCGTACGCCCCCTGCTTCCCCGAGAGCACGTTGAGCATCAGCATCGTTCAGCGAACCAGGTGAGCACCCTCTCCCTCCTTCTCGCTTCCAGTAACGCCGGCGACGCCACTGTCAAGCCGCCGCCACCGCGCGTCAGAGTCCAGCGCCGCCAGTTTCTGGTCGGGGCACTGAGAGCCGTTAGATCCAGATCGGAGCGATAGGATAGTTCACTTAAACGAAAGGGTATGCGATGATCTGAGCCGCACATGCCCCTTTTAATCCTGTGGTCTGTGTCGCTCGATCCACACGAATCGGTACTGCCTAATAAGAAACAGCCACGTGGCCTCTGTTTGATTTAAAAGACAGAAAACTTCTATTAGATTTCCAATTTTGTAAATTGCACAACTTTTAAACCACACGTCCAAATTTTGCAAACTTTATATCATTGGAATCAGCAAACAAGACCTAGCCAACCAAGCCATTTGTTTAGCAAAAATCTTCTGTTAAAATGTTTGATTTTGCAGAAACATTTGTATGCTTGTTAAGAGTGTAAAAATTGTTCAAAAATGATTTTGGGGATAAAATCTTTGGCAAATGGTGTGATTTGAACCTACTGACCATAGGAAACACTTTGTGGATTCAAAAATGTATTTGGTGAAACAAAATAATGATTCTTTGATTTAAAACCATTTCTAGTCAAATAGAAATGTGGTTTATTTATTAAAAATGGTCTTGGAAGAAAACCTTTGGAAAATGTTTTGTTTTAAACTCTCTGACCCCAAACACCAAGTTTTATTGTTTGAAAACATATTTGGTGAACCCTATAGATTAATGCCTTAGTAAAAATATTTTTACACCACATAAAATGATACTTTGTTTTGAAAATGGTTTAGGAAGTGAAACCTTTTGCAAATGACTTTTCCACTTTACAAAATGACCATTAGGTGTTTTCCAATGTTTATGACCCATTAGGAACCACTTTTTCAAACAAAACAAAGCTTGGCATGCTTGCATGCATTTCTTTGACTTTGTCATTTTATGTGTTGTTTTGCTTGATTGGTAGATTGAGTTTGTGCCTTGCTTGATTGAATTGTAGTGACTTGAAGAGTGCGATTGTTGCAAGGACAAGGAGTGAACCTATACCCTCTACCAAAAAGGCAAGTGATGCTTCATACTTTTGTCCCATTACTTTCACTATGCATTAGTGATTTTCTCTAAGTAAAACTTGCATGGAATTTTGCTAAGTATAAACCTTGCTATAGAAATCCTAGTAGATGAAACCTTAGTAGAAATTCCTAAGTCAAGATACCTACTACTATCATGCTTAGCTTAGCTAATAGAAAACAAGGGTGGAAATATATTCATACTATGGAAAAATTTCTAAGTCTGAGGACTTGTGTTTTTTTTTAATAAAACAACTAAGTTAATGAATCACCTGGGTGGAATGGTAATTGCTTGGTGGATTTTGGTTGAGTGGTTCACAAGGCCCATGTTTATGGTTTACCTTGTGTATCTCACTTGTGGATGGCCACCCAGGAACAAAGAGATTTGAGATGTCAAATGTTGAGAAGCTTCAAGTGCAGCCACTTGGCATTATGGGCTCTGCCTGGATCATATAGGTTGCAAGAACTTAGCCATATGTACAGTTGGTGGTAGTGTTTGATAGGTTGGAGCGCGTCCATTTTGGTCTAAGGGAAGGCGTCTGAAAGATCTTGTCTTGGGAAACCAAGTCTTGTGGGGAAAGTGCACCACCTCTGCAGAGTGTAAAATCTAAGTACTTAGCCATGTCCCTGGTAAAGGACAATTTGAGCATCAAGACATGGAAGCAATCAAGAATCTCACCATTCAAATTTCTAAGTTAAAAACTTGTGGTTTGAACAAGGGTTAAAGGATCTTCAATCTTTGATTGAGAAAATTGTTTTATCAAGCAAAAACTTAGTGTTTTCAAAATGATAAGGAAAAATCTATTTTGAGCAATGCAAGCCTCAAATCCACTTAGCCAAATGCATATAGATGATAGACTCCACAATACTACCATAGTATCACTTGCCAATACAATTCAAATGTATTGACCCTTGTGGCTGTAACTTGTATGTTGCAGGTTTGATTGTTTTTAGTGAAGATTGATTGATTAGGATTACAAAGTCTACAACCAACATGTCTGCCTGTGGCACTTTGAAGATGAAGGACCCCATGCTTATAGATATTCTGCTGCAATGTAATGTAATAGCCAAATGAGCTATGTAAGATGTAATAAAATTATGTTATTCCTGGTTATAAAGTTATATTATGACCTTTGTTTCTTGATATTACATCTTAACTGTGGATGCTAGCTATTGATCCAGGGACTAGCATTGTAAACACAGGGGACTCCACCTTATATTGTTTAAAGGTTGGGACACTCCCTCTACAATTGGTATCAGAGCATTGTGTTGCCTGTAGGATTTGTAAACCTAGGATTGGACAAAAACCCTTAGAAAAATAGGAGTTGTATATGTTCCAAAATTTATTTACAAACAATCTTGTAAACTCTTTCCTCAACCATTTTGGTTTCAACTCTACATCTCTTCTACTTCAACTTGATGGACAAGCCTACCCCATGACCAAAGACTACACCATGTGCAAAGGACTTCTCCAACTCTAATGACTTCAACTTCTTCAACTCTAATGACTTCAACATATTCAGCATATTCACCAAGGACTTCCAACTTGGATACCACTAAGGACTACAAGTGAAACAAGGAAATCTTGCTCAAGAGTTAGAGATTGAGGGAATGCAAAAGTTAGAAAGAGTTCACTTCACTTGAAGTATTTGCAACCAAGAGTTTATCTCAAGGAAACCATGATCTCCTACAAGAAGAATCATGAAGGATGGAAAGATCACAAGTGAACCATATAGATGGACCACCATATTATAGTTAAGTCTAACACACCAACTTATTTGGTGTAACAAAAATATTTTTGTTTGCCTAAAAATATGCTTGAAACTTGTTGTTTGAGTGAAATGTTTGGTAGTGATTGCTTACACATTGCTTGTGTGAATTGTGATGTGTGTGAATAGAATTATTTCCCTTAGAAATCTTTTGCCTATTTCTAATCCCAAACCAATCCAAACAGATGACTTCTCCAAGAAACTCCAACTTCAAGGATGGTGACACCAACAACAATCAAGAGAACAACATGAGAGAACTCATAGCAACCCAAAACCAATTGAGCCAAGAGACAACTCAGCTTTTAGCCAACAACAATGGACTAGACCCAGCCATACAAAGGATTTTGAAACTTCAATCCCAATTGTTGCAAGGATTGGCTACTCAAATGATCAACATGGGAGAAAACTTTTCCCAAGGAGCTAATGACAACAAGGATGACAAAGATGTTATTCTAGAAGGAACCAAAGCTTGCAATATTTGTGGGGACAGGGATCACACTTCCAAGGAGCATGGAGATCAATGCCCCAATCGTGAAAAGAAACATCCAACTAATCAATGCCCCACATCTCAAGTGACTTGTTTCCTATGTGAAGGAAATGATCATGCCCCTATTCAATGCCCCATCTATCCTATAGTTCAACAAATGAAGCAAGATGGAATGCATCAAATGTTTGGAAACCTCCATAAGGGAACAACTTCTACCAAGATGGATGAAGGCAAAGTCAGAACCATGCCAAATAAGTCCAAATCCAAAGTGACCACAAAGTGTTGCTACTCTTGTGAAGAAGAAGGTCATATCTCTAGTAACTGCCCCAAGAAGAGAGAAAGATTTCCCACCTTTGAGGTGAGGTATGAAGAGCATGAACTAGAAGAACTCTTATCTTTGGAGAGACCCAAAAAGAAGAAGAAAGACAAAACCCAGTTGCAATGTTACAATTGCAAAGAGATGGGACACTATGCCAGTGAATGCCCAGGAAAGGAGAAGAGCCAAGAAGACAAACAAAAGCTAGTGAAACCCAAGATGAGGAAGGATATTAGCCAAGTGATGTGCAAACACTGCAAAGAGTAAGGACATTATGCATCATATTGTCCAGAGAAGCCACCTCAAGACCTCAAACTTATCACATGTTCCAAATGCAAGGAGCTAGGCCACTATGCAAATTTCTGTCCAGGAAAGTTACCTCAAGATCCCAAGCAAGCCAATATGTAAACTAGTTGGAAAATTTTGAAGGGTGGTAGTACCCTAGTTGTTTGAACCTATTTGTAACCCTAGCCTCCCCAAATCTCGGGACGAGATTTATTTTAAGGGTGGTAGCCTGTCACATCCCAAGATTTTCCAAATCTTGTAATGTGAAAAATAAATGAATAAAATAAAACTTTGTTGATTTTCAGGGTGAGAAGAAACTTTTTGTTTCCAATTGGGAACTTTCAAACCTATTTGGATCAAATAAAATCCCAAAGGGATTTGAAAAGTTAAATAAACAAGAAACTTCAAAATATTTAAAATTACTATTTTGGATCTTTTAATAAAAGGATTTGGTTTTCAAAAGAAAAGGAGGATTTATAAATAAGTCTTATTTTATATAGCCAAATTAAACCTTGGCCAATATTTTGAAATAAATGCTTTGTTTTGATTAAAAATAGTAAAGGTTTATTTAAATAAAATAATAAGGATTTAATATCCAATTTTATTTAAGTAAAGGCTTTTCCCATTTTAAACAAACACTAAAACTTATTTATTTATTTTAAATAAGTTTTCCAAATATTTTATATTCTCAAATAAAACCTACTGAAGTGTTTTGGTTTTATTTTAGATTTCAAAATAAAGATTTTAATAAAACAAATCCTATATGGATTATTAACTAAGGTCCATTTTATTTAATTATTAATGGACCCTAAAATAAAATGTTATTTTATTTTTAAAAACAAGTTTTCCAAGTATCTTCTATTTTCAAATAAAACCTACTGATTTGGTTTTGAAAATATTTAGATTTCAAATGGAGTTGTTAAATAAATTAAAACCCATTTGATTTATTAACTAGTGTCCATTTTATTTAATTATAAATGGACTCTAAAATAAAAATATTATTTTATTTTGGATTTTGGTTTATGTTGTTAAACAGAACCAAATTCAAGTGCAAAGAGTGTTGAATGTTTGAATTGTTTGAATGTTTGAATGTTGTTTGGAATTTCAAAACAGAAAATAGTATTGGAAAAAGAAAAAGGTTTCAGACAGAAAAAAAAGTAGGATCTGGACTCAGCCCAACCAGCCGGCCCAACTAACCCAGCAACAGCCCACCACTCTCCCCAGCGAACCGTTCTTTTCTCACTCAGGAACTTACCCGCGCAGAGGATGACGACTGGACCCCACACTCACTCTCTCTCTCTCACCGACAACCAGGACCCACACACTGTTCATCGTCTCCACCCTGCGACCACTTCCTTCCCCCGTTTCTGCATTGATCTCGCGGGAGTAATTCTCGTCAATGCAGCGAGTAATGTCTGTCATCAATCACGCTCAGTAACTCGCCTGCGTTCCCTCTCTCTTTCCCCTCTCTCGCTCGACCCTCTCTGCCTCAGAGCTGTTCCAATTCGGAGCCACATCACCTCTCACTCCGGCGAGCTCCGCGGGAAATTCTGGCCACACCTCGCCGCCCCTCAACCTCCTCTGCACGCGAGCTTGTTCTACATCGCCTGGCGTACCTCCCAGCGTCAACTGCTTGGCCGCGGCCACACCAGACGCTCGGCTTCATCAACTTCTGAGCACCACCGACATCGCGACTACTCCGGCGAAACCTCCCTGGTAAGCCAGACCGCCCCGAACCCTCTCAATGACACTCCCTTACTCCCCATGCTCGTACGCATCTAATGCTCCCTTCCACTTGCCTCGGCGCAACCTGCAACTCCGTCCCCGACAACCTCCAGAGGCACCCGCCGCCCGCAGCAACTCCGGCAAGAAATTATCACTACCCTCGTACGCCCCCTGCTTCCCCGAGAGCACGTTGAGCATCAGCATCGTTCAGCGAACCAGGTGAGCACCCTCTCCCTCCTTCTCGCTTCCTGTAACGCCGACGACGCCACTGTCAAGCCGCCGCCGCCGCGCGTCATAGTCCAGCGCCGCCAGTTTCTGGTCGGGGCACTGAGAGCCGTTAGATCCAGATCAGAGCGATAGGATAGTTCACTTAAACGAAAGGGTATGCGATGATCTGAGCCGCACATGCCCCTTTTAATCCTGTGGTCTGTTTCGCTCGATCCACACGAATCGGTACTGCCCAATAAGAAACAGCCACGTGGCCTCTGTTTGATTTAAAAGACAGAAAACTTCTATTAGATTTCCAATTTTGTAAATTGCACAACTTTTAAACCACACGTCCAAATTTTGCAAACTTTATATCATTGGAATCATCAAACAAGCCCTAGCCAACCAAGCCATTTGTTTAGCAAAAAGCTTCTGTTAAAATTATTGATTTTGCAGAAACATTTGTATGCTTGTTAAGAGTGTAAAAATTGTTCAAAAATGATTTTGGGGATAAAATCTTTGGCAAATGGTGTGATTTGAACCTACTGACCATAGGAAACACTTTGTGGATTCAAAAATGTATTTGGTGAAACAAAATAATGATTCTTTGATTTAAAACCATTTCTAGTCAAATAGAAATGTGGTTTATTTATTAAAAATGGTTTTGGAAGAAAACCTTTGGAAAATGTTTTGTTTTAAACTCTCTGACCCCAAACACCAAGTTTTATGGTTTGAAAACATATTTGGTGAACCCTATAGATTATTGCCTTAGTAAAAATATTTTTACACCACATAAAATGATACTTTGTTTTGAAAATGGTTTAGGAAGTGAAACCTTTTGCAAATGACTTTGCCACTTTACAAAATGACCATTAGGTGTTTTCCAATGTTTATGACCCATTAGGAACCACTTTTTCAAACAAAACAAAGCTTGGCATGCTTGCATGCATTACTTTGACTTTGTCATTTTATGTGTTGTTTTGCTTGATTGGTAGATTGAGTTTGTGCCTTGCTTGATTGAATTGTAGTGACTTGAAGAGTGCGATTGTTGCAAGGACAAGGAGTGAACCTATACCCTCTACCAAAAAGGCAAGTGATGCTTCATACTTTTGTCCCATTACTTTCACTATGCATTAGTGATTTTCTCTAAGTAAAACTTGCATGGAATTTTGCTAAGTATAAACCTTGCTATAGAAATCCTAGTAGATGAAACCTTAGTAGAAATTCCTAAGTCAAGATACCTACTACTATCATGCTTAGCTTAGCTAATAGAAAACAAGGGTGGAAATATATTCATACCATGGAAAAATTTCTAAGTCTGAGGACTTGTGTTTTTGTTTAATAAAACAACTAAGTTAATGAATCACCTGGGTGGAATGGTAATTGCTTGGTGGATTTTGGTTGAGTGGTTCACAAGGCCCATGTTTATGGTTTACCTTGTGTATCTCACTTGTGGATGGCCACCCAGTAACAAAGAGATTTGAGATGTCAAATGTTGAGAAGCTTCAAGTGCAGCCACTTGGCATTATGGGCTCTGCCTGGATCATATAGGTTGCAAGAACTTAGCCATATGTACAGTTGGTGGTAGTGTTTGATAGGTTGGAGCGCGTCCATTTTGGTCTAAGGGAAGGCTTCTGAAAGATCTTGTCTTGGGAAACCAAGTCTTGTGGGGAAAGTGCACCACCTCTGCAGAGTGTAAAATCTAAGTACTTAGCCATGTCCCTGGTAAAGGACAATTTGAGCATCAAGACATGGAAGCAATCAAGAATCTCACCATTCAAATTTCTAAGTTAAAAACTTGTGGTTTGAACAAGGGTTAAAGGATCTTCAATCTTTGATTGAGAAAATTGTTTTGTCAAGCAAAAACTTAGTGTTTTCAAAATGATAAGGAAAAATCTATTTTGAGCAATGCAAACCTCAACTCCACTTAGCCAAATGCATATAGATGATAGACTCCACAATACTACCATAGTATCACTTGCCAATACAATTCAAATGTATTGACCCTTGTGGCTGTAACTTGTATGTTGCAGGTTTGATTGTTTTTAGTGAAGATTGATTGATTAGGATTACAAAGTCTACAACCAACATGTCTGCCTGTGGCACTTTGAAGATGAAGGACCCCATGCTTATAGATATTCTGCTGCAATGTAATGTAATAGCCAAATGAGCTATGTAAGATGTAATAAAATTATGTTATTCCTGGTTATAAAGTTATATTATGACCTTTGTTTCTTGATATTACATCTTAACTGTGGATGCTAGCTATTGATCCAGGGACTAGCATTGTAAACACAGGGGACTCCACCTTATATTGTTTAAAGGTTGGGACACTCCCTCTACAATTGGTGTCGGCGGGTGGAGTAACCAATATAGGCGCGTCTTGAGCCCGCGTAGCAAGAGGCCGCATGTTGCCCGAGTTGCTGCCGCCTAGGATGATCACCAGGAGTGGTCCCGTTTTGCCGTTGGTAAAGTAAGTGGAGATCGACTCCACCATTCCAGGAATGATCTCATTGAACCAGCTAGCCACCATGACATCGACCTTGCTAGCCACCTCTGCCTGGACCCTGGTTTCTACCTCGGGATGGACCGCAGCTTGGACGCGCTTCTTAAAGTTTCTTCCAAGTTGGCCACCTTCTCCAATAGAGCCGCATGCTCCTGGTCCTTCTTTGCCTGTAGTGAGTCCTTGGTGGTGGGCACGTCCTAGCCATAATCGACATGCTGGCGACCTCCTCCGGCGCCGTGGACACGGCCTCTTGCCGGCCTCTTCAACGGCGGATGCTCCTTCACGATGTTCAAGCCCCTGATAAAAGGTTTGTCCCACGGGACTTTGCCCGTCGACGTCTAGGACAAGGAGCCAAACTCGTTAGCTTCTTCCGCAAACTACAAGAAGTAGCATGAAGAATTTTAGAGATGGAGTTCTGGTGAGCAGTATGAAACTAGTAAGCCAGTAAAATTTCTTACCATTGCGTTCTCAACTTGCACCACCTTCGGGTCGGTGACCAAGACAACACCCTCCACCATTGTAGGGCTCGTGACAAGTTTCCCATCCATCTCTTTATGGTACTGGGACCTGACAAATGCCCTGAAGAGCGGGTCCTTGTACTTGGCCCAAGAGTTCTCGATGCCCTTCTATACGTAGGTATGTCCTCTTTCTGCCACTTGTCCGCCTTGCTTTCATAGCCACGACAACCGAGACGGTGGCGACTAATGTTCTTCTCCGCCAGCTCCTTTCTCTAGGCCGACTGATCCTTAGTGTAGGCTAGGTCCTCGTTTTCCAGGAAGCGAGTGTAGTCCTCGGGCGTAAGTCGCGGGAAGTGGCGCTTGATATCTTCCCATGGCTCATCGACAGCAATAATCCCCCTTAGCGTGGTCCTTCTTCTTATTTTTGTGTATGTTGCATCGTCTTCATCAGGTTCTTCCATCATCGGGTCTCCGACGAGTCCGTCAAAATCTTTCTCGTCAGCGACTCCATCCATTCCGATGAGGGCCCTTTTGCCTCTCCTAACAACGACATGGCTAGGCCTTGATGGGTCGGTAATGAAGAAGCATTGCTCGACGTGCTTAGCCAGTACCCAAGGCTCATTTTGCATGGTGGGTTTCTTAGTCTTGGATTTGTTGGGCATACGCGTGGTGGTGAAATACTCGTCTTCTTTTCTGACATCTGTAGCCCATCTGACATGGAACATCGGTAGCTTATCCCCGACATAGTCGAGCTCCCAAATTTCCTCGATCCTTCCATAGTATCTTTTCTTCTCTTCACCCGTGTAATATTCCATCGTCACACCCGAGTTCTGATTGTCGCTTCTTTTGTCTCTCTCCTTCGTGTAGAATGTGTAACCGCTAATGTCGTATGCTTGATAAGTCATGAGGTTTGGCGCGGGCCCATAACACAAGGCCACTGTGATTCTGTCTATGACGCTTGTCATTGGTGGGGGATTGGCATCAATCTAGTCTTTGAACCAGCACGCGAAAGAGGAATTGTGCGCTCTAAATACCTCTTATTTTGTCATTGGCCCATTAGTTCTCGATCATGGTTTTGTGCTTTTCCACACAAGGCGTGACATCATGCATGTGTTGTAGCGCTACTAAGTGGGCCCTATCAAAGTCGGCTCTCCTATCACACTGATCCACGTCCATTTCCTTCTTTCCGGTGCGGTGGCCTACTCCCTCGAACCTGCCGAGGTTCTTGTTCATGGGCAAACCAATCGGACGTGGGTTTTCCTCGTTAAGATAATTCTTTTAGAAAGAGACACACTCCTCGGTGAGAAAGCCCTAGACGATGCTTCCATATGGATGTGCCTTGTTATGGACGTATCCTTTGATGATTCCGTTCATTCTTTCTAATGCCATCATGTTGTGAAGGAACGGAGGCCCGAGATCCTCGATATCGTCCACTATATGCAACAGTAGGTGGACCATGATGTCGAAGCAGAAGTTACAAAGGCTAGTCAGCGTTGCATGGACGTGTGGTTCCATGATCCCTCGGATTGCAACCAGAAGTATCCACGTCATCATGATGTGACAGTCATGAGAGTTCATCCCACTGAAGATTCCTTTCGCCAGGTCCAGCCATCTACGTATCAGCCCCATGTAGCCTAAGGGATACTTGGTTCCGAGGAGGCAACCGATCATCTATTCGAGCTCGTTAGGATATAGCGTGAAGCAGGAGCGGCGCGGGGTTTCACTCTTCTTCGCCTTTTTCCCTTAGGATCTTCCGTCTCCTCCTCAACCGGCTTCTTCCCCGCCATTTTGCACTTGTGATCATTTGCCTCCTCCTCAACCATAGAAGAAGACGGGGGGTGAAGCTCTTCTCTCATATTCAGGGCCTTTAGGTTGTGTCTTGCTTTCGTCCCGTCTTTGGTCCTATCCGGCATGTTGAGTAGAGTGCCAAGCAAGCTTTCGCACACGTTCTTTGTGATATGCATGACATCAAGGCTATGAGGCGTATCGAGGATCTTCCAGTACGACAAGTCCCAAAACACATACCTCCTTTTCCATACCCCCATGAGCGGGCCATGTTCCTTCTCCTTCTTCTTATCTCCTCTCTTCCGCTTATAATTCTTTATCTTACCCGGCGGAGGGCAGTGTTTCCAGATTTTCAACAAAGCATCGATCTCCTCGCTGCTGCGCTTAGGCGGAGGTACTTCAAGCTCATCCTTGCCATTGAACAAATCTCCATGCTTCCTCCACGGGTCATTCTCCAATAGCCACATCCGAGTCCTCATGTAGATGGTTTTCGAAGAACCGGGATCCTTACCAAGCTGAAGAAACAATGTCCTTTCCATGCACCTCACACAAGCCTTGTGTCCATGGCACACCTGGCACGTGATATATCCGTATCTGAGATAGTCCTGCACCGTCATGATCAGCGCTTATTTCAGATGGAAAGTTTGTTGGAGTTGAGCGTCCCATGTTTCTACCCCTTCGTCCCACAAGATGGCTAGCTCCTCCTTCAATAGCTCAAGATACATGTTGATATCGCTCCCTGTCAACACCCGGATTTTTAATCCAGATGCCTATTATGCCATACATCACAATCCCAGGATTACCATTTTTGCGATACATAACAAATTGGTACCATAGTTCATCATCCATTACAAACCATAATAAAGGTCTTACAAATAAAGGATCTCATGATCTAGTCGAAGCTCCATCTTCAGGGTCACAGGCAATGCTGACGATGGGAGATGATCCTAGTTGTCATAGACTTCCTGCTATCCATCATCCTGGTAGTCATCCTCATAGTCTGGCCATAGGAATAGCCAGGGACAAAGCCATGAGTACTCTTTAAGTACTCGCAAACTATCACTAACAAGTAAAGTAGTTCGATTAGGAATCCTACGCTCTAGGTTTATTTGCAAAAAGCCAGGTTTATATCTAATTGAGTTTAGAAGTAAAGAAAACTAGCTTAATGTTTTACAAAACCTAACTGGGAACTTAGTTTTCATGTTCACAACCCCGTTGTGGTCAAGTCAAAGTCATAATTCATTTCACAAGTCATTTTGAGAACATCTGACGACGGAACAGTATGGCCACTCCAACTGTCCATGACTGTAAACGCGGCTATTCGAATAGTTTGACACTCTATAGAGGTGATACACTTTCACCACAACATTCGATACATCCGTCAGGGACAACGCTGAATCATCATACTTAGTATGCAGATAATCAATCCTAACCTTTCAATCACACCCTAGTATAGGCACCTCCCCTATGATTTTGGCCTCCCAACCATGACCATCTCTCATCTTGGGAACTGCATAGGTGGACATTCATCACGAGGTAGCCTCATCTCAAACCTCTTCCCCAAGGGAACCGATACTAAGACATATAAACTTCCAGTCAAGCCCTACCCAAATTCGGGTATTGTGGTTGTACGGTAAAATTGGATTGTTATCGCATCCAAACCAAACCATCAGTTTTTATAAAGGGCTAAGGCTCATGCCTCAATATTTTCATCATCAAATCATCTTGTGTTCATAACACATGTCAACACATTTCAATAGAATGAATCTTCATTCCAAGGTTTTCATAATACTTTTCACCAAGTATTCCCATCTAAAGTGATCAACGTTTATGCTTAGCACTAGCCACTAAAGTTGAGGGTATTCACTAATGAGGGGTGCTAATCAAGTGTGACTATCCAAAACTAGTCTCATGCCTTAGTATGACATCTAGTTCTAACTATTTAGGCCTAGTTTTATGCTCTTTATGCTATCTATACTATTTGTAGAGGTCCAAACCTTTAATAAGGTAGAGATCCCTGTGTTTACAATGCTAGTCCCTGGATCAATAGCTAGCATCCACAGTTAAGATGTAATATCAAGAAACAAAGGTCATAATGCAACTTTATAACCAGGAATAAGTAATTCATTACATCTTACATAGCTCATTTGGCTATCTCATTACAATGCAGCAGAAATAACTATATAGCATGGAGTCCTTCATCTTCAAAGTGCCACAGGCAATCATGTTGTTTTTAGACTTGTAATCCTAATCAACACACTTCACTAACATCAAACAAACCTGCAACATAATAAGTTACATCCACAAGGGTCAATGCATTTGAATTGTATTGGCAAGTGATACTATGGTAGTATAGTGGTATGTATCATCTATATGCATTTGGATAAGTGGAGCTTAGGCTTGCTTTGCTCAAAATAGGTTTTTCCTTATCATTTGAAAACACTAAGTTTTTGTTTGTCACAATCACCCAAGGCATCTACCAATCAAAGATTGAAGATCCTTTAACCCTTGTTCAACCACAAGTTTTTAACTTAGAAATTGGGATGAGGAGATTCTTGATAGCTTCCATGCCTTGATGCTCAAATTGTCCATTGCCGGGGACATGACTAAGTACTTAGATTTTTCCTTCTGCAGAAGTGGTGCACTTTCCCCACAAGACTCGACATGCATCGAGACAAGATCTTTCAGAAGCCTTCCCTTAGACCAAAATGGACACGCTCCAAACCTATCATCCCCTACCACCAATTGTCCATTTGGCTAAGTTATTGCAACCTATATGATCCAGGCAGAGCCCATAATGCCAAGTGGTTGCACTTGAAGCTTCACAACATTTGACATCTCAAATCTCTTTGTTCCTGGGTGGCATTCCACAAGTGAGATACATAAGGTTCACCAGTCCCCTGGCCTTGTGTAACCACTCAACAAAAATCCATCCAAGCAATACCATTCCACCCAGGTGATTCATTCACATAGTTGTTTTATTAAACAAAACACAAGTCTTTGACTTAGAAATATTCCATAGCATGAATATAATCCACCCTTGTTTTCTAATAGCTAGGCTAAGCATGATAGTAGTAGGAATTTTAACTTAGGAAAATTCTACTAAGGTTTCATCTACTAGGATTTCCCATGGTATAGTTTATACTTAGAAAATTCCATGCAAGTCCTACTTAGAAATATCACTAATGCATAGTGAAAATATTAGGACAAAAGTATAAGCACCAATTGCCTTTTTGGTAGAGAATATAAGTTCACTCCTTGATCTTGCAATAGTCACACTTCTTAAAATTTCACTACAATTCAATCAAGGCACAAATTCAATCTACCATTCAAGCAATTCATCACATAGAATAATAAAAACAAAGCAATGCATGCAAACATGCCAAAGATTGTTTTATTTGGAAAAGTGGTTTCTATTAGGCTATAAACATTATAAAACATCTATTGGTCATTTATAAAAGTGGCAAAACCATTTGATATTAAGTTAGTCAAAAATGGCCACTTTAAATCATTTTTGTTTTGCTAGAATTGATTTAAATCAAGGTAGTAATTTCTAGTGTTTGCCAAATATATTTTTAAACACAAATGTTAGTGGTTTAAGGTCAAGTATTTAATATTAAAACCATTTGCAAAAGGTTTTACCTATAAACCATTTTTATACCAAAGCAATATTTTATTTCATTAGAAATGTCTTTAAACAAAGTAATAATTTTATAGGGTTCACCAAATATATTTTTAAATCCTAAAACTTTGTGTTTAGGGTCAGAGAGTTTAAATCAAATAATTTCCAAAGGTTTTACTCAGTAATCATTTTTAAACCATAATCAACAATTTTTATTTAGCTAGAAATGCTTTAATTCAAAGGAATATTTCCTAAGTGTCACATAATATATTTTTAAATCCAAAAGTTGGTTTATATGGTAAGTAGGTTCAAAACAAACCATTTACAAAATATTTTACCCTAAAAACATTCCTAGAATAACTTTTATATTCAAAATATGCCTACATAAGTTTCTGCAAATACAACCAATTTTCCAGAAGCAATTTACTAAACAAAGTACATGGTTGGAAAGTACTCTTCTTGCTGATTCCATTGATATAAAATTTGCAAAATTTGGACGTGTGGATCAAAAGTTATGAATTTTGCAAGTTTAAACATCTAATAGATATGTTTCTGTCTATTTAAAACAACACAGTGCCACGCGTCTAATTCTGATTGGGCGATACCGATTCGGCAGGATCGATCAACATGGAGCATTGTATTTAAAGTGGATCGTGCGTCACAGATGAGCGTACCGGTTCGATTTAAGTGAATCTATCCTACTCGTTGGATCCAGATCTAACGGTCCTGAGTGGCTTGACCAAACTCTAGCGACGCTCGACGGCGGTTGGCGGCGGCGACGCTCGGCTAACGGCGGTTCCAGCGATACAGGAAGAAAGAGAGGGAGAGAGATAGATCACAATGATCACAGTGCGTTGCTGGTGCTCAACTTGCTCCCAGGAAGGCAGGGGGCGCTTGGAGTTAACGACAATTTCTCGCCGGAGAAGCTTCTAGCGGCGGTGTGCTCGGGCTGTCGTCGTTGGCGACGTTTCAGACCATGCTAACACAAGACAAAGGTTGCATTAGCTGCACACGAGGTTGGTGATCAAGCGTGTATCAACGAGAGGGAGAGGGGAAGACGGGGCTTACGGGGAGATGTCACCGGAATCGAACCAGGTGGCGGCGGGGTACTATCGATGTTGTTGCGGAGCTTCTGGGGTTTGCGCGCGCGAGTGGGAGACACTGGCAGGTGCGTCTGAGGCTGGAGATCAAGATCGTAGAAACTGGGAGGCAAGAGGAGGCGAGGTCTGGCCTGAATTCGCCGGGAAGCTCGTCGGGGTCAGAGGGAGTTGAGGTTGAAATTCGAGCAGCCTAGTGGCTCTTTGGCGACGGGGTGTGAGGGAAATGGAAGAGGGGGAGGAGGCGTTTAGTAGGGCGTGATCACGGTGAGTAACGGCCTCGGTGTTAAGGCGAATTAAAGCTGTGAAAATCAAGCCAGAAACCGGCAAGGGAGGGAGGAATTGGTCGTGGCGGGTGAGGAAGACGGTCTGGCAGGTGGGGTTCAGTGGTCAGCGAGAGAGAGAGTGTGCGCGTGGGGTCGGGGAGTCGGTGACTGCGCGGGGTGAATTGCTGAGTGATAAAACACTTTGCTCGGGGTGGGTTAGTTAGGCCGCGAGTTGGGCCTGGTTAGTGGGTTGGGTAGTTTCCCTTTTTTATTCTGAAACCTTTTTCTTTTTCCATTTTCATTTTATGTTTTGAATTTGTTTAATAATTTCAAACAACCATTTCAATTCACATCTTTACCAAACTTTCAGTAAGTTTTAATGTTGTTTAAACATGTATTTTAAATACCATTTTAGGAATAATTCTTTTATTCTTTATGGTTTATATTTTTTTAAATGGGCACTTGTCTTTTATTCAAATAAGTTTTTATTTAAATTTTCAAACTCTTATTTGAATCTTATTTTTTTACCAAACCTTTTAAATAGGTTTTATTTAGTGCAGATAATTCACTTTGAATTATTAGAAATATTTTTAATATTTTTTATTAATCATTTAAATTGAGCATTTGTCTTCATTCAAATAAAATCCAATATGGTTTTAAATTCATATAAATTCTTATTCAAATGATTCTTTTATTCCTTTTAAGTTAATTAAATAAATTGTATTCCCACCTTGGGAAAATCCACTTTATTATTTTACCATGATTTAATTAATCATTTCTATTAGGGATTTTATCTTTATTAAATTTAATTAGAATAGGGTTTAATCCCATATACTTTTATTTGCTTATTCTTTATCCATTTATTTTATTTGGATTTGGATTATCTTTGTTTGATTATGGATTTGGCCAAGATTTAATTTGGCTTTTAAATATTCCCTATTTATTATTTCTTTCTTTATCTTATAAAATCCATATCTTTTTATTTATAGATCCAAACTTGGTGATTCCAATTTGTAAATTTTTATTTGATAATTGTTTACCTTTTCAAATCCTTTTAGGATTAATTTAATCACAATCTATTATGGATTTTAGATAGGAGCTTGATTAGCTTTGGAAATTATTTCCTTTCATCTTATTAAATTCATAAGTTTTTATCCATGGTTCCAAATTAAGTGAAACCAATTTCTATGGTTTTATAATATTTTTATTTGTCATTCTTGATTATTTATAAATGTTTGTTGACCAATTTTTATATGGATCAAATCCATAGGCTTAGAGTAATCTTTGGAAATGATTTTCTTCCTTTAGGGTTTTAGAGTTTTGGTTTAACTTCTCCAAGTGTTTAAATTTCAAAACACATTATTGATGAATGCATTTCTCTTGATTGAAATTTGTTGGATTCCATTTTATTCAAAGTTTGTTCAAGATGGGTTAATGTTTCCATTTGGAATCAAAAAGTTTCTTTTCACCCTAAATTTCAACAATTATTTATTTTATTTATTTTTCACATTACAAAATTTGGAAAATTTTGGGATGTGACACTATCTTTCCAAAACTCACAAATCACTAACTAAACGTAATAAAAAACTTTGGTAAAAATAAAAGAATAAAGCTTGCAAGTATAACTGGGATTTGGAATGATCAAGGTTGCATAACCAGAGCATGCCTAATGCATCTTACATGGGTTAACTTGTAGTGTGGGGCTTGCAAGTATTAGGATGCATAGGTAACATGCAAGTGGTAGCTTGCCTTGATTGGTGCAGTGGTTGAAGTTTTCTTCTTCTTCGTAGTACTCCTCCTCGTAGCATTGGTCGGTACTAGCGTCTATAAATACATACGAGGTACACAATCACCAAACAATACTTAACTATCTCTATTTGGCACACAAAGTTTCACACTAGATGATCTAGCATCATCACAATCATCACATGAAATAAAGACCTAGTCTTGTTTATTTTATTTTGGAAAAGTAATTTCTACTCATTGAAGATTTAATATTCTCCAATTAAAATATGGGATCATGTTGACACATGTCATCACCACATATTCTAATACTTGGGAATGTGATTTAAAGTGGTGGTCATATTTTATAAAGTTTAAAATCACTATTTTATACAATTAAAGTGACTAGAAATGCCTATATAGCATTCCTTTAGTACTAGTCCAAGATCACTGCATGTAAACCTAAATGTTTTTACATATTCAGTTAGATCTTATCAAATGTGATTTTTGAGAGTTGCAATCAACTCAAAAGCATTTATGGTTGATTTTTGAAAAATGTTTGAATGTGGAAAAGTCTCTGTCTTGTTATTTTTACTATAGATGATCTATAATTTTAAATGGTTTGAATCCAATGGGCTTGGATAGATAATTTCAGTACCTTTCTAGCAAATTTGGAATCATGGAATTTGGTTCAATACATCTCCTTGAATTGATTTTTGAATCTACTGACAGAACTAAGGTTTTAATAAAATGGAAAATCTCTATTTGAATTACTGGGCTACGCGCGGGAAAAGAAATGGGCCGGCCCAGCTGCACAGCACGCGTGCAGCGGGCTGCTAACAGGGGGGTCCCAAGCATCAGCGGCTCTATTTAAGTGAAGAGGTAAGTTTCAATCTGAGCCGTGCGATTAGACTAGGATCTACGGCTGTGGTGCGTCGTCTCCGTCGAACAACTCCGACGAGACCGAACCCTAACAGCGACGGTGGGGATACGCGGTGGCTCACCTGGGCTCCAGCTAGGGTCACAGATGGGGGCGAATGACATTGTCGATGACGATGGTTCGAACAGTTGTCGCGGCGGCTCCTAGGATGGCTCCAATCAACGGCTCCTCTCCTCCTCTACAGCGGCGGACTCTGGTGAAATTCCGGTGCGCTGGTGCTCGCCTTGCTTCGGGGAAAGGTGTGGGGTGGTTCTAAGAGAGAGGGAAGTGAGATGCTGTGAAGTATTGAGGCGGGGGTGGCTTCTATTTATACACCGGCGAGAGGAGCAGTGCGGCATGGACAGGGCTCGTCGGTGACAATGATACATCGAGCTACGGGCATGGCGATGGGTGTAGGACGGTGCGGTGTTTCCTGGCGATCATCACTGGTTTAATGGCGCAGCAAGGGGTGGTCGAGAATGGTTAGGCGCGGTCCATGCTCTACGCAGGAACAACGGTGTTCGAGACGGTGTACAGGTGCTTCGTGTCACGCGGCGGCGAACGGTCGTGTCTGGGAGGTAACTAGGGTCATGGCGAGTGTAGTTATGCATGGTGAGGGTGAGGCACGGCGTGTGCGAGCGTGTCAGCTGCGGTGTTCTCGTGCGCTCTCGGCATGGCAGACACAGAAATGGGCGCGGAGTTCCTCGGTGGTCCATGGCTTGGCTGATCTCGAGGGGTGGACATGGACTGGTGGTGGACGTTGGCCTGCCTCCTAGACATCATGGACGGGCGTGGCGCTTCCTGCTGCGGGCTATCCATGGTTGCCGGCAATGGTGGCTCGGTGGTGCGGCACTGGTGCAAGCAGTGAAGGGGGTGGGCTAGTTCAATGCATTGGTGGGCATTGGGGGAGACAAGGGCTAGTAGTGGCGAAAAGTAGTGGACAAGGCATTGATCAAGAATACTAGAAGTTAGGCAAGTTTGATCTGTGCTCACCATGTGTTTGATGAAATGGCCGCATGAATTCAACATTTGAATTTTTGGATGAATTTTGGTGAGTGCTCTGGTCACATGCTTGGTATTCTCTGGTTTCTTGGGTTTGGCAAGGTAAAGTGGTTTGGTTGGTTTTTGAGAAATGGTGATCTTAGTACCTATTAAGGATTCAATTTTGAATTGTCCTTTAAATAGATTTGGAATTTGTTTCTGTTGGTTTGTAAGGTGGGCTTGGGTTCACTTTTACTTGGTATAGCAAGGGGTGAAAAGAATTGGATTTGTTTCTGTTATAAATCTTTGACTAGGAACACCCAAAGTGGTCTAATGAACAAGTTTGGCCAAAATGACCATTTGCTCATATTTCTTATTTTTTGATTTTCTCTTCATTTTATTTTGCTTGGAAATGATCTAGATGATATTGTTTTCATCTTTAAACCAATCCTTAAAATTCATAGCAATCAAACATGGCAATTGCACTCATTCATGCATTAATCACTCACACACATGCATTCATATTAATTTTAATAATAATTTTTTTGTTAACCTTAAACTTGGGTGATTAGAAGTTGATAATCTTGTTTAATATTTTTGAGGTGTTACAAACCTTCCCTCCTTAAACAAAATATCGTCTCGAGATTTAAGAAAAAGAAAACTAGGAACTAAAGAGATCTGGAAACTCAATCCTAATGTAATCTTATCTTTCCCAAGTAGCTTCTTCTTCAGTATGGTTACTCCACTAGGTGTTGAGAAACTTGATACTCCGGGTTCTGGTTGTTCTGAAGACTTCTTCCAAAATACGAATGGGTATTTCAGGATATGTTAGGTCCTTGTTGATCTATATGGTTTGGCGATCAATATTCTTGAAAACTTCGGTCTTCTCTAGGACTTCTAGGCATTTATGAAGTAATGAGATATGAAACACATCATGCACTGCTGACATCTCCTCCGGCAGTTCCAGTTGATATGATACTTCTCCTCGGCAATTCAAAATCTTGAAGGGTCCAATATTTCTAGGGGCAAGCTTCCCTTTAAGTTGGAAACTTTGCATTCCTTTCAAGGGGATACTTTGAGATACACAAAATCTCCGATAGCGAAGGCTAGATCTCGACGTCTCTTGCTGGCACAATTCTTCTGTCTGGATTGGGCGGTCTTGAGGTGCTCACAGATCTTGTGAACTTTCTCTTTGGCTTCTCTTAGGATGTCGGGTCCGAAAATCTGACTCTGTCCTACTTGCGTCCAATTCAATGGGGTATGGCACTTCCTTCCAGACATAAACTCAAATGGGGACATTTGCAAACTGGCTTCGTAACTGTTTTTGTATGAGAATTCTACGAAAGGCAGACAATACTCCCATTTAGATCCATATTCCAACACACAAGCTCTCAAAATATCTCCGAGTATCTGGTTTACTTGTTCCGTTTGTCCATCAGTCTGCGGGTGATAAGCTGTGCTGAAATCCAGTCTGGTTCCTAATCCTTCTTGGACTTTCTTCCAAAATCTCGGGGTAAACTGGGTTCCTCGATCCGACAGAATGTTCTTGGGGATTCCATGCAAACTGATTATCCTAGCAATGTACAACTTTGCTAGCTTCGAGCTCTGATAAGTGGCCTTGACCGGTAAAAAATGAGCTACTTTAGACAGTCTATCCACTATGACCCATATAGAGTCATTTCCCCTACTAGATATAGGTAAACCGGTGATAAAATCCTTTCCTACAGAATCCCATTTCCATTCCGAAATCTCCAAAGGTTGCAAAAGTCCTGCGGGTCTCTGATATCCCGATTTGACTCTCTGACAGATATAACATTTGGCTATGTAGCTTCTGATTTCTCTCTTCATCTTGTGCCACCAAAATTGCTCCTTCAAATCCTAATACATCTTCGTTCCTCCAGGGTGGATAGAATAAAGAGTATCATGGACTTCTTGCAAAATAGCTTGTTTCAACTCTAAGTCTGCTGGTACACAGATTAGTCCTTTGTATCACAAAACTCCTTCTTCATCTTTGGTGAATCTAGGTACCTTCCCTATACCGATACGATGTTTGATTCCATCGATACTAGCATTTCCTTTCTGCGCCTCCTTGATCTGATTGACCAAAGTGGGTTGAAGTTCTATGCTAGCCAAAAATCCTCCACTCACTAGCTCCATTCTGAAATTTTCCATCTCCTCATGCAAACTTGGCTGGGCTTCTTTTATCACATTGGCAATCTGCTAAGAGCAACTGCTACCACATTGGCTTTGCCGGGTGAATTTCAAGGTCATAATCCTCTATTAACTCTATCCATATCATTTGCCTCATATTTAGCTCCTTCTGGGTGAAAATATACTTCAGACTCTTGTGATCCGAATAAATCTCACAGCGGTTACCCATGAGGTAATGACGCCATGTCTTCAAGGCTAAAACTACGACTGTTAGTTCAAGGTCATGGGTAGGGTAATTTTGCTCATGTTGCTTCAGTTGTCGGGATATATAGGATATGACTTTGCCTTATTGCATCAACACACATCCGAGAACAACCTTGGATGCGTCACAATACACATCAAAAGGCTTCTTGATATCCGACATAATCAAGATTGGGGCTAAGATCAATCTCTTCTTGAGCTCTTGAAAACTTGCTTCACATTTGTCCGTCCATTCAAACTTCTTATCTTTCTTCAACAACTGGGTCATGGGTCTCACGATGCTCGAGAATCCTTCTATGAACTTGCGGTAATATCCCGCTAATCTGAGAAATGCGCGAACTTGGGTTTGAGTGGTTGGGGCTTGCCATTCTTCAACATCCTTAATCTTGGCGGGATCGACAACAATTCCTCCTGCCGACACGATATGTCCTAGGAATCCTACTTCCTTTAACCAGAACTCACATTTGCTAAACTTGGCATACAACTGATGCTCTCTAAGGGTTTCAAGGATGGTCCTTAGGTGCATCTCATGGTCTTCTTCTGATTTGGAATAGATCAGAATATCATCGATAAAAACAACGACAAAATTATCCAGGAAGTTCATAAAAATATTATTCATGAGGTTCATGAAATAAGCGGGGGCATTGGTTAATCCAAAAGACATGACAGTGTACTCATACAATCCATATCTGGTGGTTACTGTAGTCTTTGGAATATCCGTTGCGCGAATCTTGAGTTGATGATAACCACTTCTAAGGTCAATCTTAGAAAACACTTTGGCACCGGTCAACTGGTCAAACAGATCTTCTATATTCGGTAGTGGGTACTTGTTCTTAATGGTGACATCATTCAGCTTCTGATAATCCGTGCACAAACGGTTACCTCCATCTTTCTTATCCACAAACAAAATAGGTGATCTCCATGGCGACACACTTGGTTGCATCAAACCTGTCTCCAGCATAGCATCCAGTTGATTCTTTAGCTCCACTAATTCAGACGGGTTCATCCTATAAGGTCTCTGAGCTATGGGTCCAGTTCCATGGATTACTTCAATTATAAACTCGATATCTCGATCTGGGGGCATACCGGGCAATTCATCTAGGAATACGTCGGGGTATTCACAGACTACTCTGACTTGGTCAATGGTTGGTTGGGCTAGACTCTTGTTGCACTTGAATTGACGGGGCAAAGTCTCAGATACATGCTCTACTGATACTCCAGTGGTACTAGTCATGGTTATGGCTTCTTGGCACAGTCGATTAATCCTTTATGTTTCGACATCCAATCCATTCCTAGTACTACTTCCAAACCTTTGATTCCAAGTACTATTAGATTAGCATAAAAATCTATCCCATGGATTCTGATAGGTACGGCCTTGCAAATTTGTCTAGCTTTGGTGGTTGAACCAGGTATTTGAACTACCATAACATGCTTCAATTTTGTTGGTTGAATCTTACTAGTGCATGCAAATTCTTCTGTAACAAACGAGTGCGATGCTCCAGAATCAAAAAACACTCTTGCAAGTACTGACTTAACAGAAAACATATCCAACACGACATCTGGTGCTTCCTGTGCTTCTTCAGCATTCATGTGAAATAGACGGACATTGCGGTTGAGTGAGTTCCCTGGGGCAAATATCCTTCCAGGCTGAACACGGCCCTGATGCTGAGCTGGTGCATTCACATTGGTGGCTGCTGCAAGCTTCTTGGTGCACTCGTTGGAGTAGTGACCCTTGACTCCGCATTTAAAACAAGTAATTAGAGACTTATCTTTTCCTGCAACAGGCACGACATAGCTTCCAGTCCTTGGGGCAGTGTTATTGTTGTTGGTGTTGTTGTTGTACTTGGGCGGTGCACGATTGAAATTGTTGGAGTTGCCGGGGTTGTTGTTGTGGTTTTGTTCGGGCCTTTGGTTTCCTCCTCCACGGTTGGGATAGTTCGGACGGGACATAGGGGGTAAGGATGGGATTTGGTTAACCATTTACTTTTCGGACTCGAACCTATTTAACCATTTCATGTAAAAGGTAAAAAGGATTAACCATTAGGTTACTAGGTTAGAAATGGTTAACCAATGGTTATTAAGGTTCGAAGCTTTTTAAAACTGGTAGCTCAGCCCGCTCGGTGCAAATTAAAAATTGGCATAACCTTTGTTAAAAATCAATAATTTACAATTATATTCATAATTTTACAATCATATGATATAAAATATGCATGAGTAGGCAATAATAAAATAGTGGTCTAAGAAACGTTCATTTCTTGTTGCCATTAGAGTACTATAAAGAGATGGCATATGAAATAATTTTGACATTTCTATTTGTCATGGAACAGGATGAGCTGATGTAGATAATTTTAGTAGTATTTCGATCATGAAATGTACATGGGGATAATTTGAGATATAGAGAATTTGAGTAGATAATATGATCAGTGTACTTCACTACTACTCTGTCCATTGCATTGTTGTTGATTGATACTAGTACTACTACACGTGTATTTCCCTTAACTTTTAGATCTGTTCATGATTCAGAAATGAAAATGAAGCTGCTTTTAAATCCTCAAAAACTGATCTAGCTGAGTGGTCATCAGAAATTTAGAAGCAAGCTAGACAAGAGCCAAGAATTGAGCCAGAACTAACTAACACAAGCAGCAACGAGTACAACATGCCAGCTGCACCCGGCTCTGACCTCTCTTTAGCTGCAGACGCGGGTATACTCTGCAGCCTACTCTTTGTAGTACTCTCAGTTGGGGTAGAAAGGAGCGATGCTGTGATGGCTATAGCCTGTAGCCTGTAGGTTCACGTGAGGTTAACCTTTGATATATTTGGATCGAACCTAAAGAACCTAATCGGTTTTGAGGTTAACCACATGGACCATTGGGCTCTTATTTAGGTTAGGTTAACCTAACCAATGGATAAAGGGTAACCAAGTCCCAATTTTAATAGGGGGTCTATTGTTTCTCGGGGCATATCCTGTAGACGGGTTAGGGCGATACTTCGGGGTATGGTGGGATCCTAGTTGATGCATCATTCAACGCTTGCGATTCTCGTTGGCTTGGTTGATCTTGCCTTCCATCTGGATTGCAGAATCCACTAAGGCTTTAAGGTCAGCGAAGGGAATGTTGACCAGCATTGTCTGCATCTCATCATGCAGACTGTTCAAGAATCTCTCCTTCTTCTTGGCTTCAGTACTAATCTCATCAGGGGCATACCTACACAGAGACATAAATATGTCACGGTACTCTACCACGGTCATCCTTCCCTGCTTCAGCTCCTTGAATTCATCCCTCATCCACAGAATCAAACCTGGTGGCACATGGGTTCGGCTGAACTTGAGTTTGAATTCATCCCAAGCCATCATATGTCCTCCATTCATGGTGCGAATGCTATTCCACCAAGCTCTTGCATCACCTTCCATATAATGGGTGGAAAACAGTACTTTCTCATTGGCCTCCACTCTTGCGACTTCTAAGTTGTTCTCCATGGTCTGCAGCCAGTCATCAGCATCTAGTGGCTCTTCAGACTTACTAAATATGGGTGGATTGGGGTTCTGAAAGTTCTTGAGCTTGGATCCATGGTTGTCCGGGTTTCCATGGCCTTGATTATTATGGGCCATCTGAGCTATCTATTGATGGGTGGCTAAATGAGCTTGACGTTCAGCTCTTCCAGCTTCACGGTAAGAAACCAAGATTTGCAAGATTTTCAGCATTAGGTCTTGAGATGAACTGCTCCCTCCGCGAGGCATCTAAAGATTGAGATAGATCATGAGACAAGAGGAAACTTTCTAAGGTTCATGGATTTGTTTTTGAAAATCGTTTAACCTTTGAGTTTGACTCTGGTTTTTCCAACTAGCAACTTGCTTTTCATTCATTAATTCATAGCACCCAATACAATCACACACCACACTAGGGTAACAGATGGTTTTAGGAACCATTCTGTGAAGCTACGATATAGTGGGACCGGATACAACTCACACCTACGATAGTGCTCAAGTTCTACTGGTCATCAGAACCGGTGGCTTCGTCATCATCAATGAAGGCGGAATCATCATCAATGCGGAAGTCCATGTCGAGGTCCTCTAGGTAGTCATCATCATCACTGGGGTAGGAATAGGGATCTCCACGGATATCTTCCCCTTTGTTCTCCCTCTCCTCAACCTGCATGTCCTGCTCATGGATGGTCTCCTCCAAGTCTGACACTTTGTGATGAAGGCGGGCAATGATGCTATCCTTCTTGTCACGCAGACGGTGAAGTGACTTGTGCTCCTTCACGAGGATGGCAAGGGTCTGGTCCTTCTTGACTGCAATGACATAGTTGTGGTTGGCCTAGGCGCCGGCATTGTCCAACTCCTTCTGCCTGTCATACAGCATGAAGTCGAGATGATCCACTCGATGCATCAGCTCCAGATGGCCTTGTACTTCCAATTTCTGTCCCATAGCATCACGCCCGGCATAGTAAGCAAACCGAGTGCCATTGATCTGGTTGATGCTTTGCCCACACATACGGGCAAGAGCCTCCTTCATAGCCCTGGCGATTCCGTCTAACTAGTTGTTCTCCCTCAAGCTGAATTGGATCCCCTCTGAGGTGGGTGCCTCCATCTTGCCTCTGAGATTTTCAACTATCAGCCATTGTAGTTATCCTCCTTGCTGATCATTGAGCTATGCTCCGAAGAACTCGGGGTGCGGACACTCAAGAAGTTCCGAGAGTTGTCTTAAGTCACGCTCGAAGATGAGCTCTCCTGCGTTGCCAAACTGGTAGAACTTGGTATACTTGACTTCCATCTATAAGAATGTAGGATGAGTAAGTTAGTGAGGTGATCAAGTGTGTCAAATTTTATGTAGGATTGCAAGAATTTTTGAGGAACATAAATTTTCTTGAAAGAATCTTAGTGATAAGAAAGATAATAGGTTTTCATAAATACTCACTTATTTCATTTTGAAACTAAGTTTTTGATTCAAGCGTCCATTCTAACTAGGTTATCCTATGGTCAGGATGGCCTTGATACCAACTTGTCAACACTCGGATTTTTAATCCCAGATGCCTGTTATACCATACATCGCAATCCCAGGATTACCATTTTTCTGAGACATAACAGATTGGTACCATAGTTCATCATCCATTAGAAACCATAATAAAGGTCTTACAAATATAGGATCTCATGATCAGTCTTAATATAATTAACAAAGCGGAATAATACTAATAGTAGCATGGTCGAAGCTCCATCTTCAGGGTCAAAGGCAATGCTGACGATGGGAGATGATCCTAGTTGTCATAGAATTCCTGCTGTCCATCATCCTGGTAGTCCTCCTGTCACATCCCAAGATTTTCCAAATCTTGTAATGTGAAAAATAAATGAATAAAATAAAACTCTGTTGATTTTCAGGGCGAGAAGAAACTTTTTGATTCCAATTGGAAACCTTCAAACCTTTTTGATGATTTGAAAAGTTAAATAATTAATAAAGAAAATATTTTGAATAAGTGGAATTACTATTTTTGGATCTTTTAATAAAAGATTTGGTTTTCAAAAGAAAAGGTAGAATTATAAATAAGGATTATTTTATGGAGCCAAAATAAAACTTGGCCAAGCTTTTGAAATAAAATATTTCTATTTTGATAAAAATAATAAAGGTTTATTTAAATAAAATAATAAGGATTTAATATCCAAGTTTGTTAAAAATAAAAAGGTTTTACTATTTTAAATAAACACTAAAACTTATTTATTTATTTTAAATAAGTTTTCCAAGTATTTTATATTCCCAAATAAAACCTACTGAAGTGTTTTGGTTTTATTTTAGATTTCAAAATAAAGTTTTTAATAAAAGTCAAATGTTGAGAAGGTTCAAGTGTAGCCACTTGGCATTATGGGCTCTGCCTGGATCACATAGGTTGCAAGAACTTAGCCATATGGACAGTTGGTGGTAGAGTTTGATAGGTTGGAACGCGTCCATTTTGGTCTAAGGGAAGGCTTCTGAAAGATCTTGTACTTAGCCATGTCCCTGGTAAAGGACAATTTGAGCATCAAGACATGGAAACAATCAAGAATCTCATCATTCAAATTTCTAAGTTAAAAACTTGTGGTTTGAACAAGGGTTAAAGGATCTTCAATCTTTGATTGAGAAAAATGATTTGTCAAGCAAAACTTAGTGTTTTCAAATGTTAAGGAAAAATCTATTTTGAGCAATGCAAGCCTCAACTCCACTTAGCCAAATGCATATAGATGATAGACTCCACTATACTACCATAGTATCACTTGCCAATACAATTCAAATGTATTGACCCTTGTGGTTGTAACTTGTATGTTGCAGGTTTGATTGATTTAGTGAAGTGTGTTGATTAGAATTACAAAGTCTACAACCAACATGTCTACCTGTGGCACTTTGAAGATGAAGGACCCCATGCTATAGATATTCTGCTGCAATGTAATGTAATAGCCAAATGAGCTATGTAAGATGTAATAAAATTATGTTATTCCTGGTTATAAAGTTGTATTATGACCTTTGTTTCTTGATATTACATCTTAACTGTGGATGCTAGCTATTGATCCAGGGACTAGCATTGTAAACACAGGGGACTCTACCTTATTAAAGGTTGGGTCCCTTACAGATGGTATCAGAGCATTGTGTTGCCTGTAGGATTTGTAAACCTAGGATTGGAAAAAAACCCTTAGAAAATTAGGAGTTGTATTTGTTCCAAAACTTATCTACAAACAATCTTGTAAACTCTTTCCTCAATCATTTTTGGTTTTGACTCTACATCTCTTCTATTTCAACTTGATGGAAAAACCTACCCCATGACCAAAGATTTCACCATATGCAAAGGACTCCATCAACTCTAATGACTCCAACTTCCTCAACTCTAATGACTTCAACTTCTTCAACTCTAATGACTTCAACATCTTCAGCATATTCACCAAGGACTTCAACCATGGTTATCACTAAGGACAAGTGAGATAAGAAATCTTGCCCAAGATTTGGAGACTAAGGAAACACAAGTTAGAAGGAGCCTACATCACCTTTGAAGTTTTTGTGACCAAGAGTTTTTCCAAGGAAACCATGATTTCATGCAAGAAGAATCAACCAAGAAGGAAGGAAAGATCACAAGTGAACCATATAGATGGACCACCATATATAGTTAAGTCTAACACACCAACTTATGTGGTGTAACAAAAATATTTTGTTGCCTAAAAATGTGCTTGAACTTCATTGTTTGAGTGAAATGTTGTTTGTGATTGCTTGCACATTGCTTGAGTGAATTGTGATGTGTGTGATTAGAATTATTTCCTTAGAAAATCTTTTACCTATTCTAATCTCAATCCAACCCCAAACAGATGACTTCTCCAAGAAACTCCAACATCAAGGATGGTGACAACAACAACAACAACCAAGAGGACAACATGAGAGAACTCATAGCAACCCAAAACCAGTTGAGCCAAGAGACAACTCAGCTTCTAGCCAACAACAATGGACTAGACCCAGCCATACAAAGGATTTTGAAACTTCAATCCAAATTGTTGCAAGGATTGGTTACTCAAATGATCAACATGAGAGAAAACTTTTCCCAAAGAGCTAATGACAACAAGGATGACAAAGATGTTATTCTAGAGGAAACCCAAGTTTGCAATAGTTGTGGAGACAAGGATCATGCATCCAAGGAGCCTGAAGATCAATGCCCTAATGGTGAAGAAGAAAGTCATATCTCTACTAACTGCCCCAAGAAGAGAGAAAGATTTCCCACCTCTGAGGTGAGATATGAAGATCATGAACTAAAAGAACTCCTAGCTTTGGAGAGACCCAAGAAGAAGAAGAAATGCCCCAACCCTAACAAGAAGGATATTACTCAAGTGCAATGTTGCAATTGCAAAGAGATGGGACACTATGTCAATGAATGCCCAGAAAAGAAGAAGAACCAAAGAAACAAACAAGAGGCAATGATACCAAAGGAAAAGAAAGATATGAGCCAAGTGATGTGTTTCAAATGCAAGGAACTAGGCCACTATGCAAACTTCTGTCCAGGAAAGATGAAGCACAAGATAAACCAGCCTATAAAGGATCTCAGCCTTGTCACATGTTTCAAGTGTGAAAACAAAGGACACTATGCAGATGTTTGCCCAAAGAAGTTTCCCCAGGACCCCAAGAAGGCCAATATGTAATCTACTTAGAAATTTTTTAAGGGTGGTAGTACCCTAGATGCTTTGAGCCAATTTGTAACCCTAGCCTCCCCAAATCTCGGGACGAGATTTATTTTAAGGGTGGTAGCCTGTCACATCCCAAGATTTTCCAAATCTTGTAATGTGAAAAATAAATGAATAAAATAAAACTCTGTTGATTTTCAGGGTGAGAAGAAACTTTTTGATTCCAATTGAAAACCTTCAAACCTTTTTGATGATTTGAAAAGTTAAACAATTAATAAAGAAAATATTTTGAATAAGTGGAATTACTATTTTTGGATCTTTTAATAAAAGATTTGGTTTTCAAAAGAAAAGGTAGAATTATAAATAAGGATTATTTTACGGAGCCAAAATAAAACTTGGCCAAGCTTTTGAAATAAAATATTTCTATTTTGATAAAAATAATAAAGGTTTATTTAAATAAAATAATAAGGATTTAATATCCAAGTTTGTTAAAAATAAAAAGGTTTTACTATTTTAAATAAACACTAAAACTTATTTATTTATTTTAAATAAGTTTTCCAAGTATTTTATATTCCCAAATAAAACCTACTGAAGTGTTTTGGTTTTATTTTAGATTTCAAAATAAAGTTTTTAATAAAACAAATCCTATTTGAATTAAATGAATAAGGTCCATCTTATTTAATTATTAATGGACCCTAAAATAAAATGTTATTTTATTTTAAACAAGTTTTCTAAGTATCTTCTATTTTCAAATAAAACCTACTGATTTGGTTTTGATAATATTTAGTTTCCAAATGGAGATTTTATTAAATAAATCAAAACCTATTTGAATTAATAATTAAGATCTATTTTATTTAATTATTAAATAGATCCTAAAAAGAATAAAATTATTTTATTTTATTTTGGGAATTGGTTTATGTTGTTAAACAGAACCAAATTCAATACAAGTGTGGTGAATGTTTGAATTGATTTGAATGCTTGATTTGTTTGTTTGAATTTCAAAACAGAAAAAGAAATAGAAAAAGAAAAAGGTTTCAGAATAGGAAAAAAATAGAATTGGACTCGACCCAACCCAGCAGCCCAACTAGGCCCAGCGGCCCAATTCCCTCTCTCCCCCGAAGCGTTTTTCTCTCACTCACCAGGCGACCAGCTGAGCCAATGGCAGGTGGACCCCAACTCCCTCTCTCACTCCACTAACGAAACGGCCCCACACCCAAGCCTTCTTCCTCACCCGCCGCGACTTCTTCTTCTCCCCAAACCACGTCGCCGTTCCTGCCGTTGAAAGCTCCTTCAATCCCCGTTAATTGCCGCATTAATTCGCCCAGCCATCACGCAAGGTAAAAGCGCCTGCCTCCCCTCTTCTGTTTCCCCCAGACATCGCCCCCTCTCTGCCCTCAGGCTGCTCGCATTGCCTGCGACAACCCCAGTCTCCGACGGACAACTACGGCAATTCCGGCCAGCCCACGCCCCCTTGCTCTCTGGCGCACCCAAGCTTTCTCCCCACCTCCAGGCGAACCTCCCTATAGCGCCAGCTTGCCTGCACATGACCTGCAACCTCGACTTTGTCCATGTCTGAGCGCCACCGACGATAAACCCAACTCCGGTGAGCCATAGCCGACGACCTCGTGCGCCCCTTGCTCACTGGTGAGTGTTTTCGTGAACCTTGAACTCGCGTGCATCTTCCTGATGCGTTGTTTCTCTCGCTTGCGCCCCAGACGCTCGCCTCCGACAACATCTGACCGCGCCCGAGGTGAAGCACAGCTCCGGCGAGCGATTCAGGACTACTCCGTGCGCCCCTTCGGCAACGACAACCACCTTGAGCTTCCCCACGACACCGCGATCACTGTGAGCATCTCCCCAGCCATTCTAGCTTCCTGTATCGCTAGCGCCGCCACCATCAGACCGCTCCGCCGCTAGCAGCCACCGCAGCGCCGCCCATCTATGGCTGGCACGCTGTACACCGTAGGATGTAAATCCAAGCGCCACGATAGAACAGGATCGAAGGGGTATCGAGCGATCTGTGCCGTGCGATCAAGTTGGATCCTGTGGTCTGTGTCTGTCGATCCGACCGAAGCGGTATCAGCGAATAGAAACACGCCACGTGTCTCTGTTTAGTTGAATTAGAACTGAATTGATCTATTATATTTTCAATTTTGTAAATTGCACAACTTTTGATCCACACGTCCAAAAATTACAAATTTTATATCAATGGAATCAGTGGAACAAGCCCTAGCTAACCATGCCTTTTGTTTAGTAAAAAGTTCCTATTAAAAAGTTGGTTTTTGCAGAAACATTTGTATGCTTGTTTAGATTATAAAAGTTGTTCAAAAATGATTTTGGGGATAAAATCTTTGGCAAAAGGTGCGATTTGAACCTACCGACCATAAGAAACACTTTGTGGATTCAAAAATGTATTTGGTGATGCAAAAGAATGATTCTTTGATTTAAAACCATTTCTAGTCAAATAAAAATATGGTTTATTTTTTAAAAATGGGTTTGGAAGAAATTTTTTGGGAAATGTTTTGTTTTAAACTCTCTGACCCTAAACACCAATTTTTATGGTTTGAAAACATATTTGGTGAACCCTATAGATTAATGCCTTAGTAAAAATATTTCTACACCACATAAAATGATGCCTTGTATTGAAAATGGTTTGTGAAGTGAAACCTTTTGCAAATGACTTTGCCACTTTACAAAATGACCAATAGGTGTTTTCAAAATGTTTATGACCCATTAGGAACCACTTTTTCAAGTAAAACAATCCTTGGCATGCTTGCATGCATTATCTTGGTTCTATGATTTTATGTGTTGTTTTGCTTGATTGGTAGATTGAGTTTGTACCTTGCTTGATTGAATTGTAGTGACTTGAAGAGTGTGATTGTTGCAAGGACAAGGAGTGAACTTATACCCTCTACCAAAAAGGCAAGTGATGCTTCATACTTTTTGTCCCATTACTTTCACTATGCATTAGTGATTTATCTAAGTAAAACTTGCATGGAATTTTGCTAAGTATAAACCTTGCTATAGGAAAACCTAGTAGATGAAAACTTAGTAGAAATTTTCCTAAGTTAAGATTCCTACTACTATCAAGCTTAGCCTAGCTAATAGAAAACAAGGGTGGAATATATATCCATACTATGAAAAATTTCTAAGTCTGAGGACATGTGTTTTTGTTTAATAAAACAACTAAGTTAATGAATCACCTGGGTGGAATGGTAATTGCTTGGTGGTTTTTGGTTGAGTGGTTCATAAGGCCCATGTTTATGGTTGACCTTGTGTATCTCACTTGTGGATGGCTACCTAGGAACAAAGAGATTTGAGATGTCAAATGTTCAGAAGCTTCAAGTGCAGCCACTTGGCATTATGGGCTCTGCCTGGATCACATTGGTTGCAAGAACTTAGCCATATGGACAGTTGGTGGTAGAGTTTGATAGGTTGGTACGCGTCCACTTTGGTCTAAGGGAAGGCTTCTGAAAGATCTTGTCTTGGGAAATCAAGTCTTGTGGGGAAAGTGCACCACCTCTGCAGAGTGTAAAATCTAATCACTTAGCCATGTCCCTGGTAAAGGACAATTTGAGCATCAAGACATGGAAACAATCAAGAATCTCATCATTCAAATTTCTAAGTTAAAAACTTGTGGTTTGAACAAGGGTTAAAGGATCTTCAATCTTTGATTGAGAAAAATGATTTTGTCAAGCAAAACTTAGTGTTTTAAAATGTTAAGGAAAAATCTATTTTGAGCAATGCAAGCCTCAACTCCACTTAGCCAAATGCATATAGATGATAGACTCCACTATACTACCATAGTATCACTTGCCAATACAATTCAAATGTATTGACCCTTGTGGCTGTAACTTGTATGTTGCAGGTTTGATTGATTTAGTGAAGTGTGTTGATTAGGATTACAAAGTCTACAACCAACATGTCTACCTGTGGCACTTTGAAGATGAAGGACCCCATGCTATAGATATTCTGCTGCAATGTAATGTAATAGCCAAATGAGCTATGTAAGATGTAATAAAATTATGTTATTCCTGGTTATAAAGTTGTATTATGACCTTTGTTTCTTGATATTACATCTTAACTGTGGATGCTAGCTATTGATCCAGGGACTAGCATTGTAAACACAGGGGACTCTACCTTATTAAAGGTTGGGACCCTTACACCTCCTCATATTCTGGCCATAGGAATATCCAGGGACAAAGCCATGAGTACTCTTTAAGTACTCGCAAACTATCACTAACAATTAAAGTAGTTTGAGTAGGAATCCTAAGCTCTAGGTTGTTTTGCAAAAGCCAGGTTTATCTCTAACTGAGTTTTGAAGTAAAGAAAACTAGCTTAATGTTTTACAACACCTTAGTGGGAACTTAGTTTTCATGTCCACAACCCTGTTGTGGTCAATTCAAAGTCATTTTGAAAACATCTGACGATGAAATAGTATGGCCACTCCAACTGTCCATGACCGCTGACGCGGCTATTCGAATAGTTTGACACTCTGCAGAGGTGGTACACTTTCACCACAGCATTCGATACATCCGTTAGGGATAATCCTGAATCATCATACTTAGTATGTGGATAATCAATCCTAACCTTTCAATAACACACCCTAGTATAGGCACCTCCCCTATGAGTTTGGCCTCCCAACCATGACCATCTATCATCTTGGAACTGCACAGGTGGACATTCATCACGAGGTTGCCTCAGCTCAAACCTCTTCCGCAAGGGAATTGTCAACACCCGGATTTTTAATCCCAGATGCCTGTTATGCCATACATCGCAATCCCAGGATTACCATTTTTGCGTGACATAACAGATTGGTACCATAGTTCATCATCCATTACAAACCATAATAAAGGTCTTACAAATAAAGGATATCATGATCCAGTCTCAATACAATCAACGTAGTGGAATAATATAATAACGGTAGCGTGGACTGATACGCCCAATTTGCATCACCTTTCTATATCATAATTTACATCTATTCATTGATATTTGTCTTATTATGAGGTATTACTTATGGCTTTTCATCTGTTTATGCATGTTGGATGATTCTTGGAGGATGGACTGTCGGAGTCAGGATTCGGATGGAAAAGAAGGCATTTCGGTGCAATTTCGCAAAGATCAGAAAAATACCAGAAAAATAAGGAAACATATTATTTCTCCAGAAGAAAGAGGGATACAGAAGGACGGACGAAGAAGGGCCTCAGGGGGCCCATACCCCTAGGCGCGGGCCCACCTGTCCCCGCGCCTAGGGCAGGTGTGGCACACCTGCCCAGCCTCCGACTCCGCCCCTTTGCCTATATCTTCCCTCGGAAACCCTAAGCCTCAGGGAGCGACCACAGATAGATTTCCGCCGCCTCTAGGGGGCGGAAAACACCGAGAGAGAAAGATCTCTCTGGCAGACAGATTTTAGCCTGGGGAATTCCTTCTCGAAGAGGGGAGACCATCGCCATCAACACCATCATCAAGCTAGGCTTCATCGGGATCATCATCATCCACACCATCATCTCCACCAGCACCATCACCACCACTCTGTCCCGCTGTAACAATTGTGTTGGATATTTCTTTAGTTCATTAGGGGAAACTTTCCCAGTGTTGATTACTATTGTAGTTGATGCTTGTGAGTGGAACATTGGATTATTGTTTATGTTCAGATTGTTATCCATTACCATATCATCTTTTATCTTGATCCATATGATTTCTTGTGAGTAGTTCGTTTAGTTCTTGAGGACATGGGAGAAGTCATGTTGTTAGTAGTGAATCTGTGATGAGTTATTATTCAATGGTTTAGTATTTATGGGCCTAGGGGGATGCATTGTGTATTTGGCTACTAATTGTGGGGTTGCCGGAGTGAAAGAAACCCGAACCCCCGTTAGGACACCTTTGCACAAGGGAGCGTAGGATCTCAGAGTTTAAGGCTGTGGTTAGATTTATATCTTCATTACTTTCCTGTAGTTACAGATGTTTGCAGGGGTTTAATCACAAGTATGTATTAGTCCAAGTATGGTCGATACATTAGCACAAGTTCACCCACACAACACTTACAACACTAGAGAAGAGTACTCAGCTATTTGAAGCGAAAGCACTTGACAGAATTCGCATGTGTCCTCGAGAAGGTTTAGTCCTTATAAGTATTTCCACCGGCTTGTCCTTTGCTAAGAAAGGATTGGGCCACTTTATCTGTTTGTTCGTTACCTTTTTTACTTGCTCTTTGTTTTGTTGCCTTGTCAGAAAACCACTAAAATTTTGTTTTCTAAGTATTCATAGGGATTTCCTGCTCCATACCACCGTTCAGCACCTTCTTCTCCTCGATGGGATCGACACTCCTATTTATCGAAAGTACTACGATACACCCCTATACTTGTGGGTCATCAAGACTATTTTCTGGCGCCGTTGCCGGGGAGTGAAGCGCTATTGAAGAGTGGAACTGGTAAAGGAAACTTTTACTGTGAGTATTGCTTTTGTTAATGCTTGTTACTTTGTTTCCAATATGGATAACCCACTTGGTTTCCTGTTTGGGAAAACTACTACCACTTCTAGGGTAGTAGATGAACCACCTCCTGTTGAGATATATCCTTTTAAGATACCTACAAGTATTGTTAATCGTGTTATGGATAATTATTATTTTGGGGATGGAACTGTCCATCCTGGTGATCACTTGCTTTTTATCCATGAATCATGCGGGTTGTTTAAGTGTGCAGGTATCACAACTGAACATGTGAATAAGAAGTTACTCTCCATATCCTTGAAAGCGAGAGCTGAAGAATGGTATAAGCTGCTGAAGAATGGACAATCCATGGAGTGGGAGGAGATGGCATCTCTCTTTTACTCTAAATTTTATCCTCCCAGTGAAATTCATAAGGATAGAAATATTATATAAAACTTTTGGCCTCTTGATGGAGATAGTACAACTCAAGCTTGGGGGAGATTGAAGTTACTAATGCTTAAATGTCCTATTCATGAACTCCCTAAAAATATTATTCTCAATAACTTTTATGCTAGGCTTCCTCTTCATGAAAAAGATTTACTAGATGCTTCTTGTGCTGGATCATTCACACGTATCTAGGAAGAAGCTAAATGGGATCTCTTAGACCGTATTCAAGATAACACTGAAGCTTAGGAGAATGACAAAGGAAGAAAGCCAGGTATAAACTATGATTATGAATGCATTAAATCTTTTATGGGAACTGATGACTTCCGTGATATTAGTAAGGAGTTTGGTCTTGATCCTCAAGTTCTTGTAAAATGTTTTGATGCCTTTGCCTCTTATATTGAAATTCCCAAGAAAGAGTGGGACAAGTACCATGCTCCTTATAAATACATTGTCACCCATGTTCCTGCTAGCACAGAGGTTTGTACTGTCGATCCTGTTTTGCCTGAACCTTATGTTGAGAAAATCCCTTTTCCTCCAAGGTAAGGGAGAATTCTATTATGGCTAATGTGGTTAGCAAAAGAGCAAAGAAAACTGCAGGGTCCGACGAGCTTATTGATATTGAGCCTGTGGTAGCTATTGTGAAAGATCTTGTCACTAGAAATATAGAGGGTGAGGATATTGTCTTCTGTGAAAATGCTACTAATATTGTTTCTCATCCAAAGAAATTTAGAAAAGCTAGAGTTCATGTTCTTTCTGTTAAAACTGGTAGTCATAGCTACTATGGTTTATGTGATATTTGTGCTAGTTCTAGTGCTATTCCTTATGAGCTTTACAGGGAAATTATGCATGAGATTGGTCCTTGTGAGCTTGAGGACATTGATGTGATTATTCACCTTTCTAATAGAGATCATGTTTGCCCCATTGGTATTGTAAGAGATGTGGAGGTCCTTTGAGGTAAGATTAAATATCCTGCTGATTTTCTAGTACTTGGTAAAGAAGCTAGTAAAACCTATCATATTATCTTTGGTAGACCCTTCCTTAATACTTGTGGGGCTATCATAGATTGTAGGAAGGAAAAAGTTTTGACTAAGTTTGCTAGATAATCTTATGAGTTTAATTTTACCAAATTTGCGAAAACTCCTTATGTAACATCCCAAAAATCATGACTTTATAAAAATATATCATATCATTCATGCAATCATAGAATTTGGTTTGCACAAAATCTTCCAAACAAAATTTCAAATAAAACCACCATGTGATGCCTATTATTTCATGCAAATAAGGCAATGGTTTTATTTTATTTTTCAAAATATGAAAGTGCATTTGTTTTATTAGTGTTGTTTTATACACAAATGGATGCAAGGCTTGCACTAAAAAAATCTAGAATTGATTTGAATTCAAAACCATTTGAATTTTATTTGATTTGGTTTCCTGAAAATCAAAGTAGAAAAAAAGAGAGAAGAAAAGGAAAAGGGCCGGCGCCACCGTTTCAGCCCAGCAGCAGATGCAGCCCATGAAGCCCACCCGGCCACCTTCCCCTCCCCTCTCTCTCTCATGCACGCAACCTTACCCGCGGTCACTGACACGCTGGCCCCGCACGCCACGCCAGCATCTTCCCCAAATCACGCCCGCGGACCAGGTCGTCTCCGCTGCCGTTGTCGCCGTTGATGGTGTGGCGTAAATTCCTTGATTCTGCAGGCGTTTCTTGTCGAGCTGCTGCCTACTTAAGCCCCCCGCCCCGCGAGTCTTTTCCTTCACTCAGCGCACTCTCTCCGCCACCAGGCTGCCGGCAATTCGCTCTGCACCTCTGCTGGCCGACCCGCTCCGGTGAGCTATTCCGGCTAACTCCGACCGCCCCTTGCCCTCTGTTGCCTACAGTTGTTCTCCCCTTTCCCCGTACGCTTCATATCATACATTTAGTTTGTCTGCTCACGATCTAGGTCGTCGGATTTGTCCACCACCGCGAGCACCCGAAGTCGCGCTCGTCTCCGGTGAGGAATTCTGGTAAGGTGAGACCACCCCCCCAATATCTAGACCAAACGACGATGACCGCCTTGTCCTTGCGCACATGTTGATGTAGTATGTTTGTCTTAGGGAGGCTGGGACGTCGCGGTCGTCGCCGTCAAGCCGTGCCCGACGCTAGCTAGGCTTCCGACGAGCTCCTTCGGCCACCACAACACGCCCCCTCCCACGCCAAGCACACCTTGAGCTTCAGCATGACCTCGCGAGTCTGGTAAGCACCTCCGCAGCCCCCAGCCCCCTCGGTATTCGCCGGAGCATCTCCGTCAGAGCGTCCTCGCCGCGCAGTCACCGCCAACGCCGCCGGGCTTTTGTCGTTTGAGCTAGCGCCGTTAGATCTGGATCGTAGGGCATAGATTAGATCTAGAGCGAATCGTTTTCTTTAGATCTGGCGCATTAAATCTAACTTGATCCAACAGCGCAGAGACACAATCCGCACGAAGCGGTATAGACCAATCAGACGCCGCTACACGTCTGTGGTTTGATTTATAAATATATTTTAAATCTTTTAAATTGTTCAAACTTGTAAAATCTATAACTTTTGTTCTATTTATCCAAAAATACAAATAATATATCAATGGATTCAAAAAAATCAATCCTACACTACTGTGGGATTAGTTTTGAATTTTGCTTCAGTAAAAATGGAATTTTATGCAGAGAAAAATATAGGCTTATTTTGACGATATAAATTATTTATGAAATGGTTATAAGACCAAATTAAGTTTATTTAGACTAAATTTAATTGGTTTTGGGTTCAGTACTGATTGACTTGTCTTGTTTAGTTTAGTAAAAATCATCACATGGAATTTGCTTGCATTCATAATATTTTTGCTTCAATATTGGAATGTGAATTTGGTGCTATTATTTTATGTGTAGATTTTGGTGCTAGTGGTGATTGTGATTGTGAAGATTGTTGCTACTCCCCAAACTACCAAGGCAAGTGGGCTTCATCTATTTGTACTAGTATTTTGACTATGCACTAGTGATATTGTGTATAGGGCTTGCGTGAAATTTTGCTAAGTATCTATATGCTATGCTATGGGAAAATCCTAGTAGTTGTAGTCTTGGTAGAATTTTCTCTAAGTTAAGATACTTGTTATATTATCATGCTTAGCCTAGCTAGTAGCAAACAAGGTTGAATTATATACATGCTATGGAAATTTTGTTAAGTCTTTGACTTGTGTTTTGCCTAATAAAACAAGTAAGTGAATGAATCACCTGGGTGGAATGGTATGTTTGGGTTATGTTGAGTGGTTACACAAGGCCCATATCTATGGTATACCTTGTGTATCACACTTGTGTAAAGCCACCCAGGAACAACGGTATTTGAGATACTTAGTGTTTAGAAGCTTCTAGTGCAACCACATGGCATATGGGCTCTGCCTTAATCATATAGGTTGCAGTAACTTAGCCAGATGGACATATGGTTGTAGGGTGATAGGTTGGAACGCGTCCATTTGGTCTAAGGGAAGGCTTCTGAAAGATCTCGTCTTGATGCATGTCGAGTCTTGTGGGGAAAGTGAACCACCTCTCGAGAAGGAAAAATCTAAGTACTTAGCCGTGTCCCCGGCAACGGACAATTTGAGCATCAAGACATTGAAGCTATCAAGGATCTCCTTATCCCAATTTCTAAGTTAAAAACTTTTGGTTGAACAAGGGTAAAGGTTCACCAATGTCTATTGGTGGTTCCTTGGGAGTTTTTGTCGAACAAAAACTTAGTGTTTTCAACTGATAGGCAAATCCTATTTTGAGCAAAGCAAGCCTAAGCTACAATTAGCCAAATTCATATAGAAGCTAGAAACTAATATTCTACTAAGGTATCACTTAACAATACTATTCCAATGTATTGACCCACTGTGGCTGTAACTTGTGATGTTGCAGGTTACTCTGATGAGGATTAGGGTTATGAGTCTACACTCAACATGTTTGCCTGTGGCACATGAAGATGAAGAATTTACTTTATTTACTTAAGTTTGAACTCTTGTACTAGCCTATGCCTATGGAGTTGTAAAAGACTATGTTATCTCTGGAATGATGATGTAATAAAGTCCTTTGTATCTGTGTACTTCATCTTAAACTGTGGATGCTAGCATTTGATCCAGGGACAAGCATTGCAATCACAGGGACCTTTACCCTTATAAAGGTGGGGTCTTACAGATGGTATCAGAGCACTGTGTTGCCTGTAGGATTATGACCCTAGGTTGGATTAGACTAAGAAACCACTAAGGAAAACTACAACACTTTGTAAAATTCCACACTTGTCTTTTTCTTCTCGTAAACTTTTCTAATCTTCTTTCTCATCTCTATTTGTAGATGAATTCCATCAACGAAGCCATCAAGAAGGGACCACTCATGACCATGACTTTGGAGTGTGAGACGGAGTTTCCCAAAGTACTCAAGAACCTTATGGTTACCATGGGGATACATGGTGCAGCTGTGTACAAGGGATATCCTGTGATGGATGAAGGAGAAGAGTATTGGTGGGTGCAACTTCACTTATACAAAAACAAGGAAGACAACCACAAAGAGTCGGGATTCTGCATGGTCACCAACTCTGAAATGCACACAACATTCTTTGACTCTGCAACAAATGCAGCTTGGAATGCCATCAAGGAGCTTGGTGATAGGCTCAAGTGTAGAATGCTCAACACTCAAAATGACCTTAGAGAAGAAAATAAGCATACCCAAGACTTAGAGGCTGCCAATCAACGTTTAAGAGAAGACATCATAGACTTAGCATTAGAATCTTGTGAACAAGATCGATAGGTTTCCTCTAGGGATGCCCTGATAGCTATCATGTCAAGTGAGTGAGAATTGTAACGTACTCCGTTAGTTGGACCACCACACTTATCATATTTTTCACAAAAAATTGTCTAAGTTATGTTGAACCCTAGTGTTGTGATAAACTTGTATGCCATGACTTGTATGTTTTATGGATGATGTATGCTTTTGTTTTCATTCCACTGTCTTGTTTCTTCTACTTGTGTTTTTCTAATATTTTTCTATCTTACCTTAGATGACTAGATTTGAGATCAGCACTGTCGAGGAGTTCAATGGAACTCGTTTTGGTTCACGTATCGTGCAGTTTACTAGTGTGCTCAACCTCCCACTTCCTAGTATCAAGGCATTTCAACTCACCAAGTTTGAGAGGAAGGATATTTGGGGTTTTAGAGTCTCGCAGCCGGGACGACAGACAGAGACACTCACGGAGGAGATTTCCTTCAAGCTGATGCACGATGACAAGGATAAGGGTCTAGATGTAGTCATGCAGGAGATACTCGGACGCCTCTGCGGACGCCACTCCACTGAGCTTAGAGGCCTCTACTTCCACCCATTCGTGGGACGTGACGAGAAGGGAGAGGCATTGGTGTATGAGGGTGCTACTAGAGATACGACTGAGCCAGTTCGTCTCTACCTCCAGGACCTAGAGGGCCTTATTAGACACCTTGACACCGATAGGACCAACGTCATGCTTAGCAATAATGAGCTCCAGGTTCAATTGAGGGAGAAGGACAAGATCTTCGCGGAGCAAGACGAGATCGTCAATGAGATGGAGGCCAGATTCGAGAGCCAGGACAAGAAGTTTAAGAATCAATAGAAGAGAGTCCAGGACAGAAACAAGAAGATCAAGAACATGAAGGCTGAGATAGAGGACAAGGACTTCGAGCTCGAGACCCAGCCGAGAGTGATTGAGAGGCTTCGCTCACAGAAGAGGGCCCTCAGGGCAAAGATCGAGGCCTTGACCACTAGTGTAGAGGAGTACAAGGCCGCCATGGAGAATGCAGGTCTTGCTCTTATTGACGTTGAGGTCGACATGGAGGAGTAGTGTAGACTACTCGACTATCTTTTATCTATCATACTTTGATTATTGAGTTGCAATGACCATCCAACATGTGGATGGCTTGCTATGGTGTGTTTACCTTTCCAAAAACTTGTTGTTTACTTTGTTCAAACTCTATGTTATTTTTTGAGCTTGATTTTTATGATTGTTGTTATGTGATGTATTGTGCATGTTAAGCATATATGGGTATCTCATTTCTTATCCTTATTGAAACCACAGATGCCTCCCCGTCATGCCAACCCCAACCCAAACAACAACAATAACGTCACCCCCGAGATGCAACAGTTGATGACCGCTCAAACTCAACTGATGCAGATGATGACTCAGTTCATCCAGAACCAAAATCAGAATCAGAACAACAACAACAACAACAACAACAACAACAACAACAACAACAACAACAACAACAACAACAACAACAACAACAACAACAACAACAATAACAACAATAACAATCAGAACAATCCTCCAGCATTTGACATGCTCACCATATTTCTAATACTGAGGCCTGCAAAGTGCTCGGGAACCACTGATCCAATGGTATACAATGACTGGTTACGTTCAGTAAACAAGGACTTGGTCACTGTTGGCTGCACTGACAAGGAAAAAGTCAGGTTTGCAGCACATCTGCTCGAAGGACCAGCAGCAACATGGTGGGACAATTTTCAAATCACCACTCCCCTTGAGGATGTGACTTGGGCTATTTTTGAGGATGGATTCCGTACAGCTCACATCTCATCCGGAGTGATGAACTTGAAGAAGAAGGAGTTCCACAACCTGAAACAGCGTCACCGCAGTGTGGCTGAGTACATCGAGGAGTTCAACAATCTGGCGCACTATGCACCGGATGAAGTTGATACTGATGCTAAGAGGAAAGAGAAGTTCCTTGAAGGACTTAATGATGAGTTGAACCTGCAGCTGTCTATTGCCTATGTCCCAACCTATCAATCACTTTGTGACAAGGCCACCATCTTGGAAAACAAGATGAAACAGGTTGAGGGCAGAAAAAGGATCATAACTTTGAGAAGCACAGCTCGGGATCGTCTCACAAGCGTTCTCATCATGATGATAGTGGAAGTTCTGGGTTCCACAAGCATGGAAAGTATAACAATCACAACCACAACCGTCATCATGACAACACGCATCATCAGTCACGATAATGACAAGTATAAGAACCACAAGAGTGGACACAAGAGCCACCACAGTGGAAGTGGTAATGGAAGTCGGCCTATAAAGAAAGATCTTAGTCAGGTTGAGTGTTTCAAGTGTAAGAAGATGGGGCACTATGCAAATGAGTGCCTAGAAAAGAAAGTTGAAGGTGCCAACAAGCCCAATCCCTTCCAAAAGGGACAAGTGAACCACATTAATGTGGAAGAAATATATGAAGAGTCTGATGCTGTGGCTGGTAAGTTCAAGATCAATTCTTTTCCAGCATTTGTTCTTTTTTATACTGGCGCATCGCATTCATTCATATCAAGAGCATTTGTTGATAAAAATGTACTTCCAACTGAAACTATTGGGTGTCCTATAAAAGTAAGCTCTCCCGGTGGAGAGATGATAGTGAACTTTGGATGTCATGATCTAGTGATAGAATTTGGGAAGTATAAGTTTCCCATTAGTTTGATAATCCTAGATTCCCAAGGATTGGATGTTATTTTGGGAATGGATTGGATGACTAAGTATGAAGGAGTATTAGATTCTGCCAATCGTACTATCGCACTCACTACCCCGGACAAGAAATGGATTAGGTTCAAGTCCAACTTTGAGTCTAAAGGGAGTAAGCTAAATTCTCTTAAGGGGATTAGCATAGACAGTGCTAATTGTGAGAGAGTATCCAGATGTGTTTCCGGAGGAATTGCCTGGAATGCCACCAGATAGATATGTTGAGTTCCTGATTGACTTACTGCCAGGATCAGGACCGATAGCAAAGAGACCCTACAAGATGTTAGTTGATGAGTTGAAAGAACTCAAGAAACAACTTAGAGAACAGTTGCAGAAAGGATTTATTCAACCAAGTTCTTCATCTTGGGTTGCACCAGTTCTGTTTGTTGAGAAGAAAGATAGAAGCCAAAGGTTATGCATAGATTACCGTTCACTCAATGAGGTGACTATCAAGAACAAGTATCCTTTGCCTAGAATCAATGATCTGTTTGATCAGCTAGAAGGAGCACGTGTGTTCTCAAAGATTAATCTCCGATCAGGGAGCAAGACATACCTAAGACTGCTTTCACCACTAGGTATGGTTTGTATGAGTACACCGTGATGCCATTTGGTCTGACAAATGCATCAGCTTATTTCATGAACATGATGAACAAAGTGTTCATGGAGTTTCTTGACAAGTTTGTTGTTGTATTCATTGATGACTTTTTGATCTACTCCAAGAGAAAAGAAGAGCATGAAGAGAATTTGCGTTTGATACTTGAGAAGCTCAGGGAGCACAAGCTGTATGCCAAATTCAGCAAGTGTGAATTCTGGTTTAATGAAGTGGGATTTCTCGGACATATTTCATCGGGAGATGGTGTAGCTATCGATCCCGCAAAAGTGTCAGCTATAAATGAGTGGGAATCTCCTAAGTCAGTGAAGGAGGTTCGTAATTTCCTCGGCTTGGCAGGATACTATAGAATATTCATTGAGAATTTCTCAAAGGTACCTAAGACGATGACGGAATTTCTTAAGAAAGACAAGAAGTTTGATTGGACTGAAGGATGTGAACTCAGTTTCCAAGAATTGAAGAAGAGACTAGTGACAGCACCAGTTTTATGTCTACCAGATTTAGAAAAGGATTTCCAAGTATATTGTGATGCATCTCACCAAGGATTAGGTGGAGTCTTGATGCAAGAAGGGAAAGTTGTGGCTTATGCCTCAAGACAACTCAAAACTCATGAAGTGAATTATCCTACTCATGACTTAGAGTTAGCCTCTATTGTCCATGCACTCAAAACATGGAGACATTATATTTTGGGAAAACGTTGTGAAGTGTTCACAGATCACAAAAGTTTGAAGTATATCTTCACTTAGAAAGAAATCAACATGAGACAAAGAAGATGGCTAGAACTCATCAAGGACTATGACTTGAGTTTGCAATACCACCCCGGTAAAGCAAATGTTGTAGCAGATGCTTTAAGCCGTAAGGTTTATGTGAATGGCCTCACTAAGGGAGAATTTCCAGATGATATGTGTGCCCAATTCAAGGATCTCAGATTGGAGATAGTGCCTGAGGGACATCTCATGTCATTGGATGTTCAACCCACATTGTTGGACAGGATCAAGGAAGCCCAAAAGATGGAAAAGGAAATAGATGAGATCAAAGGAATAATGAAGAAGGGAAAAGCTAAAGGTTTTCATGAAGACGAACATGGTACTTTATGGTATGGAAAAAATATCTGTATTCCGCAAGATCCGGAACTTTGGAAACTGATTTTGCAAGAAGCACACAACTCACCATATTCCATTCATCCGGGTAACACCAAAATGTACATGGACGTGAAGGAAAGATTATGGTGGAATAATCTCAAGAGGGACATCACGAAACATATTGCATTGTGTGATGTGTGTAGTCGAGTGAAAGCGGAACATCAGAAACCGGCAGGATTACTGCAACAACTACCTATTCCTGATTGGAAGTGGGATAAGATTGGTATGGATTTCATCACCGGACTGCCAAGGACAAGATCGGGATATGATTCCATTTGGGTGGTGGTAGATCGCTTAACTAAAGTGGCTCACTTCATACCCATGAAGACAACCTATAAAAGTGCTAAGTTAGCCAAAATCTATATGAACAGAATTATATGTCTACATGGAGTACCCAAGAGTATTGTGTCTGATAGAGGAACTATATTCACTTTGTATTTTTGGCGACAATTGCATGAGTCATTGGGAACGAGATTGGGGTTCAGCATTGCTTTTCACCCCCAAACCGATGGATAGACAAAAAGAATCAATCAGATTCTGGAGGATATGTTGAGGGCGTCTACCCTAGATTATGGTGCTAGTTGGGATGAAAGTCTGCCTTATGCAGAATTCTCTAACAATAACAGCTATCAAGCCAGCATTACGATGTCACCATTTGAATTTCTCTATGGAAGGAAGTGTACTACACCATTGCTATGGAGTGGTGTAGGAGAAGGAAATTTGTTCGGACCAAAACTGATTAAAGAAGCCGAAGAGAAAGTCATATTAGTAAGGGACAAATTGAAGATAGCATAGTCCCGACAGAAAAGCTACGCGAATTCAAAACATAGAGAGGTCACCTATGAGGTAGGTGATAGAGCCTACCTTAGAGTATCACCACTCCGTGGTGTGAAGAGATTTGGAATCAAAAGAAAGTTGGCTCCAAGATATATTGGACCATTCAAAATCTTAAGTCGCAAAGGATAAGTGGCTTATGAGATTGAATTGCCTGAATCACTGTCTGCCGTTCACAATGTATTTTACGTAAGTCATTTGAAGAAGTGCCATCCGGAGATGAAAGAAACTTCCTTGAGGGATATTATACCTTTGGAAGAGGTTCAGTTGGAGAGTGATCTCACTTATGAAGAGAAACCTATCAAGATTCTTGAGATTGCAGAAAGAGTTACTCGTACTAAGACTATCAAATTCTGCAAAGTTTAGTGGAACCATCATTCCGAAGAAGAAGCAACTTGGGAAAGAGAAGATGACCTTCGGAAATATCACCCTCACCTATTTGCTAGCCAATCCGAATCTCGAGGGCGAGATTCATCTTAAGGGGGTTAGATTTGTAACATCCCAAAAATCATTACGTACAAAAAGCTATCATATCATTCATGCAATCATAGCATTTGGTTTGCACAAAATCTTCCAAACAAAATACCAAATAAAACCACCATGTGCTGCCTATTATTTCATGCAAATAAGGCAAAGGTTTTATTTTATTTTTCAAAATATGAAAGTGCATTTGTTTGATCAGTGTTGTTTTATACACAAATGGACGTAACGCTTGCACTACAAAAATCTAGAATTGATTTGAATTCAAAACCATTTGAATTTGATTTGATTTGGTTTCCTGAAAATCAAAATAGAAAAAGAAAACAGAGAAGAAAAGGAAATGGGCCGGTGCCACCGTTTCAGCCCAGTAGCAGATGCAGCCCACGAAGCCCATCCGGCCACCTTCCCCTCTCCTCTCTCTCACACACGCAACCTTACCCGCGGTCACTGACACGCTGGACCCGCACGCCACGCCAGCATCTTCCCCAAATCACGCCCGCGGACCACGTCGTCGCCGTTGTCATTGTCGCCGTTGATGGCGCGGCATAAATGCCTTGATTCTGCAGGCGTTTCTTGTCGAGCTGCTGCCTACTTAAGCCCCCCCACGCCGCGAGTCTTTCCCCTCACTCAGCGCACTCTCTCCGCCACCAGGATGCCGGCAATTCGCTCTGCACCTCCGTTGACCGACCCGCTCCGGTGAGCTATCCCGGCTAACTCCGGCCGCCCCTTGCCCTCTGTTGCCTACTGTTGTTCTTCCCTTGCCTGTACGCTTCATCTCATACATTTATTTTGTCTGCTCACGATCTAGGTCGTCGGATTTGTCCACCACCGCGAGCACCCAAATCCGCGCTCATCTCCAGCGAGGAATTATGGTAAGGTGAGACCACCCCCCATCTCTAGACCAAACGACGATGACCGCCTTGTCCTTGCGCATACGCTGATGTGGTTTGCTTGTCTTAGGGAGGCTAGGAACGTCGCCGTCGTCGCCGTCAAGCCATGCCCGACGCCAGCTAGGTTTCGGACGAGCTCCTCCGGCCACCACAGCACGCCCCCGCACACGCCAAGCACACCTTGAGTTTCAGCGTGACCTCGCGAGCCTGGTAAGCACCTCCGCAGCCCCCAGCCCCCTCGGTATTCGTCGGAGCATCGCCGTCAGAGTGTCTTCGCCGCGCAGTCACCGCCAGCGCCGTTGGGCTTTGGTCGTTTGAGCTAGCGCCATTAGATCTGGATCATAGGGCATAGATTAGATCTAGAGTGAATCGTTTTCTTTAGATCTGGCGTGTTAATCTAACTTGATCCAATGGCGCAGAGACACGATCCGCGCGAAGCGGTATAGACCAATCAGACGCTGCCACGCGTCTGTTGTTTGATTTATAAATCTATTTTAAATCTTGTAAATTGTTCAAACTTGTAAAATCTATAACTTTTGTTCTGTTTATACAAAAAATACAAATAACATATCAATGGATTTACAAAAATAAATCCTACACTACTGTGGGCTTAGTTTTGAATTTTGCTTCTGTAACAATGGAATTTTATGCAGAGACAAATATAGGCTTATTTTGACTATATAAATTATTTTGGAAATGGTTATAAGACCAAATTAAGTTTATTTAGACTAAATTTAATTGGTTTTGTGTTCAGTACTAATTGACTTGTCTTGTTTAGTTTAGGAAAAATCATCACATGGCATTTGCTTGCATTCATAATATTTTTGCTTAAATATTGGAATGTGAATTTGGTGCTATTATTTTATGTGTAGATTTTGATGCTAGTGGTGATTGTGATTGTGAAGATTGTTGCTACTCCCCCAACTACCAAGGCAAGTGGTGCTTCATGTATTTGTCCTAGTATTTTTACTATGCACTAGTGATATTGTGTATAGGGCTTGCATGAAATTTTGCTAAGTATATATATGCTATGCTATGGGAAAATCCTAGTAGTTGTAGTCTTGGTAGAGTTTTCTCTAAGTTAAGATACTTGTTATATTATCATGCTTATCCTAGCTAGTAGCAAACAAGGGTGGATTATATACATGCTATGGAAATTTTGTTAAGTCTTTGACTTGTGTTTTGCCTAATAAAACAAGTAAGTGAATGAATCACCTGGGTGGAATGGTATGTTTGGGTTATGTTGAGTGGTTACACAAGGCCCATATATATGGTCTAACTTGTGTATCACACTTGTGGAAAGCCACCCAGGAACAAAGGTATTTGAGATACTTAGTGTTTAGAAGCTTCTAGTGCAACCACATGGCATATGGGCTCTTCCTTGATCATATAGGTTGCAATAACTTAGCCAGATGGACAGATGGTGGTAGGGTGATAGGTTGGAACGCGTCCATTTGGTCTAAGGGAAGGCTTCTGAAAGATCTCGTCTCGATGCATGTCGAGTCTTGTGGGGAAAGTGCACCACCTCTCGAGAAGGAAAAATCTAAGTACTTAGTCGTGTCCCCGGCAATGGACAATTTGAGCATCAAGACATTCAAGCTATCAAGGATCTCCTCATCCCAATTTCTAAGTTAAAAAATTGTGGTTGAACAAGGGTAAAGGTTCACCAATGTCTATTGGTGGTTCCTTGGGAGTTTTTGTCAAACAAAAACTTAGTGTTTTCAACTAATAGGCAAAACCTATTTTGAGCAAAGCAAGCCTAAGCTACACTTAGCCAAATTCATATAGAAGCTAGAAACTAATATTCTACTAAGGTATCACTTTCCAATACTATTCCAATGTATTGACCAACTGTGGCTGTAACTTGTGATGTTGCAGGTTACTCTGATGAGGATTAGGGTTATGAGTCTACACTCAACATGTTTGCCTGTGGCACATGAAGATGAAGACTTTACTTTATTTACTTAAGTTTGAACTCTTGTACTAGCCTATGGCTATGGAGTTGTAAAACACTTTATCTCTGGAATGACGATGTAATAAATACCTTTGTATCTGTGTACTTCATCTTAAACTGTGGATGCTAGCATTTGATCCAGGGACTAGCATTGCAATCACAGGTACCTTTACCCTTATAAAGGTGGGGTGTTACACCTTATGAAAATGAACTGCCTGATGAGGATTTCAGGGTTGAACAACTTTCTGCTATTTCACTTGCTCCTAACAATGCTTTGCAGCAGTTGATGGAAGATCATGAAAGTGATGTCTTCAAGAAGGAAAGAAATGAGATTGACAAGGTTTTCCTTCATCAGCCGGAACATCTTAAGCATAATCTACCTGTGGAAGATTTGGGTACCACACTACCACCTAAAGGGGACCCTGTTTTCGAATTAAAACCTTTACCCGATGATCTTAAATATGCTTATCTTGATGATAAGAAAGTATATCCTGTTATTATTAGTTCTAAAATTTCAGGAAAGTAAGAAGGGAGGTTATTGGAGATATTGAAGAAACACCGAGGAGCTATGGGCTATACTCTTGATGATTTAAAGGGGATTTATCCTACTATATGTCAGCATGCTATTAATATAGAGCTTGATGCAAAACCAGTTGTTGAGCACCAACGTCGTCTAAATCCTAAGATGAAAGATGTGGTAAGAAATGAGGTATTAAAACTCCTTGATGCTGGTATTATTTATCCTATTGCTGATAGTAAATGGGTTAGCCCTGTTCATTGTGTTCCCAAGAAAGGGGGGATAACTGTTGTGCCTAATGAGGATAATGAGCTTATACCCCAAAGAGTAGTGGTTGGGTATAGAATGTGCATTGATTTTAGAAAGATGAATAAAGTTACTAAGAAAGATCATTATCCTTTGCCCTTTATTGATCAAATGCTTGAGAGGTTGTCCAAAAAAACTCACTTTTGCTTTCTTGATGGTTATTCTGGGTTTTCTAAAATTGCTGTGAAAGCACATGACCAAGAGAAAACTAATTTGACTTGTCCTTGTGGTACTTATGCTTATAGGCATATGCCTTTTGGTTTATGTAATGCTCCCGCTGCCTTTCAGAGATGTATGTCTACTATCTTTCATGGTTTTTGTGAAGAAATTGTGGAGGTTTTCATGGACGATTTTTCCGTCTATGGAACTTCTTTTGATAACTGTTTGCACAACCTTGATAAAGTTTTGCAGAGATGTGAAGAAACCAACCTTGTTCTTAATTGGGAGAAATTCCATTTCATGGTTAATGAAGGGATTATTCTTGGGCACAAGATCTCTGAAAGAGGCATTGAAGTTGACAAAGCCAAAATTGAAGCAATTGAGAAGATGCCTTGTCCTAGAGATATCAAAGGTATTCGTAGTATCCTTGGTCATGCTGGTTTATATAGGAGGTTTATTAAATATTTCTCGAAGATTTCAAAACCCCTTACTAATTTTCTTCACAAAGATGTACCTTTTGTTTTTGATGATGATTGTAAGGAAGCTTTTGAAACTTTGAAGAAAGCTTTGACAACTTCTCCTATTGTCCAACCACCTGATTGGAGTTTACCTTTTGATGCTAGTGATTTTTCTGTGGGTGTTGTCCTTGGACAACGTGTTGATAAGAAGTTGAATGTTATTCATTATGCTAGCAAGACTCTTTATGCTGCTCAAAGGAATTATGCTACTACTAAAAAGGAGTTCTTAGATGTAATCTTTTCTTATGATAAGTTTAGACCTTATATTGTTGATTCTAAGGTTACTATTCATACTGATCATGCTGCTATTAAGTACCTTAGGACAAAGAAGGACGATAAGACTAGGCTTATAAGGTGGGTGTTGCTTTTGCAAGAGTTTGATCTGCATATTGTGGATAGGAAAGGTGTTGATAATCCTGTTGCTGATAATTTATCTCGTCTGGAACATTTCTTTTGACCCATTGCCTGTTAATGATAGTTTTCCAAATGAGCAGTTAGCTGCAATAATGGTAAGTCCACATGAAAGTCCTTGGTATGCTGATTATGCTAAATTTATTGTTTCCAAATATTTACCTCTGACCTTTACAGCTCAGCAAAGAAGGAAATTCTTTTATGATCTAAGGCATTACTTTTGGGATGACCCACACTTATATAAAGGAGTAGATGGCATTATGCGAAGATGTGTTCCAGAATTTGAACAAGAAGAGGTATTGAGAAAATGTCATGGCAGTGCTTATGGAGGACATCATGCTGGGGATAGGCCGCACAAAAGGTTTTACAATCTGGATTTTATTGGCCTACCCTTTTTAAAGATGCAAGAAAGTTTATCTTATCATCTGATGAATGCCAATGAGTAGGTAACATCTCTAGACGCAATGAAATGTCTATGAATTATTCTCTTGTTATTGAAACTTTTGATTGTTGTGGATTTGACTTTATGGGGCCTTTTCCTCCTTCAAAGGGGTATACTCATATTCTTGTTGTTGTTGACTATGTTACAAAGTGGGTTGAAGCCATACCTACAAACAATGATGATGGTAAGACCTCTTTGAAAATGCTTAAAGATGTCATTTTTCATAGGTATGGTGTGCCTAGATATCTCATGACTGATGGAAGATCTCATTTTATTCATGGGGTTTTAGAAAAACTCTCGCTAAGTATGATGTAAACCACAGAATTGCTTCAGCTTATCACCCCAAACTAGTGGGCAAGTAGAACTTTCCAATAGGGAAATTAAATCTATCTTGTAGAAGACTGTCAATAGATCTAGGAAAAATTGGGCTAAAAAGTTGAATGACGCTTTGTGGGCATATAGAACTGCTTATAAAAATCCTATGGGGATGTCTCCTTACAAAATGGTCTATGGTAACGCTTTTCACTTGCCTTTAGAATTAGAACACAAAGCTTATTGGGCAGTGAAAGAGTTGAATAGAGATTTTAGACTTGCTGGTGAGAAAAGACTGCTTGATTTAAGTAATCTAGATGAGTGGAGAGGTGAAGCTTACGAAAATGCTAGGCTCTAAGGAAAAATTAAAAAGATGGCATGATAGGAGAATTCTAAAAAGGGAGTTCCATGTTGGTGAGAAAGTTCTTTTGTATAGGTCTCGTCTCAGATTTTTTGCAGGGAAACTACTCTCCAAATGGGAAGGACCTTTTGTTATCTAGGAAGTGTACCGTTCAGGTGCCATCAAAATTTCTTCTCTGAAGGATGACACAACACAGGTGGTTAATGGTCAAAGACTAAAACATTATATTTTTATGGACTTGAACCATTGTGAACATCGAAGTTGTATATGCTTGCATCTATAAATTGGAATTAGCAGAACCGTGCTGTCACGGGGAACGTTTTCAACATTGCACTTGTACTTTGTACACAGTTGATATTGTGCTCTTTTGTATATGGATGTCAACGGTGTGAAATAAAGAGGGAACTTGTAAGTCCATGGATTTTGTATCCTGTGTTAGAGAAACTCCTGGGCCGCTAGCCTAAGCCATGCTTAATCATGGTGGAAACTTGCAGCATCACCATAGTGAGTCATCTATGAATCATCCTCAATAAAAAGCTATGCACATAGTAAATAAAAAGATCACTCAGATGCTCATTGTCTGCTTGCCTTGTCATTTTGGTTATGGGAAAGCTCATGTACCATGTGCAAGGGGTACCCCGTTGGCGGTTCTTAATGATATGCAAATACTTACAATGACAAGAACTTACCTGTGACCAAAGTTGAGTATCATGAGGAGTGACCCTCATATTCAAGGGACATGAGATTGCCAACTTATATTTCGTCAAGCATATACTCCATCTTTGTTCACTTTAACCTTAATAATCTCAAGATGCTTATGATAGGGGCAATGAGGGATCAAAGCTAGTAAGTACCATAATATTTTGGAAGCTCTTTATGACTTGTAATCCCTGCTACCCTCTATGAAGGGACCTTTCTCCTAGTTACCAGTTGAGTCAGTAAACCTACTTCCTCTCTATCTCCAGCAAACATTTGAGTTGTTGTGTTTCAAGCATTCATATGCTGATTTATTCAATCATGTTCTTCATCTTCCTTGTTTGCACAAGACTCTTATCTATTGAGTATTACTTTGAAAGCCTTCACTTATGAAAAAACTTTTTGAGCAAAGAGTGCTCCTGTTTTGAAACTTCTACAAAAAGCTTTTGTGAAACTGTTTTCCAGGTGTTCTCTGACCTGAACAAGTTTGCCAATTCCAATTATGATTTATCTTTATGCATCTCTATTATGACTGTTGTACTTGGTTGCAAGATAAGTTATATAATGGTAAGTTGCTTTCTTCTACGAGTTGTGCAATGGTAAGTGTGATGCTTCTTGTTCGTATTCTTTTATCGACACTTCACTCCATAAACCTGTGGACATGTTTACTGAGCTCAGTATTCTCTTGGGGACAAGCAAAGTCTAAGCTTGGGGGAGTTGATACGCCCAATTTGCATTACCTTTCTATATCATAATTTATCTCTATTCATTGATATTTGTCTTATTATGAGGTATTACTTGTGGCTTTTCATCTGTTTATGCATGTTGGATGATTCTTGGAGGATGGACTGCCGGAGTCTGGATTCTGATGGAAAAGAAGGCCTTTCGGTGCAATTTCGCAAAGATCAGAAAAAATACCAGAAAAATATGGAAACATATTATTTCTCCAGAAGAATGAGGGAGGCAGAAGGAGGGAAGAAGAAGGGCCTCAGGGGGCCCACACCCCCTAGGTGCGGGCCCACCTGACCCCGCGCCTAGGGCAGGTGTGGCCCACCTGCCCGGCCTCCGACTCCGCCCCTTCACCTATATCTTCCCTATGAAACCCTATGCCTCAGGGAGAGACCACTGATAGATTTCCGCCGCCTCTGGGTGGTAGAAAACACCGAGAGAGAAAGATCTCTCCGGCAGACAGATTTCTGCCGGGGGGATTCCTTCCCGAAGAGGGGAGACCGTCGCCATCAACACCATCATCAAGCTAGGCTTCATCGAGATCATCATCATCATCCACACCATCATATCCACCAGCACCATCACCACCACTCCGTCCCGCTGTAACAATTGTGTTGGATATTGCTTTAGTTCATTAGGGGAAACTTTCCCGGTGTTGATTACTATTGTAGTTGATGCTTGTGAGTGGAACCATTGGATTATTGTTTATATTCAGATTGTTATCCATTACCATATCATCTTTGATCTTGATCCATATGATGTCTTGTGAGTAGTTCGTTTAGTTCTTTAGGACATGGGAGAATTCATGTTGTTATTAGTGAATCTGTGATGAGTTATTATTCAATGGTTTAGTATTTAATTTGTGGTGCTATTCTTCTAGTGGTGTCATGTGAACGTCGACTACATGACACTTCACCATTTATGGGCCTAGGGGGATGCATTGTGTATTTGCCTACTAATTGTGGGGTTGCCGGAGTGACAGAAACCTGAACCCCCGTTAGGACACCTTTGCACAAGGCAGCGTAAGATCTCAGAGTTTAAGGCTGTGGTTAGATTTATATCTTAATTACTTTCCTGTAGTTACGGATGTTTATAGGGGGTTTAATCACAAGTATGTATTAGTCCAAGTATGGTCAGTACATTAGCACAAGTTCACCCACACAACACTTACAACACCAGAGAAGAGTACTCAGCTATTTGAAGCGAAAGCACTTGACAGAATTCCCATGTGTCCTCGAGAACGTTTGGTCCTTATAAGTATTTCCACCATCTTGTCCTTTGCTAAGAAATGATTGGGCCACTTGCTCCGATTGTTCGTTACCTTTGTTCCTTGGTCTTTGTTTTGTTGCCTTGTCAGAAAACCACTAAAAATCCGATTGATAAGTATTCACAGTGATATCCTGCTCCATACCACTGTTCAACACCTTCTGCTCCTCGTTTGGATCGACACTGCTATTTATCGAAAGTACTACGATACACCCCCTATACTTGTGGGTCATCATTGACGAAGCTCCACCTTTAGGGTCACAAGTAATGCTGGCGATGGGAGATGATCCTAGTTGTCATAGACTTCATGTTGTCCATCATCCTGGTAGTCCTCCTCATAGTCTGGCCATAGGAATAGCTAGGGAAAAGTCCATGAGTACTCTTTAAGTACTCGCAAACTATCACTAACAAGTAACGTGGTTCAAGTAAGATTCCTAAGCTCTAGGTTGTTTTGCAAAAGCCAGGTTTATCTCTAACTGAGTTTAGAAGTAAAGAAAACTAACTTAAAGTTTTACAACACCTAAGTGGGAACTTAATTTTCATGTTCACAACCCTGTTGTGGTGAAGTCAATTCATGATTCATTTCACAAGTCATTTTGAAAACATATGACAACGGACCAGTATAGCCACTCCAAGTGTCCATAACCACAGACGCGACTATTCAAATAGTTTGTCACTCTGCAGAGGTGGTACACTTTCACCACAACATTCGATACATCCGTCAGGAACAATCTTGATTCACCATACTCAGTATGCGTATAGTCAATCCTAAACTTTCAATTACACACCCTAGTATAGGCACCTCCCCTATGAGTTTGGCCTCCCAACCATGACCATCTGTCATCTTGGGAACTACATAGGTGGACATTCATCACGAGGTAGCCTCAGCTCAAACCTCTTCCGCAAGGGAACCCATACTAAGATATATAAACTTCCAGTCAAGCCCTACCCAAATTTGGGTATTGTGGTTGTACGGTAAAATTAGATGTAGGGTTCGCAGCATAGAAAAAAAAAATTCCTACGATGTGAACTATGTACCAAGATCTATCTATTAGATACAAACAACGGGCGGATGTATATCCGTAGAGAACATACCCTTGAAGACCGACAAAGCTTAACGAGTTCAACTCGTGGTTGATGTAGACGATCTCTTGTCGATCTCAAGATCGAGAGGAAGTCCTAGCGCCGCAAATCAGCAGCGCATCCGTGCTCGCATAGACGTTCGAGGCACCGAGCAACCTCTGCCTCCTCGCTCCAGCGATGCAGCGGAAGCACAACTCTTTCTTGCCGAATAGCCACCGGGAACATGTATCTCGCTAGTCCGAGACCATGGGGGATAAATTCTAGAGGGGGAGAGAGATCCTTCACGAGGAGGTGTGAGTGAGAAGTGAGGAGAGGGGTGTCTTTTATAGGAGGAGGGGGGCACCCAAGGGGGTGGCCGCCGGCCATGGGGGCTTCCCCCTCCCCTCCTTCATTCATGTGGGTGGACACTCCACTCACAAAAATCCATTCATATCCCTCCACTCAAAATCCCACTCAAACTTGCCATTAAATTTCCACCAAATTTAATGCAAACTCTCATTAAATAAAACTCTTTTATTTTATTCAGAATTTTGTCAATTACTTTAATGACAAACATTCACAAATAACCCCTTGCTAGAATTCTATTTCACATGCATAACCACTTTATGCAATTTCACCCGAAAACCTGTACCGGTATCTAGTGAAATAAATTCCTGCGCTTGTTCATTCTTTCGGCATGAAACTTTTTCTCCAATTGGATGTCGGTGTCTCTTAAGTGTGTCACCCTACGGTTCGTGAATAATGCGGACATGATCGAGACCCCTCTCGGATCAATAATCAAAAGCAGGATCTGGAGACCCATACTGACTCCCACACATTCAACGATGACTTTCTTGTGATCGTCGGAACCTTTTACTCTAGTATCTTAATCCCTTTGTTTCACTATATATTACATGTCCGAGATTCGATCATCGGTATCTCCATACCTAGTTTGATCTTGTTACTGACATGCACTCTTTTCTCGTTCCCGTGATATCACATTCTAGTGATCAAATCACTTGCTTGCAAGCTAATCAATGTGATATCACCGAGAGGGCCCAGAGTATATCTATCCGTCATTGGGATGAACAAATTCCACTCTCGATCCATGAGCCTCCACATAACACTTTATTAGTTCTGAATCCATCTTTATAATCACCCTGTTACGGTGTGACGTTTGATGTTATCAAGAAACTCTTCCGGTGTTAGTGATTGACCTGATCTCATGGTCTAAGGATTAGGATCACTTCGTAAGTTGTTATAGAAATATAAACTCAATGACTTTGATCGTAATGCTATACTTCGGATGAATGTTCATCACACCATTACACTAATGTTGTGATCCCGTTATTAACTACATCCAATGTCCATGATCAGGAAACCTTGATCATCTTGTTAATCAACGAGCTAGTTTATGAGAGAGGCATAACTAGGAACTTTCTGTTTGTTTATTAAACACACATGTATTAATGTTTCCGTATTAATACAATTATAGCATGCAAAATAAACATCTATCATATACTTGGAATACACATAATAAACATTTTATTATTGCCTCTCAGGGCATATTCCCTTCAGTCTCCCACTTGCACTAGAGACAATAATCTAGTTACATAGTGATAAATCTAACACCCATTGAGTTCTGGTGTTGATCATGTTTTTATCTAGGGAGAGTTTTAGTCAACGGATCTGCTACATTGAGATCCGTATGTACTTTACAAATATTAATATCTCCATCCTTGACATGCTCGCGGATGGAGTGAAACCGGCGCTTAATATGTTTGGAATTCTTGTGAGACCTTGGCTCTTTGGCATTGGCAATGGCACCATTGTTGTCACAATAGATCACCATTGGGTCCAACACGTTTGCAACCACTCCTAGTTCGGATATGAACTCCTTCATCCAAACTGCTTCCTGAGCCGCTTCTGAAGCAGCAACATATTCGGCCTCCGTTGTTGATCCCGCCACCACAGGTTGTTTGGAGCTCCTCCAACTAACCGCTCCGCCATTCATGAGAAATACGTATCCGGATTGAGACTTAGATTCATTCGGATCGGTGTCAAAGCTAGCGTCAACATAACACTTAGCGACGAGCTCTTCTTCACCTCCGTATACAAGAAACATATCCTTAGTTCTTCGTAAGTACTTAAGGATATTATTGACCTCTATCCAGTGTTCCGAACCTGGATCCGATTGGTACCTACTAGTCAAACTAATAGCATGTGCCACATCCGGTCTTGTACATAGCATGGCGTACATTATAGAGCCTATGGCTGAAGCATAGGGGGCCTTGTCCATTATCTCTCTTTCTTCTGCCGAAGCCAGACTTTGAGTCTTACTCAATGTCTTGCCTTGCAACATAGGTAAGAACCCCTTCTTACTTCCGTCCATTTTAAACTTCTTTAAAATCTTATCAAGGTATGTACTTTGCGATAGCCCTATTAGACGCCTAGATCTATCTCTATAGATCTTTATGCCAATATGTATGACGCTTCACCTAGGTCCTTCATTGAAAATTTGCTGTTTAGATAACTTTTAGCACTGTTTAAAAGATCTATATCATTTCTGATCAATAATATGTCATCCAGATATAATATCAGAAATGCCACATTGCTCCCACTCACTTTCTTGTAAATACAAGCTTCTCCATAAGTTTGGACAAATCCAAACTCTTTGATCACCTCATCAAAGCGGAGATTCCAACTTCGTGATGCTTGCTTCAATCCATAGATGGATCGCTGAAGCTTGCACACCTTGTTAGCATCCTTAGGATCGACAAAACCCTTTGGTTGTATCATATACAACTCTTCTTCAATATTACCATTGAGAAACGCGGTTTTTACATCCATCTGCCATATCTCATAATCGAAATATGCAGCAATTGCTAACATAATCCTAACTGACTTTAGCATCGCTACGGGAGAGAATGTCTCATCGTAGTCAACTCCTTGAATTTGTCGAAACCCCTTTGCGACAAGTCGAGCTTTATAGACGGTCACATTACCATCAGCATCAGTTTTTCTTTGGAAAATCCATTTATTCTCCACGGCCTTTCGGTCGTGAGGTAATTCCACCAAGTTCCAAACTTGATTTTCATACATGGATTCCATCTCGGATTTCCTGGCTTCTAACCATTTGTTGGAATCCGGGCTCATCATCGCTTCTTCATATGTCGCAGGGTCATCATTTTCATCAACCATGAAATTCATGACAGGATTTCCGTACAGCTCGGGAGCTGCACGCGTCTTTCTAGACCTGCGAGCTTCGGTAGTACTCTCTTTCGGAGTTTCATGATCATTATCATTAGTTCCTTCTTCAATAGGTGAAGCCAACTCCGGAACAACTTCCGGCGCTGCGCTACTCGCCATACTTTGAAGAGAAGGTTCAATAACCTCTTTTAGTTCTACCTTCCGACTACTCACACCTTTCGCGAGAAACTCTTTCTCTAGAAAGGATCCATTCTTGGCAACAAAAACCTTGCCCTCGGATCTGTGATAGAAGGAATACCCAATAGTTTCCTTAGGGTATCCTATGAAGACGCATTTTTCCACTTTGGGTTCGAGTTTATCCAGTTGAAGTTTCTTCACATAAACATCGCATCCCCAAACTTTAAGAAATGACAGCTTAGGTTTTTTTCCAAACCACAATTCATATGGTGTCTTTTCAACGGATTTAGATGGTGCCTGATTTAAAGTGAATGCAGCAGTTTCTAGTGCATAACCCCAAAATGACAACGGCAAGTCCGTCAGAGACATCATAGATCGCACCATATCTAATAAAGTACGATTATGACGTTCCGACACACCATTTCGCTATGGTGTTCCGGTGGCGTGAGTTGTGAAACAATTCCTCACTCTTTCATGTGAGTGCTAAACTTGTAACTTAGATACTCACCTCCACGGTCGGACCGTAAAAATTTGATCTTTCTATTACGATGATTTTCCACTTCATTCTGAAATTCCTTGAACTTTTCAAAGGTTTCAGACTTGTGTTTCATCAAGTAGATATAACCGTACCTACTCAAATCATCCGTGAAAGTAACAAAATAACGATATCCACCTCGCGCCAACACACTCATTGGACCACATACATCAGAATGTATGATTTCCAATAAATCTGTCGCCCGTTCCATTGAACCGGAAAACGGCGTTCTAGTCATCTTGCCCATAAGGCATGGCTCACATGTATCAAATGATTCAAAATCAAGTGATTCCAAAAGTCCATCTGAATGGAGCTTCTTCATGCGTTTAACGCCAATATGACCTAGACGGCAGTGCCACATATATGCGGATATATCATCATTAAGTTTAATCCTTTTAGCATCAACATTATGAATATGTGTAATATTATCATCGAGATCTAATATAAATAAAACATTCATCATCGGTGCATGACCATAAAAGATTTCATTCATATAAATGGAACAACCATTGTTCTCGGATTTAAATGAATAACCTCTTCGCATCAAACACGATCCAGATACAATGTTCATGCTCAGTGCAGGCACTAGATAACAATTATTCAAGTTTATAACTAATCACGACGGCAAATGGAGAGGCAGCATTCCGACGGCGATCACATCAACGCTTGATCCATTGCCGACACGCATCTTGACCTCACCCCTTGCTAGAGGTCGCTTGTTCCGCAGCCCCTGATTCGAGTTACAAATATTAGCAACTAAACCGGTATCAAATACCCAGGTGCTACTGCAAGCACTAGTCAAGTACACATCAATAACATGTATATCATATATACCTTTGTTTTCCTTGCCGGCCTACTTGTCTGCCAAATACTTGGGGCAGTTGCGCTTCCAGTGGCCAGTCCCCTTACAATAGTAGCACTCGGTATCAGACTTAGGTCCAATTCGGGGTTTCTTTTCAGGCACGGCAACCGGCTTGCCGCCCTTACTACCCTTCCGTTTTCCCTTCTTGTCTTTCTTGAAACCAGTGTTCCTATTGATCATCAACACTTGATGTTCCTTTTTGATCTCCACTTCTGCAGTTTTAAGCATTGACAGAAGCTCGGGGAGAGACTTCTTCATGCCTTGCATATTATAGTTCATCACAAAGCTCTTATAGCTAGGTGGCAGAGACTGCAGAACACGATGGATGCCTAAGTCAATGGGAATCGTTATTCCCAAGGACACAAGCCTATCGGCGTAACCCGACATTATGATTACATGCTCACTAACGGAGCTGTGCTCTTCCATCATGCAGCTAAAGAACTTTTCTGAAGCGTTGTAGCTCTCTACAGCAGCATGTGTGTCGAAATCATTTTCAACTCACCCATTGTATCAAATGCATTGCCGTTTTCGAAATGCTTTCGAAGTTTCGGCTCTAGCCCATACAATATACCGCAATGAACTAAGTTGTGGTCCTCCTGACAAGTCTGATAGACATTTTTCTCCTCGTCAGGGGCATCCTCAAAAGGTGGGGGGCCTAGTGGCGCTTCTAGCACGTATTTCTTTTGTGCAGCAGAGAGGAGAATCCTCAAATTCATGGCCCATTCGGTAAAGTTGCTACCGTTCGTTGCAAGTTTCTCTTTCTCCATGAACACATTGAAATTAAAAGCAGGTGGTGCCATCTACAACAGAATTTTTAAAGTTTAGACTAAGTGTATGATAGATTGAGTTCAACTAATCCATATTACGAATGAACTCCCACTCAAAAACGACATCCCTCATGCCTTTTTGGTGATTACATGAACCAAATCCACTATACCAAGTTCGATCATCACGTGAGTCGGTATAGCTTCAAAGGCGAGCATCAAATGGGCATCATATCTACTATATGACTCATGCTTAACCTTTCGGTCCGTGTTCCGAGGCCATGTCTATACATGCTAGGCTCGCCAAGTTAGAACCTTAGTATTCGCGTGTGTAACTGTTTTACACCCGAAATATGGTCGTGGATCCAAGAACACCCGATCATCACGTGATGTCTTGGAGCGACGAAAACATAATCGGTGCATACTAAAGGAAGAACACATTCTTATCTTGATATTTAAATGAGGGATCATCTTATTATCTAACAAAGTGCTAAACAAGCAATATAAGATGCTATCAAACATCACATGTTTATTAGTGAAATGATATGGTTCCCGCATATGATCTCTATCGTGTGCATCGTGGTATGATCACTATCATACCTATATGTGTAAGTCCAAAGTCTATGGAGATTACACGTTATGTATGTTGTAAGATTATCATCTCATACTTCTACTTACAACATCACCATATCATAACACTAGCCCAGCAACAATCTAAACTAGACGCCTCTAATTTATCCATTGCAAATTTTACGTGGCTTAGGGCTTTCGAGATAGAACCGTTCTTACCTACGAACATGAACCACAATGAGGATAACCAAATTGTTGACAACTCGTTGCAAAATAGATATTGACTATAGTAGGAGAGACAGACACCCGCTAGCCACTTATGAAAACTAGTTGCATGTCAAGCGTGGAACAGGTCTCATGTGCGAGGACATGTAAAGTTTGTCCGGGCCGCTTCATCCCACTATGCCACCAATATCCAAAATTACAACTAAGGAGCAACAACATGATCATCATCGCCCACATACTCATATGTGTACTACCCATGTAAAGCATCTACGCATAGATCCGGCTCTGATACCACTGTAGGGTTCGCAACATAGAAAACAAAAAAATTTCCTACGATGTGAACTATGTACCAAGATCTATCTATTAGATACAAACAACGGGAGGATGTATATCCATAGAGAACATACCCTTGAAGACCGACAAAGCTTATCGAGTTCAACTCGTGGTTGATGTAGACGATCTCTTGCCGATCTCAAGATTGAGAGGAAGTCCTAGCTCCGCAAATCAGCAGCGCATCCGTGCTCGCACACACGTTCCAGGCACCGAGCAACCTCTGCCTCCTCGCTCCAGCGATGCAGCGGAAGCACAACTCTTTCTTGCCGAATAGCCACCGGGAACATGTATCTCGCTAGTCCGAGACCATGGGGGATAAATTCTAGAGGGGGAGAGAGATCCTTCACGAGCAGGTGTGAGTGAGAAGTGAGGACAGGGGTGCCTTTTATAGGAGGAGGGGGCACCCAAGGGGGTGGCCGCCGTCCATGGGGGCTTCCCCCTCCCCTCCTTCATTCATGTGGGTGGACACTCCACTCACAAAAATCCATTCATATCCCTCCACTCAAAATCCCACTCAAACTTGCCATTAAATTTCCACCAAATTTAATGCAAACTCTCATTAAATAAAACTCTTATTTTATTCAGAATTTTGTCAATTACTTTAATGACAAACATTCACAAATAACACCTTGCTAGAATTCTATTTCACATTTATAACCACTTTATGCAATTTCACCCGAAAACCTGTTTCGGTATCTAGTGAAATAAATTCCTGCGCTTGTTCATTCTTTCTGTAGGGGTCTCAACCTAATAAGGTAGATTCCTCATGTGTTTACAATGCTAGTCCCTGGATCAATAGCTAGCATCCACAGTTAAGATGTAATATCAAGAAACAAAGGTCATAATATAACTTTATAACCAGGAATAACATAATTTTATTACATCATACATAGCTCATTTGGCTATTACATTACATTGCAGCGGAATAACTATAGTCATGGGGTCCTTCATCTTCAAAGTGCCACAGGCAGATGTTGGTTGTAGACTTTGTAATCCTAATCAATCAATCTTGACTAAAATCAATCAAACCTGCAACATACAAGTTACAGCCACAAAGGGTCAATACATTTGAATTGTATTGGCAAGTGATACTATGGTAGTATAGTGGAGTCTATCATCTATATGCATTTGGCTAAGTGGCGTTGAGGCTTGCATTGCTCAAAATAGATTTTTCCTTAACATTTGAAAATACTAAGTTTTTGTTTGACAAAATCATTTTTCTCAATCAAAGATTGAAGATCCTTTACAAGGCATCTCTCAATCAAAGATTGAATATTTCAAACAACCCTTGTTCAATCCACAAGTTTTAACTTAGAAATTTGAATGATGAGATTCTTGATTGCTTCCATGTCTTGATGCTCAAATTGTCCTTTACCAGGGACATGGCTAAGTACTTAGATTTTACACTCTGCAGAGGTGGTGCACTTTCCCCACAAGACTTGGTTTCCCAAGACAAGATCTTTCAGAAGCCTTCCCTTAGACCAAAATGGACGCGTTCCAACCTATCAAACACTACCACCCACTGTCCATATGGCTAAGTTCTTGCAAACTATGTGATCATGGCAGAGCCCATATTGCCAAGTGGTTGCACTTGAAGCTTCTCAACATTTGACATCTCAAATCCCTTTGTTCCTGGGTGGCCATCCACAAGTGAGATACACAAGGTCAACCATAAACATGGGCCTTGTGAACCACTCAACCAACAACCACCAAGCAAGCCCATTCCACCCAGGTGATTCATTAACTTAGTTGTTTTTATTACACAAAAACATAAGTCCTCAGACTTAGAGATTTTTCCATAGTGTGAATATATTTTCCACCCATGTTTTCTATTAGCTAGGCTAAGCTTGATAGTAATAGAAACCTTAACTTAGGAAAATCCTATTAAGGATTCATCTACTAGGATTTACTATAGCAAGGTTTATACTTAGCAAAATCCATGCAAGTTTTACTTAGAAAAATCACTAATGCATAGTGAAAGTAATAGGACAAAAGTATGAAGCATCACTTGCCTTTTTGGTAGAGAATGGTGGTTCACTCCTTGAGCTTGCTAGTCTCACACTTCACTACAAGTCAATCAAGAAAACACACATTCAATTCTCATTCCAAACCAAAGTCAAACAAACAATTTTTCACGCACAAAGTAATGGAATCTAAGTCATGCATAAGCATGCAAAGGTTGGTTCTATTGCAAGGATGGTCTCCACTAGGCTTCTAAACTTTGTAAGTTCCAAATTGGTCATTTACCAAAATGGCAAAGTCATTTGCAAATGGGTTTTATCCATAAACCATTTTTAAAATCCATTCATCATTTCATGTGGTGAAAAATGTTTTTATCAAGGCAAAACTATTAAGTTGTTCACCAAATGAGTTGCTAATTTGCAAAACTTGGTGTTTTGGGTCAGTGGGTTTGATCAAACCATTTTCTTAAAGTTTTCTTTCCATAAACATTTTTATAACAAAAACCATTCTTTTTATTTGGCTAGAAAAATGGCTAAGTCAAGTAATCCAACCTAAATCTTTCCAAAATCATTTTTAACACCAAGGTTGGTTCCTAGGGTCAGTAAGGTCACAACAAACCATTTTGCAAAAGTTTTAACCCTAAAATCAATTTTAAACAATTTTTATACTCTAAACAAGCTCACAAAAGAATATGCAAAAACAAGCAAACTAACAAATACTATTTGCTAAACTAAGGGCATGGTTGGCTAGGGATTATTCTCCTGAATCCAACGACATAAAATTTGTAATTTTTGTACGTGTGGTTTGAAAGTTACAGGGGTTTGAAAATGGTATTTAAATCTGGTTTCAAAATCTGTTTTAATCAGAACAGGGGACACGTGGCACACTCTGGTTGGATGGTACCGGTTCGGCCGGATCACGCGCGGTAGCCCTTGGATCAATTTAGATCGTGCGGCACAGAACGCGTACCTCTTCGCGGCTAAATGATCTAATCCTGCTCGTTCAAACTAAATCCTACGGTACTAGTTCGCTGGACCAAAAGTGAGCGGCGCCGACGGCGGCTAGCGGCGCCGCACGGCCAGGCGAGGTGCTCGCCGTGGTTCTAGGAAGCAAAGATCGAGGTGGAAATGCTGACCGTGATCGCTAGGACGAGGTGATGCTCGGGGCGTGGTCTTTTGGTCGAGGGGCGTCCTGGAACAGCAGGGATTGCTCACCGGAGTTGAAGACAACGTCAGGCGGCTCTGTCCGTGGTCGAAGTCGACGTTGCAGATCATGCGGAGGCAAACATAGGGCGTAGTTAGGTACGCAAGACCAAGGCGAAGACGTTTGCGTGATCGGGAAGACGCGGGGCGGTCAGTGCTTACCGGGGGAGATCGTCGGAGAGGTTGTAGACGCGGCGGCGTTCGGAAGTTTGACGTAGCCGAGGCTCTGGGGCGCCCGCGGTCGAATGGGTGGTACGGGGAGGAAGGTCTGGGAGTGGGAAGTCTGCTAGCATGCACAGGGAGGCAAGGGACGGCGATATTTGACCGGAATCGACAAGGAGGTTCGTCGGAGTCAGAGGAGCTCGGGAAGAAATTAGAGCGGCCTGGGGGCGTGTCGAGGAGGGGTGTCTGGGGGAAACGGAAGAGGGAAGGCAGACGATTTATCCTGCGTGGTCAAGGGGCAGCTTCATTGCGTGATTAAGACGTATTACGCCGGAGTTATTCCGCCTGCAACGGCCGGCGAGGGGTGGGCATCGTCTGCGGGTGGGGAAGAAGACAGCGTGTCTGCGGGGTCCCCTGTCAGCGTGAGAGGGAGTGAGGGGGAGGGGTCCACTGGTCATTGTCTGTGTGGGTTAGTGTTTAGGTAGGAAAACGTTTCGCTGTGGATAGAGAAACTGGGCTGGCGCTGGGCCTATTGGGCTTCATCGACTGGGCTGGTCCCAAACTCTATTTTTTTTTCTATCTGCTGGCTTTTTCTTTTTCTAATTCTATTTCCTGTTTTAAATTTCAAAACAATTGAACAAGGTTCAAATCAATTCAAACAACACCCATACTTTGTAATATTGAAATTAGTTCTGTTCAGTAACATGAACCAAAATCCAAAATAAAAATAATATTTTAAATCTTTTTAGGTTCCATTTATTAATTAAGTAAAATGGTCCATGGTTTATTAATAAAATAGGGTTTGATTTATTTAATAAAATCTCTATTTGAAATCTACATATTTTCAAAACCAAATCAGTAGGTTTTATTTGAAAATAGAAGATACTTGGAAAACTTGTTTTTAAATTAAAATAACATTTTGTTTTAGGGTCCAAATAATAATTAAATGAATAGACCTTTATTCATTTAATTCAAATAGGTTTTGTTTTATTAAAATCTTTATTTGAAAATCTAAAATAAAACCAAAACACTTCAGTAGGTTTTTATTTGAGAATATAAAATACTTGGAAAACCTATTAAAATATATAATTAAGTTTTAGTGTTTATTTAAAGTGGGAAAAACCTTTACTTAAACAAAATTTGGATATTAAATCCTTGTTAATTTATTTAAATAAACCTTTGCTATTTTTTATCAAAACAAAGTGTTTTATTTTCAAAAGTTTGGCCAAGGTTTAATTTGGCTTTATAAAATAATCTTTATTTATAAATCCACCTTTTCTTTTGAAAACTAAATCTTTTATTAAAAGATCCAAAATAGTAATACCAAAATATTTTATTTTCCTTTTATTAAATGTTTAACTCTTTAAATCCCTTTAGGATTTTATTTAATTCAAATTGGTTTGGAGTTATAATTAATTTCAAGAAGTTTCTTCTGGCCTTGAAAATCAAATAAAGTTTTATTTTATTCATTTATTTTCACATTAGAAGATTTGGAAAATCTTGGGATATGACAGGCTACCACCCTTAAAATAAATCTCGTCCCGAGATTTGGGAAGGCTGGGGTTACAAGCAGGTTCAAGACAACTAGGGTACTACCACCCTTAAAAATTTTCAAACAAAAATTACATATTGTCCTTCTTGGGATTCTGGGGAAACTTCTCTAAGCAAACTTTTGCATTGTGTCCTTGGTTTCCATTTCTTGACTCATGGGCCAAGGTTGAGATCCTTCATAGACTTGTTTAACTTGTCCTTCATCTTTTCTGGACAATTGTTTGCATAGTGGCCTAGTTCCTTGCATTTGAAACATGTTATAATTTTGAGGTCTTGAGGTGGCTTCTCTGGACAGTATGGTGCATAATGTCCTAACTCCTTGCAGTGTTTGCACATCACTTGGTCAATATCCTTCCTCATCTTGGGTTTCACTAGCCTTTGTTTGTCTTCTTGGCTCTTCTCCTTTTCTGGGCATTCATTGGCATAGTGTCCCATCTCTTTGCATTTGAAACATTGCACTTGTGTAATATCCTTCTTGCTAGTGTTGGGGCATTTCTTCTTCTTCTTTTTGGGTCTCTCCAAAGCTAGGAGCTCTTCTAGTTCATGTTCTTCATGAGTGGGAGATCTTTCTCTCTTCTTGGGGTATTGTTCTTCATGCTCCTTGGATGCATGATCCTTGTATCCATAAGTATTACTAGCTTGGGTTCCTTCTAGAATAGCATCTTTGTCATCCTTGTTGTCATTAGCTCTTTGGGAAAAGTTTTCTCTCATGTTGATCACTTGAGTAACCAATCCTTGCAACAATTGGGATTGAAGTTTCAAAATCCTTTGTATGGCTGGGTCTAGTCCATTGTTGTTGGCTAAGAGCTGAGTTGTCTCTTGGCTCAACTGGTTTTGGGTTGCTATAAGTTCTCTCATGTGGTCCTCTTGGTTGGTGTTGGTGTCATCCACTTTGATGTTGGAGTCCTTTGGAGTAGTCATCTGTTTGGGTTAAAGGGAGATTAGAATAGGCAAAAGGTTTTTCTAAGGAATCAATTCTAATCACACATATCACAATTCACACAAGCAATGTACATGCAATCACAAACCAAACATTTCACTCAAACAAGGTTCAAGCACATACTTAGTCAACAAAATATTTTTGTTACTCCACATAAGTTGGTGTGTTTGACTTAACTAAAATATGGTGGTCCATCTATATGGTTTACTTGTGATCTTTCCCTCCTTCTTGGTTGATTCTTCTTACTTGAGTTCATGGTTTCCTTGAGAAAAACTCTTGGTTGCAAAACTTCAAATGATGTAGGCTCCTTCTAACTTTTGCATTCCCTCAGTCTCTAAATCTTGAGCAAGATTTCCTTGTCTTACTTGTAGTCCTTAGTAGTATCCAAGTTGGAAGTCCTTGGTGAACATGATGAAGATGTTGAAGTCATTAGAGTTGAAGAAGTTGAAGTCATTAGAGTTGAAGAAGTCCTTTGCACATAGTGAAGTCTTGGTCATGGGGTAGGTTTTTCCATCAAATTGAAATAGAAGAGAAGTAGAGTTGAAACCAAAATGGTTGAGGAAAGAGTTTACAAGTTTTTTGTAAGTAAGCTTTGGATCAAAACATACCTCCTATTCTTCTAAGGGTTTTTATCCAATCCTAGGGTTTACAAATCCTACAGGCAACACAATGCTCTGATACCATCTGTAGGGGTCTCAACCTAATAAGGTAGATTCCTCTTGTGTTTACAATGCTAGTCCCCAGATCAATAGCTAGCATCCACAGTTAAGATGTAATATCAAGAAACAAAGGTCATAATATAACTTTATAACCAGGAATAACATAATTTTATTACATCATACATAGCTCATTTGGCTATTACATTACATTGCAGCGGAATAACTATAGTCATGGGGTCCTTCATCTTCAAAGTGCCACAGGCAGATGTTGGTTGTAGACTTTGTAATCCTAATCAATCAATCTTGACTAAAATCAATCAAACCTGCAACATACAAGTTACAGCCACAAAGGGTCAATACATTTGAATTGTATTGGCAAGTGATACTATGGTAGTATAGTGGAGTCTATCATCTATATGCATTTGGCTAAGTGGAGTTGAGGCCTGCATTGCTCAAAATAGATTTTTCCTTAACATTTGAAAATACTAAGTTTTTGTTTTGACAAAATCATTTTTCTCAATCAAAGATTGAAGATCCTTTACAAGGCATCTCTCAATCAAAGATTGAATATTTCAAACAACCCTTGTTCAATCCACAAGTTTTAACTTAGAAATTTGAATGATGAGATTCTTGATTGCTTCCATGTCTTGATGCTCAAATTGTCCTTTACCAGGGACATGGCTAAGTACTTAGATTTTACACTCTGCAGAGGTGGTGCACTTTCCCCACAAGACTTGGTTTCCCAAGACAAGATCTTTCAGAAGCCTTCCCTTAGACCAAAATGGACGCGTTCCAACCTATAAAACACTACCACCCACTGTCCATATGGCTAAGTTCTTGCAACCTATGTGATCATGGAAGAGCCCATATTGCCAAGTGGTTGCACTTGAAGCTTCTCAACATTTGACATCTCAAATCCCTTTGTTCCTGGGTGGCCATCCACAAGTGAGATACACAAGGTCAACCATAAACATGGGCCTTGTGAACCACTCAACCAACAACCACCAAGCAAGCCCATTCCACCCAGGTGATTCATTAACTTAGTTGTGTTTATTACACAAAAACATAAGTCCTCAGACTTAGAGATTTTTCCATAGTGTGAATATATTTTCCACCCATGTTTTCTATTAGCTAGGCTAAGCTTGATAGTAATAGAAATCTTAACTTAGGAAAATCCTACTAAGGATTCATCTACTAGGCTTTACTATAGCAAGGTTTATACTTAGCAAAATCCATGCAAGTTTTACTTAGAAAAATCACTAATGCATAGTGAAAGTAATAGGACAAAAGTATGAAGCATCACTTGCCTTTTTGGTAGAGAATGGTGGTTCACTCCTTGATCTTTCTAGTCTCACACTTCACTACAAGTCAATCAAGAAAACACACATTCAATTCTCATTCCAAACCAAAGTCAAACAAACAATTTTTCACGCACAAAGTAATGGAATCTAAGTCATGCATAAGCATGCAAAGGTTGGTTCTATTGCAAGGATGGTCTCCACTAGGCTTCTAAACTTTGTAAGTTCCAAATTGGTCATTTACCAAAATGGCAAAGTCATTTGCAAATGGGTTTTATCCATAAACCATTTTTAAAATCCATTCATCATTTCATGTGGTGAAAAATGTTTTTATCAAGGCAAAACTCTTAAGTTTTTCACCAAATGAGTTGCTAATTTGAAAAACTTGGTGTTTTGGGTCAGTGGGTTTGATCAAACCATTTTCTTAAAGTTTTCTTTCCATAAACATTTTTATAACAAAAACCATTCTTTTTATTTGGCTAGAAAAATGGCTAAGTCAAGTAATCCAACCTAAATCTTTCCAAAATCATTTTTAACACCAAGGGTTGGTTCCTAGGGTCAGTAAGGTCACAACAAACCATTTTGCAAAAGTTTTAACCCTAAAATCAATTTTAAACAATTTTTATACTCTAAACAAGCTCATAAAAGAATCTGCAAAAACAAGCAAACTAACAAATACTATTTGCTAAACTAAGGGCATGGTCGGCTAGGGATTGTTCTCCTGAATCCAACGACATAAAATTTGTAATTTTTGGACGTGTGGTTTGAAAGTTACAGGGGTTTGAAAATGGTATTTAAATCTGGTTTCAAAATCTGTTTTAATCAGAACAGGGGACACGCGGCACACTCTGGTTGGATGGTACCGGTTCGGCCGGATCACGCGCGCTAGCCCTTGGATCAATTTAGATCGTGCGGCACAGAACGCGTACCTCTTCGTGGCTAAATGATCTAATCCTGCTCGTTCAAACTAAATCCTACGGTACTAGTTCGCTGGACCAAAAGTGAGCGGCGCCGACGGCGGCCAGCGGCGGCGCACGGCCAGGCAAGGTGCTCGCTGTGGTTCTAGGAAGCAAAGATCGAGGTGGAAATGCTCACCGTGATCGCTAGGACGAGGTGATGCTCGGGGCGTGGTCTTTTGGTCGAGGGGCGTCCTGGAACAGCAGGGATTGCTCACCAGAGTTGAAGACAACGTCGGGCGGCTCTGTCCGTGGTCAAAGTCGACGTTGCAGATCATGCGGAGGCAAACATAGGGAGTAGTTAGGTATGCAAGACCAAGGCGAAGACGTTTGCGTGATTGGGAAGACGCGGGGCGGTCAGTGCTTACCGGGGGAGATCGTCGGAGAGGTTGTAGACACGGCGGCGTTCGGAAGTTTGACGTAGCCGAGGCTCTGGGGCGCCCGCGGTCGAATGGGTGGTACGGGGAGGAAGGTCTGGGAGTGGGAAGTATGCTAGCGTGCACAGGGAGGCAAGGGGCGGCGATATTTGACCGGAATCGACAAGGAGGTTCGTCGGAGTCAGAGGAGCTCGGGAAGAAATTAGAGCGGCCTGGGGGCGTGTCGAGGAGGGGTGTCTTGGGGAAACGGAAGAGGGGAGGCAGACGATTTATCCTGCGTGGTCAAGGGGCAGCTTCATTGCGTGATTAAGACGTATTACGCCGGAGTTATTCCGCCTGCAACGGCCGGCGAGGGGTGGGCGTCGTCTGCGGGTGGGGAAGAAGACAGCGTGTCTGCGGGGTCCCCTGTCAGCGTGAGAGGGAGTGAGGGGGAGGGGTCCACTGGTCATTGTCTGTGTGGGTTAGTGTTTAGGTAGGAAAACGTTTCGCTGTGGATAGAGAAACTGGGCTGGTCCCAAACTCTATTTTTTTTCTGTCTGCTGGCTTTTTCTTTTTCTAATTCTATTTCCTGTTTTAAATTTCAAAACAATCAAACAAGGTTCAAATCAATTCAAACAACACCCATACTTTGTAATATTAAAATTAGTTCTGTTCAGTAACATGAACCAAAATCCAAAATAAAAATAATATTTTAAATCTTTTTTAGGTTCCATTTATTAATTAAGTAAAATGGTCCATGGTTTATTAATAAAATAGGGTTTGATTTATTTAATAAAATCTCTATTTGAAATCTACATATTTTCAAAACCAAATCAGTAGGTTTTATTTGAAAATAGAAGATACTTGGAAAACTTGTTTTTAAATTAAAATAACATTTTGTTTTAGGGTCCAAATAATAATTAAATGAATAGACCTTTATTCATTTAATTCAAATAGGTTTTGTTTTATTAAAATCTTTATTTGAAAATCTAAAATAAAACCAAAACACTTCAGTAGGTTTTTATTTGAGAATATAAAATACTTGGAAAACCTATTAAAATATATAATTAAGTTTTAGTGTTTATTTAAAGTGGGAAAAACCTTTACTTAAACAAAATTTGGATATTAAATCCTTATTAATTTATTTAAATAAACCTTTGCTATTTTTTATCAAAACAAAGTGTTTTATTTTCAAAAGTTTGGCCAAGGTTTAATTTGGCTTTATAAAATAATCTTTATTTATAAATCCACATTTTCTTTTGAAAACTAAATCTTTTATTAAAAGATCCAAAATAGTAATACCAAAATATTTTATTTTCCTTTTATTAAATGTTTAACTCTTTAAATCCCTTTAGGATTTTATTTAATTCAAATTGGTTTGGAGTTCTAATTAATTTCAAAAAGTTTCTTCTGGCCTTGAAAATCAAATAAAGTTTTATTTTATTCATTTATTTTCACATTACAAGATTTGGAAAATCTTGGGATGTGACACTTTCGGCCTGAAACTTTTGCTCCAATTGGATGTCGGTGTCTCTTAAGTGTGTCACCCTACGGTTCGTGAATAATGCGGACATGATCGAGACCCCTCTCGGATCAATAATCAGAAGCAGGATCTAGAGACCCATACTGACTCCCACACATTCAACGATGACTTTCTTGTGATTGTCGGAACCTTTACGCTAGTATCTTAATCCCTCTGTTTCACGATATATTACATATACGAGATTCGATCATCGGTATCTCCATAACTAGTTTGATCTCGTTACTGACATGCACTCTTTTATCGTTGTAACATCCCTAAATTCATGTTTCAAAGCTCATTCATATCATCCTTGCATCCATCATCATTTAGGGTTTTCTCAAAACATTTCAGAAAACAGAAGCATATGGTATCATGATTTTATGTGGACAGACTTATTTTAAATGGCCAACACCACTTGTAAGTTTGATTGTTGTGAACCAGGAAGGTTGCCTTCTATGAGCATAGGATTTAAGTGCAGATTTAAAACCAAGTTTTTCAAATGGAAATGGGTTCCAAAAACCATCTTTCAAATTTTAAACCAAGTGCATAGCCTCTGATATTTTGATCTCCAAGCTTGACCAATCCTTTACAAAGCTACCCCATGGTTATATGACCATTTTTGAGACTACTGCTCACTACAAAAATCCCAGGAAAGTTTGAATTCAAATTGAACTTGATTTCATTTGAAAATCTACCCAGAAAAACAAAATAGAAAAGGAAAAAGAAATAAACAAAGGAAAAGGCCACGCGCCAGGTTTTAGGCCCAGCATCGAATCGATCCCAACTAGCCCACCCGGGGTTTCCTTTTCTTTTCTCACGCACAAGCGCACGCAACATATCGCTGACAGACGGACCCCATCCTCACTTCGCGCACATCGCTGACGAGCGGGCCCTGCCCACGCTGTCATCGTCTTCCCCAAACTGCGCCCGCGACCACGTCGCAGCTGCAATCACGGCCGGTAATGGCGCGGCATAAATGGGCATTAATCCGCGAGCGTTTCCTGTCGAGGCTTCGGCTATAAGATCCCTACCTCCTAGCGACCATTTTCCCCCAGTCATTCCTGCCTTCACGCCACCAGGCTACCCACGACTCACACAGCACCGCCGCAGACAGAGCTTGCTCCGGCGAACGATTCCGGTAAGACCCGAGCGCCCCTTCCTCTTTGATTCGTTCGAGCCACTTCGCAATCTTCTTGCGCACCCCCTGACCCCACCCGTTCATCCTATACTGCCCCAGGTCGCCGTTTCCGCTCGACGCCGCAAGCATCTGACGACCACCTCAACTCCGGCGACCAAAATCCGTAAGTCCCGTGCGCCCCTTCACTTCTGACTCACACGAGATTGTTCGCCACATTCTTGCGCATCACCTAAAACCCCTGGCTTGTGTTAGGACGACGCGAAACCTCGGCAACTACTCCGACAACCACCACCCGACGCTGCCCGTCACTCCGACGAGCAATCCTCGCCGTGTCAGCACGCCCCTCCGCAAACTAGTACCACGTCGAGCTTCAGCATGCCTCTGCGGATCTGGTAAGCACCTTCTTGCATCCTGGAACGATCTGGAACGCTAGCGCCGCCGTAGACGAGCGCTCCGCCGCTCGCCGACGCCGCGCGCCGCCAGGACATGGTAGCTTGCTTGCGTGCCGTTGGATCTTGATCCAAGCGTTAGGATAGATTCATTAATCGGCGAAGAGGTACGCGATCTGGAGCGTGCGATCTATTTAGATCCTACGGCTACAGAGCTCTACCCGGTGCGAACCGGTACGCGCAAATCACAACACGACGCGTGGCAGGTGTTAGAACTAAAAAACAGATTTAAAACCAGAATTTGATCCAAATTTCAAATGCTTATAACTTTTGATTGCCACGTTGGAATTTTGCAAACTTTATACTGTTGGATTCAGTGAAACAAGACCTTTCTGAATGTCCAATGTGTTTAACAAATAGTAATAGTTAAAATGACTTTATTTGTAGAAACATGTTTAAGGCTATTTTAAATATAGATTTATTTTGGTAATTGTATTAGTGCCAAATAAGTTTAGTTGGCAAACTTGTGACATGTTAAGTTCCTGTAGTCATGTGCATGCTTGGTAGAGTTTTCAAAATCACCACTTAGTAAATTCTTGCATGCATGCATTCATACTATTTTTGGTTGTATATAATTGTGTGTAATTGTATGCTATATTTTTGTAGATTTTGCTAGTGATTGTGATTGTGAAGAGTGCTACTCTCCCCACTACCAAGGCAAGTGATATTTTCATGAATGTTACTTTTCCATATTTTTGTATTAGCATTAGATATTTTGCTAAGTCATTACATGCTACTCTTGCCAAATAAAAGTTTGGGAAATCCTATGTAGTTAGAATGGTAGAATTGCTAGGAATTTTCCTAAGTTAAGTTACCATGCCATGCTTAGCCTAGCTACTAGCAAACAAGGGTTGGTATAATCTATTCATGCCATAATGACTATATTTCTAAGTCATGAGACTTATGTTTTCTTAATAAAACCACTAAGTCAATAAACCTCCTGGGTGGAATGGAAGGATTGGGTTATGTTGAGTGGTTACACAAGGCCATGGACTTGGGTTGTGTATCTCACTTGTGGTATGCCACCCAGGCACAAAGGGATTTGGAGGCCAAGTGTTGAGAAAGCTTACAGTGCAACCACTTGGCAAAATGGGCTCTGCCTTGATCATATAGGTAGCTAGAACTTAGTCTTTTGGACAGTTGGTGGTAGAAGGGATTGATAGGTTGGAACGCGTCCATTTGACTAAGGAAAGGCTTCTGAAAGGTCCTGTCTTGGGAAACCAAGTCTGGTGGGGAAAGTGCACAACCTCTGCAGATGGAAAACCTAAGTACTTAGCCTAGTCCAAGGCAATGGACAACTTGAGCATCAAGACATGGAAGCTACAAGAATCTCATCACTCCAACTTCTAAATAAAACTTGTGGGTGAACAAGGGTGAAGGACCCAATGTCTATTGGTGGTTTCTTGGGAAGTTTTGATAAAGAAAACTTAGTGATTTCAACTAATAGGTAAAACCTATTTTTAAGCAAAGCAAGCCAAGCTACACTTAGCCAAATGCATATAGTAATATAGTCCACTAAAAATATACTAAGGTATCACTTGCCAATACTATTCCAAAGTATTGACCCTCTGTGGCTGTAACTTGTGATGTTGCAGGTTAATCTGATGATGAGTAGGAGTCATGAGTCTACACTCAACATGCTTGCCTGTGGCACATGAAGATGAAGACTTATGTTTATTTACTTATTCCTTAAACTCTTGTATTAGGCCTATGGCCCTGAGTTGTAAAAGATTATGTTTTATCTCTGGAATGAATGTAATAAACGACCTTTGTATCTGTGTACTTCATCTTAAACTGTGGATGCTAGCATTGATCAGGGACTAGCATTGCAATCACAGGGATCCATTCCTTTATAAAGGAGGGGTCTAACAGATGGTATCAAAGCACTGTGTTGCCTGTAGGATTATGACCCTAGGATTTGAAAACCACTAAGGAAAAAATTTCAACTACTTCTATACTTGTCTATTCTTCTCGTAAAACTTTTTCTAATCTTCTCATTCTCATCTCCATTTATAGATGAACTCCATCAACGAAGCCGTGAAGAAAGGGCCACTCATGACCATGACCTTGGAGTGTGAAACTGAGTTTCCCAAGATTCTCAAGGACCTCATGGTGGCAATGGAAGCACATGGTGCAGCTTTATACAAAGGCTTTCCAGTGATGGATGAAGGAGTGGAGTATTGGTGGGTGCAACTTCACTTGTACAAAAACAAGGAAGACAACCACAAAGAAAGGGGATTCTGCATGTACACCAACACTGTGATGCACACCACATTCTTTGAGTCAGCCAGAGATGCAGCTTGGAGGACTATCAAAGAACTAAGTGCTAGAGTCAAGTGCAGGATGCTCAACCTCCAAAAAGACTTAGAGAAGGAGAAAGAACTTACCCAAGAGTTGGAAGCCACCAACCAAGAGTTAAGGGGAGATATAATAGACTTAGTGATGGAATCATGTGAACAAGATAGGTGGGTTGCCTCTAGGAACATTGTGATAGCCACTAGATCCAGTGAGATAGGATTGTAAGCACACTTCGTTAGTTGGACCACCATCTATCACCATATTTTCCAAAAATGATACCTTAAATAAGTTTGGACCATGATTGATGTAAAGGAGTTATGTATGCATGACTTGGTTGATTTTGTGTTCCATGAATATGTATGAATGTTTGTCTTGTTATACTTTAAATTGTGTTGATCTAATTTTTTCAATTTTAATAAATAGATGCCTATTACCATCAGCACTGTTGAGGAGCTCCAGGTTACCCGTTTTGGTCCCCGTATCATAGAGCTTACCACTTTGCTCGATCTCCCTCTTCCCACCATCACGGTGTACCCACTCACCAAGTTCGAGAGGAAGGACCTCTGGGGCTTCAAGGTGAACCAGCCCGGACGCCAGACAGAGCCCACTACAGAGGCCATCGTCTTCAAGCTGATGCACGACGACAGGGAGAGAGGCATGGAGGTAGTCATGCAGGACCTGATAGGACGTCTGTTAGGCCGTCACTCCCGACAGGTTAGGGGCACTCACTTCCACGTCTTCGGAAGACGTGATGTTGATGGAGAGTCCATCGACTTTGAGGACGACTCGAGGGACGTAGCGGAGCCGATACGTCTCTATCTCCAGGACTTAGAGTCTCTTATCAGGCACGTGGACACGGACATGACGAACGTCATGCTCAGCAATGACAAGCTTCAGGTGCAGCTACGCGAGAGGGACAAGCTTTTCGCACAGCAGGACGAGATGATCAAGGAAATGGAGACAAAGTTCGAGGCCCAGGACCGCAAGTTCAAGAGTCAGGAGAAACGCGTCCAGGATAGGAACAAGAAGATCTGGGACATGACCGAGGAACTGAAGTCCAAGGATTTCGAGCTAGAGCAGCAGCAGATGGTTATTGAGAGGCTTCGCTCCCAGAAGAGGGCTCTCAAGGCCAAGGTCGATTCCTTGACCACTACTATTGAGGAGAACAAGACCGCGATGGAGAACGCATGTCTTACCTTCGTCGAGGAGGAGATTGATGCTGATGAGTAGACTTGACTACTCATTTATCTTTCATTATCATACTTGTTATTTGTGAACTTGTTATTGGACCATCCGACATGTGGATGGCTTGCCTCTTGTGTGTTTTATTTCATGAACTTATTATCTGGTTGTTGAACTTTTATTCTTGAGTTGCATGCTATGTGTCTGCTTGTGATGTATTGTGCATAAAACATCTATGGGTATCTCATTCTTATCTATTTGAACAAACCACAGATGCCTCCCCGTCGCGCAAACCCCAACCCCAACAACATCACCCTGGAAATGCAACAAATGATGAATGCGCAAACACAGCTTATGCAGATGATGACAACATTCATCCAAAACCAGAATAACAACAACAACAACCCCAATAACAACAACAACAATAACAACAACAACAACAACAACAACCCTCCGGGTTTTGATATGCTCACCAGATTTCTGCGTTTGAGGCCAGCAAAGTTTTCGGGGACAACTGATCCCATGGTAGCCAATGATTGGCTACGTTCCATGAACAAGGACTTAGTGACCGTGGGCTGCACGGATGCTGAAAAAGTCAGGTTCGCAGCACATCTGTTGGAAGGACCAGCCGCCACATGGTGGGACAACTTCCAAATCACCACTCCTATTGATGAGGTGACTTGGGCTATCTTTGAAGATGGCTTTCGTACTGCTCATATCTCATCGGGAATGATGAGCCTGAAAAAGAAAGAGTTTCACAATCTGAAGCAGCGCCACCGCAGCGTGGCTGAATACATAGAAGAGTTCAACAATCTGGCACGCTATGCACCGGATGAGGTTGACACAGATGCCAAAAGAAAGGAAAAGTTTCTGGAGGGCTTGAATGATGAGCTGAATCTGCAGCTGTCTGTGGCATATGTTCCAACTTATCAGTCTTTGTGTGACAAGGCTGCTATTTTGGAGAGTTAAATGAAGCAAGTCGAGAGTAGGAAGAGGAAACACTCCGACAAGCACAGCTCGGGATCGTCTCACAAACGATCTCACTATGATGACAGTGGCAGCTCGGGATCCCATAAGCATGGGAAATTCAACAAGCACCACAACCACAACCGTCATGACAACAAGCATCACCGCAGTCATGACAATGACAAGTACAAGAACCACAAGAGTGGACATAAGAGCCACCATAGTGGAAATGGTAGTGGAAGTGGAAGCCAGCCTCCTAAAAAAGACATCAGTCAGGTTGAGTGCTTCAAATGCAAGAAGCTGGGGCATTATGCTAATGAGTGCCCTGAGAAGAAAGTTGAAGGACCTAACAAGCCAAATCCTTTTCAGAAAGGACAGGTTAACCACATCAATGTGGAGGAGGTCTATGAGGAGCCTGATGCCGTTGCTGGTAAGTTCAAACTCAATTCAATTTCAGCATTTGTACTCTTTGATACCGGTGCATCTCATTCATTCATATCAAAGGCATTTGTTGAAAGAAATGAACTACCGGTAGAAACCATTGGGTGTCCTATAAGAGTATCTCCGGGTGGAGAAATGATAGTAAACTCAGGATGTCATGACTTAGTCATAGAGTTTGGAAAACATAAGTTTCCAGTGAACCTAATAATCTTGAATTCCCAAGGATTGGATGTGATTTTGGGTATGGATTGGATGGCTAAGTATGAAGGAGTACTAGATTGTGCTAATCGTACTGTTACACTCACAACCCCAGAAGGAAAAAGAATAAAATTCAGGTCAAACTTTGAATCCAAAGGAAGTAAGCTAAATTCTCTTAAGGGGGTTAGCATGGACAGTGTGCCAATTGTGTGTGAGTACCCGGATGTGTTTCCGGAAGAGTTGCCAGGAATGCCACCAGATAGAGATGTGGAGTTTCTGATAGATTTGGTACCAGGTTCTGGACCAATAGCAAAAAGACCGTACAAAATGTCAGTTGATGAACTGAAAGAGCTCAAGAAGCAACTAGGAGAACAGTTGCAGAAAGGGTTTATTCAACCAAGTTCTTCATCTTGGGGAGCTCCAGTTTTATTCGTGGAAAAGAAGGATAGAACACAAAGATTATGCATTGACTACCGTTCACTCAACGAGGTAACCATCAAGAACAAGTACCCTTTGCCAAGAATCAACGACTTGTTTGATCAGCTAGAAGGAGCATGTGTGTTCTCGAAAATTGATCTCCGGTCAGGTTATTTTCAACTCAAGATAAGAGAGCAAGACATACCTAAAACAGCTTTCACCACAAGGTATGGATTGTATGAGTACACTGTGATGCCTTTCGGTTTAACCAACGCTCCGGCATACTTCATGAATATGATGAACAAGGTGTTCATGGAATTTCTAGACAAGTTTGTGGTCGTTTTCATCGATGACATCTTGGTCTACTCCAAGAGCAAGGAGGAACATGAAAGACACCTACGCTTGATACTTGAGAAACTGAGGGAACATAAACTTTATGCCAAATTCAGCAAGTGTGAGTTCTGGTTAGAGGAAGTTGGTTTTCTTGGTCATGTTATGACAAAGGATGGTGTAGCAGTTGATCCTGCTAAGGTTTCAGCTGTGACAGAATGGGAATCTCCTAAGAACGTAAAAGAAGTTCGCAGTTTCCTTGGTTTAGCAGGTTACTACAGAAGGTTCATTGAGAATTTCTCAAAGGTTGCTAAGCCAATGACTGAATTGCTGAAGAAGGACAAGAAATTTGCTTAGTCTGAAGGTTGTGAAGTCAGCTTCCAAGAATTGAAGAAGAGACTTGTAACAGCACCAGTACTATGTCTGCCAGATTTGGAAAAAAGATTTCCAAGTGTATTGTGATGCTTCGCATCAAGGATTAGGTGCCGTACTTATGCAAGACGGTAAAGTTGTGGCCTATGCCTCTAGACAACTCAAAACTCATGAAGTAAACTATCCCACTCATGATTTGGAGTTAGCCTCTGTTGTCCATGCACTCAAAACATGGAGACATTACCTTTTGGGAAAGCGTTATGAAGTATTCACCGATCATAAGAGTTTGAAGTATATCTTCGCCCAGAAGGAAATCAACATGAGACAAAGGAGATGGCTGGAACTTATCAAAGATTACGACTTAAGTTTGCAATATCACCCCGGTAAAGAGAATGTAGTAGCAGATGCTCTAAGTCGTAAGACGTTTGTAAATGGCCTTACCAAAGGAGAATTGCCAGATGACTTGTGTAAGCAATTCAAAGATCTCAGATTGGAGATTGTGCCTGAAGGACATCTCATGTCCTTAGATGTTCAACCCACTTTATTGGACAAGATCCGAGAAAATCAGAAGGCTGATAAGGAAATTGAAAAGATTAAGGAAAATACAAGTCTAGGGAAAGCTAAGAGTTTCCATATAGACGAACAAGGTACTTTATGGCACGGGAAACGTATATGTGTTCCACAAGACCCGGAGTTGCGGAAACTGATTTTACAGGAAGCCCACAACTCTCCGTATTCTATTCACCCGGGAAACACCAAGATGTACATGGACATGAAAGAAAGATTTTGGTGGAACAATCTCAAAAGGGACATCGCCGAACATATTGCTTTGTGTGATGTATGTAGCAGAGTAAAAGCGGAGCATCAGAAACCAGCGGGTTTGCTTCAACCACTACCTATTCCTGAATGGAAGTGGGAAAATATTGGTATGGATATCATTACCGGATTACCAAGGACCAGGTCAGGGTATGATTCCATATGGGTAGTAGTGGATCGCCTAACTAAAGTGGCTCATTTTATACCCGTGAAAACAACTTATACAAGTGCCAAGTTAGCAAAAATCTACATGAGCAGAATTATATGCCTTCACGGTGTGCCTAAGAGTATTGTGTCAGACAGAGGAACTCAGTTCACTTTTCACTTTTGGAGACAGCTTCATGAATCCTTAGGAACGAGGTTGGAATTCAGCACTGCTTTTCATCCTCAAACTGATGGACAAACAGAAAGGACTAATCAGATTCTTGAAGACATGTTGAGGGCATGTGACCTAGACTATGGAGCAAGTTGGGATGAAAGTTTGCCTTACGCAGAGTTTTCTTACAATAACAGTTACCAATCTAGTATTGGAATGGCACCATTTGAGTTACTCTACGGAAGAAAGTGTACCACCCCATTGCTATGGCATGGTGTGGGAGAAAGGAGTTTGTTTGGACCCGATCTCATCAAAGACGCTGAAGAGAAAGTCAAATTGGTTAAGGACAAGTTGAAGATAGCGCAGTCCCGACAGAAAAGCTACGCGGATTCTAAGCGTAGAGAAGTCACCTACGAAGTTGGGGATAGAGCTTATCTTAGAGTATCACCACTTCGTGGAGTGAAAAGATTTGGAGTCAAAGGAAAGTTGGCACCAAGATATGTTGGGCCATTCAAGATTCTAAGTCGCAAGGGAGAAGTTGCATATGAAGTTGAATTGCCAGAGTCTCTGTCAGCTGTCCATAATGTGTTCCATGTGAGTCAGCTTAAGAAATGTCACCCAGAGATGGAAGAATCATCTTTGAAGGATACCATACCCTTGGAAGAAGTCCAACTAGAAAGTGATCTCACCTATGAGGAAAAGCCTGTCAAGATTGTTGAGACCGCAGAAAGAGTCACAAGGACAAAAACTATCAAGTTTTGCAAGGTGCAATGGAATCATCATTCCGAAGAGGAAGCAACATGGGAAAGAGAAGATGATCTTCGGAAAGACCACCCTCACCTATTTGCTAGCCAATCCGAATCTCGAGGGCGATATTCATCTTAAGGGGGTTAGATTTGTAACATCCCTAAATTCATGTTTCAAAGCTCATTCATATCATCCTTGCATCCATCATCATTTAGGGTTTTCTCAAAACATTTCAGAAAACAGAAGCATATGGTATCATGATTTTATGTGGACAGACTTATTTTAAATGGCCAACACCACTTGTAAGTTTGATTGTTGTGAACCAGGAAGGTTGCCTTATATGAGCATAGGATTTAAGTGCAGATTTAAAACCAAGTTTTTCAAATGGAAATGGGTTCCAAAAACCATCTTTCAAATTTTAAACCAAGTGCATAGCCTCTGATATTTTGATCTCCAAGCTTGACCAATCCTTTACAAAGCTACCCCATGGTTATATGACCATTTTTGAGACTACTGCTCACTACAAAAATCCCAGGAAAGTTTGAATTCAAATTGAACTTGATTTCATTTGAAAATCTACCCAGAAAATCAAAATAGAAAAGGAAAAAGAAATAAACAAAGGAAAAGGCCACGCGCCAGGTTTTAGGCCCAGCATCGAATCGAGCCCAACTAGCCCACCCGGGGTTTCCTTTTCTTTTCTCACGCACAAGCGCACGCAACCTATCGCTGACAGACGGACCCCATCCTCACTTCGCGCACATCGCTGACGAGCGGGCCCTGCCCACGCTGTCATCGTCTTCCCCAAACTGCGCCCGCGACCACGTCGCAGCTGCAGTCACGGCCGGTAATGGCCTGGCATAAATGGGCATTAATCCGCGAGTGTTTCCTGTCGAGGCTTCGGCTATAAGATCCCCACCTCCTAGCGACCATTTTCCCCCAGTCATTCCTGCCTTCACGCCACCAGGCTGCCCACGACTCACACAGCACCGCCGCAGACAGAGCTTGCTCCGGCGAACGATTCCGGTAAGACCCATGCGCCCCTTCCTCTCTGATTCGTTCGAGCCACTTCGCAATCTTCTTGCGCACCCCCTGACCCCACCCGTTCATCCTATACTGCCCCAGGTCGCCGTTTCTGCTCGACGCCGCAAGCATCTGACGACCACCTCAACTCCGGCGACCAAAATACGTAAGTCCCGTGCGCCCCTTCACTTCTGACTCACACGAGATTGTTCGCCACATTCTTGCGCATCACCTAAAACCCCTGGCTTGTGTTAGGACGACGCGAAACCTCGGCAACTACTCCGACAACCACCACCCGACGCTGCCCGTCACTCCGACGAGCAATCCTCGCCGTGTCAGCACGCCCCTCCGCAAACTAGTACCACGTCGAGCTTCAGCATGCCTCTGCGGATCTGGTAAGCACCTTCTTGCATCCTGGAACGATCTGGAACGCTAGCGCCGCCGTAGACCGAGCGCTCCGACGCTCGCCGACGCCGCGCGCCGCCAGGACATGGTAGCTTGCTTGCGTGCCGTTGGATCTTGATCCAAGCGTTAGGATAGATTCATTAATCGGCGAAGAGGTACGCGATCTGGAGCGTGCGATCTATTTAGATCCTACGGCTACAGAGCTCTACCCGGTGCGAACCGGTACGCGCAAATCACAACACGACGCGTGGCAGGTGTTAGAACTAAAAAACAGATTTAAAACCAGAATTTGATCCAAATTTCAAATGCTTATAACTTTTGATTGCCACGTTGGAATTTTGCAAACTTTATACTGTTGGATTCAGTGAAACAAGACCTTTCTGAATGTCCAATGTGTTTAACAAATAGTAATAGTTAAAATTACTTTATTTGTAGAAACATGTTTAAGGCTATTTTAAATATAGATTTATTTTGGTAAATTGTATTAGTGCCAAATAAGTTTAGTTGGCAAACTTGTGACATGTTAAGTTCCCGTAGTCATGTGCATGCTTGGTAGAGTTTTCAAAATCACCACTTAGTAAATTCTTGCATGCATGCATTCATACTATTTTTGGTTGTATATAATTGTGTGTAATTGTATTCTATATTTTTGTAGATTTTGCTAGTGATTGTGATTGTGAAGAGCGCTACTCTCCCCACTACCAAGGCAAGTGATATTTTCGTGAATGTTCCTTTTCCATATTTTTGTATTAGCATTAGATATTTTGCTAAGTCATTGCATGCTACTCTTGCCAAATAAATCTTTGGGAAATCCTATGTAGTTAGAATGGTAGAATTGCTAGGAATTTTCCTAAGTTAAGTTACCATGCCATGCTTAGCCTATCTACTAGCAAACAAGGGTTGGTATAATCTATTCATGCCATAATGACTATATTTCTAAGTCATGAGACTTATGTTTTCTTAATAAAACCACTAAGTCAATAAACCTCCTGGGTGGAATGGAAGGATTGGGTTATGTTGAGTGGTTACACAAGGCCATGGACTTGGGTTGTGTATCTCACTTGTGGTATGCCACCCAGGCACAAAGGGATTTGGAGGCCAAGTGTTGAGAAAGCTTACAGTGCAACCACTTGGCAAAATGGGCTCTGCCTTGATCATATAGGTAGCTAGAACTTAGTCTTTTGGACAGTTGGTGGTAGAAGGGATTGATAGGTTGGAACGCGTCCATTTGACTAAGGAAAGGCTTCTGAAAGGTCCTGTCTTGGGAAACCAAGTCTGGTGGGGAAAGTGCACAACCTCTGCAGATGGAAAACCTAAGTCCTTAGCCTAGTCCAAGGCAATGGACAACTTGAGCATCAAGACATGGAAGCTACAAGAATCTCATCACTCCAACTTCTAAATAAAACTTGTGGGTGAACAAGGGTGAAAGACCCCAATGTCTATTGGTGGTTTCTTGGGAAGTTTTGATAAAGAAAACTTAGTGATTTCAACTAATAGGTAAAACCAATTTTAAAGCAAATCAAGCCAAGCTACACTTAGCCAAATGCATATAGTAATATAGTCCACTAAAAATATAAGGTATCACTTGCCAATACTATTCCAAAGTATTGACCCTCTGTGGCTGTAACTTGTGATGATGCAGGTTACTCTGATGATGAGTAGGAGTCATGAGTATACACTCAACATGCTTGCCTATGGCACATGAAGATGAAGACTTATGTTTATTTACTTATTCCTTAAACTCTTGTATTAGGCCTATGGCCCTGAGTTGTAAAAGATTATGTTTTTTCTCTGGAATGAATGTAATAAACGACCTTTGTATATGTGTACTTCATCTTAAACTATGGATGCTAGCATTGATCCAGGGACTAGCATTGCAATCACAGGGATCCAATCCTTTATAAAGGAGGGGTCTAACACTCGTTCCCGTGATATAACATTCTAGTGATCAAATCACTTGCTTGCAAGCTAATCAATGTGATATAACCGAGAGGGCCCAAAGTATATCTATCCGTCATCGGGATGAAAAAATTCCACTCTCGATCCATGAGCCTCAACATAACACTTTATTAGTTCTAAATCCATCTTTATAATCACCCTTTTACGGTGTGACGTTTGATGTTATCAAGAAACTCTTCCGGTGTTAGTGATTGACATGATCTCATGGTCTAAGGATTAGGATCACTTCGTAAGTCGTTATAGCAATATAAAATCAATGACTTTGATCGTAATGCTATACTTCAGATGAATGTTCATCACACCATTACACTAATGTTGTGATCCCGTTATTAACAACATCCAATGTCCATGATCAGGAAACCTTGATCATCTTGTTAATCAAGGAGCTAGTTTATGAGAGAGGCATAACTAGGAACGTTCTGTTTGTTTATTAAACACACATGTATTAATGTTTCCGTATTAATACAATTATAGCATGCAAAATAAACATCTATCATATACATGGAATACATATAATAAACATTTTATTATTGCCTCTCAGGTCATATTCCCTTCATTAGAATGGTATCGCATCCGAACTCAAGCATCAGTTTTCTAAAGGGCTAACGCTCATGCCTCAACATTTTCATCCTCAAATCATATGGTGTTCATAACACATGTCAAAACATTTCATTAGAATGACTCCTCATTCTAAGGTTTTCATAGTCCTTTTCACCAAGTATTCCCATCTAAAGTGATCAAGTTTTATGCTTAGCACTAGCCACTAAACTTGGGGTAGTTACTAATGAGGGGTGCTAATCAAGTGTGACTTATCCAAATCTAATCTCATGCCTCAGTATGAAATCTAATTCTATCTAACTTAGGCCAAGTTTTATGCTCTTTATGCTACCTGTAGTATCCTTCCAAAACTTACTAAATACTAACTAGAAGTAAAGAACTTTGATAAAGAAAAAAAATAATCAATCTTGCAAGTAAAACTAGGATTTGGTATAATCAAGTGGTATAACAAAATATGCCTAAGGCTTCTAGTTTGCATAGTTATCCTACAAGGGTTAACTTGCTAAGATGGCTTGCAAAGTTGCAAGTGTGAGCTTGCCTTGAGTAGTGCAGTGGTTGAAGTTCTCCTCTGATTTCTCTTCGTAGGAGTCTCCTTCCTCTTCGTATCCTTGGTCGATACTAGCGTCTATAAATAAATACGAGGTACGCAATCACCAAACAATACTTAACTACTTCTATTTGGCACACAAAGGTTCACACTAGATGATCTAGCATCATCATAATCATCACAAGGATTAAAGCATTGGTCTTATTTATTTTATTTTAGAAAAGTAATTTCTACTCATTGAAAACTACTTAAGATTTAATATTATCCAATAAAAATATGGGATCATGTTGACACATTTCATCACCACATATTTTAATACTTCGGAATGTGATTTAAAGTGGTGTCACAATTTAATAAGGTTTAACCTTATTGTTTTAATTAATTAAAGTGACTAGAAATGCCTATGGGGTATTCTTTTAATACTTGTCCATTATTACTGCAAGTAAACCTAGATATTTTTATATATTCAGAAAGGTCTTATCAAATGTGATTTTTTAGAGTTGGAATCAACTCAAAAGCATTTATGGTTGATTGTAGAAAAATGTTTGAATGCAGAAAAGTCTCTGCCTTGTTATTTTTACTATAGTTGATCTATAATTCCAAATGGTTTGAATCCAACGGGCTTGGATTAACAAATTCAATACCTTTATAGTAAAATTAGTTTCATGCAATTTGGTTCAATAAAACTCTCTGAATTGATTTTTAAATCTACTGACAGAACTAGAGTTTGATTTCAATTGAAAAATCTTAATTTGAATTAACTGGGTCGCACGGGAACTAACTGGGCCAGCCCAGTGCGCATAGTGTAGCGCACGGGCTGAATTAAGTGATGTCCCCATGCATCAGCGACTCTAGCTACGCGAAGCGGTAAGGGGCAATCTGGACCGTGCGATTAGCATCTAATCTAACGGCTGGGGTGTGTCGTCTCTATCGGGCAGCACCGGAGAGACTGAACCCTAACGCAGTGGTGGGGGTCGTGCGAGGCTCACCAGGGCTCCATCTAGGGTCGGCGTTGGGGTTGAACGATGTTGTGGATGACGGCGGTTCGAACGGTGGCTGTGGCAGCTCCTGGGGAGGCTCCAATCAACGGCTCCTCTTCTCCTCCTCCGCGGCAGACTCCAGTGAAATTCCGGCGACCTGGTGCTCGCCTTTCTCCGGGGAAGGGTTAGTGGTGCTCTGTGAGAGGTGGGGAAGGAGATGGTGTGATGAATTGGGGCTGGGGTGGCCTCCTTTTATAGCCGAGTGAGAGGGGCAGCGCGGCATAGACAGAGCTCGTCAGGGTCGGCGGTGCAATGAGCTAATGGCATGGCGGAGGGTGTAGGCCAGTGCGTGGTCTCTTGGCGATGCTGAAGGACTTAATGGAGCGGCAAGGGGCGGTCGAGAATGGTCAGGAATGGGCGACACTCTGCGCGGCACCGACGGTGGTTTTGATAATGCACGGGTGCTATGGGCCGCGCGGAGGCGAACAGGGATGTCTGGGAGGTTCCTGGGGTCGCGGTGATTGCAGGCACGGGCAGCGAGAGCGAGGCGCGGCGTGTGTGAGCATGTCGGGCGCGGCGCTCTGGCGTTCTCTCGGCATGGCGCAGAGACATTGGGCGCGGCTGTGCTGGGGTGGTCCAGGGCCTGGCTGCTTGTGAGGGTTGGACAGGGGGTGGTGGTGAACGTTCAGCTGCCTCCTGGACATGGTGGCTAGGCACGGCGATGGATCCTGCTAGCTAGCCATGGTCGGCTGGCAAGGGGAAGCTCGGGTTGGCACGACATGGTGCAATGGTAGGGGTGGTAGCTGCTTCAATGCGAGTGTGATCACTGGGGGAGACAAGGGGAGTGAGATGAGGACAAATTTTTGATCAAACACTACTCCAAACAGTATAGGTTAGGCAGTTTTGAATTGTGTCTCCAGGTGTTTGATGAAATGGCCGAAAGAAATCAAGTTTGAAATTTTTGGATGAATTTTGGTGGGTGTACTGGTCACATACTTGGTAGTCTCTGGTTGCTTGGGTTTGTCAAGGTGAACTGGTTTGAGTGGTTTTTGAGAAATGGTGATCTTTATACCTACACTTGATTCAATTTTCAAATGACATTTGAATAGATTTGAAATCTGTTTCTGTTGGTTTGCAAAGTGGGCTTGGGTTCACTTTTACTGGGTCTAGCAAGGGGTGAAGATAATTGGATTTGTTTCTGTTAGAAAACTTGGACTAGCAACACTCAAAGCGGTCTAGTGGTTAACTTTGGTCAAAATGACCATTTGCTTATATATCTTATTTTTGATTTTCTCTTCATTTGATTCTGCTGCGAAATGATTTAGATGATGTTTTTTTCACCTTTAAACCAATCCTTGGCATTCATAGCAACAAACAAGTCATGGCAAGCATTCATGCATTCATCACATACACACATGCATTCATATTGATTTTAATAATAAAAGTTTTTGTTAGCCCTAAACTTGATTAGAACTTGATAATCTGGATTAATAATTTTGGGATGTTACAAAACTTCCCTCCTTAAACAAATTCTTTTCTCGAGATTTGAGAAAAAGAAAATGAATTTAAAGAGATCTATAAACTTAGTTCTAACGTAATCTTCTCGCTCCCACGTAGCTTCTTCTTCGGTATGGTTGCTCCACTGGATCTTGAGAAAATTGATACTCCGGGTTCTGGTGGTTCTGAAGGCTTCCTCCAAAATACGAATGGGTACTTCGGGATATGTCAGGTCATCGTTGATCTCTATGGTCCTGTGATCAATATTCTTGAAAACTTCAGTCTTCTCAGGGACTTCTAGGCATTTGCGAAGTAACGAAATATGGAACACATTATGCACGGCTCGCATCTCCTCCGGCAGTTCCAGTTGATATGATACTTATCCTTGACGATTAAAAATCTTGAAGGGTCCGATATATCTGGGGGAAAGCTTTACTTTCAGTTGGAAACGCTGCATTCCTTTCAAGGGTGGTACTTTTAGATACACAAAATCTCCGATATTGAAGGCTAGGTCTCGACGTCTCTTGTCGGCATAACGCTTCTGTCTGGATTGGGCCGTCTTAAGGTGTTCATGGATCTTTTGAACTTTCTCTTCGGCTTCTCGTAGTATGTTTGGTCCGAAAATCTGACTCTCTCCTACTTCCGACCAATTCAAAGGGGTACGACACTTCCTTCCATACATAAATTCAAATGGGGCCATTTGCAAACTAGCTTGATAACTGTTGTTGTATGCGAATTTTGCGAAAGGCAGATAGTCTTCCCATTTTTATCCATATTCTAACACACAAGCTCTCAACATATCCTCGAGTATTTGGTTTACTCGCTCCATTTGTCCATCAATCTGAGGGTGATAAGCTATGCTGAAATCCAGTCTTGTTCCTAGTCCTTCTTGGACTTTCTTCCAGAACCTCGAGGTAAAATGGGTTCCCCGATCCGACACAATATTCTTGGGGACTCCATGGAAACTGACTATCCTAGCAATGTACAACTCTGCTAGCTTTGAACTCTGATAAGTGGTCTTGACTGGTAAGAAATGGGCTACTTTGGACAGTCTATCCACTATGACCCAAATAGAGTCATTTCCCCTACTAGATGTAGGAAAACCGGTGATAAAATCTATTCCAACTGAATCCCATTTCCATTCTAGAATCTGCAATGGTTGCAAAAGGCATGCGGGTCTCTGATGTCCCGCCTTGACTCTCTGATAGATATCACATTTGTCTATGTAGCTTCCAATTTCTCGCTTCATCTTATGCCACCAAAATTGCTTCTTCAAATCCTGATACATTTTCATTCCTCTGGGTGGATAGAATAAAGAGTATCATGGGCTTCTTTCAAAATATCTTGCTTCAATTCTAAATCTGCTGGTACACAGATACATCCTTTGTACCACAAAACTCCTTCTTCATCTTCGGTGAATTCGGGTACCTTTCATGTACCGATATGACGTTTGATTCCGTCGATACTAGCATTTCCTTTCTACGCCTCCTGATCTGACTGATCAAAGTGGGTTTAAGTTCTATGCTAGCCAAAAATCCTTCACTAACTAGCTCCATTCTAAAATCTTCCAACTCCTTGTGCAAACTTGGTTGCTCCTTCAGAATCATGGTGTTCAAGCGACACAGCAATCTACTAAGAGCATCTGCTACCACATTGGCTTTGCCGGGGTGATAGTGAATGTCAAGGTCATAGTCCTTGATTAGCTCTATCCATCTCTTTGCCTCATATTTAGCTCCTTCTGGGTGAAAATATATTTCAGGCTCTTGTGATCCGAATAAAACTCACAACGGTTACCCATGAGGTAATGTTGCCATGTCTTCAAGGCTAAAACTATAGATGCTAGTTCAAGATCATGGATAGGATAATTCTGCTTATGTTGCTTCAGTTATTGGGATAGATAGGATATGACTTTGCCTTCTTGCATCAGCACACATCCGAGACCAATCTTGGTGGCGTCGCAAAACACATCAAAGGGATTCGTGATATCCGGCATAATCAAGATTGGGCCTGAGATCAATATCTTCTTAAGCTCTTAAAAACTTACTTCACATTTGTCCGTCCATTCAAACTCCTTATCTTTTTTCAACATTGGGTCATGGGTCTTGCGATGCTCGAAAATCCTTCTAAGAACTTGCGGTAATATCCCGCTAATCCTAGAAATGCACAAACTTGAGTTTGAGTGGTTGGGGCTTGCCATTCTTCAACATCTTTAACCTTGGAGGGGTCGACAACAATTTCTCCTGCCGACACGATATGTCCGAGGAATCCTACTTCCTTTAACCAGAATTCACATTTGTTAAACTTGGCATACAACTGATGCTCTCTAAGGGTTTCAAGGATGGTCCTTAGGTGTAGCTCATGTTATTCTTCTGATTTGGAATAGATCAAAATGCCATTGATGAAAACAACGACAAACTTATCAAGGAAGTTCATAAAAATCTTATTCATGAGATTCATGAAATAAGCGGGGGCATTGGTTAATCCAAAAGACATGACAGTGTACTCATACAGTCCATATCTAGTGGTAAAGGACGTCTTTGGAATATCCTCTGCACGAATCTTGAGTTGATGATAACCAGTTCTAAGATCAATCTTAGAAAACTCTTTGGCACCAGTCAATTGGTCAAACAGGTCTTCTATCTTCGGTAGTGGGTACTTTTTCTTAATGGTGACATCATTCAGCTTCCGATAATCCGTGCACAAATGGTTACCTCCATCCTTCTTATCCACGAACCAGACAGGTGATCTCCATGGCGACACACTGGGTTGAATTAATCCTATCTCCAGCATAGCATCTAGTTGCTTCTTCAGCTCCACTAATTCAGACGGGTTCATACAATAGGGTATCTAAGCTATGGGTCCAGTTCCATGGATTAGTTCAATGATAAACTCGATATCCCGATCTGGGGGCATACCGGTCAATATATATGGGAATACGTCGGGGTATTCACAGACTACTCTGACTTGGTCAATGGTTGGTTGTGCTAGACTCTTGTTGCACTTGAATTTACGGGGAAAGGTTTGAGATACATGCTCTACTGATACTCCGGTGGTACTAGTCATGGTTATGGATTTCTTGGCACAGTCGATTAATCCTTTATGTTTTGACATCCAATCCATTCCTAGTACTACTTCCAAACCTTTGGTTCCAAGTACTATTAGATTAGCATAAAAATCTATTCCTTGGATTCTGATAGGTACGGCCTTGCAAATTTGTCTAGCTTTGGTGGTTGAACCAGGTATTTGAACTATCATAACATGCTTCAATTTTGTTGGTTGAATCTCACTAGTGCATGCAAATTATTCTGTAACAAACGAGTGCGATCCTCCAGAATCAAACAACACTCTTGCAAGTACTGAGTTAACATAAAACATACCCAGCACGACATCTGGCGCTTCTTGGGATTCTTCAGCATTCATGTGAAACAGACGGTCGTTGCGGTTGAGTGAGTTCCCTGGGGCAAATATTCTTCCAGGATGAACACAGCGATGCTGATGAGCTGGGGCATTCACATTGGGGGCTGCTGCAAGATTCTTGGGACACTCGTTGGAGTAGTGACCCTTGGTTCCGCATTCATAACAAGTAACCTGAGACTTGTATTTTCCTGCAACAGGCACGACATTGCTTCCAGTCCTTGGGGCAGTATTGGTGTTGGTGGGGTTGTTGACTTTGGGTAGTCCACAGTTGAAGTTGTTGGAGTTGCCGAGGTTGTTGTGGTGGTTTCCTCCAGGCCTTGGGTTTCCTCCTCCATGGTTGGGGATAGTTCGGATGGGTCATCGGGGGTCTATTGTTTCTTGGGGCATATCCTGCAGACGGGTTGGGGCCATACTTTCGGGTATGGTGGGTTCCTGGTTGATGCATCATTCTACGCTTGCGATTCTCATTGGCTTGGTTGATCTTGCCTTCCATCTGGATTGCAAAATCCTCTAGGGCTTCAAGGTCGGCAAACGGGATATTGACTAACACTGTCTGCATCTCATCATGCAGACCATTCAAGAATCTCTCCATCTTATTGGCTTAAGTACTAATCTCATCAGGGGGATACCTAGACAGAGATAGAAATCTATCATGGTACTCTACCACAGTCATTCTTCCCTGCTTCAGCTCCTTGAATTCATCCCTCATCCGCAGAATCAAACCCGGTGGCACATGGGTTATGCAAAACTTGAGTTTGAATTCATCCCAAGTCATCATATGTCCTCCATTCATGGTGTGAATACTATTCCACCAAACTATTGCATCTCCTGCCAGATAATGGGTGGCATATAGTACTTTATCATTGGCTTCCACTCCTGTGACTTCTAAGTGGTTCCCCATGGTCTGCAACCAGTCATCAGCATCTAATGGCTCCTCAGACTTACTAAAAATGGGTGGATTGGTGTTCTAAAAGTTCTTGAGCTTGGATCCATGGTTGTCCTGGTTTCCATGGCCTTGATTGTTATTGGCCATCTGAGCTATGTGTTGAAGGTTGGCTTGACGTTCGGCTCATTCATCTTCACTGTCGGAAACCAACATTTGCAAAATTTGCAGCATTGGGTCCGGGGATGAACTGCTTCCTCCGCGAGGCATCTGAAGATTGAGATAGATCATGAGACAAGAGGGAAATTTCTAAGGTTCAGGGTTTTGTTTTTAAAAATTATTTAAACTTTGAGTTTTGACTCTGGTTTTTCCAACTAGCAACTTGCTTTTCATTCTTTCATTCATAGCACACAATACAAACACACACCACAATAAGGAAACAAATGGTTTTAAGAACCATTCTGTGAAACTACGATACAATGGGAACGGATACAACTCACAAATAGTGATCGCTAGCATAGGTGTGAGTTCTACTAAAGTGATCTAGTGCGACTACTCATCAGAATCGGTGGCTTCATCATCATCATTAATGAAGGCAGAATGATCATCCTCAGTGTGGAAGTCCATGGCTTGGTCCTCCAGGAAGTCATCATCATCACTGAGGTAGGAGTAAGGGTCTCCATGGATATCTTCCCCTGCATTCTCCCTCTCCTCAAGCTGCATGTCCCTCTCATGGATGGTCTCCTCCAAGTCTGACATTCTGTGACAAGGCGAGCAATGATGCGATCCTTCTTGTCACGCGTACGGCGAAATGACTTGCGCTCCCTTGCAAGGATGGCGATGGTATGGTCCTTCTTGACTGCAATAACATAGTCGTGGTTGGCGTAGGAGCGGGCATTGTCCAACTCCTTCTACCTATCATACAGCATGAAGCTGAGATGATCCACCTGATGCTTCAGCTCGGGGTGGTATGGCACCTCCAATGGCTGTCCCATAGCATCACGCCTTGCTTAGAACTCAAAGCAGGTGCCCTTGATCTGATTGATGCTTTGCCCACATAGACGGGCAAGAGCTTCCTGCATAGCCCTGGAAAGTCCTTCTAGCCAGTTGTTCTCTCTTAAGGTGAATTGGATTCCCTCTGAGGTGGGTGCTTCCATCTTGCCTCTGAGGCTTGCAACTATCAGCCATTGTAGTTCTCCTCCTTGCTGGTCGTTGAGCTGTGCTCCGAAGAAATTGAGGTGCGGGTGCTCAAGAAGTTCCGAGAGTTGGTCTAAATCGCGCTCAAAGATGAGCTGTCCTCCATTGCCCAACTGGTAGAACTTGCTATACTTGACCTCCATCTATAAGAATGTAGGATGAGTAAGTTAGTAGAGTGATCAAGTGTGTCAAATTTTATGTAAGTTTGCAAGAATTTTTGAGGAATATGATTTTTTATGAAAGAGTCTAAGTGATAAGAATGAGAATAGGTTTTCATAAATACTCACTTCTTTTGTTTTGAAACTAAGTTTTTGATTCAAGCATCCATTCTAACTAGGGTCTCCTATGGTCAGGATGGATCTGATACCAACTTGTCAACACCCGGATTTTTAATCCAGATGCATGTTATGCCATACATCACAATCCTAGGATTACCATTTTTGTGAGACATAACATATTGGTACCATAGTTCATCATCCATTACAAACCATAATAAAGGTCTTACAAATAAAGGATCTCATGATCCAGTCTCAATACAATCAACGCAGTGGAATAATATAATAACAGTGGCATGGACGAAGCTCCATATTCAGTGTCACATGCAATGCTGATGATGGGAGGTGATCCTAGTTGTCATAGACTTCCTGTTGTCCATCATCCTGGTAGTCCTCCTCATAGTTTGGCCATAGGAATAGCCAGGGACAAAGCCGTGAGTACTCTTTAAGTACTCGCAAACTATCACTAACAAGTAACGTGGTTCAAGTAAGATTCCTAAGGTCTATGTTGTTTTGCAAAAGCCAGGTTTATCTCTAACTGAGTTTAAAAGTAAAGAAAACTAACTTAAAGTTTTACAACACCTAAGTGGGAACTTAATTTTCATGTTCACAACCCTATTGTGGTCAAGTCAATTCATGATTCATTTCACAAGTCATTTTGAAAACATCTGACGACGGAACAGTATAGCCACTCCAACTGTCTATAACCACACACGCGACTATTCAAATAGTTTGACACTCTGCAGAGGTGGTACACTTTCACCACAACATTCGATACATCCGTCAGGAACAATACTATTCACCATACTCAGTATGCGAATAATCAATCCTAACTTTTCAATTACACACCCTAGTATAGGCACCTCCCCTATGAGTTTGGCCCCCCAACCATGACCATCTGTCATCTTGGGAACTGCATAGGTGGACATTCATCACGAGGTAGCCTCAGCTCAAACCTCTTCCGCAAGGGAACCCATAATAAGATATATAAACTTCCAGTCAAGCCCTACCCAAATTCGGGTATTGTGGTTGTACGGTAAAATTGGAATGGTATCACATCCGAACTCAACCATCAGTTTTATAATGTGCCAAGTCTCATGCCTCCACATTTTCATCTTCAAATCATATGGTGTTCATAACACAGGTCAAAACATTTCATTATAATGACTCCTCATTCTAAGTTTTTCATAATCATTTTCACCAAGTATTCCCATCTAAAGTGATCAAGTTTTATGCTTAGCAGTAGCCACTAAAGTTGGGGGTAATCACTAATGAGGGGTGCTAATCAAGTGTGACTTATCCAAATCTAATCTCATGCCTCAGTATGACATCTAATTCTATCTAACTTAGGCCAAGTTTTATGCTCTTTATGCTACTTATAGTACCCTTCCAAAACTTACTAAATACTAACTAGAAGTAAAGAACTTTGATAAAGAAATAAAATAATCAAGCTTGCAAGTAAAACTAGGATTTGGTATAATCAAGTGGTATAACCAAATATGCCTAAGTATTCTAGTTTGCATAGTTATCCTACAAGTGTTAACTTGCTAAGATGGCTTGCAAAGTTGCAAGTGTGAGCTTGCCTTGAATAGTGCAGTGGTTGAAGTTCTCCCCTGCTTCCTCTTCGTAGTATTCTCCTTCCTCTTCGTATCCTTTGTCGGTACTAGCTTCTATAAATAAATACAAGGTACACAATCAGCAAACAATACTTAACTACTTCTATTTGGCACACAAAGGTTCACACTAGATGATCTAGCATCATCACAAGGATTAAAGCATTAGTCTTATTTATTTTATTTTAGAAAAGTAATTTCTACTCATTGAAAACTACTTAAGATTTAATATTATCCAATAAAAATATGGGATCATGTTGACACATGTCATCACCACATACTTTAATACTTGGGAATGTGATTTAAAGTGGTGTCACAATTTAATAAGGTTTAACCTTATTGTTTTAATTAATTAAAGTGACTATAAATGCTTATGGGGCATTCTTTTAATACTTTTCCATTATTACTGCAAGTAAACCTAGATATTTTTATATATTCAGAAAGGTCTTATCAAATGTGATTTTTTAGAGTTGGAATCAACTCAAAAGCATTTATGGTTGATTTTAGAAAAATGTTTGAATGCAGAAAAATCTCTGCCTTGTTATTTTTACTATAGGTGATCTATAATTCCAAATTGTTTAAAACCAATGGGCTTGGATTAACAATTTCAATAACTTTCTAACAAAATTAGTTTCATGCAATTTGGTTTAGTAATACTCTCTGAATTGATTTTTAAATCTACTGATAGAACTAGAGTTTGAATTAAATTGAAAAATCTAAATTTGAATTAACTGGGTCGCGCAGGAACTAACTGGGCCAGCCCACTATGCACAGCGCAGCGCGCGGGCTGATTTAAGTGATGGCCCCACGCATCAGAGACTCTGGCTACGCGAAGCGGTAAGGGGCAATCTGGACCGTGCGATTAGCATCTAATCTAACGGCTGGGGTGTGTCCTCTCCATCGGGCAGCGCCGGTGAGACTGAACCCTAACGCGGCGGTGGGGGTCGTGTGAGGCTCACCAGGGCTCCAGCTAGGGTCGGCATTGGGGGCAAACGACATTGTCGACGACGGCAGTTTGAACGATGGCTGCGGCAGCTCCTAGGGCGGCTCCAATCAACGGATCCTCTTCTCTTCCTCCACGGCAGACTCCGCTAAAATTCCAGTGACCTAGTGCTCGCCTTGCTCCGGGGAAGGGTCAGTGGTGTTCTGTGAGAGGTGGGAAGTGAGATCGTGTGACGAATTGGGGCTGGGGTGGCCTCCTTTTATAGCCGAGCGAGAGGGGCAGCGCGGCACGGGCAGAGCTTGTCGGGGTCGGCGGTGTAGTGAGCTAATGGCATGGAGGAGGGTGTAGGCCGGTGCATGGTCTCCTGGCGATGCTCAAGGACTTAATGGCGCAGCAAGGAGCGGTCGAGAATGGTCGGGAACGATCGACGCTCTGCGCGGCACCGACGGTGGTTTTGATGACGCACGGGTGCTACAGGTCGCGTGGCGGCGAACGAGGATGTCTGGGAGGTTCCTGGGGTCGCGGTGATTGCAGGTACGGGCGGCGAGAGCGAGGCATGGAGTGTGTGAGCGTGTCAGGCATGGCTCTCTAGCGTGCTCTCAGCATGGCGCAGAGACATTGGGCGCGGCTGTGCTGGGGTGGTCCAGGGCCTGGCGGCTTGCGAGGGCTGGACAAGGGGTGGCGATGGACAGTCAGCTGCCTCCTAGACATGGTGGCTAGGAGTGGCGATGGCTCCTGCTAGCTAGCCATGGTCGGCTGGCAAGGGGAATCTCGGGTTGGCACGACATGGTGCAAGGGTTGGGGTGGTAGCTGCTTCAATACGAGTATGATCACTGGGGAAACAAGGGAAGTGAGATGAGGAGAACTGTTTGATCAAACACTGCTCCAAACAATATAAGTTAGGCAATTTTAAATTGTGTCTCCAGATGTTTGATGAAATGGCCGAAAAAAATCAAGTTTGAAATTTTTGGATGAATTTTGGTGGGTGTACTGGTCACATACTTGGTAGTCTCTGGTTGCTTGGGTTTGTCAAGGTGAACTGGTTTGAGTGGTTTTTGAGAAATGGTGATCTTTGTACCTACACTTGATTCAATTTTAAAATGTCATTTGAATAGATTTGAAATCAGTTTCTGTTGGTTTGCAAAGTGGGCTTGGGTTCAATTTTACTGGTTCTATCAAGGGGTGAAGAAAATTGGATTTGTTTCTTTTAGAAAACTTGGACTAGCAACACTCAAAGTGGTCTAGTGGTTAACTTTGGTCAAAATGAACATTTGCTTATATATCTTATTTTTGATTTTCTCCTCATTTGATTCTGATTGGAAATGATTTAGATGATGTTGTTTTCATCTTTAAACCAATCCTTGACATTCATAGAAATCAAAAAAGTCATGGCAAGCATTCATGCATTCATCACATACACACATGCATTCATATTGATTTTAATAATAAAAGTTTTTGTTAGACCTAAACTTGGGTGATTAGAACTTGATAATCTTGAATAATATTTTTGGGATGTTACAGGAACCCATACTAAGACATATAAACTTCCAATCAAGCCCTACCCATATTCGGGTATTGTGGTTGTACGGTAAAATTGGAATGGTATCGCATCCGAACCTAACCATCAGTTTTTATAAAGGGCTAAGGCTCATGCCTCAATATTTTCATCATCAAATCATCTTGTGTTCATAACACACGTTAAAACATTTCAATAGAATGAACCTTCATTCCAAGGTTTTCATAATCCTTTTCACCAAGTATTCCCATCTAAAGTGGTCAACTTTTATGCTTAGCACTAGCCACTAAAGTTGAGGGTGTTCACTAATGAGGGGTGATAATCAAGTGTGACTATCCAAAACTAATATCATGCCTTAGTATAACATCTAGTTCTAACTATTTAGGCCTAGTTTTATGCTCTTTATGCTATCTATACTATCTTTCCAAAACTCACAAAGCACTAACTAAAAGTAATAAAGAACTTTGGTAAAAATAAAAATAAAGCTTGCAAGTAAAAATGGGATTTGGTATGATCAAGGTTGCATAACGAAAGCATGCCTAATGCATCTTGCATGGGTTAACTTGTAGTGTGGGGCTTGCAAGTATTAGCTTGCATAGGTAACATGCAAGTGGTAGCATGCCTTGATTGGTGTAGTGGTTGAAATTTTCTTCTTCTTCATAGTACTCCTCTTCCTCGTAGCCTTGGTCGATACTAGCGTCTATAAATACATACGAGGTACACAATCAACAAACAATACTTAAATATCTCTATTTGGCACACAAAGGTTCGCACTAGATGATCTAGCATCATCACAATCATCACATGAAATAAATACCTAGTCTTATTTATTTTATTTTGGAAAAGTAATTTCTACTCATTGAAAACTACTTAAAATTTAATATTCTCCAATTAAAATATGGGATCATGTTGATACATTTCATCACCACATATTCTAATACTTGGGAATGTGATTTAAAGTGGTGGTCATATTTTATAAAGTTTAAAATCACTATTTTATATAATTAAAGTGACTAGAAATGCCTATATAGCATTCTTTTAGTACTAGTTCAAGATCACTGCATGTAAACCTAAATATTTTTACATATTCAGTTAGATCTTGTCAAATGTGATTTTTGAGAGTTGGAATCAACTCAAAAGCATTTATGGTTGATTTTTAAAAAATGTTTAAATGTGGAAAAGTCTCTGTCTTGTTATTTTTACTATAGGTGATCTATAATTTCAAATGTTTTGAATCCAACGAACTTGGATAGATAATTGCAGTACCTTTCTAGAAAAATTGTAATCATGCAATTTGGTTTAGTACATCTCCTTGAATTGATTTTTGAATCTACTGACAGAACTAGGGTTTGAATAAAAATGGAAAATCTCTATTTGAATTACTGGGCTACGCGTGGGAGAAGTAATGGGCCGGCCCAGCTGCACAGCGCGCGCGTAGCGGGCTGCTGACAGGGGGTCCCAAGCGTCAGTGGCTCTATCTAAGTGAAGCGGTAAGTTTCAATCTAAGTCGTGTGATTGGACTAGGATCTACTGCAGTGGTGCGTCGTCTCTGTCGAATAGCTCCGACGAGACCGAACCATAACGGCGATGGTGGGGGTACGCGGTGGCTCACCTGGGCTCCATCTAGGGTCGGTGATGGGGCGAATGACGTTGTCGACAACGGTGGTACGAATGGTGGTCGTGGCGGCTCCTGGGATGGCTCCAATCAACGTCTCCTCTCCTACTGTTGGGGATATGCTATATGGGTATCCCTATATAATGTCTCTTATCCGACTAACCCGGGTGGCCCATAGTCGGTAGCATGGACTATGGCCTGCTGGGCGGCCCAGTTAGGTGGATCCAGAAGGGAGGCCCATGCCGGATAAAGGAAGTCTATGGTGGAGTCACCAGCGTACCCGGAGCCTTGGAGTGCAGGATACACAAGTCTAGTAATAGACGGTGTAGGACTCTGTAACCTGTCCGGCTAGGACTTTTCCCTGTAACCCTAGGACCTGGCGACTATATAAGTCGGGCCTATGGGAGCCTTTAGGGCAGACAATAACTTAGACTTTCTAGTCACCTCGCATAGCAAACCTATCTCTGTAACTCGGCGTATTGCCCTTATAGTGATTTATAGCAGGAGTAGGATTCCGCCACCGTTGTGGGATCTGAACCTGGGTAAGCTGTGTTACCTCATACCCGTCAACCGTTCGCCTTACCCCACGTCTCTAAACACGCACTGTGAGGACCCCTCCATGGCGTACTCATCTGCAATACCACGACAGTTGGCGCCCACCGTGGGGCAAGAGGCGCTTCAGGCTCTTCAGCGGGCGAGGACCAAGATCTTCGCAGGAATCGGCGAAACCGTAGCCATCGGTCGCGTTCTCTTCTCCAGCAATGTTCCAATCGTCCCTGCCGATGAGTTCTGGATCCCGGCGAAGACGAACCCTACGCGGTGTTAGATCGTTCCTATCGGAGACATCCACCTCTTCATCGGCGAAACCGACTCGGGCACTAGTTCCCTAGGAGTCGGAGGAGCATCAAGACCCGCACGGACCACCTACGGGCAGGATACGTTCGCGAAAGGATCGATGTCGGATCTCTCTTCGGAGTTTGCCGGTAGAGATCAAAAAGCATCAAGGCCCGCACGGATCGCCTATGGGCAGGATACGTTCGCGGAATGATCAATGTCGGATCTCTCTTCGGAGTTTGCCGACAATGATCGGAAAAACTCAAGGCCCACCCAAACCGCCCCTGTGCAGGATATAAAGGTGGAAGATCACTGCATATCCGCCGGCTTCGTCCGTGCGTATGGACATCAGAGATCCAAGTTCGTCGGCGTGGTTACCATCTTTGATCTGGCGCGCTGCGTTCAGAGAGAGGGCTAAAACCCCCGCGACTACCTGGCCAGGTGGCTCCGCATATGAGCCGACCTAGCCCACTACCCCGATGATAACGCTCTATATCACTTCATCGAAGGACTGGACCGTGACACGCTTCTCCGACATTCTTTAAGACGGCAGCAGGCAACAGGACGCCTTACCCTCGAAGAGATGGTGAGCACCGTCAACAGCTACGCGGCAGCTGACGTGGTAGCCGAGATGGAGCTTGCGCTCAGAGACGGAGAACCTCCGATTCAGCAGCCGCCACCACCGCCTCCTGCCGCCATCGTCGTAGCAGCACCACCACCTCTTGTCATCGTCGAGCCCATCGCACCTCCACCGCCCGTCATCGAGGAAGTCTTGGCACCCTCCGACTCTGTCATTGACACGCTTTACGCTGATTTCAGTGCAGATTCAGAGGAGATAGATTTCAATCCAGAAGAGCTAGACTCCGCTATGCAGGAGATGGAGGAGGAGTACTCGCGCGACGAGCAAGCCAACAACGCCGTCGCGTCCCGAGGGGTGTTCTTCACCATTGGGACGGCGATGGATGAAGATCAACCCGGACAAGCTCCGCCTACGGCACTGGAAAAGGGGAAGGGGCCACTTATTGCAGCCGACGATGATCGCGCAAAAGTCGTGCCTCCTCCGCCTAACCCACTGCAGCAGCCGTAGGAACTCGGCACCGGCCCGAGCAACAACAACACCGCAAACTTGCCGCCTCCAGCATCTACGTCTGCAGCAGCCCAAGTGACTCCAGCTGATAGAGTGATGTACGGCAACCTCCTCGTCGAGCCACTGACCGTTGCTCATATCCGGAACGTAACCCAGCTTGATGAGAAGCGCAAGCAGCTGCTGGAGGAGGTGCAAGCAATCGCGGAGCAAGGCGCTAAACTAGATCGAGATCTGGTCAACGCGCAGAAGTCCATAAAAAAAGCTAGAGCAATGGAGGCCGAGTACAAGACTCTGCTACAGCAGCAGAAAGCTAAGAAAGCTCCAGCTCGCGTCACCAACGATCCTAGCGTACGGCGCAACCTAGGATGGGCTCCCTCTAAGCCGGCACAGGCCAAGCCATACATTGACAGTGAAGGCAAGCAGGTGATGCCCACCCCACTCATTAACCTCGCCGTCGCCAAGACCCTTCTGGAGCAGGATAGATCGCCTGAGGCAGTGGAACAGGTCTATGACCTAGTGGCCAAGGCGGTGAAGCAGCAGGAAAAGGCCACCCCTCAGAGGCTTGAGTCTAACCCAGCGCTCTGCCAGTCTAGCTAGTACAAGCCGCCAAGGGACAGATCTCCTCTTGAGGTCGGGTCCCAGACGGGTTCATCAGAACGAAGACGGAGGGATGCACGCAACAGGAAGGATGCCATCCCCATATCCTCCGACCACGGAGAAAAGGCCCGACCTCGTCGCCCATCGCCACCGCCCCGATCTCCCTGACATCGCAAAGATTACAAAGCTCACCATCGTACAGATATGCCCCCACCAAATCAGTGTGACATCGTCATCCGCCACAACGCGGAGCAGACCCGTCATGACGGAGAGAGCAACCAAGGACATAAGAGCAGGTCGCGCCATGACCCTCCGCGTCCGACAAGCAACCGTGACAGGCGTGAGGCATCGCAGGAGGGTAACAGCAAGAAGGCTAACCCACCGCCACCTCCGCCTCCATCACCACCAAGAAGTCACCATGGCAGAGGAGGCCCGCGTCGTTCACGCAGCCCATCCCCTGTTGACAAGAAGAAGAATAACCCGGAGCCATACGACGTGCGTTCACGGATCAATAAGATCCACGAGGCCCGGGAAGAACCATACCTGGGACCACGTTGCTTTGGACCTGCAATACGGTCCGCAACTTACCCCAAAGGATTCCGGATTGACAAGACCATCAAGCCGTATGATGGCACCGCCAAGCCAGCCACATGGTTGCAGGACTACGACAACGCGGTGGAGATTGCCGAAGGTAACCCCAACATCGCCGTCAAGTACCTCCCATTAATGTTGGCGGGTACGGCCCGTCAATGGATCGACGACTTGCCGGAGAAATCTATCTACAACTGGCTGGACATGCAAGAAGCGTTCACCAAGAACTTTGAGGGTACATACAAGCGTCCCTGCACTGTGGGCGATCTACAGCGGTGCGTGCCAGAGAAAGACAAGACATCTCGCGCCTACCTCTCTCGCTGGCTGGACATGAAGAATTCCTGCGCAGGAGTGCACGCTCAGACCGCCATGGCCGCCTTCATCGATGGGTTGGAAAGGGGCATGTTGCTCCGACATAACCTGAAGCGCTTACAGGACAATCACCAGCTTGACTTGAACCAGATGATTCAGTTGGCTAGTGAGTTCGCAGCTGCCGACGACGATGCTCGTGGATCCTTGCCGGCAACGGCCGTTCCAACTCAAGCCCGGAGGAACAGCAGTACAAAGCGGAAGATCGCTCCAGAAGAAAAGCAATCTACCGACATGGTCGCTATGACTTTTGCAGGACGAGGAGAGGGCGGACAACGTGGCCGAGGAAGGGGAGCTGGTCGTGGGCAGCAACGAGGAAGTGAAACCACCTCGGCGTCGCTCTGCGTTCCCCAAACCTACGAGGAGTACCGCGATATGCCATGCCTCGTACACCTCGACGTCAAGGGCAAATCCACCCATACCAATCGACACTGCAAGTTCATCAACGACCTCACCCGGAGTCCGGCTACAAGCGAAGTCGGAAGAACAGACCACAAGGCAAGGGCAAGGGGAATAAGAAGGAGGAGGAGTCCAAGGATTCAAGTGACATGGACGAGGACGTTGACCCCAAGCACGCCGCCAAGAGCGACGACAAGGGCAAGAACCCCTTCGCAAAGAAGGCCCCATTCTACCACACTTTCCTTGGCACCCCCACCGTCCGACAACAGAAGACCTCTCTGAGGATCCTGATGGCTACTCTCCCCCCAGTCCCCCAGTACCTGCGCTGGTCGGAGGTTCCAATAACTTGGGACAGGACAGACCACCCAGACCTTATACCCACGGAGAACCAGTACGCCATGGTCATCAACCCCTTGATTGACGGCGTGGAGTTCACCAAGTATATGGTGGATAGTGGAAGCAGCATCAACATCATGTACCTGGATACACTGCAAAAGATGAACTTGACGGAGGCAAACCTAAGGCGGACTAATACCATCTTCCATGGCGTAGTTCCTGGTCGGGAGGCTCGGTCCCTTGGGTGCATTACACTTCAGGTTGCCTTTGGCGATGTTAATAATTACCGTCAAGAGCGCATGACCTTCGAGGTGGTCCCCTTCAAGAGCGTGTACCACGTCATATTCGGCCGCGAAATATTCCACACGTTCATGGCCAAGCCATGCTTCGTCTACAACAATCTCAAGATACCCGGACCAAACGGCATCATCACCGTATCCGGAAGCTTTACCAAGGCAAGGGACTGCAAGATCAACGAAGCAGCCGTTGCAGAAGTTGTCCTCTACAGCGAAGAATTCAAGGAGATCCAGAGAAAGGTCAATGACTCAGAGATGCCCGCGTCGAAGAAGCAGATCTCCTACTCTGCTCCTGCGTTCAAGGCCGCCATCGAGACCAAGCTGGTGGAACTTGTGGTAGGCGATGCCTCCAAGGTCATTGCCATTGGGACGAACCTGGATCCCAAATAGGAAAGCGCGCTCATCGAGTTCCTCCGTGAGAATAGGGACATCTTTGCCTGGCAACCTGCCGACATGAAAGGTGTACCTAGGGAACTTGCCGAGCATAGCTTAAACATTGATCCAAAATGCAAACCAGTGAAACAACCTCTACGAAGCTTTGGAGATGATAAGAGACGCGCCATTGGCAAAGAGATAGCTAGGTTAATTAAGGCTAGATTTATCCGAGAAGTCCTTCACACCCAATGGGTGGCCAATCCTGTACTTGTCCCCAAAAAGGGAACCAATGAATTAATAATGTGCGTTGATTACACCGGCTTGAACAAAGCATGTCCCAAAGATCTGTTTGCTTTGCGTCGCATTGACCAAGTCATTGACTCGATGGCTGGCTCGGAACTTTTGTGTTTTCTCGATGCATACTCAGGATACAACCAGATTAAGATGAGGAAGTCGGACCACTTGGCCACTTTGTTCACTACCCCGTACGGCACGTTTTTCTATGTCACGATGCCCTTTGAGCTGAAAAACACAGGTGCTACCTACCAGCGGACAATGCAACGTTGCCTTCACGACCAAATTGGTCGGAACGTTCACGCCTACATGGACGATATTGTGGTGATGTCTAAAAAGTCAAACGACTTAATCTCCGACTTAAAAGAAACCTTTGATAATCTCCGGAAATACAACATGATGCTTAACCCTAAGAAGTGCGTCTTCGGGGTTCCAGCCGGCAAATTGTTGGGCTTCATCGTTTCCCAGCGTGGAATCGAGGTGAACCCGGAGAAAATCAAGGCCATCTTGAACATAAACCGTCTGACATGCCTAAAGGACATTCAATGACTAACAAGTTGTGTTGCAGCAGTTAGTCGGTTCGTCAGCCGACTTGGAGAGAAGGCTTTGCCGCTGTGCAAGTTGCTGAAGAAGGCGGACAAATTCACATGGACGGACGAAGCAGATGCAGCATTGAAGCAGCTTAAGGAGATTCTTTCCTCAGCGCCCATCCTTGCAGCACCCGAGCCTGGAGAGCCCCTGTTAATTTACATGGCGGCAACCAACCGGGTTATCAACATCGTCGTCGTGGTAGAACGGAAGGAACCAGGCTATGAGCACGGAGTTCAACGGTCAGTTTACTATGTGAGCGAGGCCTTGACGGAGTCCAAGCAACGTTACCCGCATTACCAAAAGATAGCTTATGTAGTTTTCCTTGCTTCTCGGAAGCTGAGGCATTACTTCAGGAGCACCCAATCATAGTGGTGAGCAAGACCCCACTGTTCGACATCATCAATAACAGCGACGCTACAGGAAGGGTCGCGAAGTGGGGCATTGAACTTGCCGCCTTCGAGATCACCTACAAAAGACGCGACGCTATCAAGTCTCAAGCCTTGGAAGATTTTGTTGCAGATTGGACGGAGATGCCAGATGCTACTCCGTTGCCAGAACCAGAGTACTGGGTGATGCACTTTGACGGATCAAAGCTGCTCAACGGCTCGGGGACTGGTGTATTGCTACAGTCACCAACAGGAGACAAGCTACACTACGTTCTGCAGATCCACTTTGAGGCTACAAACAACATGGCAGAGTATGAAGCACTCAGTCATGGACTACGTGTAGCCAAGGATATTGGCATCAAGCGCATAGTTTGCTGTGGAGATTCTGACTTGGTTGCCCAGCAGGTGGCTGGCATCTGGAATGCACGGAACCCCATGATGGCGTCATATCGAGACGAAGTGGACGAGATAGCCAAGAGCTTCTTGGGCTACGAAGTTAAGTATGTGCCTAGGGAACAAAACGAGGCGGTTGATCTGCTGCCTAAGCTAGGGTAATGGCGCAAGCGAATTCCGCCAGGAGTTTCCCTAGAGCACCTGCGCACACCATCCGTGAAGGGAGCCGACATCGACAACCCGGATAGAGCTGACTCTTTCATCCATATGGTGACTAAGGTTCCTCCGGCTTGGACAAAACCGTTCATGGAATATCTCGAACACGGAATTTTGCCCGACGATGAAGTCGAAAGACGACAAATAGTACGACGAGCAAAGGTTTATACCATAATCAATGGGAAACTCTACAAAAGGAGCACTACTGGCATATACCTAAAGTGTGTTTCCCAGCTAGAAGGTATGGAAATCCTACGCGAAATCCATCTCGGAGATTGCGGGCACCACGCCGCTCCTCGATCGTTGGTCGCGAAAGCCTTCCGACAAGGATTCTACTGGCTGACCGCGAAGGCGGACGCCGACAAGCTGGTTGAGACATGCATGGGATTCCAGTATTATGCCCGACAACCACATGTTCCTGCTGAAGAACTGCGAACAATACCAATAACTTGGTCGTTTGTAGTCTGGGGGCTAGACATGGTCGGAACGTTGCAGACGGCACATTGTGGGTTTACGCATCTTCTTGTAGCAGTTGACAAATTCACTAAATGGATAGAAGCTAAACCCATTAGAAAGCTTGATGGGGCAACTGACCTCAGGTTCGTCCGAGATCTAGTGGTGAGATTTGGTCTCCCACATAGCATTACCACCGTCAACGGCAGCAATTTATCACTCGGAGAAGTGGAGGCATATTGCTGGGAGGAAGGCATCCGTCTTGACCTTGCATCTGTGGCACACCCACAATCCAATGGTCAGGTTGAGTGAGCCAATGGATTAATTCTGCGGGGAATCAAGCCACGTCTTGAGGCACCACTACATAGTGCAGCTGGAGCCTGGGCGGAAGAGTTGCCATCTGTGCTATGGAGTTTATGAACTACACCCAACAGATCCACCGGCTACACCCCTTATTTCATGGTATATGGAGCAAAAGCCATCTTGCCTTCCGACATCCTTCACGATGCACCAAGAGTTGCCGCCTACGACGAGGATGACGCTGAAGAATCCAGACGCCTGGATGTGGACCTTCTCGAGGAGGAGCGCGTTTTGGCATGCCAAAGATCCGCCATCTACCAGCAGAAGCTACGCATCTACCATAGTCACCGTGTTCGGCATCGCTCGTTTAAAGAGGGGGATTTGGTGCTCCGACTTAAGCAGAAGAAGTCACACAAATTATCCCCGCCATGGGAAGGACCGTTCATCATAAGCAAGGCGCTGCTCAATGGGTCTTACTACCTTGTTGACAATCGTGAACTAAAGGATACACCCAATGAGGATCAAAAGCGTAAGCGACGTGACCCGGATGATGACTACCCGGAGCTTGATCGGCCATGGAACATAGCACAACTACGTCCTTTTTACACTTAGCATTTTTTATCTAATTGTGTACCTTTTATATGATCAATGAAATAAAGCTCTTTGGTTCACTCATATTTTTGAGTCTTTTACCTCCTTTAGTGTTCATTTTTGGATCATGTAAAACCTTTATGCACAAGTATTGCGTTTGCACTTGTGAAAATTCTGCCTATGGGCGTTAGCTTAAGTTTTCTAGTCTACACGTTCTTTGTTGTTTTTATGTGGATTCTGGAGTAGTGACTTTCGGCACTTATTGTCAGCGATTTTGTGCTCAGGTTATTGACGGTGCCATTGGGCATCATCACCTAAGCGCATGGTTCCGACAACGAGTTTTCCGACTCACGAAAAGTCAAGCATAAGAACCAAAGTAATGGATAAGCCAACACTTGCTTAAAAAATATATACATGCTGGGAACTAAGTGTTTAAGTAGCAGGAAATAACAACCATTGTTTTCCGCCTTAAGTTACATCATCAAGTTTTTCCGCGCATATACCAAAGATGAAGCAAATATTACAAAGTGTTTTTCATTCTTTGGGCGCAGGAGACTTGGAAGCAGCACCGTCATCAGCCGAAGAATCACCCTCAGCATCGGCACTTTGGTGAGACTCGGAGGAATCTTGGTTGACGCTGTCGATGGTGTTCATGGGGACGAAGACGTTGATATCCACCAACTCGGCTACTCTGGTGCCATAACCCGCGAGTGATGACAAGATGGCTTCATGATCAATTTCTTTGCCGTCATCGTCAACGTCGGGGATGCCAGAGGTCACCGTGTCGATGTCGGCATCTTCGTAGTGTGTCTTCACCATAGACAGCGCCATCCTTGTGACAGCCCGTGCACATGAAGCTTTCCAGCTTGTGATATGCTCGGGGGTTCGGCGCAGAATCTCCGAGTACTTCGCCACGGAGTCCGAGGCCTTGAAGTGTATCTGGAGGGGCTTGGCGATCTCTTTGGCTTGGGTGATGGCGGTGTTGATAAAGTTGCCGGCGAGAACCATGCATTCCTTGGCCGGAGGAGGCGATCTGGTTAAACCCATAGGAGTTGCAAATTCCGACAAGAATCGCATGAGTTTAACAATTCAAAGTATCCAGACTACAGAAATACAAGGCGGAGAAATATTACTGAAGATGCTGGCATTAGCCTGCCAGAGGGTATCCGCCAGGGATTCTTTCTCTTGCTGGAGGAGCTTATATGCCTCGATGTGGCGATGGTTTTGCTCATCAGCAGCTTGCTTTTGATCTTTTAAGATCGCAATCTCCTCCTTCAAGCGATTGGTTTCAGTGGAGGCGGATTCCTGCAGGGCCTTCATGGAATCCTCATGCATTTTCAACAATTCTTCCCTCTCCTTTTTAAGGATCTTGTTCTCACTGTCCAGCTGCTGGATATGGTTGGACTTCTCGACAATGTCCTTGGCCTTGGCAACATGTTCTGAAAAGTTGGAAAAAACAAAGTACACAGTGAGTACTCGGAGAATGAAGGAATAAAACCAAGATGGAATGCGCAAAAAAGAAAACAGACTCTTGTTTTTGATGATCTATTCCTTCAAGATGGCAGTTTTACCCTTTTCGGCTTCAAGATCTGCGCGCATCTTCTGGTACTTGTCGTTGGCCATGCCCCTTCGAGCATTCTCGTTCTATGGAACAAAGTGAAAAAGTTAAAACCGTTGTTTAGTCTACTTGGAGCTTCTAGTCGGAATTTTTCCACCTAGACGCTCGGGGGCTACAGCGAGAGTTTTTTAACTTAGCAATATGCTTAGCTTTTCTTTGGGCATCTAGTCGAAGCTAATGCAGTTCTCTATTAGAAGCTTGGGGGCTACAGTATAAAGTTTTAACTCGGAAAATGCTTAACTTTTCTTTAAGCATATAGTCGGAACTAATTCATTTACAACTAGAGGCTTGGGGGCTACAGTATTGAAAATTATAAACACTTCGTATGCTACTCTTAAAGCATCTAGTCGGAATAGTCTTTTCCATCTAAATGCTTGGGGGCTACAGTGGGAGTTCTTTCTAACTTGGTCATTCTTAGAGCATATAGATGCAAAACCTATGGTTTTCCGTCTACATCCTCGAGGTCTACAGTGGGATACTCATATGAAATGCAAAAGGCAAAGTAAAACTTACAAGTGCAATAATCTTGAGGTTTGTAGAGCTCTTGGCTAGCAGCTTGCCAAAGGAGATGCTATTTCCTCGCAAGATATCCGCTTGTCGGAGAAGCTCCTCAATACGGCACGTCGGAGATGACGGCACTCCTCCAAGAACCAGATTTGTGTTACTCGGCGTGAGCGCCGGGTAAACTATCTTCGGAAACTCGAAGGGCTTCTGGGGAGCGGGGGCACCGCCTTCGGCAAAGGTACCAGCTCCCACTACCACCTTGCCGCCACCGATGGCATCCTTAGCCGGAGCTTCAACCATTTGTTGAGCGGTGCTCTCTTGTGTCGCCTGCTCGCCGACAACAGCAAGTTCGGTAGAGGCGCCAGAATCCACTTCCATGATGGAAGGGCCTGGTGCCTCCTTAGCCTGCGAGCTTGTCGGGGCAGACGAAGGCTTGACGGCAGGAGTAGCAGGGGAGATGGCGGGGGAGGCATCGCGATGCAGCATCTCTTTGATATTTCTAGAAGCCCCCAAAGTTTTGGAGGTCTTCTTGAGGCTGGTCGTGGCTTTCTTCCTAAGACGTGAAAAATGCATAAGTACAGGAACAAAACATACAGATAGACAATGTCGGAGAATGAGTAGCTTACACTAGGGGGGGTGCTTTAGCAAAAATCCCGGTGGCTTTTCTCTTTTCCGCCTCCAGGGCGGCGATAGTCTTTTTGGAGGCTCCACCCTCCGTCTTCTTCTTCTTGCCTCCGTCGGCAGCGTTAGGGGTGGAGCTCTTCCGCTTTCGCGCCAACGGGACATCATCGTCGGACACGACTATGACTTCCTTCATCTTTAGATCGTAGATTTGGGCAGCCAGGTTGTCCTCATCTAGATCGCTAAGCTGTTAAGTAAGAAGTCACCGTGTTAGATAAGATGGTATTGGCAAGACGGGGAAACTGGAGCATATGTCGTACACGGAAAATAAATATCTACCTTTGGGCACTTGCCGTCTACGAACATGTCGTAGGTGATGGTGAAGCCACGCTTCTTATCCTTCACCTTGACGATGTCCTTCAAACGGAGCTTGACGGAGTCGCTCGAGAAGTTATCCACGGAGATCCGGAGGGTATCCCTTCGAGAACTGGTATACTCGTGCATGAACTTCGCACGGTGCTGCAGAGGTTGGATTCGCCTGATGAACCAGCACATGGCTAGGTCCAAGCCGGTCAGACCCGTCTCTACGAACCATTCGACCTGCCTTATTGCGCGAGAAGCGTCGAGGTCGGAGGGAAGGGAGGCATGGGATCTCCATGTGGAAACTTCAGCGGCGGCTCCATCTGCGAAGTCCGGGTACGTTACTTCTCGGCCCGCCAAAGGAATGTCAGGGCCGTAGAAGTACGTCTGTTGCCAGGTTTTGCAGGACTCGTGGCCGACGATGTCGGGGAACCGCCGGCCAGGTCGAATCTTGAAGCTTATGGTGCCGCAGTTCCTAAGCTCCTCCTTACTATGTTCGGCTTCACGTTTGACGGTGAAGAAGTACACGAACAAATCTAACCTAGGCCTAATCCCTAGGTAACCCTCACAAAGTGCCGCAAAGTTGCTAAGCACTAAGATGCTATTGGGGGAGAGGTTATGGGGTTGGACCTTGTAGTGGTTCAAGACGGAGAGGAAGAAGTGGGAGATGGGCAGGGAAACGCCAAGTACCAGCTGAGCCTTGAGGTACACCTTTTCTCCTGCTTGGGAAGAAGGTGTCACCTCGCCGGCCGGCGCCGCCCGCCAGGCGAGCCCCTCCGTCGCGGGGAGGTAGCCTTCGGCGACCATCTCTTGGATGTCGCGGTCGGTGATGTCCGAGCCGCGCCAGTCGCCCTTATGCGAGTCTGGCTCTTCGTCCTGGTTCCAGCGCCGCCAAATTGTGGTCGTCGCCGGTGGACTCGATCACCGCCGATGCCGGGATGACCAAGCCCTCTGGGGGCACGGCAACGGAGCTCGCCGGCTTCGCCGCGGCTTCGATCGATACCGCCATCGATGGGGAGGTGCTGCTGCTGGCCATGGAGTGGAGGACGGGTGCGACTAACACAGATGGGAGCTAGGGGTTTCGAGGTTTCTCGCGGAGAGGTCGAGGAGGCGTGCGGCTGGAGGAAGAAGACGATGACGCGAGAGGAATGAGGTAAAAAGTGGAAAATGCCCCACGGTTACTATTTATCATCCTGGGCATCAAGATTCGTGCATCTAATCGGACGGTTTCCGCGTAGACGACGTGTTCGCGAACATGTGCGGAAATTTCGCCACGTCTCCAACCGCCGCCACCAACGGTTCGTATCACTCGCGCGGGAAAATTGGATATGATTGCGCTCTCTACATGTGTGAGTTACGAGGCGTCGCTGACCTAAGCCTACGTCATCCTAGCTGACACGGGTAGATGAGCCGTCGCATCGAAGATTCCGGCATCGATGGATTTAATCCGACTACGGAAGAGTACGGTGGAAAATTCAGTATTTCTCTGGCTTACCAGTCGAAGACGGAGCAAAACCTTGCAGGGTTCTTTGGGAGGACTACAAGATTTTGCTTGACGATCTGCCGACACCCATCTAGATGGAGCATTCCACGAGAAGAGGCAAGACGGCGCAAGATCTCGGAGTTCTCCGGGGGCTACTGTTGGGGATATGCTATATGGGTATCCCTATAGCATGTCTCTTATCCGACCGTCTCGGGCCGTCCCATGCACCGTTTAGTGGCCTAGGATAAGCGCAGCGTCGCCATCGTCTTCTCTGCCAAGCCACGCAAGCCGGAAGGAAGTTGTGTGGCCGGAATCGAGCTCGACCTCAACATCGGCCGCCGCAGTTAAGCCATCGATTCATCCCCCTCCGGCATCCCCTCGCTTCATCGACCCCACCGACGTGACCGTGGTGAGCTAGCGGTCCTCCTGGACCTCTCTGTTCCTCCCCTCTCGCGCTATACTGCTGGCCCGACGAGCACCCGATGCTGCCGCCGCTGCTTCTTGTCACTGGCGTAACTCCAGTTACCATATCGAGGTGGCACCGCCACTATAATGTTCGGCTAGGCCTCCTCTTTCGAACGCGGCCAAGCACGCGTCCAGTTGCGCACAGGATCGATAGATCCGTGCTCGACCTGGGGGCTTCCCCATTGATGACGTCAGACAGGCGTCATGCTGGCGTCATAGTTCTTTTCTTTTGTTTCTTTTATTCCCTGTAATTATTTTTGTAATAAATAAAATGCTGACAGGTGGGCCCTGTCTGTCAGGGTTTTAACATTTTCTCTAAATCATTTCTGAAATTAATAAAAATCTGACATGTGGGCCCAAGTTAGAAAATAATTTAAATATTCCAGAAAAAATTAAAATGAATTAAAAGTTGAGAAATTCACAACTAATTCATTTTAAATCAGAAAAATACAAATAATATATCAAAATGTTCAGAAAAATGAGAACTATCTAATAGAGATATAATCATGCATTGTTAATCAACTTACATGACAAGTTTAATTAGAAGAACAAAATAACCCCTCATAGGTGATTCTGGAGTTTCCCCGAGTTAGGGTTTTCACCCCTCGGAACCCCGTTTAAGCTGTCAAGCATGCCTTAGGGTTTCATTTCAATGAAATTTAACTTGTCATATCATCATCCTTGTTTGAGCATTGCATCGATGCCATGTCTTGATTGTTGCCTTTCTTTCCGGTGTTGGTTCTTCGCGATAGGATCCGAGCCCGAAGCTGAAGTCAATAACACCGAAGATCAATACTTGTCTACTGACGGACAAGGCAAGTGTAGCCTCTCATTCTGAACCTACTTTTACAAAGTATATTACTTTCTCGCTATGATGCACATGATTCCAATGTGGTCTTTTGTCAGTAGTTAGGGTTACCTATCTGCTACATAGTTTCCCTGTTGTAGCCTTATACTCCTGATCCACTTCTCCTAGCATACCTAGGTTTGGCATCTGAGCGTTGCTAGAGCTTCTGAGATCGACAGCTTAGCCATGCATAGTATCAATGTCTGATCTATCCGAGCGATGAATCAGTGGTGCCGGAGAATCTAGAAAGGTAGGACTTGGTGACATTCTCGAAGGAGTTAACTAAATATGCTAAGGCTTGTATGGGAGGCCATGTTGGGTGTGGTTTTTGTAGTCCCATGCTCGCCACCACAAGGAACTGAGTTCTTACCTTTGGAACCAAGACGAGCGTGCAACCACACGGGGCCTGGACAACCTCATGACTAACTAACTTGCCTAGTAGATTCCATGAGTCACATAGTTCGGGCGTTCCATTCGACATATGAATAGAAAATCTTTTGAAAGATTTGTCGGGTGAAGTTGGTGCATTCATAACAGGTAGGTAAGCGTGGCCGAGGTTGCTTGGGGTAGATAGCGCCCCTGGTAAACCAATCTCGCCTCACATATTTAAGTATCGGCTTCGGGATTTGACCCGTTACGGCGGAATCATACTTATTGCATGACTCATGGTCTCAGCGAAAGCAAGGTAAAGGTCGTGGTCAACCACCCTCTGTCGGCCTTCCAAGGAAGAGGGCTAATAATTTGGCATTAAGAGTCGGTTGGTGCGTGTGGGTAAAGTTGTACACCCCTGCAGGGTTAAATCTTTTCGAAAAGCTGTGTTCACGGTTATGAACGACTTGGCGACCGGACTTAAGATCATAGATAACTTTAACCACTATAAATCTTGTTGATCCACGTGTGCTTAAGAATGCTTCCTCTGGGTTGAGGGGGTGATCCAAGATAGGAGGTTCTGATGAAGCTGGTGGTTATCGAGGTGTGATGAACAAGATGAAGAAGTCGCTATCTTATCCCATTCTAAAAGTTTCTTAGTAGACGAGCCTCTTCTCTCTCTTGTTTACAAATAAAGATTACTTTCTGCAAAAGAAAATCCAAAGAAAGCCTTTCTAGCCAGAGCATGTAGATACTAGGTTATCTAAGTCTTGCGGAGTACATTCTCGTACTCAGCCTTGTGCCATTGTTGTTTTTCAACAGAGGATCTGGTTGCAACTGAAGGTGGCTTCTACGTTGACATCGACGAGTAGTTGGGGGTCCCAGGTAGCAGCCTGAGGACTATGGGATGGACATCGCTTTTGTTTATGGCCTCTTAGGCCTTTTGCTAAGTTGTTGTGTAGAACAACATAATTTGCTTTTGCTGTGTGATGTAATGTTGGGTCTATGACCTCTGGTTTGTAATAACTCTAATATCTTACTCTGCTAAGAGTTTAAATTTATGTTGTTGTATCCCTGTGTTCTGTAATGTTAACGATTCATACTGTGATCTTCTGAGTTTGGAGTTGAACTTATCTTAGATGGTGATCTGAGGTTAGTTTAAACCTAACCCCGGGGGGTGCTATAGGTTTTGGTATCAGAGCAGGACTGCCTGTACGAAACCCTTTTATTGGTCGATGTTGAGTCTAGAAGTTGACAAAACTATTTGAAATTTAAAAACTATTTGCAGAAACTCTGACTAGGATTCTTTTTACTCCTTCTCTTGTGTGTTTCTGATGCTGGAGTTTTCTTACCTTATTTGGTTTGAAAAGATTTTCATCCCTTGTCTTATATCTCAAAACTTTTAGGATCGTGGTTTTGGGGTTGTTTCTCTAAAAGTACTCCGTACTTGGTTGCTATTCTCAGAGTTCTAAGATATCTCAGTTTTGCTTGGTGTGTAACAGCTTAGCATTCCATTGTCATGGTTTGTAAGTCAGCTGGTTAGTGTATACATTAGTATGCTTTGATACTACCATGCTTGATAAGATGATACTTTTAAATCAAGTACTCTTTGGTCATCTTTCCGTCTTGTTCCTTTGAAATCCTTGTCTAACCTTTCCCTTATTCTTTCAGGATGGGTGACACCTCTCGTGCCCCTACCCGTGCTCATGCTCGTGGTGCTGCCAATGAGGGTGAATCTTCCAACCTTCCACCACCACTGTCCATGGTTCAACTTATGGCCATGTATGAAACCAACCGTGATGACAACATGAGGCTCCTTGAAAGGATTTGAGTGCAACACTGCTCAACGCCAGAACAATCAAGTTGGTATCAAGGACTTCACACGTCTCACTCCGCCAGTTTTCAGCTATTCCACTGAGCCACTTGATGCGGACTACTGGCTTTGCACCATGGAGCGCAAACTTCAGGTTGGTCATGTTGCTCAAGCTGATTGGGTGACTTTTGTTGCCTATCATCTGGAGGGAGCAGCCAACTCCTGGTGGGAAAATTTCTTGGCTATGCAAGAAGCTCAACATGTTGTTACATGGAAAGAGTTCACTGAAGCCTTCCGAGCTTATCATATTCCGGAGGGCCTGATGGATCAAAAGAGGGAGGAGTTCCTCAAGCTGAAGCAAGGCACCGGTTCCGTGTGTGATTACCAGCGCAACTTCAATCGTCTTGCCTGCTATGCTACTGAAGAGGTCTCCACTGATGTCAAGAAGCAAGCTCTGTTCCGCAAGGGACTGGATCCTGAGGTTCGTCGTGATCTGCATCTCATGGACTTTTTTAACTTCCAAGGTCTTGTTAATAAGGCTATGAAAGCCGAGAGTGGAAAGGTTGAGTATGAAGAAACTCATAAGCGTCATCAGGAGGGGTACAACAAGGCTGGTTCTGGTAATAAGAAGCGTCGTGTCTTCGTGCCTTACAGTGTTGTGCCATGTGCTCCTTATACTCCAAGGACTTCTGGATATGCACCAAGTACGAATGGTACTCCAAACAATGCTGGTGGATCAAATTATCCTGCTGCTGGTACTGGATCAGGCCTCATATGTTTCAACTGTCGCCAACCTGGCCACTATGCAAGAGACTTTCCTCAAAAGAGTGCTGCTGAGAAGGCACAACCCCCAAAAAAGAATATAAGTATCCAGGTGCTGGAAAAGGAAGCCGGAACCATATCTCGGCTGAGGAGGCTCAGGAAGATCCAAGCGTCATTATGGGTACGCTTCGTATCAATCAAATTCCAACTAAAGTTTTTTTTGATTCTGGGGCATCGCATTCATTCCTGTCACAAGATTTTGCTCAAATGCATGGGATAAATTTTGAGGGGTTATCTGTTCCTCTGCTAGTTTAGTCTCCTGGTTCTAGTTGGCGTTCCACCATGGTTAGTCATGGGAATCTAATCAAAGTTGCATTTCAACTTTTCCCCATCTCTTTGATCGCCCTCAAGTCAACTGACATTGACATCATTTTGGGCATGGATTGGTTGACGCGTTATCAAGCCATTCTCGATTGTACAACCAAGTCTGTGACTCTGACTAGTCCTACTGGCATAACAGTCAAGTACTGGACCATAGGGCCACTATCTCCTTCAGCTGTTTCTAGTCCTGAAGCAGAGTTGTATGATCTTGAAGTTCTACCTCCGTTAGAGATCCAAGATGTTTCCGTGGTCTGTGAATTCCCGGATGTCTTTACTGAGGAGTTGCCTGGCATGCCACCTGATCGAAGTCTGGAGTTTGTCATAGAGCTAGTTCCTGGAACTACTCCTGTTTCTAAAAGACCCTATCGTATGGCTCCTCATGATCTTGTGTAGTTGAAGAATCAATTAGAGGAGTTATAAGGAAATGGATACATTCAGCCCAGCACATCTTCTTGGGGATGTCCTACCATCTTTGTCAAGAAGCGGGATACCAATATACCGCGTCTAGTTGTGGATTATCGCCGACTCAATGCTGTGACTATCAAGAACAAGTATCCTCTACCTAGGATCAACGATCTATTTGATCAGTTAAGTGGTGCCATTGACTTTTCCAAAATGGATTTGAGGTCAGGGTATCACCAGATAAAGATCCGTAAGGAAGATATTCGAAAGACTTCTTTCACCACTCGTTATGGTATTTACGAGTATACAGTCATGTCCTTTGGTCTTACCAATGCTCCAGCCACTTTCATGTGGCTCATAAACTTTGTATTCATGGAGTATCTTGACAAGTTCGTCGTGGTCTACATCGATGATATTCCGGTCTATTCCAAGACTGAAGAAGAGCACGCTGAACATCTTCGTTTGGTGTTAACCAAACTCCGAGAACATCGTCTCTATGCCAAGTTTTCTAAATGTGAGTTCTGGTTACAAGAGCTCGTATTCCTTGGTCATGTTGTTTCCGCCCAAGGGGTTGCTGTTATACCCGATAAGATTCAAACTATCCTCGACTGGGAGTCTCCTAAATCCGTCAAGGATGTCCGAAGCTTTCTCGGGATGGCTGGTTATTACCGTCGATTCATCGAGAACTTCTCCAGGATTGCAAAGACAATGACTGATCTTCTTAAGAAAGATAAGAAGTTCGAATGGTCTGATAAGGCTGAAGAAAGTTTCCAGATGTTGAAAACCAAGTTAACCACTGCACCGGTGTTAGTTCTTCCAGACACTAGCAAAGACTTTGTTGTCTTCTATGACGCTTCTCACCAAGGTCTCGGATGTGTGTTGATGCAAGATGGGCATGTGGTGGCTTATGCCTCCCGTCAGCTAAAACCACATGATAACAACTACCCAACTCATGATCTTGAGCTTGCAGCTGTTGTTCATGCTCTTAAGCAATGGCAACATTACCTTCTCGGTAGTCATTGCGAGTTATACTCGGATCATCAGAGTCTGAAGTATCTGTTCACACAACCTGATCTGAATCTCAGGCAAAGAATATGGTTGGAACTCATCAAGTACTATGATTTGGGTCTCAACTATCAACCTGGCAAAGCCAACGTCGTTGCTGATGCGCTAAGTCGTAAGTCTTATTGCAACACCCTGATGATCAAACAAGCACAACCTTCTCTCCATAAGGAGTTTGCTCGATTGAATCTTGAAGTAGTTCCTCGTGGATACCTTTCTACTCTTGAAGTGAAGTCTTCTATAGAGGATGACATCAAGCTTGCTTAAAAACATGACTCTGAAATTGCTGAGATCAAAGGGAACATTGCTAGCGCAGTTGCTAAGTGTTTCTCTGTTGATAAACAAGGTAATATTTACTTTGGTGACCGTCTGGTAGTGCCAAAGAGAACAAAATTGAGGGATTTAATTCTCCAATAGGCTCACGAATCACCTCTTTCTATCCACCCTGGAGGTACCAAGATGTATCGGGATCTTCGTCAAAGATTCTGGTAGTCTGGTATGAAGAAGGATATCGCTCGTTTCATTGCTGAATGTGACGTTTGTCGTCGCGTCAAAGCTAAGCACCAAAGACCCGCTGGTCTCCTGCAACCACACAAAATACCTGAGTGGAAATGGGATGAAGTTGGTATGGATTTCATCACAGGTCTTCCTAAGACTCAGAAAGTAAATGATGCCATCTGGGTAATCGTTGACTATCTGTCCAAGGTTGCTCACTTTCTACCTGTTCGCGAGAGTATCAATGCTAGTCAGCTAGCAGATCTATATATCTCTCGAATAGTTGTTCTTCATGGAATTCTGAAGAAAATCGTCTCTGACCGAGGGAGTCTGTTCACCTCAAGGTTCTGGACAACCTTCCAAGCTGCTATGGGAACTCATTTGCCTTTCAGTACGGCTTATCATCCTAGTACCGGTGGCCAGACCGAAAGAGTGAATCAAATCCTTGAAGACATGCTAAGAGCGTGTGTCATATCTTTTGGTAAGAACTGGGAGAAATGCCTTCCTTTTGCTGAATTCTCCTACAAGAACAGTTATCAGTCCAGTATAGAAATGGCACCTTTCCAGTTCTTATATGGAAGAACGTGTCGTACTCCTTTGAACTGGTCAGAAACCGGTGAAAGAAAGTTCTTTGGTCCAGATATGATCCAGGAAGCAGAAGATCAAGTTCGTATCATTTGAGATCGTTTGAAAACTGCTCAGTCTTGCCAGAAAAGCTATCATCATCGTCACCATCAACATGTTGAATATGAAGTTGGTGATCAAGCTTATCTTCGGGTCACTCCTCTGAAGGGTGTCCATCGTTTCGGTATCAAAGGCAAATTGGCTCCTCGCTATGTTGGTCCTTTCCGTGTTTTATCCAAGCAAGGTAACCTCGCATACAAATTGGAGTTGCCTGCAAACTTCCCTGAGGTGCATGACGTCTTTCATGTGTCTCAACTCAAGCGTTGCTTCAAAGACCCTGTCCGTGGTGTTGATCACCAAACTCTTGATCTCCAGAAGGATCTGACTTATTGTGAGTATCCTGTTTGTATCCTTAATGAAACCGAGCGCAAAACTCTGAGGACGAAGCAACCTGGGAATGAGAAGATTCCCTTCGATCTGAGTACCCTACCTTCTTTTCTAAAGCTTAGGAATCTCGGGTCGAGATTCTTGTAAGGGGGGTAGAGCTGTAACAACCCAAGTTGTAATATATGTAAACGGTACTTAAGCATTGCATGCATCTGTTTAAATCAATAAAATGTATGCATAAGTTCAAGTGTGTGGTTTACGAATGCAAATTCAAAACCCTAATTTTCTCCCCTCTCTTTGAAACCACATTCAAATAGTTTGAATTTTGAAAATGACAAAATGTTTGGAGCCCAATTGGACTAAAGGGCCCCACAGTATTTTGAATGTTGGCCAAAACCCCTCTGGTATTTTCAAATCACTCAAAACAGAATTGAAATGAAAATACAAAATAGAAGTTGAAAACAGAAAAAAAAGGAATTTTTCTGGAAAAAAATTAGAGCCAGACCGTCCCAGGCCAAGCAGCCCAGCAGCCTCCCTCTCCTCTCTTCCTTGCCTCGGCCCACTTCGGCCCAACTGTAGCCCGCAGCCGGCCCGATACCCTTTCATCATATGTTCTCCATAGCCTCCATCGCCGGATTGACGGAAGCAGCTCGGTGGCCGCTCGCCCGCCGCCAGCGAGCGCCAAGATGCACGCCGCCGCCCCTGGAGGCCTACAAGAACCCCCCTTGCCGCCGTGGAGAACCCTAACCTTCTTTTCCCCCTCGCGTGCTTCTTCTTCCTCCTAGGCCAAACCCTAGATCTCGGGCTCCGCCGCGTCCCGCCGTCTCCAGCCGCCCCGTGCACCGTGGAGTGGCCTGGGAGAAGCGTAGCGTTGCCATCGTCGTCTCTGCCAAGCCACGCAAGCCGGAAGGAAGTCGTCTGGCCAGAATCGAGCTTGACCTCAACGTCGGTCGCCGTAGTCAAGCCATCGATTCATCCCTCTCCGGCCTTCCCTCGCTTCATCGACCCCACCGACGTGATCGTGGTGAGCTAGCGGTCCTCCTGGACCTCTCCATTCCTCCCCTCTCATGCTATACCGCTGGCCCGACGAGCACCCGACGCTGCTTCTTGTCACCGGCGTAACTCTGGTTACCATATCGAGGCGGCGCCGCCACTATAATGTTTGGCTCGGCCTCCTCTTTCGAACGCGGCCAAGCACGCATCTGGGCGCGCACGGGATCGAGAGATCCGTGCTTGACCTGGGGGCTTCCCCATTGATGACGTCAGCCAGGCATCATGCTGGCGTCATAATTCTTTTCTTTTGTTTCTTTTATTCCCTGTAATTATTTCTGTAATAAATAAAATGCTGACAGGTGGGCCCTGTCTGTCAGGGTTTTAACATTTTCTGTAAATCATTTCTGATAATAAAAATCTGACATGTGGGCCCAAGTTAGAAAATAATTTAAATATTCCAAAAATAATTTAAAATGAATTAAAAATTGAGAAATTCATAACTAATTCATTTTAAATCAGAAAAATACAAATAATATATCAAAATGTTCAGAAAAATGAGAAATATATAATAGAGATATAATAATGCATTGTTAAGCAACTTACATGACAAGTTTAATTAGAAGAACAAAATAACCCCTCATAGGTGATTCTGGAGTTTCCCCGAGTTAGGGTTTTCACCCCTCGGAACCCCGTTTAAGCTGTCAAGCATGCCTTAGGGTTTCATTTCAATGCAATTTAACTTGTCATATCATCATCCTTATTTGATCATTGCATCGATGCCATGTCTTGATTGTTGCCTTTCTTTCCGGTGTTGGTTCTTCACGATAGGATCCGAGCCCGAAGCTGAAGTCAACAACGCCGAAGATCAATACTTGTCTAATGACGGACAAGGCAAGCGTAGCCTCTCATTCTGGACCTACTTTTACAAAGTATATTACTTTCTTGCTATGATGCAAACAATTCCAATGTGGTCTTTTGTCAGTAGTAAGGGTTACCTATCTGCTACATAGTTTCCCTGTTGTAGCCTTATACTCCTGATCCACTGCTCCTAGCATACTTAGGTTTGGCATCTGAGCGTTGCTAGAGCTTCTGAGATCGACAGCTTAGCCATGCATAGTATCAATGTCTGATCTATCCGAACGATGAATCAGAGGTGCCGGAGAATCTAGAAAGGTAGGAGTTGGTGACATTCTTGAAGGATTTAACTAAATATGCTAAGGCTTGTATGGGAGGCCAGGTTGGGTGTGGTTTTTGTAGTCCCATGCTCGCCACCACTAGGAACTGAGTTCTTACCTTTGGAACCAAGACAAGCGTGCAACCACACGGGGCCTGGACAACCTCATGACTAACTAACTTGCCTAGTAGATTCCATGAGTCACATAGTTCGGGCGTTCCATTCGACATATGTATAGAAAATCTTTTGAAAGAGTTGTCGGGTGAAGTTGGTGCATTCATAACAGGTAGGTAAGCGTGGCCGAGGTTGCTTGGGGTAGATAGCGCCCCTGGTAAACCAATCTCGCCTCACATATTTAAGTACCGGCTTTGGGAATTGACCCGTTACGGCGGAATCATACTTATTGCGTGACTCATGGTCTCAGCGAAAGCAAGGTAAAGGTCGTAGTTAACCACCCTCTGTCGGCCTTCCAAGGAAGAGGGCTAATAATTTGGCATTAAGAGTCGGTTGGTGCGTGTGGGTAAAATTGTACACCCCTGCAGGGTTAAATCTTTTCGAAAAGCTGTGTTCACGGTTATGAACGACTTGGCGACCGGACTTAAGATCATAGATAACTTTAACCACTATAAATCTTGTTGATCCACGTGTGCTTAAGAATGCTTCCTCTGGGTTGAGGGGGTGATCCAAGATAGGAGGTTCTGATGAAGCTGGTGGTTATCGAGGTGTGATGAACAAGATGAAGAAGTCGCTATCTTATCCCTTTTTAAAAGATTCTGAGTAGACGAGCCTCTTCTCTCTCTTGTTTACAAATAAAGATTGCTTTCTGCAAAAGAAAATCTAGAGAAAGCCTTTCTAGACAGAGCATGTAGATACTAGGTTATCTAAGTCTTGAGGAGTACATTCTTGTACTCAGCCTTGCGCCATTGTTGTTTTTCTACAGAGGATCTGGTTGCAACTGAAGGTGGCTTCTACATTGACATCGACGAGTAGTTGGGGGTCCCAGGTAGCATCCTGAGGACTATGGGATGGACGTCGCTTTTTTTATGGCCTCTTAGGTCTTTTGCTAAGTTGTTGTGTAGAACAACATAATTTGCTTTCGTTGTGTGATGTAATGTTGGGTCTATGACCTCTGGTTTGTAATAACTCTAATATCTTACTCTGCTAAGAGTTTAATCTTATGCTGTTGAATCCATGTGTTCTGTAATGTTACCGATTCATACAGTGATATTCCGAGTTTGGATTTGAAATTATCTTAGATAGTGATCTGAGGTTAGTTTACCCTAACCCCGGGGGGTGCTACAGATATGGTGTGAACAATTGAGGTGGGGGTGGCCTCTATTTATACACCGGCGAGAGGGACAATGCGGCATGGGCTGGGCTCGTTCGTGACGACGATACAGCGAGCTACGGGCATGGCGATGGGCGTAGGACGGTGCGGTGTCTCCTGGCGATCGTCACTGGCTTAATTGCGCGGCAAGGGGCAGTCGAGAATGGTTGGGCATGGCCCGTGCTCTGCGTGGGAACGGCGGTGTTCGAGATGGCGTACAGGGGCTTCGTGTCGCACGGCGGTGAATGGTCATGTCTGGGAGGTAGCTAGGGTCATGGCGAGTGTAGTTACACGCGGTGAGGGCAAGGCGCGTCATGTGCGAGCGTGTCGGCTGCGGTGTTCTCGCGCGCTCTCGGCATGGAAGATAGAGAAATGGGCGCGACATTCCTCGGTGGTCCATGGCTTGGCTGAGCTCGATGGGTGGATAGGGAGTGGCGGTGGACGGTGGCCTCCCTTCTAGACATCGTCGACGGGCGCGGTGCTTCCTCCTGCAGGCTGTCCATGGTCGGCTGGCAATGGTGGCTCGATGGCGCGGCACTGGTGCAAGCAGTGAAGGGGTGGGCTGGTTCAATGTATTGGTGGGCACAGGGGGAGACAAGGGCTAGTAGTGGCAAAAATTAGTGGACAAGTCATTGATCAAGAATAGTAGAAGTTAGGCAAGTTTGATCTGTTCTCACCATGTGTTTGATGAAATGGCCGCATGAATTCAACATTTGAATTTTTGGATGAATTTTGGTGCTGGTCACATGCTTGTTAGTCTCTGGTTGCTTGGGTTTGGCAAGGTGAAGTGGTTTGGTTGGTTTTTGAGAAATGGCTATCTTAGTACCTATTAAGGATTCAATTTTGAATTGTCCTTTAAATAGATTTGGAATTTGTTTCTGTTGGTTTGTAAGGTGGGCTTGGGTTCACTTTTACTTGGTCTAGCAAGGGGTGAAAAGAATTGGATTTGTTTCTGTTAGAAATCTTTGACTAGGAACACCCAAAGTGGTCTAATGAACAAGTTTGGCCAAAATGACCATTTGCTCATATTTCTTATTTTTGATTTTCTCTTCATTTGATTCTGCTTGGAAATGATCTATATGATATTGTTTTTCATCTTTAAACCAATCCTTAACATTCATAGCAATCAAACATGGCAATTGCACTCATTCATGCATTAATCACTCACATACATGCATTCATATTAATTTTAATAATAAAAGTTTTTGTTAACCTTAAATTTGGGTGATTAGAAGTTGATAATCTTGTTTAATATTTTTGAGGTGTTACACTCCCTGGCTACATCGGCCGATGGATTAGCATGCTCATGTGTATGTACTTCTTGTTTAGGCATAGCCATGGGGGGAGGTTATACATCCATACAAACACGGGCTAGGTGTTGTGCTTGTTGCTCTGGTTGCCGAACGGATTATGTCCGTCGGTGCTTGCACCCAATCTGATGTTCCTTGGTTCTTTACCTAAATCTTCGTACTCATCGTCTAATGATTTCCACTAGCTTCCATCCGAAGGGTGCGTCAGCACTAGGTTTTCAACCCGCACTGGATCCTTCACCACCACCTCCTTCCTTTCTGCGTTCCAGCGCATGAGCTTTGCTTCCTTGGGGTCCACGAAGTACCGGTGGAGACAGGGCCTGAGCTAGAAGTACCACACAACTTTTTGAGGAACTTTTTTCATCCCTCACTTGTATCTAGGCTCGCCGCACCTTGGGCACATGGTCAAGTATTTGTGCTCGTTCTGATAAATCACGCAGTCACTGATGCAGGCGTGGTATTTTTCATGCGGTAAATTGAGAGGGCACACCACTTTCTTGTCCTCCTGTAGGCTACCTGCCAAGGTGTTATCTTTAGGTAAGTGCTTCTTCAAGTATCGGAAGAGTTCGTCTGCGCTTGCGTCATTCCATCTGTATCTTGCCTTCATCTCTAAAGATCGAGAGTTACTCTCAAGCGGGTCTCCTCTATCCTGCGACCTACGTCGTACAACGGAGTTCTCGAGTCTACCTCCAGTTGATCCATCTTAGAATTCCGTCTACCAGCGAATCGGGGGTCATTCGATGTGTTGCCGAGAAGAATTTCTTGAACATGAGTGCCGTGCATGGCCGTGGTTAGCGGGGTATTCCTACTCATGTTCTTGTCGTCCGCATGTTCTTCTTCTTCCCAACCTTGTTCATCACCGTCTTCGTCGTGTGCGACATCACGTTCTTCTCCCTCCTCATCATCTTCATTTTCGTGTTGAACGGCATCCTCTTCCTTATAGTCATCGTCATCATCATCTTCATCATCCATCCACTGAGTGTATCCCTCCATGAAACTATACTTGAGAAGGTGCTCATTCACCGTGTGTGACAAGGGGTCAAACAATGATGATAGTTTACATTTTCGACACAGACATCTTATTTCCAAGCAGTTATTTCGATACATGCTGGCAGTCGCGCGTTCCACGTATCTATCCACCACGCTTTCCTTCATCTCAATGACCATCGTCGCCTGCACAATAAGAGAATAGATTAGAACTGTCGCCTCGGCTGCTTTCACGGAAAAAATTGGCATGACCTTTACTAAAAATGGTCTTGTCAGAGTTCCAGAAATTTGCCGGAACGAAAGTTAATCGACATTCCGGCAAAACATTGGCATCTGAGTGTACATGCACATTCCACCGGCAAAACAACACAAAAAAGGTCCACAAATGCGTGCAACCACTTTTCACCATCACAAGTGACATCACCGGTGACTTGTTGCCAAGTCATGAACATTCCACCACATTATACCTATTAGTTGACGCGAGGTCCGAGAGCACCGGAGAGATGCCAAATGTCGACCGAAGAGAGTGTGTGTGTTGTCAGGACCTTATGCTCGAGATCTAGATCTACCAATAGAGAGAATTGGGAAAGGTGGTGGGGGAGATAGATCTAGATATAGATCTACTAATGCATGTGAGGGGAGCGACATCTCCTCAAATATATTAAACTTTTTGGTTGAATTAGCTAAAATAGGTGGGGAGAAGTGGGGGAATGAGCTAGCAAATCTTGGGGTTGAGTTTCCAAGAAAGGGGGACTAGTGGTGAGTGAGGAGGTGTTAGTAGGTGGCTGGTTCGACCTTGTAATAAGTCCCAGGTTACCACTGGCGAACTATACCCTACACGCCCTTGGTAGTCATTTTCCACCAGCGGAAAGCACCAAAGCGCCGACGGTAATAACACGGCCTAGTGGCCCACCCGTCCCCCCATGCATCCCCGACGAGTGCAAGAGCTTTCGCCGGTGGTATAAGGATGTATCCCGGAGAGAAAGGTCCATTTCGCCAGCGGTAAGTGGTGGCCCATCCGGGGGCACGCAGCCCACCCTATCCCTGGCATGTGCGGGACATGTTCGCCGGCGCTAATTGGGCTAACCCTAGCGAGCAAGGGCCATTTCTCCGGCGGTAAGTGGCGGCTGATCCGGGGGGCATGCGGCCCACCCTATCCCTGGCGTGCACATACCGCATTCTCCGGCGGTACTTCTGCTATCGCCGGCGTGAATAGAGCGTTTCTCCGGTGGTAACATTATGTAGGCCTGGAAGCCCTTACCGCCAGCAAGCCCCGGCCCACTTCACCGGCGGTAAGGATTGTTGCTATAAGGTTTTCTCTACTAGTGTTACTTGGACTAATACATACTTGTGATTAAACCCCTTGCAAGCATACACAACTACAAGAAAGTATTTAAGATAAAACCCTAACCACAGCATTAAACTCTGAGATCCTACACTCCCTTGCGCAAAGGTTTCCTAACGGGGGTTCAGGTTTCTGTCACTCTGGCAACCCCACAATTAGTAGCCAAATACACAATGAATTCCCCGAGGCCCATAAGTGGTGAAGTATCATGCAGTTGACGTTCACATGACACCACTAGAAGAATAACACCACAACTTAAATATCAAACCATTGAATATTACTCAACACAATTACACTACTAACAACATGACTTCTCCCATGTCCTCAAGAACTAAACGAACTAGTCATGAGACATCATATGGATCAAGATCATATATGATATAATGATGGATAACAATCTGAACATAAACAAAGATTCAAAGGTTCCACTTAAAAGCATCAACTACAAAAGTAATCAACACCGGGAAAGTTTCCCCTAAGAACTATGAAAGATTCAACCCAATTGTTACAGCAGGATGGAGTGGTGATGATGGTGCTGGTAGAGATCGGGGTGAGGATGATGATGATGATCCCGATGAAGTCTAGCTTGATGATGGTGTTGATGGCGATGATCTCCCCTCTTCGGGAAGGAATTTCCTAGGCGGGAACCTGTCTGCTGGAGAGCTCTTTCTCTCTCTGTAGTTTCCGCCCCGTAGAGGCGGCGGAATCTTTCTATGGTCGCTCTCCCGAGTATTAGGGTTTCAAGGAGAAGTTATAGGCGAAAGGGCGAAGCAGGAGGTGGGCCAGGGTGGCTACACCACCTGCTGGCACGGCCCAGGGAGGCCCATGCCAGGGGGTGGTGTGGGCCCCATGTGGCCGATCTCTGCCTCCCCTTCTGGCTTCCCGCGTCTTCTGAAAAAATAGGATCTTGCATATATTTTCTAGAATTTTCTGATCTTCACAAATATTGCATATGGACACCGCTTTTTTCCATCAGAATCCTAACTCCGGCAGTTCATCCTCCAAAAGTCATCCAACATGAAAAAATAGATGAAATAACATAAGTATCACCTCTTAATAATAAATATATCAATGAATAACAGTAAATTATGATATAGAATAGTGATGCAAGATGGACGTATCAACTCCCCCCTAGACCTCGCTTGTCCCCAAGCGAAAACTGAGCTTAGTATAAAATGACCACAGGTTTATGGAGTGAAGTGTCGATAAAAAGAATATGGACAAGAAGCATCACATTCACCCATACACAAATCATAATAGAAAATAAATCACCATTATATAACTTAACTTGCAACGAGCATGGGAGTAACAATAAAGATGCATAAAGACAAATCATAATTGGTGATGGTAAACTTTGTTCTTGGTCAGAGAAAAGTTGACAAATCATACTTAGTTTTCAAGCAAAGATTTTGTAATGGAGTTTATAACAGGAGTACTTTTGCTCAAACATAAAGGGCTTTTCACACCGATATATTTCAAAGTAATATTCATTCAGATAAGAGATTTGTGCCAAACAAGGAAGATAAGAAACATGATTGAATAAATCATCATATGAATGATTGAATCACAACAACTCAAATGCTTTATGGTGATATAAGGGAATAGGTTTACTGACTCAACTTAGAAGTAAAAGATATGCCCTTCACAGAGGAAAGCAGGGATTTCAAGTTTCATAAAGATCTTCCAAAAGATTATGGTACTTACTAGCTTTGAGCTCTAATTTCCCCTATCATAAGAATCTTGAGGTGATTAAGGTTAAAGTGAACAAATATGGAGTATATGCTTAACAAATAATAAGTTGGCAATCTCATGTCCCTTAAGTACGAGGGTCATTCCTCATGCTACTCAACTTTGGTCCCAGGTAAGTTCTTGTCATTGTAAGTATATGTATATCATAGAGAACCGCCAACGGGGTACCCCTTGCCCCATGATACAGGAGCTATCCCATATCAAAATGACAAGGAAACAGATAGTGAGCATGTCAACGATCTTTTTATTTGATATTTTCATAGGTTTTTATTGAGGATGCTTCACAGATTGCTCACTATGATTATGCTGCAAGTTTCCACCATGATTAGGCATGGCTTAGGCTAGCCGCCCAGGCGTTTATCTAACACATATACATAACTCCATGGACTTACAAGATCCCCTTTTATTTCACACTGCCGACATCCGCAAACAAACGATCATGATATCAACTGGGTAGATATTTACAGGTGTTAAAAGCGTTCCCCGTGACAGCACGGTTCTGCTAATTCCCAACTTATAAGTGCAAGCATATACAACATAGATGACACAATGGTTCAAGTTTATTAAGGACAGGAAAATAAAGTATGCCATCAAGTTCGTGAGAGCTTTACTAACTAGTTTTCACATAACAAAGAATTTTTTATTTGAAAGATAGATGAAACTCGAAAATTTACTTAGAATAGCAATAATGCTAATAGGTAGATATGGTGGACACAGATGGCATAGGTTTAAGTTCAAGGATTGGATGCACGAGAAGCATTCTCTCTTAGTACAGGTTTTTTGCTAGCAAGGCTGGGCAGCAAGCATAAGGGTTGAAAGAAACAAGCAAACATACAAGTGATAGAAACAAACATGCAATCTTCCTTGAAAACAAAAAGACCTTAAATAACGAATACTAAGCTTATGAGCCAATCAAGAAAGAAAGAAAATAATATAAAATACCTGTAAGTTCTTTTCTCTTTTCCTTTCAAACCTCAAAAAGTGTTGCTACTGACCAGAGCTAGGTTTGCCAAAACCAATTTAGATTTACTTGATTCTTCCAAAGTGATACCAATACTAATCAACAAGATAGATCATATAACAGAAGTTGCAACCTAAAATATGATGTGAAAAAGGTAAATAATGAAACTTCGCATTAATATTCCATAAAGGCACTAACACCAAGGGATACATAGATAACCAACTAGAGGAGAGATACTTCTAAAATGCAAACCATTCTATATGATAACTTATCTATTCATGATATGACTCTACTAAAAAGGTAAAAAAGATGAAAGATAATGATGTGATACCGCAGCACTCCCCCAAGCATGGAACAAACCAAGGTGATGCCAAAACCTGATGAAGAATTACTCCTTCGGTGGTGGTGGTGTTCCCATGCACTACAAGGAATCTGGCTATATATGACCCTCCATTTTCGTCACAAAATCGTCATAGTAGTTCGTTTATGACGATTTTGAGATCGTCGAAAGCTGGGCGTCGCAAATGAACTATAACGACGTTTTTGGTAAAATCGTCATAACCGTCTATGACGATATTAAATCGTCATAATGTCTATGACGATCTAATATCGGCATGGACCATCTAGCCAAGCCAGCTCAGATCCTACGTGGCTGATCCTACGTGGAAAAATTGTGACGAAATGAAATCGTCTTAAATCAAAATCAGCCCAGTCCATTTTAGTGATCTAAATGGGCTGGCCCAATAATGTTGGACTTTTTCTGTTTTGGGCCTAGGCCATTTGTAGAGCATTTTATTTTATGTCGTGTCTATGGGCCATGGCCTTTTTTTAGGGTGTATTCGACTTTTTAGATCTAGTACGGACCCAAATGTACAAACCAGCCCAACAACATTTCCAAATATATAGTTTACACAAAACAATAGTATATAATCCAGAATTTAAACATAACAGCCACGAGGCTAATAAGTAACACTATTACATGACATGATAGCTAGATGATCATAATAGATATAGATATCTGATACAACGGATATAAACATGATAGCAGATACAGCAGCCAAATTTGAGACACAATAACCAAAAACACAGCAAATACAACAGATGTAAACATGACAGATTCGCTACTCGTTGTCAGCTTCATCATCAGGTATCTCGAAACCAAATTCCTCTTCCAAGGCCATCACAACCTCCATTGCATCCAGACTATCCAGGACAAGATCATCCTTGAAGTGGGCATCTGGTTTCACATATAGGACAGTAAGTTAGGCAAAGAACAAATGTGCATGTTTCTGGATATTAAATAAAGCACTATCCTAGCCCACATAAACAATACTTCCCTTTATTTTCTGTTGCAACAGGGTTTCAAATGTTTACAACATGAAAAATGGACCTTTTCTATCTATGTTACTATATACATCAGTCCCTAACTATACTAGCATCTGCTTATGAATCCCTGCTGCTTATCATAAATAGCATAGTTTGCTTCCTAATAACTCTAGTCTAAAAAATTAGGAACTACAGCAGTAGTTTTCATGTGTCCAAAAAAGAACAGCCAATGTCATCCCAAATAAGAAAAAGAACAGCAGTAGTTTTCTTTATGCTGACTCCAAAGTCTCATAAACAGTAAACACTGGTTAAATACATAGGGATGAGAAACTAAAACAAGTATGTCATGAATTTCCTACAAGAGAGAATATAGAGGACCTCCAAGTCAATTAAAACATGGTTTGCATGTATCATGAAGAAGAAACAGTGGCGCAGCAAGCAAATCAAACAAGTAATAAAGATAACAGGATAGACTAAAGACTTATCTAATCCAGAGAGATCGAGAAGCCGGTGCCATGGATAGCAATGGCAATAGGTTTGCCCCCTCAGGGACTTCCATTTCTGCCTTGTCCTTGTGTAATCAAAGTCCCCTATCCCCGTCCCTATCTCGTCGTTGCACAGCATAGTGGACATGGTAGATTTGAAAATGAGAAAGGATTTTAGTATAGCATCACACAGTGTACAAATTATATAGGATGTCACATAGCAGAGAATAGGATAGGCGCTTAACTAACTGCATGTGTGCTCTATTACTAAAGCAATGTAGACCCAACAATATAGCAGCAAAACTCATAGAATAATAATAATTAAATGCTCTGTTGACTGAACAACATGCAAAAGCTCATCGGTTAACCAAGTCTTTTACTTTCTCATTCAGTTTTTCTGTAGTGAATCTCTAAAACAAAATTAATATGCATTCATTCCACTAATACACTCACAAGCCAAACTCTCCAAAGTGAAAAAATGCATCACAATAGCATGGTAGAGAGCGTCCACCTCCAATTCGGCAAGCATGCCCAGTTGCCATTTGAGTACTAAGGAGATCATCTAGTTATTTGAGTGAAGCTGGACAGATTTGCAACATTCTGAGCACATATTACCTTCATCTGACCTTGTTTGTTTCAGTACACACAAATGTTTGTTTCAGTACACTAGCATCTGATCACTAACAAATATTCTCTACGATTTCTCAGGCACAACTAAGATCAAGAATCTAGACTCCAACATTGACTATGTGAAGTTAAAGCTAACGGAAGATAAGCTGGAAAAAATCAGTGACTCGATACAAGTAAAACAGGGCCTTGAGACCATCACAAGTAAACCAAGCATGTCAATTGAGCATCAAACCAGAGCTAAGATATCTCCACCAGACACAGTTATTCACCAGATGTGAACCCTAGGTTCAGATATGAAATCTAGACAGTGGGGAATCACAGAAAACACACTTGACATGGCAAGGTAGATAAAGCCTGGAGGGAAGCATAGAAGGAGCACCTACCTGGGGCGAGTTCTATCTCGCCGGAGAGGAGGCAGAAGGAGTATCAACGACAACGGCAACACAGAACACCATGGGGAAGGCTTCACCATACACCACCACCTAGCCCAGCATCAATCTCACCACCAAGGCGGCACAGGGAGCAGCCTTGAGGGCCACAGCATCCTACACCGGCCTAGAATACCAACTTCAGTGAGTGGCGGCGCCAGAAGCGAACTAGTGCAAGAATAACACAAATCAGTAACACCGTCAACCAAGGCATGCCAGGACAAACACAAGTGCAAGAAGTATACATCAGTAATTAACCCAGAAAAGATACAAAAGCTTAGAGAGCAAAGCACCCAAAGGGTACACTATTTGACTAGTAGTCAGCACCACATATCGACCTATACTTTAACAGAAAAACAAACTGGACAGTCAAATATAAAAATAGCATATAGTATGATTTGTTACTCCAAGAATTAAAAGTATGACAAACTAGCTAGTAAAGTAACATGTAAACAGTTATATAGTAACTAGAGGCTCATGAGGAGCAAACAGTGTCGCAAAGTCTGCTCCCCCTTAGTATATGCCACATTTCGAGACACATGGACACAAATAAGATCACATGTCAGATACCATATGGCACTGAGAACAACATCTATGGAGTTAAAGTAAGCAACCTCAGCCGAAAGATGGTGATTTCATTTGGAATAATCACTTATGAAGCAAATTGGTCAATTTACATCATAGGTTGATTACTGCAAGTTCAGAGATAAAATCTAGTCACATGCGTACTAACTAATTAGTGGCCATCAGCAGATAAAATCAACTGAAGCCCAAGCAACAACTAGTAGAGCACACAGTAGGATACTCTGCCTAAAGCAATCACCACTACCAATCCATACCAACTCGACAGCCTCGGATCTGAACATGTTGAACTAAGCTAGATCCGCACACGCAACAGAGCCCCAATCGACAGATCTGCAGCGCGGACACAACAGTAATGGCAAAGGTGGTGGGGTTGCTCACCGAAAACAGTGTTGATCGGGTTCATGGCGACCTAGTTCTTGGCGACGAGGTTCCTCGAGGTCATGAAGACGTGGGCGCTGCGCTCTGCCAAGACTCGCGTCGTCTCGGCGCCGATCCCGCTGGACGCCCCTGGGTTCTAGAATCGGGTCAGTCAACAAGTGGGCGGCGACGACAAGGGGAAATTAAGGAGGCAGGAGGGGATGGGAGGGGTGTTACTGGTGATGATGGCGGTGAGATCTTGGCTGACCTGGTCGGCGGTGGAGGCCCAGGAGAAGCCCGAGGCGCCCTTGCGGTTGAAGATGGACATCAGCATCTTGGTCGCTGGCAGCCACGAGATCAACATCAGGGGATGGGGGTGACCGAGAGGGAGCAGTCGTCGACCCACATGCACCGAGAGGGCACTATGCTGAGGCCCAAGCGGCCAGATCCGCGGGCATCGAGGAGGATACGGCAGCCGCCATAGGGATCTACGGGCATCGAGGTCAGCCACCAGTGGCCATCGAGGTGCGGTGAGGAGAGGAGGATCGGTGAGGAGAGGAGAGGAGGATCTACGGGTGGCCATCGGTGATCGAGGTCAGCCACCGGTGGCCATCGAGGAGCGGTGAGGAGAGGAGAGGAGGATCTATGGGCATCGAGGTCAGCCACCGGTGGCCATCGAGGTGCGGTGAGGGCGGTGGTGCTTTGGATCCATCGGAGGAGAAGAGCGAGGGGAGAGAAAGACCAGAGATGGGTGTGGTGTGGCGGCGGGGGAGAGATAACGGTTAGGGTTAGAGGATAGAGGGTCGTGGCTGGCGTGCGCCAAATATTTGCCATTATGCGCGCGCTGGATGCCAGGTCATCGATCCACACAACAAGTTTCCATACTTCACCATCCATCCGTTCATTATGTTTACATCCTACGGCTGATATTGACCTTCTCTAATATCTCAACCTGTCTAGAAATTATGACGATTTTGTCCATAGAAATTACGACGTTTTTCATGAAATCGTCATAGTTTAATAAGGATTTGGCCCTCCCAAATAGCTTACGACCATCTAGTGTAGAATCGTCATAAATTTATGACGATTTCATTCAGGGTCACTACCAAAACGTCATAGTTTGACACATTTCTTGTAGTGATGATCGGAGTGATGAGATCCTCCAGCATCTTGCTAAGCCTGTTATTGTCCTCTTGAAGTATATCCACCTTTCTCCTCAGGAATCGGTACTTATCACAAAACTCATCAGTGGCTCGAAGGGCTTCCACTGCCTCAGGACAGGAATTGAGGTCCGGAACAAAGGTCATCATCCCGACCATATTATGAGAAAAAGCACGTCCAATGTTAATTGCCCCTACAAAGGTAGGTTTTCTTTCCCTTGATCCTAAAGCAATCATTCCTTCCATGCCTGTTGTCATGTTCTTTACTTCCTCCTTGATGCTCTGATCCATGTCTTCGTGCCTAGCTGTGATCCTTTCTTCCTCCGCCCATCTAATGAAAGTTCCTTTCGCAAGATCGCGGATGAGCTTGCGTCGGCGTCGTAGCTCATAGTCCTCCGAGAACGAACCCTAGAACGACATCTGAACAGAACAGATCGAAGCAAAAACACGACGAGAACACGATATACGGACCTCGGGGGATCCGGGGGATTATATATTACGAAGTTTTACAACCTAAGGAAGGTACTGGGCGAAAACGGGACTGATACGGGCTCTGGGGTGGTCACACCCCCTGGTGGCGCGGCCAGGTGGGGCCCGCACCACTGGGTGGTGTGGGCCACCCGGGCTCCGTTTCCTTCCCTATTTCGACTCATTATCTTCCATATGGAATAAAAACTGCAAAAATATAAAAATAAAAGTTTTTCGTGAACCTTCTATTTTTAGCACTTTTACCTATTCGAAAATGGACTCTGCAGATTCCTTCTCTCCAACACTTGAAGGCTCCTTTCATACAAAGCTTCACACAATCTTCATTAGCAACATTAGTGTATGCAAAGACAATAAACCTTTTGGTTCAATTTAAACTAAAATCCATCAAAACATAAGCTACTGTAGCAACTCCTTTCAAAATCCCAAAAAGAATTTAAAAGGAAATCGAATAAGAGTCAAATGCAAATAATGGCAGAAATCTGTCAAAACAGACTAGCAGGTAAAGATTGACTTTTTCGAAAATCTTCTGTTGCTCAAATCAAAAAGTGCAAAACTAACGAAAGTTGGATAACAACATGGGGCACAAGAAGAGAAAATTACAGCTCTATCCGATGTACTGGAATTTTTCATGAATTTTTGCAGTGAAGCACAAAAATCTGTCCCAGGACAGCAACTTCCCACAACTCTCCTACTTCTCAAAAGAGGCAAATCTTAACATTAAAACCAAAAAAAAGGATAAGTATAGGTTATTATAGGGGTAATAACTTCCAAGACTCAAAGAAACAAAAACCGAAAGCAAACTAAAATGGTTTGTCTCCCAGAAGCTCTTTCTTTATAGCCATTAAGATCGGCTTGAAAATTTAAATGATGCTCTCATAGGAAATATGGATTTGGAGTAAAAGAGACCATAAATAAGAAGATATGTAACACATTTAAGTCTAACCCACTTCCTATGCCAAGGAATTTTGTAAGAAACAAATTATTGAAACAAGAGGCTACTAGCATAGGAAGGCAAAACAAGTGCAACTTCAAAACTTTCAACATAAAGCGAGGAAACTTAATATTATTGAGATGCATAAAACCATGTTTCCCTCTCTCATAATAACTTTTAGTAGCACTATGAATAAAGTTAACAATATAACTATCACAAGAAACATTCTTATCATCAGAATGAGCATACTTAAAATCATCAAAAAGAGGTTCAAGGTAAAAACTAGATCAATCGAAGCAAGTTGTTCAACTCTAAAATCCTCATTAGGCAATTCATTTTCAGAAGGAGCTTTAGCAAATGTTAAAAAATTAAACTCATAAGATTCTCCATCAAACTTAGTTAAAATTTTATCCTTCTTACAATCTATAATAGCTCCAAAAGTGTTCAGAAAAGGTCTACCAAAAATGATAGGACATGTTTTACTAGCTGCTGAACGAAGTACTAGAAAATCTGCAGGATATTTAATCTTACCACAAAGAACTTCCACATTTCTTACAATTCCAATTGGACAAATGGTTTCGTTATTAGCAAGGTGAATAACCACATCAATGTCCTCAAGTTCACAAGGACCAATTTCATGCCTAATTTCTCTGTAAAGCTCATAAGGAATAGCACTTGAACTTGCACCAATATCACATAAACCATAATAAAAATGATCACCAATTCTAATATTAAGCACAGGGACACTAGCTCTACTACTTTTACTAGGATGTGAGACAATATTAGAAGCATCTTCACAAAAGATAATGTGCCCATCTTCTGTTGGAGATATGCCCAAGAGGCAATAATAAAGTGGTTATTATCATATCTTCATACTTATGATAAATGTTTACATACCATGCTATAATTGTATTAACAGGAAACATTAATACTTGTGTGATTTGTAAACATAAAAGAGTCCCTAGTAAAGCCTCTTGTTAAACTAGCTTGTTGGTTAATATATGATCATGGTTTCCTGATCATGAACATAGAGATGTTATTAACAACAGGGTCATATCATTAGGAGAATGATGTGATGGACATACTCCTATAGTTAAGCGTAGCATAAAGATCAAGTCATTTAATATAGTTCATTTGCTATAAGCTTTCTGATACATAGTAACCTAATTCCTTCGACCATGAGATCATGCTAATCACCATCACCGGAAGGATGCTTTGATGACATCAAACACCACACCGTAACTGGGTGGCTATAAAGGTGGCATTGAGTGTTCGGAAAGTATGTGTTGAGGCACATGGATCAAGAGTGGGATTTGTCCATCCATATGACGAATAGATATACTCTGGGCCCTCTCGGTGGAATGTCATCCAATTAGCTTGCAAGCATGTGACTGGCTCACAAGGGATCACATACCGCGGGAACGAGAAAATAGTACTTATCAGTAACGAGGTTGAACTAGGTATGCAGAGATACCGACGATCATAACCTCGGATAAGTAAACTATCGTGAGACAAAGGGAAATTGGTATCATATGTAAGTGGTTCATTCGATCGCAAAGTAATCGTAGAAATATGTGGGAGCCATATGAATTTCCAGATTCCTCTGTTGGTTATTGTTCGGAGAAGTGTCTCGATCATGTCCGCATAATTCATGAACCGTAGGGAGACACACTTAAGGATTCGATGTTGTTGAGTAGTTATGGAATGATGAGTAAGAGACCGAATGTTGTTCGGAGTCTCGGATGGGATCCGGGATATCACGAGGAGATCCAGAATGGTCCGGAGAATAAGATTCATATAAGGAAAGTCCTGTTTCGGGGTTGGAGAATGGTTCCGGTGTTTTCATCGGGAATGTGCTAGAAGGTTCCGGAATGTCCGGCACTCCGGAGGGGAAGGGTACATGAATGTGTCATTCCAAGTTGGAATGATTGCATCATGTACTAGGTATCATCACTGTACAAAATAAAGGGTTTAATCAAATCCTAGTTTGAAAAGTCAAACGGCTATTTTGGAAAGTGGAGAAGAAGTGGGAAACTGAGTTGGGGAGGAGTTCCTCCTCCACCGCCGGCCCACTAGGGATCCGAGTTGGGGAGGGACTCCCTCCCCTTGGCCGGCGCCTCCCTCCACCTATATAAGGAGGGGCAGGGCTCCCCTCCTAGACACAAGTTGCCTCCCTCTAAACCTAAACCCTAGCCACAGCCTAGGGATTTCTCCCAAGCCGCCAAGTTAGAGCTTCTAATTGCCCTAGCCGATGGTTTAGCCCCTTCTAATTAGTGTGTCTAAACCCTATATCACCAAGGCTCTCTCTCTCATAGTCCACCATACTCGCTCCGGCTTAAGGAGAAGCCCTGCGAGATCTCCCCTCTACTTCCGGTACCACGCCGCCGCGCTGCCGGAATCGCGAGGAGAGTGCTACAACCTCCGCTGCCTGCTGGAACAAGGGAGAGGAAGGTCTTCATCGAGTACCGAACGTGTGACCGACTGCGGAAGCGCTGCCGGAACGCAGCGCCGGAAGGATCGTCTACGCGATCTTGAGATCGGCAAGTGTACGACAACATCACCCACGAGAATCTGCTCTCGTTAACCGCTTTGGAATCTTCGAGGGTGAGTTCCTCTATCGACTCGTTGCTACAATCTAGTAGATAGATCTTGGCTTGTTTGTTTGTATGCGGTAGAAATTTTTTGTTTTCCATGCTTACGAACCCCTACAGTGGTATCAGAGCCGTGTCTATATGTAGATCTCTTTGCACGAGTAGAACACAATGGTCATTGTGGGCGTTGATGCTTTTATTGTCGATTGCTTCTTGTGTACTTTGCATCTTGCGGTATGTTGGGATGAAGCGGCCCGGGCTAACCTTACATGACATTGTTCATGAGACTTGCTCCACGCTTGACATGCAACTTGTATTGCATAAGTGGCTTTGCGGGTGCCTGTTTCTCCTAGCATAGTTAAGATCCAATTTACAACGGGTGATTAACAATACTAGTATCAATGTTGTGGTTCTTGTTCGTAAGTTAGATCGACACTTATTGAAAGCCCCAAACCACGTAAAATATGCAAAGAAAGTAGAGGCGTCTAACTTTGTTTTGCAGGGGTGTGCTGTGATGTGATATGGCCATGATTGTGATTATATATGATGTATGCAATGTTCCTTATTGTAAGTTGGCAACCGGCAGGAGCCATATGGTTGTCTTTAAATTCTGTTAAGACCCGCTTGTCTGTTCAAAGTAGTTGTAATAGTTGAAGCTGGTGGAAGACAACCATGGAGCAGCGTCATTGACCTTGATGCAATGCCGGTGATGATGGAGATCATGTTCGTGCTTGAAGATGGAGATCGTAAGCACAAAGAAGAAAGGCCATATCATATCACATATTATGAATTGCATGTGATGTTAATCCTTTTATGCATCTTGTATTGCTTAGTTCACGACGGTAGCATTATAAGATGATCCCTCAAGCACACAATTTCGAGTATTAAAGTGTTCATCCTTAGTAAGCACCGTTGCTAAAGCTCGTTGTTTCGAAGCACCACGTGATGATCGGGTGTGTTAGATTCTGCGAGTGTATACAACGTAAGCAAGCCAGATTTGCTTATGCGGAAGCTAAGGTTGATCTTGACGAGCCTAGCATGTACAGACATGGTCTCGGAACACGGATCACCGAAAGGTAAAGCATGAGTCATATAGTAGATATGATGAACATGTTGATTGTTCGCCATTGAAGTTGCATCAACTCTCGTGATGATCGGTTTTGATGTGGTGGATTTGGTTCTAAAACAATGTGAGGGATATTGTTTTGAGTGGGAGTTCAACAGCAATATGATTAAAAGTTGAACACTATTTATCATAAATTAAATCAAAGTGAATTTGCATAGTTGTTGTAGTCATTGGAATCCGTTTACCACCTTGCGCTTAGTTATAATTGAGATGATAGAATTATAGAATTCTGGTTAGTTACTTTACGAACTGGTATCGTATTGTTTTGAAGTGTTAATCTAAAGTTTAAAAATCCCATTGCAAATTTTCAGTAAGTTTTGATTACTCCATGAAGTTTAATAGTTGGTATTAAATCAAGAGTAACAATTCCAATGTTAGTATATAAGTATCATGTTTGTCTCCATGATTCTTGATATTCAAAGGATTGTCTTAATATCAAGGTTATCTAGGATCTGAAAGAGTTGTTTCAGAAACCATGATGTGTGGAAGATATTGTGATATCTGAAACGAAGTTTTGGTTGCAACATGATAGAGTATAATATGGCAAAAGTCATGTTCTCATATTTGATGAGAATTTGCAAAAGGTTGGAGACACTAGTTGTCCTAATCCTCCAAAAGGTTTTGGAGAGCAACATTATACTCGCGTTTCACCGTTACAAGCTAAAAGTAGCTTGATCATGGATAAATCCATGATGAGGGTGAATATTTGATGTAGGTAAAATGTTTACTACACCAAGAGATTACTAAAGAAAGGAATTTGAAAGAACACCAAACATTTGATAATGGTGATCTACTTCAAAGTGAAAGTCCAAATACATTGGTATTTAACTATACACGCTTTGGACTATGTGTCATATGTATGAATCCACTATTGATGTTGATAGATTCTTTCAAACAGAAAAGGAAATACTGAAAGAGAATCTCATAAATATATGGCAGAAAAGAAAAGACTAGAATTGTTCAGTTTAAGTATATAGATGATATACATGTTATGGCTATATTCTTTGCTTATTAAACAATGTGGTTCTTAAGTATTTGATACTGAATTTGTTGGTGTGAATCGTCATACGAAACAACACAATTCATGAACTACAATGGCCTAAGTAACTAGCAAAAGAATATGTGATGATGTTCATCGAGAACAAAAAAAGGGTTATTGTGTTGCTCGTTAAACATCAAAGCTTGCCTTCAAGATTTGTTTTATCAGGTATTATGAGAACAAAAGGGTTGTTCAAATAATTGCCGTAATCTATAAAAGATGGATGATTCACAAATCTCGTTGGAGAAATCACATCCATAAAACTAGTGCTAAAAAATGTCGAAAGACAAATTGATTGAAAGATCACTTAGGAAGTGACATCGCCGTTTAAATTATATTGGAAAGAAAACATTAAGAAACTCCATGTGGATGGAATTTTGGAGTCTTTTGATTTTGATCACATGACGCTTGTGAAAATTTCCTAGAGATAATTAAAACTTCGTTCTTAGGCCAAAAGGGAACGAGTGACTAGCTTATTGGAACTTGTACATATTGTTGTATGAAGTCCATTATGTGTAGTCAAGAGCGATGGATTTCAACTTCATATGCTTTCTCCGAGAATTTAAGTGAATATATGAATATTTACTTAATAAGGATGAAGTATGAAACATTTGAAAAGTTCAAAGACTTTCAAGATGAAGTGCAAGATCATTATAACAAGAATATAAATAGTTCATGATAAGATCATAAAGGAAGATATTTTGAGTTACAAGTTTAGCATAATACCTAAGATTTAAGGAATCGTTCCGTAGATTTACATGTCCCAAAATACCATAAGAGTATGGAGCATTCGAGATATGTAATTAAACCTTGTTTGACATGGTAAGATCGAAGGTGTAATTCATAAAACTTCCATTATATTTTAAAGACTAAAAGCTTTAGTGACTACCGTTTTTTCCACTGAAAAGAGCTCCATCATAATCCGTTGAAATGACACCATATGTTATGGTTTGGGATAAAACCCAAGTTGTCCTTTCTTAAAACATTGGTATGCTTTGCATAAGAAAGATGTTTGCAACCAAAGTCGGATGAACCTGTCTTTGTATGTTATTTCAAATAACTGATAAGTATTCCTCCATAACACCAGAGACAAAAGTGTTTGTCGCTTAGAACGTCAAGTTTCGTTGGGAAGGAATTTTTCGTGAAAAGTAAAGTGGGAGGACAATAGAACTTTGATAAGGTTAAAAGAACCTTAGCTATATGTGCAGAGTTGCGCAGCGCCGAAAAGTGTTCCGGAGGCAGCAACAATGCTCATGGCTCACGTGCCTCAAAGGTTGTGGTCACGGAAATCTAAGTTCCTATTGAAACAAGTAGGTCGGGTAAACAATCAAATACCAAGATTTGAGGGTTGAATCATTATTTGAGAATAATGAACCGACTACATGCGAAGAAGCGATGATGGGCCCTGACTCCGTAAAATGGCTTGAAGCCATAAAATCCGTGATAGTTCCATACACGAGAAATCAAGTTCTTAACTTGAAAGACCCTCGAGAAAGGTGTAAGACCTTACAGTTGTGTTTGGATCTATAAAGAAATAGACATGGATGTTTTGCATCTATGAAATGGTCGACATGTTAGGAAAGAGTTCACAACAATGTTCAAGGGTTGACTATGACAAGATTTGATCTTTCATAGCGATATTTAGTCTAGACGGATTAATGTAGCAACCACGACATATAATTTTGTTATGTGTTGGATAAACAAAAACAAGTTCTTCTAATAGAAGGGTTACCTAGGACGTGTGCATGACACGGTCCAAAGGGTTTTTGTTAATTCAAAGGATGCTAAAAACATATGCAAACTTCAATGGTTGAAGTAAGCATAGCGGAGTTGGAATCTTCACTATGATGAAACTGTTAAAAGAGTTTAATTTCATCAGAGACAATGAAGATGCTTGCATTTGCAAGAAATTAAGTGGGAGCGCTAAGACATATTTCTAATACATTATGTGGAGGACATATTGTGTCACATCCCAAGATTTTCCAAATCTTGTAATGTGAAAATAAATTAATAAAATAAAACTTTAGTTGATTTTTAGAGCCAGAAGAAACTTTTTGAATTCAATTGGAACTTCAAACCAATTTGAATCAAATAAAATCCTAAAGGGATTTAAAAATATAAACATTTATTAAAGGAAATTAAAAATGTTTTGGAATTATTATTTTGGATCTTTTAATAAAAGATTTTGTTTTCAAATGAAAAGGTGGATTTACAAATAAAGATTATTTTATAAAGCCAAATTAAACTTGGCCAAGGATTTGAAACAAAAGAGTTTTCTTTGATTAAAATAATAAAAGTTTATTTTAAATAAAGTAATAAAGATTTAGCATCCAAGATAAAAGGTTTTACCAATTTAATTGAAACATCAAAACTTATTAAATTATTTAAAATAAGTTTTCCCAATATTGGATATTCACAAATAAAACCTATTAAAATGTTTTAGCTTTATTTTAGATTTCAAAATAAATATCTCAATAAAATAAAACCTATTTGAAATAATAATGAAAGTCTATTATATTTAATTAATAATGGACTCTAAAATAAAATGTTATTTTATTTTTAAAAAAACAAGTTTCCAAGTATTTATGTATTTCCCAAATTAAACCTACTAATTTGGTTTTGAAAATATTTAGGTTCAAATAAAGGTTTTTATTAATAAAATCAAACCCTATTTTGATTTAATAACTAAGTTCCATTTTATTTAATTATTAATGGACCCTAAAGTAAATGGATTATTTTATTTTAAACAAGTATTTCAAGTATCTTATATTTTCAAATAAAACCTACTGATTTGGTTTTGAAAGCATTTGGATTTTAAATGAAGATTTTATTAATTAAAACAAACCCTATTTTATTAATAAACCATAATCCACTTTATTTAATTAATAAATGGAACCTAAAAAGAAATAAAAATATTATTTATTTTGGAATGTTGGTTTATGTTGATAAACAGAACCAAGTTCAAAGAATTGAAATGTGGTGCTTATATGAATTTATTTGGATTGATTGAATTGTTGTTTGAAATCCAAATCAGTAAATAGAAAAAAAAACAAAGCAGACAGAAAAAAATAAAAGTAAACCAACCCAACCCAGCAGCCCACGAAGCCCATCAGTAGCCCACCTGTTCCCACGCCCGAACCGTTTTTCCTCACCGCATAATCAACCCGCACAGACGCTGATCAGAGGACCCCACTTGAAATGTTTTTCCCCTGACCGACCGACCCCACTCCTCCTATTCATCTTTCTCACCCGCCTCGACCGTTCTTCCCCGCCCTGCCATTGATTCCTCGGCTTAATTCGCCTTGATGCCACGAGTAAAACCTGCAGTGATCACGCGTGTTAAATCGCCAGTCCCTCCTCTCCGTTTCCCCTCTGGTTCCAGTTCCTCTCCGCCCCAGGGCTACTCCAATTGACCACTGCAACCTCACCAACTCCGGCAAGGTCCTACTCGAATTCCGGCTGAACCCGACAACCCCACTACCCAGGGAACACACAAGCGTGCTCGCCAGCACCAGGCATACCTCCCAGTGACGGTAGCTCACTCGCGCACGCCCCAGGACGTCGCCCCGACGACATCAGCACGCCACCACCTCCTTCTTCAACTCCGGCAGCATCTACTGGTGAGACCAGACTCCCTCTTCACCCCCTATGATGCACACGTACTCGCCCCCCTCTTACGAACCTAACGGTACCATCTACTGGTCTTAGGGCGCTTCCTATCCTCGCCCACAACGACCTCCTGAATCGCCCGAAGTTCAGCTCATCTCCGGCGAGCGATTGCCGTCCACCCCGAGCGCCCCTTGGACTATCACGACCACGTTGAGCACCAGCATTCCACGGCGATCACTGTGAGCATCTCCCCACCTTCCCTAGCTTCCTGTATCGCCGGCAACCTCGCCGCCAGAGCGCCGCCGCCGCGCACAGCCGCCGGCGCCGCCAGCTATTGGTCAAGCTTCCTGTGAATCGTTAGATCGTCATCCAGCGGCTAGGAAAGAAAGTGAGCGAAGGGGTATCAAGCGAACTGTGCCGCACGATCTGACTGGATCCAACGGCTGCCACTGTGCGATCCGAGCGAAGCGGTACCGACGAATGATATTAGGACGCGTGTCGCCAGTTTCTGTTTAAAACAAGATTTGAATCAGAATTTGATGCAGTTTTGAAAACCCTATAACTTTCAAACCACACGTCCAAATTTTGCAAATTTTATATCAATGAATTCAGGAGAACAAGCCCTAGCCAACCATGGCCTTAGTTTAGCAAATAGTATCTGTTAGCTTGTTTGGATTTGCAGAAACTTTTGTGAGCTTGTTTAGAGTATAAAAATGGTTTAAAAATGATTTTTGAATTAAAACCTTTGCAAAATGGTTTGTTGTGACCTTACTGACCCTAGGAACCAACCCTTGGTATTAAAAATGATTTTTGAAGAATTTAGGTTAGATTAATTGACTTAGCCAATTTCTAGCCAAATAAAAAGAAATGGTTTTTGTTATAAAAAAATGTTTAAGAAAAGAAAACTTCAAGGAAATGTTTTGGACCAAACCTACTGACCCAAAAACACCAAGTTTTGCAATAGCAACTCATTTGGTGAACCCTATAGGCTAATGCCTTAATAAAAATATTTTTACACCACATAAAATAACACTTTGTTTTGAAAATGGTTCTAAAGTGAAACCTTTTGCAAATGACTTGGCCACTTTAGGAAATGACCATTAGATGTACCCAAATGACTATGACCCACTAGGAACCACTTTTTCAAACAAAACAAAGCTTGGCATGCTTGCATGCATTTCTTTGACTTTATTATTTATGTGTGTTGTTTTGCTTGATTGGTAGATTGAGTTGTGCCTTGCTTGATTGATTTGTAGTGACTTGAAGAGTGTGATTGTTGCAAAGATCAAGAAGTGAACCTATACTCTACCAAAAAGGCAAGTGATGCTTCATACTTTCTATCCTATTACTTTCACTATGCATTAGTGATTTTACTAAGTAAAACTTGCATGGATTTTTGCTAAGTATAGATATTGCTATAAGAAAAACTAGTAGATGAATCCTTAGCAGGATTTTCCTAAGTTAGAGATTCCTACTGCTACCAAGCTTAGCCTAGCTAATAGAAAACATGGGTGGAATATATATTCACACTATGGAAAAATATTCTAAGTCTAAGGACTTGTGATTTTGTTTAATAAAACAACTAAGTTAATATATCACCTGGGTGGAAATGGAAGGATTGGGTTATGTTGAGTGGTTCACAATGCCATAGACTTGGATTGTGTATCTCACTTGTGGATGGCCACCCAGGAATCAAAGGGATTTGAGATGTCAAATGTTGAGAAGCTTCAAGTGCAACCACTTGGCAATATGGGCTCTGCCATGATCATATAGGTTGCAAGAACTTAGCCATATGGACAGTGGGTGGTAGTGTTTGATAGGTGGGAACGCGTCCATTTTGGTCTAAGGGAAGGCTTCTGAAAGATCTTGTCTTGGGAAACCAAGTCTTGTGGGGAAAATGCACCACCTCTGCAGAGTGTAAAATCTAAGTACTTAGCCATGTCCCTGGTAAAGGACAAATTGAGCATCAAGACATGGAAGCAATCAAGAATCTCATCATTCAAATTTCTAAATTAAAATCTTGTGGTTTGAACAAGGGTTGTTTGAATTCTTCAATCATTGATGGAGAGATGGCTTGGTACAAGGATCTTGAAATCTTTGATTGAGGAAAATGATTTTGTCAAACAAAAACTTAGTATTTTCAAAAGTTAAGGAAAAATCTATTTTGAGCAATGCAAGCCTCAACTCCACTTAGCCAAATGCATATAGATGATAGACTCCACTATACAAATATAGTATCACTTGCCAATACAATTCAAATGTATTGACCCTTTGTGGCTGTAACTTGTATGTTGCAGGTTTGAATGATTTTAGTGAAGATTGATTGTTTAGGATTACAAAGCCTACAACCAACATCTGCCTGTGGCACTTTGAAGATGATGGACCCATACTTATAGTTATTCCGCTGCAAATGTAATGTAATAGCCAAATGAGCTATGTTTGATGTAATAAACTTATGTTATTCCTGGTTATAAATTTATATTATGACCTTTGTATCTTGATATTACATCTTAACTGTGGATGCTAGCTATTGATCCAGGGACTAGCATTGTAAAACACAGGAGGAACCTACCTTATTAGGTTGGGACCTCTACATATTGTTGATTAGAAAAGATGTATATTTTATTAACACATATTAAGAATTTCATCTCGATGAAAGGCTTAGGCAAAACCCAAATATTTGGCATCAATAGACGCTAATATGGTTGTGCCAAAAGTACATAGATGATATATTGAATGCGTTCAATATAGAAACTACAAGAAAGGTTCTTGTTGCATAGAAAGGATTGAATGAGTTCAATACTGATGATATATTCAAGTGTATTGACACTTGGTAAGTGAAACAAAGATTCAAGTATAGATTGATACTTGATGTATGAAATCACAAAGACTATTTATATCAATCATACTGTGATATGTACAAATCCAGATATGTCTTGTACTCTAAATGTTATGAGCATATACCAGAATGATTCATAAGTTGATCATTGGACAATAGTAAGGATATTCTTATGATCTTTTGGAAGAACTAAGAGTATATTATTTGTAGAAGTGACAAATAGATGGTTAGTTCATTGTAAAAGTACTACATTGATACTAGTTTTGTTGCAAAGTACAAATTAAGTTTATCTCAGTCTAAACTAAGGGTGGCACAATATAATGGAAAGTAAGTTCCATAATGGATTTGGATGAGTTCCAAAATTAAGACATTGTGATGGATACTACAACAAAAGGCTAAGTATATAACTGCTATAATAGCAGCTAAAGAGGACATTTGTGTCAAGTAGTTTGTTATCAAACTAGGTGTGGTTCACAGTGGGATAATACTATGAAGATATATTGTACGACAATATTATCAACATGTTTTTACCCCAAAAGAACTAAAGGTCTCACCAAAGGACCAAAATTATACAAAGCCATCTCTTTAGAGAATGAGTGATGCGTAGAGACGCAAAGACATGCAATTACACACGGACCTGGAAGTGTCAGATCCGCAGATCAGTTGACCACTAGCAATCGTGTACATACAACACCGGAAAGCCATAGGTGTTGAATACACAAAGGTTTGAAACTAGATTATTGACTCTAGTGCAAGTGGGAGACTGTTGGAGATATGCCCAAGAGGCAATAATAAAGTGGTTATTATCATATCTTCATACTTATGATAAATGTTTACATACCATGCTATAATTGTATTAACAGGAAACATTAATACTTGTGTGATTTGTAAACATAAAAGAGTCCCTAGTAAAGCCTCTTGTTAAACTAGCTTGTTGGTTAATATATGATCATGGTTTCCTGATCATGAACATAGAGATGTTATTAACAACAGGGTCATATCATTAGGAGAATGATGTGATGGACATACTCCTATAGTTAAGCGTAGCATAAAGATCAAGTCATTTAATATAGTTCATTTGCTATAAGCTTTCTGATACATAGTAACCTAATTCCTTCGACCATGAGATCATTCTAATCACCATCACCGGAAGGATGCTTTGATGACATCAAACACCACACCGTAACTGGGTGTCTATAAAGGTGGCATTGAGTGTTCGGAAAGTATGTGTTGAGGCACATGGATCAAGAGTGGGATTTGTCCATCCATATGACGGATAGATATACTCTGGGCCCTCTCGGTGGAATGTCATTCAATTAGCTTGCAAGCATGTGACTGGCTCACAAGGGATCACATACCGCGGGAACGAGAAAAGAGTACTTATCAGTAACGAGGTTGAACTAGGTATGCAGAGATACCGACGATCATAACCTCGGATAAGTAAACTATCGTGAGACAAAGGGAAATTGGTATCGTATGTAAGTGGTTCATTCGATCGCAAAGTAATCGTAGAAATATGTGGGAGCCATATGAATTTCCAGATTCCTCTGTTGGTTATTGTTCGGAGAAGTGTCTCGATCATGTCCGCATAATTCACGAACCGTAGGGAGACACACTTAAGGATTCGATGTTGTTGAGTAGTTATGGAATGATGAGTAAGAGACCGAATGTTGTTCGGAGTCTCGGATGGGATCCGGGATATCACGAGGAGATCCGGAATGGTCCGGAGAATAAGATTCATATAAGGAAAGTGCTGTTTCGGGGTTGGAGAATGGTTCCGGTGTTTTCATCGGGAATGTTCTAGAAGGTTCTAGAATGTCCGGCACTCCGGAGGGGAAGGGTACATGAATGTGTCATTGCAAGTTTGAATGATTGCATCATGTACTAGGTATCATAGCTGTACAAAATAAAGGGTTTAATCAAATCCTAGTTTGAAAAGTCAAACGCCAATTTGAAAAGTCAAACGACTATTTTGGAAAGTGGAGAAGAAGTGGGAAACCGAGTTGGGGAGGAGTTCCTCCTCCCCCGCCGGCCCACTAGGGATCCGAGTTGGGGAGGGACTCCCTCCCCTTGGCCGGCGCCTCCCTCCACCTATATAAGGAGGGGCAGGGCTCCCCTCCTAGACACAAGTTGCCTCCCTCTAAACCTAAACCCTAGCCACAGCCTAGGGATTTCTCCCAAGCCGCCGAGTTAGAGCTTCTAATTGCCCTAGCTGATGGTTTAGCCCCTTCTAATTGGTGTGTCTAAACCCTAGATCACCAAGGCTCTCTCATAGTCCACCATACTCGCTCCGGCTTAAGGCGAAGCCCTGCGAGATCTCCCCTCTACTTCCGGTACCACGCCGCCGTGCTGCCGGAATCGCGAGGAGAGTGCTACAACCTCCACTGCCTGCTGGAACAAGGGATAGGAAGGTCTTCATCGAGTACCGAACGTGTGACCGACTGCGGAAGCGCTGCCGGAACGCAGCGCCGGAAGGATCGTCTACGCGATCTTGAGATCGGCAAGTGTACGACTACATCACCCACGAGAATCTGCTCTCGTTAACCGCTTTGGAATCTTTGAGGGTGAGTTCCTCTATCGACTCGTTGCTACAATCTAGTAGATAGATCTTGGCTTGTTTGTTTGTATGCGGTAGAAATTTTTTGTTTTCCATGCTACGAACCCCTACATCTTCTACATTTTTAGTGACAAGGTATTTCACAATGGCTACTACAGGTTTAATATTTATTTGTTCATCAGGTTCTATAACTTTCTTTGTACTTTTTCTAACCACATTATCTATAATAGAATGTTCCTTTACCTTAGAAGGAAAATGTATTTTCTCAATATAAGGTTCAGGCAAAATATGATCAATAGTATAAATTTCAGTGTTTCTAGCAGGAACATGATTAACAATATATTTATAAGGTGCATCGTACTTGTTCCACTCCTTTTTGGGAATTTCAATATAAGAGGAAAAGTGCTTAAAGAAATTTGCAAGAACTTGAGAATCAAGACCATACTCAGTACTAATATTATTGAAGTCATCAGTTCCCATAAATGATTTTATGCATTCATAATCATAATTTATACCTGACTTTCTTCCTTTGTCATTCTCCCATTTAGCTTCCATTTAGCTTCTTCTTTCATACGTGTGAATGATGCAACACAAGAAGCATCTAATAAATATTTATCATGAAGAGAAAGCCTTGCATAAAAGTTATTAATAATAATATTTTAGGGAGCTCATGAATAGGACATTTGAGAATTAGTAACTTCAATCTCCCCCAAGCTTGGGCTGTACTCTCTCCATCATGAGGCCAAAAGTTATATATTTTATTCCTATCCTTATGAATCTCACTAGGAGGATAGAATTTAGAATAAAAGAGAGGTATTATTTCCTCCCATTCCATAGATTGTCCATTCTTCAGCAGCTTATACCATTGTTCAGCTCTTCCTTTCAATGATATACAGAGTAACTTTTTCCTAACTTGTTCCATTGTGATACATGCACACTTAAACAACCCGCATAATTCATGGATAAAAATCAAGTGATCACCAGGATGGACAGTTCCATCCCCAAAATAATAGTTATCCATAACACGATCAACAATTTTTATAGGTATCTTAAAAGGATCTATCTCAGCAGGTGGTGGTTCATCTACTACCATAGTAGTGGTAGTTGCTTTCCCAAATAGGAAACCAAGTGGGTTATCCATATTGGAAACAAAGTAACAAACAGAAATAAAAGTAATACTCACAGTAGAAGTTTCCTTTACCAGTTCCACTCTTCAATAGCGCTTCACTCCCCGGCAACGGCGCTAGAAAATAGTCTTGATGACCCACAAGTATAGGGGGTGTATCTTAGTACTTTTGATAAATAGGAGTGTCAATCCCAACGAGGAGCAGAAGGTGTTGACTAGTGGTTTGGATCAGGAATTTTCTATAAATACTTAGCAAACGGATTTCAGGGTTTTTTTGATAAACCAAAGAAATAAAGTGCAAGTAAATAAAAGGCAACAATGATAATTGCAGAAAGTGGCCCAATCCTTTCTTCAGCAAAGGAAAAGCCACTTATGAGGACCAAACATTCTCGAGGACACATGGGAATACTATCAAGTGCTTTCACTTCATATAGTTGATAAATCTTCTTTGGTTGGATAAGTGTTGTGTGGGTGAACCTATGCTAATGTCCCAACCTTACTTGGACTAATACATACTTGTGATTAAACCCCTTGCAAGCATCCGCAACTACAAGAAAGTAATTAAGATAAAAACCTAACCACTACATTAAACTCTGAGATCCTACACTCCCTTGTGCAAAGGTTTCCTAAGGGGGGTTCAGGTTTCTGTCACTCCGACAACCCCACAATTAGTAGACAAATACACAATACATTCCCCCAGGCCCATAAATGGTGAAGTATCATGTAGTCGATGTTCACATGACACCACAAGAAGAATAACTTCACAACTTAAATATCAAACCATTGAATATTACTCAACACAATTCCACTACTAACAACATGACTTCCCCCATGTCCTCAAGAACTAAACAAACTACTCACGAGACATCATATGGATCAAGATCAGAGATGATACAATGATGGATAACAATCTGAACATAAATAAAGATTCAAAGGTTCCACTCAAAAGCATCAACTACAAAAGTAATCAACACCAGGAAAGTTTCCCCTAAGAACTATGCAAGATTCAACCCAATTGTTACCGCGGGATGGAGTGGCGATGATGGTGTTGGTGGAGATGGTGGTGAGGATGACGATGATGATCCCGATGAAGTCTAGCTTGATGACGGTGTTGATGGCGATGATATCCCTTCTCGGGGAAGGAGTTTCCTCGGCAGGAATCTGTCTGCCGAAGAGTTCTTTCTCTCTCTGTAGTTTCCACCCCACAGAGGCGGCGGAATCTTTCTGTGGTCGCTCTCCCGAGTATTAGGGTTTCGAGGAGAATTTATAGAAGAAACGGTGAAGTAGGAGGTGGGCCAGGCTGCCCACACCACCTGCTGGCGTGGCCAAGGGGGCCCCGCGCCAGGGGGTGGTGTGGGCCCCCCTGTGGCCCATCTCTGCCTCCCCTTCTGGCTTCCTTCGTCTTTAGGAAAAATAGGGTTTTACATATATTTTCTGGAATTTTCTGATCTTCGTGAATATTGCATCTGGACACCGCTTTTTCCATCAGAATCCTGACTCCGACAGTTCATCCTCCAAAAGTCATCCAACATGCAAAAATAGATGAAATAACATAAGTATCACCTCTTAATATGAAATATATCAATGAATAACAGTAAATTATGATATCGAATAGTGATGCAAAATGGATGTATCAGGAAGATATTCTCTTTATCACTTAAGGACAAAGCAAGGGAGTGGTATGAGCTACTACATGATCCTCATCATTCGGAGTGGAAGGAACTTGAATCTCTCATTTACTCTAAATTTTATCCTCCTCATGAAATTGATAAAGATTGGAATTATATTTATAATTTTCATCCTCATGATGGAGAAAGTATTGCCCAAGCATGGGGGAGATTGAAGTCACTGATGCTCAAATGTCCCATTCATGAGCTCCCTAGTAATACTGTTATAATAATTTATATGCAAGGCTTTCAGGACATTACAAGGACTATCTAGATGCCTGTTTAGAGGGATCCTCCACAATTAAGGAGGTCAAAGCTAAGTGGGATCTTCTTGAAACAATTCAAAGAAATACCAAAGATTGGGATAACAACAAAGGTAAAGTACAAGGTATAAACTATGAGTATGATTGGATTAAGTTTTTCGCTGAAACTACTGATTTTCAAGAGCATAGTGCTAAATATGATCTTGATCCTCAAATTCTTGTTGATTATTGTAGATCCTTCTCTTCTCATATTAATGCTCTTAAAAAAATTGGGACATGTATCATGAACCTTTTGAAGACACTTGCATGAAAAATGAAATTATTATTAATGATTGCAATAAACATGCTCAAACCTCTGAAAGTACTATTTCTTATAAGCATGTTAATTTTTTGGATTACTTAGACCTTGTGAAAAGAATTAAGTCGAAGAAGAATATTGTATCCACCACAGGAATGAAAAAACTAGAATGTGGGATAGGGCTCTAAATGATCTTGGTGAAAAAGTTTGTGCCCTCTATCCTTTTATTTGTGAACTTTGCCATAAAGTGGGTCATTTCAATTTCCAATGCTCAAGCTTTGGTAATAGCCTTTCTAATCTGTAACACCCCACTTTTAGTTAAACTTTAATTAGGTTTTGATTATGCATCATGAGCATCATCTAAAAAAAATACATGCAAGAAAGAAATAGAATAAAACCCTAAACCCTACTTCTCCCTCTATTTGAAAACAATTCAAATGGTTTTGAAAATGTTTGGAAAGTGCAACATGTGTGGATCCCAAACAGTATAGAGGGCCCCTATGTCTTTCACATAATTTTATAAAGCCTCTGGTATTTCTAAAATTATTCAAAACAGATTTGAAAATGAAGTTACAAAAGGGAAATTGAAAACAGAAAAAAAAAACAATTCTGCAAATAAAAAAAAATAGCAGCAGCAGCTTCACAGGCCGTAGCCTAGGCCACACAGCCCACTTCTTTTCTCCCTTTCTCCCGCGCACTGCGGAACACCACAGCCCAGTTGGCCCATACACGGCCCACCCTTGGCCCGTACCTCTTCGTGTTGTCCCCATCGTCGTCTTCCTCGTCGGGAAGCAGCTGGCTGGAGCAGCACAGGCCGTTGCCGTGCGCCACGATGCGCGCTGCCGCCATGATACTCATCGCCGCCCCCTAGTGCCTACAAGTACCCCATGCCGCCGCTCGTCGAACCCCTAGCTTCTTTCTTCCCCAATTTCCCCTCTGGCCAAACCCTAGCTCCGCCAGGCGTCCTGACGTGCGCCATCTCCGGCCTCCCCTTGACCATTTGTTGGTACCGTCGTGACCCCCTCGCTCTCCTCGTTCATCCTAACCAAGCAGCAAAGCCGGAGAAGCCTCGGATAGGGAGAATCGAGTCGTCATGTCCGACGCCGACCATCGCTTTGGTTGTCGATTCCGGCTGCACCCGACCTCGCCCTACCTCGACGACCTTCCCACGAGAATCCTGGTGAGCTGGTGGTTCCCTAGAGCCTCTCCACCCTCTCCCTATTTCTCTGTATCACTTCCGCACTGTGCAACTGCCGCCTATCACCGCGGACAGGTTCGTCGGAGCTCCTCCAGTGGTCAAAATCTAGCGGCGCCCCCTCGTCAGCGTCGAACTCGCGTAGGCAGTTTATCCCGCTCGCTCCCCAGTGCCCTCCCCGTCGATGATCTGGGGTTGTTACCCAGTGAATGACGTCACGCTGACGTCTTGGTGACATGAGCAGGCGGGGTCAACACAGTCAAACCTATGGTGGGTCCTGCTTGCTTGCGTGGATGCTGATGTGGCATAGGGCCCATCAGCCAGTCACTGTGGGTAGACTCTGGCTCGGTGTAAAAAGTTTAACAAGTTATTTAATAATTTCAAAAAAGGTTTAATATTTTTTAGAAATTGATATAAACTTGTAAATTCAATATCTTATTATTTATAAGTCAGAAAAATACAAATAATATATCAAAATGTTCAGAAAAATGAGAACTATCTCTCTAAGATATAATCATGCATTGTTCAACAACTTTCAAGACAATTTTAATTAGAAGAACATAGTAACCCCTCATAGGTGATTCCGGAGTTTACCCGAGTTAGGGTTTTCACCCCTCGGAACCCCGATTAAACTATCGAGCATGCTTTAGGGTTACATTACGATACAATTTAACTTGTCATATCATCATCCTTGCTTGAGCATTGCATCGATGCCATTGTTGATTGTTTCCCTCTGTTTCTGGTGTTTGGTACTTTCCGGTATAATACGATATCGAGATCGAGATCGAAGCCCGAGATCAACACCGTGGAAGATTGAAGATCAACGAGCAATACTTGATCAACTGTAACCAAGTCAAGTACAAGGATCCCGAAGATCTGCTTATCGGTTATCAACTGGCAAAGGCAAGCATAGCCCCACCATGATATATGTAACATCCCTAAAATCAAGTTTTCAAAGATTTCATATCATGCATGCATGCATATCATTTAGGGATCAAATTCAAACTCATTTTGAAAGAAAACAGAACTTGGGAGCTATGATTTTATGTGATCAAACATTAATCAAATGCTACTCTCCAATGGGAGATTATTTGTTCAAAACCAAACCTTGTTGCTCTCAGATTGTTTTGCTTTATTTCTAGTGCTTAAACCAAAATTTACAAAACAAATATAGATTTAAAACCATTTTTAAAACTTGTTCAAATCAAGTGCTAAGTCACTGTTTATTTTGTTTGATCTATAGGACCAAGCTAATATAGAGAGACCACATGATTTTATGCCCAGAAATATGAGTATTACACTCTACAAAAAAACCCAGAAAAGGTTTGAATTCAAATGGCTTTTGAAATCATTTGAAAATGTTTCCTGGAAATTCAAACAGAAAAAGAAAAGGAATAAAGAAATAAGAAAAGGCCGGCGCCAGACTTTTGGCCCAACAGCGAAACCAGCCCACTAAGCCCACCCAGGGTTTTTCCCTCTCTCTCTCTCACGCGCTGTAAAATCCCTAAAATCATGTTTCAGACTCATGCATATCATCCATGCATCCATGATCATATGAATTTCATTTCAAACAAATCATTTCAAAACAGAAGCATATATGCTTAGTATTTCATGTAATTTTGCTCTAGCCTTAATGCTATCTTCCAATGAGAAGAGCACCTTGTTTTGTTCAGTAAGGTTTGAATTCAAACTTAGGCACCTTCAAAAGCTTGAGCAAAGTTTTCAAAACAAAATGAGTAAATAAAACCAATATTATGCCTATTGTATATATCACATAAAGGCTTGGTTTTATTTTTATTTTTATTTGGTCAATGTGTTTTGAATAAACAGTAGTGTTTGACACGCTTTTGAGTGCAAGGTTTGTAGTATAAAAACCTAGAGAAGATTTGAATTCAAACTCATTTGTTTGGAATTGAAAATCATTTCAGAAAATCAAAACAGAAAAAGAAAAGGATAAAAGAAATGGAAAAAGGCCAGCGCCACCTATCTAGCCCAGCGACGAATTTAGCCCACTAAGACCACCCGGGTTCCCCCTCTCTCTCTCACTCGCATACACACCCACCGAGTGACTGACACCAGGACCCCACCTCCTCTCTGTTTAACTCGCTGAAGAGTGGACCCAGCGACCACGTCGTCGTCGTCAATCACGCGCGGTCGCGACGCTCGCTCCGCCGTTACCTCGCCGCAGTCACTGCGGGCTTAATTGCCATTGATACCGCGTGCGATCCTCGCCCTTCTCTGGCTATAAGAGCACCTCCCCCATGCGGCCATTTCCCCCAACAAAGCCAGACAGATACGCCCTAGGCTGCCCGCAATCGCCCTTGCGCCGCCGCAGACAGACGCACTCCGGCGACGAATCTCGGTGAGTACTGACCGCCCCCTGCCTCTAGTTCAAACCACCGTGACCAGCATGACCTTGCATGTTCGCTAATGCCCTCCGTTTGCTTTCTCATGACCCAGAGCGACGTCTTCATCCTCACCCGCGAGCACCTGAGCCGCCGCTCGACTCCGACGTGCGATTCAGGTAAAATGAGACCGCCCCTTGCCTCCTCTTTGATACAGTCTTGATCGCCAGACCCTTGCGCATCTCCTAAACCATCTGGCTCTTGCTAGGTAGACGCAAAACCCCAGCAACGTCTTCGACAGCAAGCAACTGACGCCGCCCGCAACTTCGACGAGCTCCAGCGACCATCTTCGTGCGCCCCTTGCCAAACCACCGCCACCTTGAGCATCAGCAGCACACGGCGAGTCTGGTAAGCCCCTTCCCCCTATCCCGCGCTACCTAGTACACCGGTAGCAACTCTAATAGAGGCGCCGCCGCCTGTCGCCGCCGCTAGCGCCGCCACTGGTTGGTTAGGCTGCTTAGGATCGTTAGATCTAGATCCTGCGGTTACGATAGAACCTGAGCGAAGCGGTAAGATTGGACCTGGGCCGCGCGATTAAGTTAGATCCAGCGGCTCAGAAATGTGATCCAACGCGAAGCGGTACCGGCCAATCAGATTAAGACGCGTGGCAACAGTTTAGTTTTAAAAACAGGAATTGAATCTATTAGATGTTTGAATTTGTTTTAGCTATAACTTTTGATTCCCACGTTAGAATTTGACAAATTTATATCATTGGAATCAGGAGAACAAGCCCTTTATATTTATGCAATGTGTTTAATGTTTTGCTTTTGTTAAAATGGTTTTATTTATAGAAACATGTGTAGGGCTAATATGAGTATATGAATTGTATGAGAAATGTTTTAAGGTTTAAATAAATGTTATTTCGCAAGTTTTTAACTTGTTTATGAACCAGTACTGTACACTTGCTTTGTTGAGTTTTAAAAATCATCACATATCATATTGCATGCATTCATATATTTTTGTTTCTATATGTTTTGTATGTGATTTGTGGCTATGATTCTTTGTGTAGATTTTGGTGCCAATAGTGATTGTGATTGTGAGGAGTGTAGCTACTCTCCAAACTACCAAGGCAAGTGGTGCTTCATGATAATTTTATCCCTATGTTTTCTACTAAGCATTAGAAATATTCTGCTAGTCTTGCATGCCATATTTTGCTTATATGCCATGTTGGGAAATCCTAGTAGTTGTAGAATTGCTAGAAATTTCTAAGTTAAGATGCTTATCTATGCCATGCTTAGCCTAGCTAGTAGCAACCAAGGGTGGTGAAATATACATGCTATGATAAAATATTTCTAAGTCATTGGACTTGTGTTTTGCCTAATAAAATAACTAAGTTAATGAAACACCTGGGTGGAATGGAAGGAATGGTTTATGTTGAGTGGTTACACAAGGCCCATTTCTATGGTTTACCTTGTGTATATCACTTGTGGAAAGCCACCCAGGAACAAATATATTTTAGAGGCCAAATGTTAAGAAGCTTCTAGTGCAGCCACTTAGCAATATGGGCTCTGCCTGGATCACATAGGTTGCTAGAACTTAGCCATTTGGACAGTTGGTGGTAGTGGGAATGATAGGTTGGAGCGCGTCCATTTGGTCTAAGGGAAGGCTTCTAAAAGGTCCTGTCTTGGTGAAAATCAAGGATTGTGGGGAAAGTGCACAACCTCTGCAGATGGAAGAATCTAAGTACTTAGCCATGTCCCTGGAAAAGGACAACTTAAGAATCAAGACATGGAAGCTGTCAAGAATCTCCCCATCCCAATTTCTAAGTAAAACTTGTGGGTGAACAAGGGTGAAGGACCTCAATGTCTATTGGTGGTTCCTTGGGAAAAGTTTTGACAAAGAAAAACTTAGTGTTTTCAACTAATAGGCAAAACCTATTTTGAGCAAAGCAAGCCTAAGCTACACTTACCCAAATTGCATATAGTATCTAGTCCACCAAAAATTATACTAAGGTATCACTTGCCAATACTATTCCAATGTATTGACCCACTGTGGCTGTAACTTGTGATGTTGCAGGTTACTCTGATGAGGATTAGGAGTCATGAGTCTACACTCAACATGTTTGCCTGTGGCACATGAAGACTTTTATCTATTTATTTATTTAAACTCTTGTACTAGGCATGTGGCCTTGGAGTTGTAACGACTATGTTGTCTCTGGAATGACTATAATAATGACCTTTGTTTCTGTGTACTTCATCTTAAACTGTGGATGCTAGCATTGATCCAGCGACTAGCATTGCAATCACAGGGATCCTTTTCCTTTATAAAGGAGGGATCTTACACGCGCACCCACTCGACCCCATGCTCAGAGACTGGTGGACCCAAGCGTCACACAAGCGTCGTCTCCAGCCACGCACCCACCACGACCCCGTCCGACGCCGCCGTTTCCTCATCACTGCCGCGATTGATGCGGGCTTGATTGCCGGCGTTTCCTCGCGAGATTCTCGCCCCTGCTCCAGCTATAATACCCCCTCCCCTCGCTGCTCATTTCCCTAACTCAGCACAGACTCCACGCCACCAGGCTGCCCGTAATCGTGCCCACACCACCGCAGCACCGACGACCTCCGGCGACCAATTCCGGTGAGCCTCGTCCACCCCTTTGTCTCTGCTTCATGCGAGCATGTTCTACATGTCCTTGTGCATCTTCTCATGCATTTCTTTCTCTCTGTATCATCCTAGAACGTCGTCACCGTCCACCACTGGAAGCAACCGAAGCTCGGCGCAACTCCGGCGACCCCTCCTGGTAGTTCCTGACCACCCCTTTTCCCCTTTTCGATACGCACATGTTCGCCTGGTTTGTGCGCATCTAACAGCCTCGCTGGTTTGTCTTAGCGCACACCAGAACCTCGCCTCCGGCGACGCCAAGGCTTTGCCCGACGTCTGCCCATACTCCGACGAGGAATCCTCGTCGTGTCCGCGCGCCCCTTGACAAGCCACTGCCATGTTGAGCTTCAGCACACCACCGCGAGTCTGGTAAGCATCTCCGACGACCCCAACCCCCTCTGTAGCCACCGCGCCACCGTAGACAGAGCGCTCCGCCGCTCACCGTTGTCGTGCGCCGCCAGACTTTGGTAGGTTGATCGAGCACCGTTGGATCTGGATCTGAGTGTAGGATAGATCACTTAACGAAGGGGTATGGATCAAATCTGACCGCGCGTTTTAGTTAGATCTAACAGCTCGCAAGCGTGATCCAGCGCGAAGCGGTACCAGCCAATCAGATGTCGCTACGTGTCTGTGAGTTAGATTTAAAATCAGAAATTTGATCTATTAGATATTAAAACTTGTTTAATTCATAACTTTTGATTCCCACGTCCAAATTTGACAAATTTTATATCAATGGAATCAGGAGAGAAAATCCTTTCCATCTATGCAATGTGTTTAATATTTTTCCTCTGTTAAAATGGTTGTTTTTACAGAAACATGTGTAGGCCTATTTTGTGTATAACAATTATTTGGGAAATGTTTTAATGTTCAAATAAAGGTGGTTTGGCAAGTTTTGAACTTGTTTATGAATCAGTACTATGCACTTGTCTTGTTGAGTATAGAAAATCATCACATATCATATTGCATGCATCCATATATTTTTGCTTGTATTTATTTTGTATGTGATTTGGTGCTATCATTTTATGTGTAGATTTTGGTGCAAATAGTGATTGTGACTGTGAGGATTGTAGCTACTCTCCAAACTACCAAGGCAAGTGGTGCTTTATGATTTTATTCCTATGTTTTCAAATATGCATTAGAAATATTTTGCTAGTCTTGCATGGATATTTTTGATCTATATGCTATGCTTGGGAAATCCTAGTAGTTGTATAATTGCTAGAAATATTTCTAAGTCTTATCAATGCCATGCTTAGCCTAGCTAGTAGCAACCAAGGGTGGTTATATTCATGCTATGAATAAATATTTCTAAGTCTTTGGACTATGTTTTTGTTTAATAAAACAACTAAGTGAATGAAACACCTGGGTGGAATGGAAGGAATGGGTTATGTTGAGTGGTTACACAAGGCCCATTTCTATGGTTTACCTTGTGTATCTCACTTGTGGAAAGCCACCCAGGAACAAAGGGATTTGAGATGTCATATGTTAAGAAGCTTCTAGTGCAGCCACTTGGCAATATGGGCTCTGCCTGGATCATATAGGTTGCAATAACTTAGCCATTTGCACAGTTGGTGGTAGTGGGATGATAGGTTGGAGCGCGTCCATTTGGTCTAAGGGAAGGCTTTTGAAAGGTCCTGTCTTGGTGAAAATCAAGTCTTGTGGGGAAAGTGCACAACCTCTGCAGATGGAAGAATCTAAGTACTTAGCCATGTCCCTGGTATTGGACAACTTGAGCATCAAGACATGGAAGCTATCAAGAATCTCCTCATCCCAATTTCTAAGTAAAAACTTGTGGTTAAACAAGGGTGAAGGACCCCAATGTCTATTGGTGGTTCCTTGGGAATGTTTGTTCAAAGAAAAACTTAGAGTTTTCAACTAATAGGAAAAACCTATTTTGAGCAAAGCAAGCCTAAGCTACACTTAGCCAAAATGCATATAGTATTTAGTCCACCAATATTCTACTAAGGTATTACTTGCCAATACTATTCCAATGTATTGACCCACTGTGGCTGTAACTTGTGATGTTGCAGGATATTCTGATGATGATTAGGAGTCATGAGTCTACACTCAACATGCTTGCCTATGGCACATGAAGATGAAGACTTATTTATCTTATTACATGTTTAAACTCTTGTACTAGGCCTGTGGCCATGGAGTTGTAAAAGACTATGTTTGTCTCTGGAATGACTTGTAATAATGACCTTTGTTTCTGTGTACTTCATCTTAAACTGTGGATGCTAGCAATGATCTAGGGACTAGCATTGCAATCACAGGGATCCTTACCTTTATAAAGGGAGGGATCTTACAGATGGTATCAGAGAACTATGTTGCCTGTAGGATTATGACCCTAGGATTGGAAACCACTAAGGAAAATTTTTCAACAACTTCCACACTTGTCTTTTCTTCTCGTAAACTTTTCTAATCTTCTTTCTCATCTCTATTTGTAGATGAACTCCATCAACGAAGCCGTGAAGAAGGGACCACTCATGACTATGACTTTGGAATGTGCGACAGAGTTCCCCAAGGCTCTCAAGGACCTCATGGGTGCCATGGGAATACATGGTGCAGCTGTGTACAAAGGTTTTCCTGTGATGGATGAAGGAGTTGAGTATTGGTGGGTGCAACTTCACTTGTATAAAAACAAGGAAGACAACCACAAGGACTCAGGATTCTGCATGGTCACCAACATAGTGATGCACACTACATTCTTTGATTCAGCAAGGGATGCAGCTTGGATGGCCATCAAAGAACTTGGTGATAGAATCAAGTGCAGAATGCTTAACACCCAGAATGATCTTAGGGAAGAAAAGAAGCATACCCAAGAGTTAGAGGCTACCAACCAAAGCTTAAGAAAGGACATCATAGACTTAGCAATGGAGTCTTGTGATCTAGACAAACAGATTACCTCTAGGGATGCCCTGTTAGCCAACTTGGCAAGTGAGATGGGATTGTAAACGTACTCCTTTAGTTGGACCACCACATCTATCATTTTATTTTCCAAAAATGTTATCTAAAATAAGTTGAACCTTGGATGCTTGTAATGGATTTTATGTATGCTATGACTTGTGTGTTTGTCAATGTTGTGCCTGTGATGCTTTGTCTTGTAAATTATTCATTGTGTTGACTCTAACTTTTTCCATCTTATAAATAGATGCCTAATGTTACTATCAGCACGGCTGAAGATTTCAAGGGAACTCGTTTTGGCCCTCGTATTATTGAGCTCACTAGTTTGCTCAATCTCCCTCTTCCTACCATCATGGTGCTTCCCCTCACCAAGTTTGAGAGGAAAGACCTTTGGGGCTTCAAGGTTAATCAGCCCGGACGCCAGACTGAGCCTACCACGGAGGCAATCATCTTCAAGCTCATGCATGATGACAAGGAGAGAGGCCTGGAGGTAGTCATGCAGGATTTGATTGGACGTCTGTTAGGGAGACACTCTCGACAGGTTAGAGGTACTCACTTCCACGCCTTCGGTAGACGTGATGAGGATGGTGAGGCCATTGACTTCGAGGATACTTCGAGGGAACCAGTAGAGCCGATTCGTCTATACCTCCAGGACTTAGAGGTTCTGCTTAGGCACATAGACACTGATAGGACCAACGTCATGCTCAGCAATGACGAACTCCAGGTGCAGCTTCGTGAGAAGGACAAGCTCTTCGCGGAGCAAGATGAGATAGTCAAGGAGATGGAGGCCAAGTTCGAGAGTCAGGACATAAAGTTCAAGAGTCAAGAGAAGCGATTCCAAGATAGGAACAAGAGGATTCGAGACATGACTGCAGAACTAGAGGCCAAAGGATTCCATGAAGACGAACAGGGTACTTTATGGCATGGAAAACGTATCTGTGTTCCACAAGATCCGGAGCTTCGGAAACCGATTTTACAAGAAGCACACAACTCACCATATTCTATTCATCCGGGTAACACCAAAATGTACATGGATATGAAGGAAAGATTTTGGTGGAAAAATCTCAAGAAAGACATCGCCGAACATATTTCTTTGTGTGATGTATGTAGTAGAGTGAAAGCGGAACATCAGAAACCAGCAGGATTGTTACAACCACTACCTATTCCTGATTGGAAGTGGGACAAGATTGGTATGGATTTCATTACCGGATTACCAAGGACCCGGTCAGGATACGTGTAGAGGTCTCAACCCAATAAGGTAGATTCCTCCTGTATTTACAATGCTAGTCCCTGGATCAATAGCTAGCATCCACAGTTAAGATGTAATATCAAGAAATAAAGGTCATAATATAACTTTATAACCAGGAATAACATAATTTTATTACTTCTTTCATAGCTCATATGGCTATTACATTACATTGCAGCGGAATAACTATAAGCATGGGGTCCTTCATCTTCAAAGTGCCACAGGCAGATGTTGGTTGTAGACTTTGTAATCCTAATCAATCAATCTTCTCTAAAACAATCAAACCTGCAACATACAAGTTACAGCCACAAAGGGTCAATACATTTGAATTGTTTTGGCAAGTGATACTATGGTAGTATGGTGGAGTCTATCATCTATATGCATTTGGCTAAGTGGAGTTGAGGCTTGCATTGCTCAAAATAGGTTTTTCCTTAACATTTGAAAATACTAAGTTTTTGCTTTGATAAAATCATTTTTCTCAATCAAAGATTTAAGATCCTTCAAGGCATCTCTCAATCAAAGAATTGAATATTTCAAACAACCCTTGTTCAATCCACAAGATTTTAACTTAGAAATTTGAATGATGAGATTCTTGATTGCTTCCATGTCTTGATGCTCAAATTGTCCTTTACCAGGGACATGGCTAAGTACTTAGATTTTACACTCTGCAGAGGTGGTGCACTTTCCCCACAAGACTTGGTTTCCCAAGACAAGATCTTTCAGAAGCCTTCCCTTAGACCAAAATGGACGCGCTCCAACCTATCAAACACTACCACCCACTGTCCATATGGCTAAGTTCTTGCAACCTATATGATCAAGGCAGAGCCCATATTGCCAAGTGGTTGCACTTGAAGCTTCTCAACATTTGACATCTCAAATCCCTTTGTTCCTGGGTGGCCATCCACAAGTGAGATACACAATCCAAGTCCATGGCCTTGTGAACCACTCAACCATTCTCCACCAAGCTATCCCATTCCACCCAGGTGATTCATTAACTTAGTTGTTTTATTAGACAAAATCACAAGTCCTCAGACTTAGAATATTTTTCCATAGTGTGAATATATATTCCACCCATGTTTTCTATTAGCTAGGCTAAGCTTGGTAGTAGTAGGAATCTTAACTTAGGGAAATCCTACTAAGGATTCATCTATTAGGTTTTACTATAGCAAAGTCTATACTTAGGAAAATCCATGCAAGTTTTACTTAGCAAAATTACTAATGCATAAAGAAAATAATGGGACAAAAAGTATGAAGCATCACTTGCCTTTTTGGTAGGGAATGGTGGTTCACTCCTTGATCTTGCTAGTCTCACACTTCACTACAAGTCAAACAAGCAAACACTAATTCAATTTACATTCCAAACCAATAATCACTCAAACAATTTCACACACACAAGACAATGGAAACCAATTCATGCATGGGAGCATGCACAAGATAGTTTTATTTTGCAAAGGGGTCTCTATGGGGTTTCTAAACTTTGTAAGATCCAAATTGGTCATTTGCCAAAGTGGTAAAGTCATTAGCAAGAGGGTTTTGCCCAAAAACTATTTTTAATTCCATTCATCATTTCATGTGGTGAAAAATGTTTTATCAAAACCAAACTTTTAAGTTTTTCACCAAATGAGTTGCTATTGCAAAACTTGGTGTTTTTGGGTCAGTAGGTTTGGTCCAAACTATTTTTTTTCCAAGTTTTTTTTTACTCAAAATCATTTTCATACACAAATCAATAGTTTTATTTAGCTAGAAATGGACTAAACCAATAAATCCATTCTAAACTTTTCCAAATCCATTTTGCAAATCATGGGTTGGTTCCTAGGGTCAGTAAGGTCACAACAAACCATTTTGCAAAAGTTTTAACCCTAAATTCCATTTTAAACAATTTTTCTAATCTAAACAAGCACACAAAAGTTTCTGCAAATTCAAACAAGATAACAGATACTATTTGCTAAACTAAGGGCATGGCTGGCTAGGGTTTGTTCTCCTGAATCCATTGATATAAAATTTGCCAAATTTGGACGTGTGGATCAAAAGTTATAAGGGTTTGAAAATTACAAACAAATCTGTTTTCAATTTCTGTTTTTAAACAGACAGGTGACACGCGGCGTTATCTTACTTGGAGATACCGGTTCGGCCGGATCGGGTGACGCTGGCCGTTGGATCTAATTATCATCGCGCGGCTCAGATCGACGCATACCTCTTCGCTCACTTTCTTTCCTAGTCGCTGGATCAAGATCGGACGGTTGCTGCTGCCTGGCCAAAGACTGGCGGCGCGATGACAACGGCGAGCGGCGGAGCGACCAGTTGGCGGCGGCGCTGGCGAGGCAGGAAGCAAGAAAGGGTAAGAAGATGCTCACCAGGCTCAGGAGGACACGGCGAAGCTCAAGGTATTGCTGGTTCGACGAGGGGCACGCGAAGTTGTGATTAATTGCTCGCCGGAGACTTGGTCGGCGTCAGATGGTTCTGGAGCTCGTCGTGGGTGGAGCTGTGGTTCGCCCCGAGGGAAAACGAGTACACGATTAGACGCAGTCGAGTGTGGCGAGTGTAGGAGCATGAACGAGAGAGCACGGGGCGGTCGGTGTTTACCAGGGGACTTCGTCGGAGTGAGGCAGACGCGGCGGCGCGGTCAGATGTTGTCGAAGGCGATGCTCTGGACGCCCGCGGATGAATGATTGGCACGGTAAGATGCGCCAGGATGCGGTGAGCGTGCTCGTGTGTTCGGGGAGGCACGGGGCGATGTGAGGTCACCGGAATTTAGCCGAGAACTCGTCGGAGACGGCGATGGTGCAGAAACGATTGGCGACAGCCTGGTGGCTCTCGATGCGTGGGGTTTGGGGAGAATGAAAGAGGAGGAAGAGGGGATTTAACTCGCGTGATCACTACGAGGTTTAATCTTGGCATTAACTCGAATTGACGACGCGAATTACTGCCAGGAACGGTCGAGCGGGGTGGAGAGGAAGAACAGTGGAGTGGGGCACACCTGTCAGCGAAAAAGGAAAGAAGGGGAAAGGGTCCACTTGTTGGTTGCTCTGAGGGTTCTTTCTACGGTGAGAAACGCTTCGCTGCGGTGGGGTGAGAATTGGGATAGGTGGGCTGTTTGGGCTGGCTCAGTCCTTTTCCATATTTTTTTTCTGTCTGATTCCTTTTCTTTTTTTATTTCTATTTTCCTGTTTTGGTTTTCAAACAAACAAACAAGTTTCAATTCAATTCAAACCAACACCAAAACTTTGGAAGTTTGACTTGGTTCTGTTCAGTAGCCTGAACCTAAATCTAAAATCCATAATTTTTAAATAATAAAGTCCATTATTAATTAAATAAATGCCCATTGCTAATTAATCAAATTAGGATTTGATTTATTTCAAACTCAATTTAAATCCATATATTTTCCAAAACCAAAATAGTGGGTTGTATTTGAAATAAGGTATATCTAGAAAGCTTGTTTAAAATAAATAACAATTTTATTAAAGGTTCCATTTATAATTTAAATAAAATGGACCATGGTTTATTAATCAAATAGGGTTTGATATTAATAAAATCCCCATTTGAAATCCAAATATTTTCAAAATCAAATCAGTAGGTTTTATTTGAAAATACAATTCATTTGGAAATCTTGTTTTAAAACAAAGTAACATTTTATTTTAGAGTCCATTATTAATTAAATAAAATAGACTTTCATTATTAAATCAACTAGGGTTTGTTTTATTTAGAATATTTATTTTAAAATCTAAAATAAAGCCAAAACACTTTAGTAGGTTTTATTAGAGAATAGTAAATACTTGGAAAATCTATTTAAAATAATTTAATAAGTTTTGAAGTTTTAATTAAATTGGTAAAACCTTTTATTTTAAAAGAGTTTGGATATTAATTCCTTATTATTTTATTTAAGAAATCCTTTATTATTTTTAATTAAACCTTTGCTATTTTATTTAAAATAAAATGTTTTAATTCAAAAGCTTGGCTAAGTTTTAATTTGGCTTTATAAAATAATCTTTATTTATAAATCCATCTTTTCTTTTGAATACCAAATCTTTTATTAAGAGATCCAAAATAGCATTTTAAATATTTTTATTTTCCTTTAATAAAAGTTTATCTTTTTAAATCTCTTTAGGATTTATTTGATTCAAATTGGTTTAAGGTTCTATTTGAATTCAAAAAGTTTCTTCTGGCCCTGAAAATCAAACAAAGTTTTATTTTATTCATTTATTTTTCACATTACAAGATTTGGAAAATCTTGGGATGTGACAATACGATTCTATTTGGGTAGTAGTGGATCGCCTAACTAAAGTGGCTTATTTCATACCCGTGAAGACAACCTACACAAGTTCCAAGTTGGCCAAGATCTATATGAGTAGAATTGTATCTTTGCATCGGGTACCCAAGAGTATTGTGTCTGATAGGGGAACCCAATTCACTTCTCATTTTTGGAGGCAACTACATGAGTCATTGGGAACGAGGTTGGAATTCAGCACTTCATTTCATCCTCAGACTGATGGACAAACAGAAAGGACCAATCAGATTCTTGAAGATATGTTGAGAGCATGTGCTCTAGACTATGGAGCCAGTTGGGATGAAAGTCTGCCGTACGCAGAATTCTCTTACAATAACAGCTATCAAACCAGTATTGAGATGGCACCATTTGAGTTTCTCTACGGGAGAAAGTGTACCACCCCATTGCTATGGAATGGTGTGGGAGAAAGAAGTTTGTTCGAACCAGAACTAATCAAAGAGGCTGAAGAGAAAGTCAAGCTAGTCAAGGACAGATTGAAGATAGCACAGTCCCGACAAAAGAGCTACGCAGATCCTAAGCGTAGAGAAGTCACCTATGAAGTTGGTGATAGAGCTTATCTTAGAGTGTCACCACTTCGTGGAGTGAAGAGATTTGGAGTCAAAGGGAAGTTGGCCCCAAGATATGTTGGACCATTCAAGATTCTGAGTAGTAAAGGAGAAGTAGCTTATGAGATTGAATTGCCAGAGTCTTTGTCAGCTGTTCATAATGTGTTTCATGTGAGTCAGCTTAAGAAATGCCATCCAGAGATGGAAGAGACTTCTTTGAAGGATACTATACCATTGGAGGAGGTCCAGTTGGAAAGTGATCTCACTTATGAGGAGAAACCAATCAAGATTTTTGAGACTGCAGAAAGAGTTACTCGGACTAAGACTATCAAATTCTGCAAAGTTCAATGGAACCATCATTCTGAAGAAGAAGCAACTTGGGAAAGAGAAGATGATCTTCGGAAAGACCACCCTCACCTATTTGCTAGCCAACCCGAATCTAGAGGGCGAGATTCACCTTAAGGGGGTTAGATTTGTAACATCCCTAAAATCATGTTTTCAAAGATTTCATATCATGCATGCATGCATATCATTTAGGGATCAAATTCAAACTCATTTTGAAAGAAAACAGAACTTGGGAGCTATGATTTTATGTGATCAAACATTAATCAAATGCTACTCTCCAATGGGAGATTATTTGTTCAAAACCAAACCTTGTTGCTCTCAGATTGTTTTGCTTGATTTCTAGTGCTTAAACCAAAATTTACAAAACAAATATAGATTTAAAACCATTTTTAAAACTTGTTCAAATCAAGTGCTAAGTCACTGTTTATTTTGTTTGATCTATATGACCAAGCTAATACAGAGAGACCACATGATTTTATGCCCAGAAATATGAGTATTACACTCTAAAAAAAACCAGAAAAGGTTTGAATTCAAATGGCTTTTGAAATCATTTGAAAATGTTTCCTGGAAATTCAAACAGAAAAAGAAAAGGAATAAAGAAATAAGAAAAGGACGGCGCCAGACTTTTGGCCCAACAGCGAAACCAGCCCACTAAGCCCACCTGGGGTTTTTCCCTCTCTCTCTCACGTGCACCCACTCGACCCCGCGCTCGCTGACTGGTGGACGCAAGCGCCACGCAAGCGTCGTCTCCAGCCATGCACCCCCCACGACCCCGTCTGACGCCGCCGTTACCTCATCACTGCCGCGATTGATGCGGGCTTGATTGCTGGCGTTTCCTCGCGATATTCTCGCCCCTGCTCCAGCTATAAGACCCCCTCCCCTCGCTGCTCATTTCCCTCACTCAGCACAGACTCCACGCCACCAGGCTGCCCGTAATCGTGCCCACACAGCCGCAGCACCGACGACCTCCGGCGACCAATTCCGGTGAGCCTCGTCCACCCCTTTGTCTCTGCTTCATGCGAGGATGTTGTACATGTCCTTGCGCATCTTCTCATGCATTTCTTTCTCTCTGTATCATCCTAGAACGTCGTCACCGTCCACCAATGGAAGCAACCGAAGCTCAGCGCAACTCCGGCGACCCCTCCTGGTAGTTCCTGACTACCCCTTTTCCTCTTTTCGATACGCACATGTTCGCCTGGTTTGTGCGCATCTAACAGCCTCGCTGGTTTGTCTTAGCGCACACCAGAACCTCGCCTCCGGCGACGCCAAGGCTTTGCCCGACGTCTTCCCATACTCCGACGAGGAATCCTCGTCGTGTCCGCGCGCCCGTTGACAAGCCACTGCCACGTTGAGCTTCAGCACACCACCGCGAGTCTGGTAAGCATCTCCGACGACCCCAACCCCCTCTATAGCCACCGCGCTGCCGTAGACAGAGCGCGCCACCGCTCACCGTCGTCGCGCGCCGCCATACTTTAGTAGGTTGATTGAGCACCATTGGATCTGGATCTGACATGTAGGATAGATCACTTAACGAAGGGGTATGGATCAAATCTGACCGCGCGTTTTAGTTAGATCTAACGGCTCGCAAGCGCGATCCAGCGCGAAGCGGTACCAGCCAATCAGATGTCGCCGCGTGTCTGTGAGTTAGATTTAAAATCAGAAATTTGATCTATTAGATATTAAAACTTGTTTAATTCATAACTTTTGATTCCCACGTCCAAATTTGACAAATTTTATATCAATGGAATCAGGAGAGAAAATCCATTCCATCTATGCAATGTGTTTAATGTTTTGACTCAGTTAAAATGGTTGTTTTTACAGAAACATGTGTAGGCCTATTTTGTGTATAACAATTATTTGGGAAATGTTTTAATGTTCAAATAAAGGTGGTTTAGCAAGTTTTGAACTTGTTTATGAATCAGTATTGTGCACTTGTCTTGTTGAGTATAGAAAATCATCACATATCATATTGCATGCATCCATATATTTTTGCTTGTATTTATTTTGTATGTGATTTGGTGCTATCATTTTATGTGTAGATTTTGGTGCAAATAGTGATTGTGACTGTGAGGATTGTAGCTACTCTCCAAACTACCAAGGCAAGTGGTGCTTCATGATTTTATTCCTATGTTTTCAAATATGCATTAGAAATATTTTGCTAGTCTTGCATGGATATTTTTGACCTATATGCTATGCTTGGGAAATCCTAGTAGTTGTAGAATTGCTAGAAATATTTCTAAGTCTTATCAATACCATGCTTAGCCTAGCTAGTAGCAACCAAGGGTGGTTATATTCATGCTATGAATAAATATTTCTAAGTCTTTGGACTATGTTTTTGTTTAATAAAACAACTAAGTGAATGAAACACCTGGGTGGAATGGAAGGAATGGGTTATGTTGAGTGGTTACACAAGGCCCATTTCTATAGTTTACCTTGTGTATCTCACTTGTGGAAAGCCACCCAGGAACAAAGGGATTTGAGATGCCATATGTTAAGAAGCTTCTAGTGCAGCCACTTGGCAATATGGGCTCTGCCTGGATCATATAGGTTGCAATAACTTAGCCATTTGGACTGTTGGTGGTAGTGGGATGATAGGTTGGAGCGCTTCCATTTGGTCTAAGGGAAGGCTTCTGAAAGGTCCTGTCTTGGTGAAAATCAAGTCTTGTGGGGAAAGTGCACAACCTCTGCAGATGGAAGAATCTAAGTACTTAGCCATGTCCTGGTATTGGACAACTTGAGCATCAAGACATGGAAGCTATCAAGAATCTCCTCATCCCAATTTCTAAGTAAAAACTTGTGGTTGAACAAGGGTGAAGGACCCCAATGTCTATTGGTGGTTCCTTGGGAAAGATTTTTCAAAGAAAAACTTAGAGTTTTCAACTAATAGGCAAAACCTATTTTGAGCAAAGCAAGCCTAAGCTACACTTAGCCAAAATGCATATAGTATTTATTCCACCAATATTCTACTAAGGTATAACTTGCCAATACTATTCCAATGTATTGACCCACTGTGGCTGTAACTTGTGATGTTGCAGGATATTCTGATGATGATTAGGAGTCATGAGTCTACACTCAACATGGTTGCCTGTGGCACATGAAGATGAAGACTTATTTATCTTATTACATGTTTAAACTCTCGTACTAGGCCTGTGGCCATGGAGTTGTAAAAGACTATGTTTGTCTCTGGAATGACTTGTAATAATGACCTTTGTTTCTGTGTACTTCATCTTAAACTGTGGATGCTAGCAATGATCCAGGGACTAAAATTGCAATCACAGGGATCCTTACCTTTATAAAGGGAGGGATCTTACAATATAATCCTATGATTTCGAAAGTATTTCAATTCTGCCATAATGCATGCAATTCTACTATGGTCTTTTATCGATAGATAGAATATCCTATCTATTGCATTACTCCCTTTCAGCTTATATTACCTGATCCACTACTCCTAGCATAATTAGATTTGGCTTGTGTGCACTGCTAAAGCTTATATCCGTGTCCTGCTTAGCCAATCATAGCTGTCAGTGTTGGTTCATCCAGATGATGTATCATATGCAGAGAATCTAGTATGACAAGAGAACATTATGAGATGATATCAGAGGTGATATAAGTTCAACATGCTAAGGCTTGTATGGGAGGCCACGGTGGGATGTGGTTTTTGTAGTCCCATGCTCGCCACCATTAGGACCCGAGTTCTTGCCTCTTGAACCAAGACGAGCGTACAACCACACGGGGTTTATGGGGACCCCCTGATTGACTAACTTGCCTAGTGGATTCCATGAGTCACATAGTTCGGGCATTCCATTCGACATGCATTCTGGATCTTCTCGAAGGCGGTGAAGGAGGTGCATTCATAACAGGTAGGCAAGCATGGCCGGGGTTGCTTGGGGTGGATGGAGCCCCTGGTAAACCAACCTCGCCTCACATCTTTAAGTACTGGCTTCAGGATTTGACCCGTTACGGTGGAACCATACTTATTGCGTGACTCATGGTCTCGGCGAAAGCAAGGTAAAGGTCGTGTCTAACCACCCTTTGCTAGCCTTCCAAGGAAGAGGGCTAATGATTCTGGCATTAAGAGAAGGTTAGTATGTGTGGGTAAAGTTGTACAGCCCTGCAGGGTAATAATCTTTCGGAAAGCCGTGTCCACGGTTATGGACGACTTGGGAACGGATGTGAAATCATAGAGAACATGAACCTAATCGTAAAACTTGGCAGATCAACGTGTGCTTAAGGATGCTTCCTCATGGGCACGAGGGGGTGATCCTAGTTTAGGTGATGATGATTTGGTGGATATCAAAAGATGATGATCAATATTTTGGAGATGTCTCTCTCTTATCCCCTTTTTAAAATATTCTGATTAGACGAGATTCTTCTCCCTCTCTTATTTTATAAACAAAGATGGCTTTATGCAAAACAACTCCACTAGCCAGAAGTCTTGTGGAGTAAACCATGTACTCACCCTTGCTTTGTTGATACTGTTGGCAGAGTAAGTGTTCCCCTGAAAATCGGTTTGGTACTACATAGACACCGATGAGTAGCTTGGGGTTCCCGGTCGGCAGCCTGGAATCTATGGGCTGGGACGTCATCGTTATGCTTCAGGCCTCTTAGGCCATTTGTTAAGTTTTCTATACTTACTAGCATAATTTGACTTCCGTTGTTTGATGTTTATGGTCAGTGACCTCTTCTTTTAATAATTTGGTTCTTTGCTCAGTTATGAGCTTGTTGTAATAAATTTTGTGTCGTAGGGTCACTGCCATGTTACCGATTCTTCATTGGATATTCTTGAGCTCAAGGTTAAGCTTATGTCAGAGGGAGGTCTGTGATTTGTTTAGCCGTGATCCCGGGGGTTTCACAGGTTTTTGTATCAGAGCAGTATCGACCGTAGGAAAACCTTGCTATTGGTCGATGTTGAGTCTAGTGTTTTTGAAAACTATTTTAAATCTGAAAAGTACTTGTGAAAACTCTAGTATGCTTCTTTTACTCCTTATCCAGTTTCGATCTAACTGCGGGTTATCTTATCTGGTGTTGATCTTGGAAAAGTTTTGATATCTTTTCCAGTCTTTCAAATCTTAGGTGCCTTTTGGGCATGTCGTTTCTCAACCAGTTGACCTAGTGTTGAGTTCTCTAGAGTTGTGTGTGTTGTGAATCCCTTGTTCCCTTGCTCTTGTTCATCTGACAGATTCCTTTCTATCATGACCTCTCGATCTTTTGGACCCACAATATTATATTGTTGGTTCCACAGCGTTCTGTTCTAGGCTTCGAGGTTTCCTTCTGCCTCGTGTGCCTCCTTTTTCATTTGTTTGGGTACTTCAGAAGTTGTGTCTTCTTTTTGAAGCTACCTTGTGATTATTACCTTGAAGTGTACGCTATGTCACTCAAGTAGTAGTTACTCCTTTCTTTGGGTTTTAACCCTTGGACTTGAATCTAAGATTCCGGATTGTGCTGGATTCTGGTGTTGTGAATATTGTACATGAAGCTGATCTTTAGCCCAAGATCCACTCCTTTGACCCTTGTTGCTAATGTTCAAGCATTACTTCAGGATGGCTAATTTTAAATGTAGCCTTCAAGCTTGTGGTTATTGTCGCGGATGAATTGTGACAATTAAGGACTTCCCCTACCACTAGCTATGGCAGATGTTCTTTAATGGAACCAAATAGATCATGACAAGAGTACTCCTCGAGAGTCTCGCATCTATACTTGTAACTCTGCCACACCTTACCCCTTCTCTACATTGGTTTTCGGAAAATTATTGACGTATGCATCCACATCTCGGGATTCTAACCTAAGCATGTTCCTTTCCCCTTGTTGTGTTCTGACCTTTGTCTACTAGTTGGTAGCCAAGTAGTAAATGTGCATTGGTGTCTTCCGATGCAAGATAATCTTGTGGTCCATCAAGACAAACCATTTCGGAATGTCTAGGAGAAACAAACTCCAGTACCTCGTCGTTTCTAGGACCAGGTCAAAGTGTTGTAATCCGCAGATCAAGAAGTGGTATCTAGCTTCTGTCTATTCTACCTTAAAGTGTCACACTCTTTTATACTAAGAGATCGTGCTGAGTTTTCTGACCCCTTAATGAAGTGATGCTCCTACACATAATTACCCACCCTCCCTCGAGCTTTCGCGCTCGTGAGTGATGCGTGTGCGTAATAATGTGGTTATCTAAAGATTCTTAGCAATTATTATCGTTTGGATATCCAAGGACATTTGTGTCACTCTTAGTGTGATTGGTTAACCCTGTCACTAAGCAAAAGATGATTGTGCTACCAAGTCCGCTATCCTAGTGCACTATCTTTAGTCAAAGAGTTAGGCTTGTGGCAAAACTCTGAGACTATGTCTTCTTGCCTTACCAAGCAAGTTTGCTCTCGAACTAAGTGACATATCGGTGGTTCGTGATATTCTGGACGTCTTTCTAGAAGTATCGCCATGTTGCCACATGACCGCGTTGTTAGGTTCTTGAGCAAGCAAGTTCTCTGAATTGCTCTTTTCTCCAGGATCTGTACTAGATACCCCTGAACTAGTTGGTTGAGCTTAAAACAACAACTTGGAGAGTTGTAAGACAAAAGTTCTATCTGACCCAGTTCCTCCAAAAAGGGATGTCTAGTTTTGTTCGTGTCGAACAAAGATAGTATCTCCTTCATGGATATGTTATCTTCCCTACCTTTGATTTGATTTGGGCTATTGTCAAATCAAACTCAATTCCAAGGACTATGTTGATGTTGTTTCTACTTGTGATGTTTCACTTGAGTACATCTTCGTGTCCTTCGATCTGACCAGTATTCTTGCCTTGTTCATGCAACATATGAGTCCATATTAACGGATTGTCTTGATAAGTTTGTTGTTGAGCCCATCAATGACATTCTTATCTTCTCCATGCTAGACAAGATTCATATGGAACAATTGACATTAATGTTGGAAACTTTCGAGACCATCCTCGAGTCATCTTGAAGTATGTGTTCTGGATGTTAGAAGAAACCTTCTCCGGTTCACGTGCAAATGTTGAAAGATGTCGCCGTGGATTCGAGTAGAGTTATCTCTGTTCCTTAAGGATACATGTGTGTTTTATTGTTAGTACTTTACAGGTATGCAGTTGTCTTTCGACAAGATGCTAATACAGGAGTATAGCAATCTAGCTCATCTTTTGGAGCTTTACATTGTAGTCCCTGTCTTGAGAATCTAGTAACTTTGTCCCGTGGTAAATGTTACAAACTTTCTATTTTGGACATGCTGAGTCTGAAATATCATCTCACCTAACTAAATCTGAATCTCAAGCAACAATGATGGTTGGTGTTCCTCAAGGTTTTGACATAGGTCTCTTTATAAATCTGGCAAGAATGATGTAATGGTTGACACGCTTAGATGGAAAGACCTCTATTCATATTCTCTTGATTCAGCAATAACAAACACTCTTCATGAGGCTCCTTCTATAAGTTGTTGTAGGAGTTGTTCTTATGGTTTCCTTTGTATCCGAAGTCCGACCTTTACTTGATGCTTGATTTCTCAAACATCAAGGAGAACATTTAAAGTAGTGTTGCTAAATGTCTCGGTCGATCCTCCGGACTCTTTTATATTAGCAATCGTTGTTGTGCCAAGTAATTGAAGTCTGAGAATGAAGTTTCTTTCTTATCGAGTCATCAGGAATCTTCTCAACTATTCATCTGGTGGTGTAAAGTGATACCATATCTTTGGCAAAGATTTTTATAAACCTGGATGAATAAAGAGTTTCCTTCGTTTTCTCAACCATGTTATAAGAGCAACTATGATTTTGGTAATCTGTAGTTCCTCTTGATTACATGTTTCTTGTGGCTCTCATGAGTCCTCTCCATCAAAACAACTTTCTGTATTGACCTTCTGTTGAATGAAAAAGTAACCCTTCTGTTTCACAAGTAGTTCAACGGCTTGGTTTTGTTGATTCATATCTCTGCAATCTGAAATCTCTACTTAATCTGTTTAGTAGAGGTTCCCTATACAAGTATGTGTTATGTTCTTTCTGTTGGAAACTTCCTCTTCAGAATCTTAAACTCTTCTTTGAGTTTTATGGTCTCAATCCTTATAAAGACCATCTATCTAACAACTTGAAACCATCTCCTCTTGTTTCCTCCGTTACCTTGATGTGTTTCATGTCATCATCTCAGAGTTGTTTTAGAACACTCTATCCACGATTTGACCATGAGATACTCGGTGTGTTGTTTAGTGTGTTTCCCTCTTATCTTTAGCGTGACCCGGTTTCTTTCTCTCTCTGTCTCTTTTCCTACCTTTGGAATCTCGAGTCGAGATTCTCGTAAGGGGGATAGAGCTGTAACACCCCACTTTTAGTTAAACTTTAATTAGGGTTTCATTGTGCATCATGAGCATCATCTAAAAAAATGCATGCAAGAAATAAATAGAATAAAACCCTAAACCCTACTTCTCCCTCTATTTGAAAACAATTCAACTGGTTTTGAAAATGTTTGGAAAGTGCAACATGTGTGGAGCCCAAAGATTATAGAGGGCCCCTATGTCTTTCACATAATTTTATAAAGCCTTTGGTATTTCTGAAATTATTCAAAACAGATTTGAAAATGAAATTACAAAAGGGAAATTGAAAACAGAAAAATAAAAAAAACTATTCTACAAATAAAACAAATAGCAGCAGCAGCTTCACAGGCCGCAGCCCAGGCCGCACAGCCCACTTCTTTTCTCCCTTTCTCCCGCGCACTGCGGAACCCCATAGCCCAGTTGGCTCGTACACGGCCCACCCCTTGGCCCGTACCTCTTTGCGCTGTCCTTGTCGTCATCTTCCTCGTCGGGAAGCAGCTGGCTGGCGCAGTGGAGGCCGTCATCATGCGCCGTGATGCGTGCTGCCGCCACGATACTTGCCGCCGCCGCCTAGCACCTACAAGTACCCCGTGTCGCCGCTCGTTGAACCCTAGCTTCTTTCTTCCCCAATTTCCACTCCGGCCAAACCCTAGCTCCGCCAGGCATCCTGCCGCCCGCCGTCTCTGGCCTTCCCTTGACCATTTGTGGGTACCGTCGTGACCCCCTCGCTCTCCTCGTTCATCCCAGCCAAGCAGCAAAGCTGCAGAAGCCTTGGATAGGGAGAATCGAGTCGTCATGTCCGATGCCGACCACCGCTTCCATCGCCGATTCCGGCTGCAGCCGACCTCGCCCTGCCTCGACGACCTTCCCACGAGAATCTTGGTGAGCTGGTGGTTCCGCAGAGCCTCTCCACCCTCTCCATCTCTCTCCGTATCGCTTTCGCACCGTGCAACTGCCGCCCACCGCCGCAGACAGGTTCGCCGAAGCTCCTCCGATGGTCAAAATCCAGCGGCGCCGCCCTGATTTGGTTCCCGCAGTCGTCCGCGTCGAACTCGCGTAGGCAGTTTATCCCGCTCGCTCCCCAGTGCCCTCCCCATCGATGATCTGGGGATGTTCCCCGGTGAATGACCTCACGCTGAAGTCTTGGTGACATCAGCAGGCGGGGTCAACACGGTCAAACCTGTGGTGGGTCCTGCTTGCTTGCGTGGATGCTGATGTGGCATAGGGCCCATCAGCCAGTCAGTGTGGGTAGACTCTGGCTCAGTGTAAAAAGTTTAACAAGTTATTTAATAATTTCAGAAAAGGTTTAATAATTTTCAGAAATTGATATAAACTTGTAAATTCAATACCTTATTATTTGTAAGTCAGAAAAAATACAAATAATATATCAAAATGTTTAGAAAAATGAGAACTGTCTATCTAAGATATAATAATGCATTGTTCAACAACTTTCAAGACAAGTTTAATTAGAAGAACATAGTAACCCCTCATAGGTGATTCCAGAGTTTCCCCGAGTTAGGGTTTTCACCCCTAAGAACCCCGATGAAACTATCGAGCATGCTTTAGGGTTACATTACAATACAATTTAACTTGTCATATCATCATCCTTGCTTGAGCATTGCATCGATGCCATTGTTGATGGTTTCCCTCTCTTTCCGGTGTTTGGTTCTTTCCGATAGAATACGATATTGAGATCGAGATCGAAGCCCGAGATCAACACCATCGAAGATTGAAGATCAACAAGCAATACTTGATCAACTGTAACCAAGTCAAGTACAAGGATCCCGAAGATCTACTTATCGGTTATCAACTGTCAAAGGCAAGCATAGCCCCACCATGATATAATCCTATGATTTCGAAAGTATTTTAATTCTGCCATGATGCATACGATTCTACTGTGGTCTTTTATTGATAGATAGAATATCCTATCTGTTGCATTACTCCCTTTCAGCTTATATTACCTGATCCACTGCTCCTAGCATAACTAGGTTTGGCTTGTATGCACTGCTAAAGCTTATATCTGTGTCCTTCTTAGCCATGCATAGCTGTCAGTGCTGGTTCATCCAGATGATGTATCAGATGCAGAGAATCTAGTATGACAGGAGAACATGATGAGATGATATCAGAGGTGATATAAGTTAAACATGCTAAGGCTTGTATGGGAGGCCACGGTGGGATGTGGTTTTTGTAGTCCCATGCTCGCCACCATTAAGACCCGAGTTCTTGCCTCTTGAACCAAGACGAGTGTACAACCACATGGGGTTTATGGGGACCCCCTGATTGACTAACTTGCCTAGTAGATTCCATGAGTACATAGTGTGGGCGTTCCATTCGACATGCATTCTGGATCTTCTCGAAGGCGGTGAAGGAGGTGCATTCATAACAGGTAGGTAAGCGTGGTCGGGGTTGCTTGGGGTGGATAGAGCCCCTGGTAAACCAACCTCGCCTCACATCTTTAAGTACCGGCTTCGGAATTTGACTCGTTATGGCGGAACCATACTTATTGCGTGACTCATGGTCTCGGCGGAAGCAAGGTAAAGGTCGTGTCTGACCACCCTCTACCGGACTTCCAAGGAAGAGGGCTAATGATTCTGGCATTAAGAGAAGGTTAATACGTGTGGGTAAAGTTGTACACCCCTGCGGGGTAATAATCTTTCGGAAAGACGTGTCCATGGTTATGGACGACTTGGGAACGGATGTGAGATCATAGAGAACATGAACCTAATCGTAAAGCTTGGCAGATCAACGTGTGCTTAAGGATGCTTCCTCATGGGTACGAGGGGGTGATCCTAGTTTAGGTGATGATTATTTGGTGGATATCAAAAGATGATGATCAATATTTTGGAGATGTTGCTCTCTTATCCCCTTTTTAAAATATTCTGAGTAGACGAGATTCTTCTCCCTCTCTTGTTTTATAAACAAAGATGGCTTTATGCAAAACAACTCCACCAGCCAGAAGTCTTGCGGAGTACACCTTGTACTCACCCTTGCTTTGTTGATAATTTTAGCAGAGTAAGTTTTCCCCTGAAGATCAGTTTGGTACTACATCGACACCGCCGAGTAGCTTGGGGTTCCTGCCCGGCAGCCTGGAATCTATGGGCTGGGACATCATCGTTATGCTTCAGGCTCTTAGGCCATTTGTTAAGTTTGCTACACTTAATAGCATAATTTGCCTCCCGTTGTTTGATGTTTGTGGTCAGTGACCTCTGCTTGTAGTAATTTGGTTCTTTGCTCAGTTATGAGCTTGTTCTAATAAATTTTGTGTCGTAGGGTTACTGCCGTGTTACCGATTCTTCACTGGATATTCTCGAGCTCAAGGTTAAGCTTATGTCAGACGAAGGTCTGGGATTTGTTTAATCCTGATCCTGGGGGTGTCACATAATCCAATGAGTATTGCAACTTTGTATTGTGATGACATGATCACTCCTAATCGGCATGATGAACTTACATTATTTTTTGGGGTGTGAAGAGTTATCAAGAAAAACTTCTTTGGTAGATATGAGTGCTTTTGATATGAATAGCGTCCTACATGGTTGTCATATTTACTATGTTGATAATTGCCACGCAAATACTTACATACAAAATATTATAAAAGATAATATTTTACCAAAATATGATAGGACTAATATGTGTTTTGCTCTTATTAATTAAAAGGAGGAATCCTCCAAAGTTTCTTCTATTATTTCTAACAATAAACTAGGGTATGTGGAGAAGCTTCCTTTCAAGCCTCCCTCCTAAAGAGGGGAAGAATAAGAAGAAGAAGAAGAAGAAGAAGAAGAGGAGTAAAAGGAGAGACGAAACGGTATTTTCCCCTAAGCATGTTGCTCCTATTATAGTTTTGTTGATGAGTCTGAACTCGATGATGAACCTATGCCTGTTACCTACAGTAGTGGTCATGATTGGGATAAGCACACTACTTTTGATATTTAAAATCTCTTGGGTACCAATTCTGAAAATGATGATGTTAATAATTGTTGTACTATTAGTACTATCCATGTCCCTTCCAATGATGATATGTTTACAAATGAACACACTTTGGAAGATAACTATTCTATTGCTTATGATGGTACTATACCTCCAACGTATGATGATTACAATGATGAATATGATATTTTCAATCCACCTACTATTGAGGAGAAAATTAATTATGATTACAATATGCCTCCTATTTTTGATGACTATGGTGATGAGAATAATAATTATAGCTATTTTGTTGAATTTTCTCCCACTATGATTAATAAGAATGACTATGCTTATATGGAGAGTAATAATTATTTTATGCATGTGGCTCATGATAAGAATGTTTTATGTGATAGTTATATTGTTAATTTTATTCATGATGCTACTGAAAGTTATTATGAGAGAGAGAAACATGGTTTTATGCATCTCAATAATATTAAGTTTCCCCTCTTTATGTTGAAAGTTTCAATGTTGCACTTGTTTTGCCTTCCTATGCTAGTAGCCTCTTGTTTCAATAATTTGTTTTCTTACAAAATTCCTTTGTATAGGAAGTGGGTTAGACTTAAATGTGTTGGATATTTTCTTCTTGATGCATTATTATATGTTCAATTTATACATATGAGAGCGTCATAGAAATTATCATGCATATCTTAATGGCTATAAAGAAAGAGCTTTTGGGAGACAACCCATTATATTTTTGCTTTCAGTTTATTTTTATTTATTTGAGTATTGGAAGTTGTTACCTCTTTAGCAACCTCTTCTTATCCTTTTTATTTCGGCTTTGTGCCAAGAGTAGCCTCTAATAGGAAGAAGGTAAGATTTGGGGAAGTTGCTGTCCCGAAACAGATATGTGCTTCGCTGTAAAAAATCGTGAAAATCCAAGAACGTCATATTTATCTGCAATTTTTTTTGCGCATGCCCCTGGAATTTACCCAACTTTCATTTGTTTTGCACTTTTCGATTTGAGCAACATAAGATTTTCGAAAAAATCGATCTTTACTAGCAGGTCTATTTTGACAGATTTCTGCCATTATTTGCATTTGCCTCTTTAATCGATTTATTTTTTAGTTCTTTTGATCATCTGAGCTTTTAAAAGGAGTTGCTATAGTAGCTTATGTTTTAATGGATGATTTACTTGAGTTGAAACTGAACCTAAAGGTTTATTATCTTGCATACACTAATGTTACTAATGAAGATTGTGTGAAGTTTTGTATGAAGGAAGTTTTCAAGTGTAGGGAGAGAATGATGTGATGAGATGAAGCATGGACAAAAGCTCAAGCTTGGGAATGCCACCCGTGTCACCCCAAGAAATATTCAAGAGGTACAAGCATCAAATCTTGGGGATGCCCAAGGCATCCCCTTCTTCATCAACAAAAATCTCAGGTCTTCTTTCAAGATACTACATTTGTATTGCTTCATGCACTTTGTGTTGTTATTGGAGCGTCTTTGTTTTTTTTTTTAGTTTTTTTTTTTGTTTGCTGCAATAATTTGGTTGGATCCCAGCACACTTCTTTTGGAGAAGTCACACCTCGTTCTTCATTACCTAGAACACTCTAGTTTTCACTCTTATTGTTCTGTGAGTGTTCTCTTTTGCAAGCACTGCGTTTAGCTTTAGTTTTCTTCTTTTTTCTTAGAACTTTTTAGTTCTTATTTGTAGTTAGGTGAGACAAGCTCTCTGGTATATTATCTTTGTGAGTTGTTTCAAATAAGTTGATTGGTGTTGGAAAAGAGTAGAATGTTTCATGCTTATGGTGGTACAAAAATAAGCTTGTTTTGACTATGGCTTAGAATTTACCATGTCATGTTAGATGTTGCTTTGACCATATGCTTAGTGGTTATTGTTATATCATGACTTATTTCAAACAATTGAGATTGATTAATGTGTCATGAAAGAATCATGCATTGTTTTAGCATACAAACGCATAATATTGTGGTATTCTCCTTGGATGCTTTATTTGGGTTGACTTGGCACATGCTTATACCATGTTATGACTATGAACCAGTAACCTTAGCCTCTATGATCATTTAGTTTTTCACTTGTAATATCACTTTATGCTTTGATTAATAATATTTTGTCGCTCTGCATGATTATGGCCATTATTGCTCTCTTAGTTGGTCGCTCCCAGTGTTTTGCTAGCCTCCACCTGTACTGAGTATGAGATGTACTCGTGCATCCAACTCCCTTTAACCAAAGTTTGCCATTTGTGTCCACCATATCTACCTAATAGCATCATTTTCTATTCCAAGTAAATTGTTTGTTTTATCCTTCTTCCAAATTAAATTTTTGTTATGAGAAAATTAGTTAGTAAATCTCTCATGAACTTGATGGCACATTTTATTTCTTGCACTTAATAAACCCGAACCATTGTGACTATCTTATGATGATTATATGCTTGCAAATTGTAAGTTGGGAGTTACCAAAACCATGTTGTCATGGGGCACGTTTTCAACATTGCACTTATTTCTATTTACTTGATATCATGTTCTTTTGTTTATGGATGTCGTCGGTGTGAAATAAGTTGGTAGCTTGTAAGTCCATGGAGTTTGTATATGTGTTAGAGAAACGCCTGGGCGGCCAGCCTAAGCCATGCCTAATCATGGTGGAAAGTTGCAGCATAACCATAATGAACACTTTGTGAAGCATCTTCAATAAAAAACTATGCTCATGGTAAATAAAAGGATCATTGAGATGCTCATTGTATGTTGCCTTGTCATTTTGATATGGGATAGCTCCTGTGTCATGGGGCAAGGGGTACCCCGTTGGCAGTTCTCTATGATACACATATACTTACAATGACAAGAACTTACCTGGGACCAAAGTTGAGTAGCATGAGGTCCCGGTACTCGTACTCAAGGGGCATGAGATTTTCAACTTGTGATTTGTCAAGCATATAACTCATATTTTGCCTCACTTTAACCTTAACCATTCAAGATGCTTATGATAGGGGAAATGAGATCTCAAAGCTAATAAGTACCATAATTTTTGGAAGCCTTATAAAAACTTGAAATCCCTAGTTCCCTCTATGAAGGGCCTTTATTTTTTTACTTTTATGTTGAGTCTTCATCTTCTATCCTTATGCACCAATTAAGAGAGCATAGTTGTCATTCTGAGTATAATGTGCATAGTCCCAAAATTTATTATTGATTGATTCGTGATTATGGTATTGCTTGTTCTCAAATTATTTGTATCTAGTCACCCTTTGAACTTTGAAGGTGTCCTATGCATTTATGTTTTGGTATTCCATGAAGGACAAGCTGAATACCACTTTGCAATGTTTTCTCTATGCTCAAAACAAACAAGTAACTTTCAATGCATTGTTATTCATGATCTTTTGTTTGTGTTACTTTTCATGTTGTAACATGGTGCTAAGTTCTATTGTTAGAGTTATATCTTTTATGCCTATATTTAGAGTACTTTGATCTCAGCTTTCAATGCTTTTATGTTAACTTGATCAAGATTGTGTTGGTGCATGCCACCTCAAAATTTATTCTTTTTATCACTTACCTACTCGAGGATGAGCAAGAATTAAGCTTGGGGATGCTGATATGTTGCAAACGTATCTATAATTTTTTATGCTCCATGCTTGTTTTACACCAATTGCTTTATGTTTTTCTTGCACTTCGTGGCATTTTTATGCATTTTCTGGAACTAACCTATTAACAATATGCCATAGTGCCAGTTCCTGTTTTCTGCTGTTTTTCTATTCCCGTTTTTACCAAAGGAAATATTCTCGGAATTGGACGAAACAAAAGCCAAACCTCTTATTTTTCTTGACACGAAGATGGAGTCCAAAGAAGAGACAGAGGAGGGCACCAAGGCGGACACACCATAGGGCAGCGCGGGTCCCCCCTGGCCGTGCTTGGCAATGGTGTGGGCCCCTGGTGCTCCACCGACCTCGCCTCTTCGCCTATATAAACCCCTCGACGAAAAACCTAAACACCAGATCAGAATTCCACGAAAAAGTTCTGCCGTGCCGCCGCCACCGAAGACGAGGTCCGGGGGACAGAAGTCTCTATTCCAGCACCCTGCCGGGACAGGGAATTTCCCCTGAAGCCATTTCCATCGACTCCACTGCCATCTTCACCGCCGTTGCTGACTCCCATGATGAGGAGGGAGTAGTTCTCCCCCGAGGCTGAGGGCTCTACCGATATCTATGTGGTTTATCTCTCTCTCCCATGGTGTGATATTTATGTGATCATGAGCTTTGTAATCTAGTTGAATAAGTAGATGTTACTCTTCATCTATTATGCTACTCAAGTGCATTTATTAATGTGATCTCCGGAGACACCTTGTCCCACGTTGTGAAGGTGACAGTGTGCGCATTGTGTGTGGCTCTTAGGCTAAAGATTACAGTAATACTTACCATGAGTTATAATTTGAGTTCGATGTCTCTATGAAATTGTGGTGTTTTTATGGAACCATCTAGTGCGCTCAAGGTGATAGTGTGGGGCTATCTAGATTGGGGAATGCGAACTTTAAGGAGTGCTTTTATAGCCCTACGCAATGAATTGGTGTTCGTTATCCAACCAGAGTATAGTTTGGTGTAGCATAGTGAAGAAAATATATTTATGTGTTGAATTATGATATCATTTTTGAGAGTGTCCACTAGTGAAAGTATGATCCTTAGGCCTTGTTTCTAAGCATTGAAACACCATTTATAACCAGTTCTGCTACATGTTTGCTTGCAGCCATTTTTATTTCAGATTGCAATTACCACTTATAATCATCCATATTACTTGTATTTCACTATCTCTTCGCCGAACTAGTGCACCTATACACCTGACAAGTGTATTGCGTGTGTTGGGGACACAAGAGAATTCGTGTATCTTAACTTCAGGGTTGCTTGAGAGGGATATCTTTGACCTCTTCCTCCTTGAGTTCAATAAACCTAGAGTGATCCACTTAAGGGAAACTTGTTGCTGTTCTACAAACCTCTGCACTTGGAGGCCCAACACTATCTACAATAATAGAAGCATGTGTAGACATCACTTCTCCTAAGCCGGAGAGTCGATGGAGGAGAGAGGGGTGGTGGCGCCTAGGGTTAGGAGGCGCAAGGACAAGGGGAAAGGGGTGCGCCCCCACCCCTAATTATAGAGTGGGGGCGACGGCCAAGGGGGTTCCCTTCCCTAGACGAGTCCCCCCCCCCCTCCGAACTCGGCCACAAGGGGAAGATCTGGGGACTTGACCCCCATGTCTCCCCTATTACCAAACTAGGGTTTGACCCCAATTATTTTGGTAGCCAGATTTTCCCCATTGGGCTTTGGTGCGGCTGGACCTAGTGCTCCCCTGCGGCATGCCTCAGCCCAAGTGGCCCCTCGCGGGGTGGTGGACCCACTGGTGGTCCCTATAGAACATTCTAGAAGCTTCCAGACAAAATACCGAAAACATTTCTGAACCCCGGAAAATGACTTTCCTTATATGAATCTTATTATCCATACCATTCTAGATCTCCTTGTGATGTCGTGGATCCAATCTGAGACTCCGAACAACATTCGGTGTCCAACTCATATTTCATATCTACTAAAAAACATCGAACCTTAAGTGTGTCATCCTACGGTTCGTGAACTATGCAGACATGATCGAGACACCTCTCTGGTCAATAAGCAATAGCAGGATCTGGAGATCCATAATGGCTCTGACATATTCAACGATGACTTCGTGATCGAATGAACCATTCACATATGATACCAATTCTCTTTGTCGTGCGATACTTTACTTATCCGAGGTTAAATCGTCGGTATCTCTATACCAAGTTCAACCTCATTCTCGATAAGTAATCTTTACTCGTTCTATGATATGACATCCCTTGTGACCTAGTCACATTCTTGCAAGCCAAGTGGATGACATTCCACCAAGAGGTCACAGAGTATATCTATCCATCATATGGATGGACAAATACTACTCTTGATCCATGCGCTTCATCACATACTTTTAGAATACCTAATGCCACCTTTATAACCACCCAGTTATGGAAGTGGTGTTCGATGTCACCAAAATACTCATCTGGTGATGGTAATTAACATGATCTCATGGTCGAAGGATTAGGTTACTATGTATCTGAAAGCTTGTACCAAACAAACTCAATGAGACTTGATCTTATTCTATGCTTACTATGGGTGTGTGTCCATCACATAATTCTCCTAATGATATGATCTTATTATTAATAACATCCAATGTCCATGATCAGGAAACCATGATCATCTATTAATCAACAAGCTAGTTCAACAAGAGGCTTACTAGGGACTCTTTCATGTTTACAAAACACACAACTATTAATGTTTCTGGTTAATACAATTATAGCATGGGATGTAAAAATTTATCATAAACACAAAGATTTAATAATAACCACTTTATTATTGCCTCTTGGGCATATCTCCAACACCCTCGAGTGTAACACTAGCAGTTTGGTTGTACTCGGTTTTTCCCTCTAGTACTGACACTGCCGTGTGCAATATACTCCGTTTTTTCCTCTCTCTTAGTCACAAACTCTCACACCTATGCTCATCTTGGCTGTTATGCTCTGATTGGTCAAGACAGTTGTCACGCGGATCGTGCCCACCAACCGTTGATCCTCTGTGATTTAGTGGACAGGATAACCCCTATATCTGCCAGGGGCACCCCTCTATCCATGCAAATTAATGAGTTTGTCACCGGTACTTTAACTCCATAAACAAATGATTTTGAATTTAATTTGAAGGAAAACTATTCAAAGGTGTATAATTTTTGTATATGAAAGTTTATGCATTATATTTCACTCCATGAAAATGATAAATGATCGTATATGCAAGTTTATGCATTACATTCCACTCGATGAAAATGGGGAGAAAATTATAATATCTCAAAAACTTTGTTAGCACATCATTATCACGTATTAAGTGCGATTTCACAGTGTTCAAAGGTTTATAATTTTCGTATATGCAAGTTTATGCATTATATTTCACTCCATGAAAATGATAAATGATTAGGATTTAAATAGCACAACATTATCATGTCCTAAGTGCGATTTGAAAGAGTTCAAAGGTGTATAATTTTTGTATATGCACTAGGCATAAATATTTTAGTTTAGGGATCACTTTTCATGCTCTAAAAATGGTAAAATCTCAAGATTTTCTTAGGACAACATTATCATGTCCAAATTGTAATTTGAAAGTGTTCAAGATTTGTGAAAATTATAAACACTCATTTACATTAAGAGATGTATAATTTTTTTAATTTGAAAGTTTTCAAGAGTCATTTCAATTATAAATACTCATTTACATTAAGAGTTGTATAATTTTTTCAATTTTAAAGTGTTCAAGAGTTGTGTCAATTATAAACACTCTTTTACATTAAGAGCTGTATAATTTTTTGCAATTTGAAAGTGTTCAAAAGTTGTGTCAATTATAAACACTCTTTTACATTAAGAGTTGTATAATTTTTTCATTTTGAAAGTGTTCAAGAGTTGTGTCAATTATAAACACTCGTTTACATTAAGAGTTGTATATTTTTTCAATTTGAAAGTGTTCAAGGGTTGTGTCAATTATAAACACTCTTTTACATTAAGAGTTGTATAATTTTTTTAATTTGAAAGTGATCAAGAGTTGTGTCAATTATAAACACACTTTTACATTAAGAGTTGTATAATTTTTTTAATTTGAAAGTGTTCAAGAGTTGTGTCATTTTGTTATTTCTTATACATCCATATCCCTAAATATCAAAGTTTCACTTTTACCTCATAGATTCACTTGATTGCAGCCGAGACATTAACTCGATAAACCAATTAAATCATCAGAACAGCTCGCCGTCACATTCTCCACAGCAAGCGCCTTGTCTAATCGGAACATTTTGGTGTGAGATCTAACCTTCTCTATGCGCGGTTGTCATTATCATCATTCATATAGGTCAACGGGATGGCACCATACTGTGGTTAAGATGAACGAGAGGCTAAAGTGAAGCTCGACAAAGGGTCACCATCGCCAAAGAAGGGTCACCATCGCCGGAGAAGAAGAAAGGAGAGGAAACGACACGGACGTAGGCGAGGGCCTGGCTCACGTGGATAAGCTGTGGGTCCAACGCTCACGTGGATAAGCTGTGAGTCCCATGCTGATCTGGATAAGTGGAGAGAGGTGTCCACTATGGGAACCACCTTAACACGTCCCCACTTGTCAACATGTAATGACAAGGGTCCACTACAGTACCCGACAGACCGTGGTCCCACTTGTCAGCATGTAACGGCGAGGGTCCATAACAGGACCCGATTGCATGCGGCCACACTTGTCAGTATGTAATGGCAAGGCTAACGGACAGCGATTTTCAGACCGTGTGAGAGTTTCAAAGTAGGATATGGGAAAAAGTGAGGAAAAGTTAAGCGGCTGGGGAAAACTGAGTACAACTAACGAACCAAGGGCACGAAAATAGAAATCCCAATTTTTTATGTTGTATGAAATGCACCTTATGTAAAGCAACCAGCAGGAGCCATTTGGTTGTTCATTTTATTTGATGGCATGTGTGCGAAGATCATGATGTAAAGTAGTGTTACTTTCTATTGCTAAGTTGTAGTAGTAGTCAATCATCATGATGGACGACCAACTAGAGGCGTTGTGGACTTGGCGCCATGTTGGTGGGCAAGATGGAGATCATACCGGAGCGCTAGATGGAGATCAAGGTGCATAAATGAAGGACCATATCATATCACATAATTTAATTGCATGTGATGATAATCCTTTATGAATCTTATTTATTTCTAGTATTAGATACTTGATGGTAGCATTATAATATGATCCCTTAATTTAATACCAATAAAAGTGCTCCCCTTTAGTGTGCACCGCCGAGAAAGTTCTCTATTATGAAGCATGCCGTGACGATCGGATGTTACACATCTCGGTGTTCGCATAGCCATGTTGCACAACAAATACACTAAGGTTAATTTGGCGAGCCTAGCATGTACAGACATGGCCTCGGAGCAAAAGTAATCAAAAGATCAAGCGTGAGTCAAATGAATGATATGATCGATATTTCTATATCCACCATTGCAGCTATGTCGCTGACCATGATCACTAAAACCTTTTAGGGATGGTAGTTTTAGTGGGAGATCATTTGATAATGTGATTTTAATTTAAACTCATATTACGAACTTAGTCTTAATGTCTTTGCAAATATCTTTGTAGATCATGTCATACCCCAATGTTCATGTCGACTTTGACTCTTTAATGTGCGATGAAGAACTTAAAGTTGATGGGTATAACTTCATTGATTCGTACCAATGCCTGAGGAACAGCCTCATTAGTAATTACTTTCTCTAAGTGATACAAGAACTGCTAGGAGATTTTCCCGAGGACTCAGCGAGTGAGAATGATTATCGTACTCACGGTGAAATTTCCATAATATTCCAATGCACCATGCCTCATTCCACGGAGACTAATTTGCAGTTATGCTTTTTCAACACCGGCGCATATGATATGGTCGATGAATTTAAGGCGCTCTTTATATCACAAGTCAGAGTTATGAAGTATGAGTATCTTGACAAGTTTCTTTCAACTAAGATGGAATAAAACACCTTCTTAGAGAATCACTTGGCAATCATGCATGGGATTCATGGGTGCCTTCTGGATGTTTTGGACTGCTGGATTAACATGAAATAGGTTTGGTTCCTAGCTCTAATCGATCTGAGAAACCATGAAGATTGAGAATGCATGGAGGCTCCATGTTATGTATGGTTTTTGTAATTAATGAAAATATCTATAAAATAATGTTTTTATTGAGTTATACTTGAAGGGTTTGTCCATGGATTCTAGACCATATGTTGATCTTGACTTATGCAAGTGCACATATTATAGCTAGTCTCGAAGTAAGAATATCAAACCAAGGGGAGATATTGGTAATAGTCTTTATGCTTCTTATTATTAATTTATCAAAGTGTACCTGCAAGTTATCTTTGGTCGCACGCAAGAGAGTGTTGAAAATGTTTGTGAACAAGCATAAAATAATAGTAAAATAAAGAAAGTGGAAAGTAGGCAAAGAATAATCGAATAAATAATCATGAAACTGCAATAGGGCTAAAAGCGTTCTCATGAAGTGTTGGATCCACCAATAGCATTTATAGAATATGATTAGGAGATATGTTACTTTATTTGTATTACATGTGCACGGATGGAGCCCCACATATAGGTGTGCAAAGAAATCTCGGACATCACACCACTCACAACTAGTGCTAGTGCTCCAAAACAACAATGTTGCAATTGCTTGCAGAAACATATGATCATTTTTATGCATTTGCAAGAGTACACTAGCAATTAATGGTTACCTCATGGTTGTGGAGATCCACTCTTGGATCTACATGCTCTCTCGTTCATGCATAGCTTAGGTGGGAAACATGTTAACTAGTGGAAAACATGTCTTCGGTTTGATCTGAACAAAGCCAGTAGTCCCAGCCTGTCACGGCCCTTAACTAGTGCTAGCACTAGTCCTCGGACGTGAGGCCTCCAGCGGCTAGAAATGGCCGTAGACACTAGTCTCGGGCCGTACCAGATCTCTAGTCCCGGTCCGTAATACGGCCCGAGACTAATAACCTGGAGCGGGCTAGCTGCTCTTTTCGGGGACTATTAGTCCCGGGTCGTATCACGGCCCGGGACTAGTGGTCCATCAGTATATATACAGCTTCTTGTCCACCTGCCCTAAACCATATGGTGGCCATTTTACACAAAGAAGCAAGCCGAGTTCATGCCATTTTTTTTGTCAAGATTTACTTTGCAACCCCTAAATCCAATGTTTTAAAAGGTTAGAACTTCATTCTTTCATCTCTTATTGCTACTTTAGCTCTATAATGCTCTAGAAGTATAGAGATATGGATCAATGCATGCATGCTCTAGAAGTAGAAGGATTTTGATATGTGTAACAAATTTTTGATTAGGCACATAGTTACTGAAAATTGAAATGTGTAATTTTAGAGTTTCAGAGCTTAGAATGGAATGAGGTTTTCACTGATAGAACAATAATCAAAAACTCCACATTTATCATGTTAATTGTTTTCTCCAATTCAAAAATTGGTGCTTGTAAATTTTTCAAAATTCAAAATTAATGCTCTAGAAGCTCTAAATATAACTTGTAATAATTTTATCATGTTGTGTAATGGTTTTTGATATACTTTTACTATAATGCAGATGGTCCGGGAATGGATGTACGGTGCTGATCGACGCTCTGGCGAGTTCATTAATGGCGTGCATGAATTCATCTGTGTTGCTGATGCAAAAAAGTGCAATGGTTTTGTATTATGTCCATGTAGTGGATGTAAGAATTAGAAGGATTACTCTGACTCAAAAACCCTTCACAGCCACCTGTTGAAGTCCGGCTTCATGCCCAGTTATAATTGTTGGACCAAGCATAGGGTTATAATGGAAGACAATGAAGAAGAGGAGGAGGATGAAAACTATCATGGTTTCCCTGAGTATGGAGATACTTCCATGGGGGATGCTGAAGGGGAGGATGAAGAAGAGACACATTATGAACCCGCTGATGATCTTGGTCGGACCATTGCTGATGCACAAAGAGACTATGGACCTACTTTTAAGGTCCCCTTGTTTCGGTGCGAATGGGTCAAGCTGACAGGAGGAGGGGTTGAGGTAGACAAGAAGTACGGAATGACATCGTTGGATCTCAACAATCTTGGGTACTTAGAGGAACCATTCGTCCTAGCCAATGTTGTGGCTTAGGTTTTCTATGCGAAGGACATGTCTACCAAACCTAGAAAAAGAAAAAAATAAGCAAAAGAATACATCAGACAATGATCCAAAGCACCACATAGTTCTTTCAGGAAAAAGAAACATCGTGGGAGTGGAGGACAAGACAGACATGTCAGAAGATTATGATAAGTTTCATGAAATTCCGCCCTTTGCAGTGAAGGATGACCCAAGCATCATGTTAATGAATGAAGATGCTCCATGGATACGGCGGAATCAGAAATGGACACACTCGAAGAAATGATGTGTAATAATTGTAACATTTTATGAATGAAGATGCTCCATGTTCCCATTTTTATAGTGTTGTCTGCAAACCATCTTGAGTGTGTTAGTCCCGTTTTGTGGCTGGACCGGGACTAAAGGGGGGGCTTTAGTCCCGATTCGTACTTACCATTAAGATCTGATCTCCAAACGCGCATGGTCACATATTAGGCAGTGCCTCTATGACTAGTTTCTTGGAGATGCCGGAGGATTGGGATCCGGCGGCATCTCCCTAAAACTGGCCGTAGTGGTGTCCCTGCTCTCGCACACCATCTTGCATCTTGTAACTTCTATAACTAGATCAATACGCCTGGGAGCTAACTAGCTAGTTTCACATATTAGGGAGTGCCTCTATGGCCAGCTTGTTGGAGATGCCGGAGGACTAGGCTCCGGCGGCATCTCCCTCAAGCTAGTCGTAGTGGTGTCCCTGCTCTCAAAAACCATCTTGGAGATGCCTCAAACTGGTTGGAGGACTCGACTCACAAGGATGCCTATTTATAGTACAAGCAGCTCGGCATAGTGTCAACACTCATGACATAATGTCGTTCATGTCGGCGGTTGGCAAAACGGCCCTGAGATCCGGGACTGGTAAAACATGGGTCCCAATTTGATTTTCCATGCTTCGCCTTAGTGCCCTTATGAAGACACACACCCCTATTATTAGTGCTGACTCATGTTTTGTCCCGGTTGGTGTCTCCAACCGGGACTAAAGGTTCATCTTTAGTCCCGGTTGGTGACACCATCTGGGACAAGGTACAATATGCACGACATAATGTCGACACTCACCCCTATTATTAGTGTTGCCTGGCCCAGTTTGCCGCAATCCCTTCAGTCGCGGTTGGTTTCTCCAACCGAAAATAAAGATGAACCCTTTATTTATAGGCATTTCCCTCTCTTTATAGGCATTTGGCTCTATCTATAGGCCTTTTCCTCTATTTATAGGGTGCTCGATCCAGCCTGCCCGCCCTTTCCCTCTATTTATAGGGCGACCGTCATGGCCACCCACACATACACACATTCCTCGCCGCCTACTTTCGGATGCCCATCCCGCATCCTCGTAGTCGATTCGGCGGCAACGATGGAGTACTGGGATCCGTCGGGCATGTCCGAGATTGGGCTCCACCGGGCTGGCATTGGATGGTGCTACCTTCTGGGACGCGTAGCATTGTGAGGAATCCGGGTGTCGTCTTCGACCCGGAGCTCCTTTGGTGGAGCTCGCCTGGTCCAGGAAGGGTGCAGAGGGAGCCGGCCACCGAGGAGGTGGTACGGCGTCGTGTCATGGAGGAGGATGAGCACGTCCGTCACTATATGGTTGTGTTGGACACCAGGGTCGACGATGCATGGTAGATTCTTCAGGGATCTCACCCGAGCTATGCTCGTGTGATGGTTCCGTCTCTTTGGGTTTTCACCTCCCGTGGCTTAGGCACTGGGAGTCGTCGTCCAGTTTGATTGAGCAAGATGTATTAGTTTCAATACTACGGCATTTTGATTGAGCAAGATGTATTAGTTTCAAAAAATAGCATTTGATCACCTGAGCGAACTCACAAGAATACAACAACATCTTCATATTTAGTCCCGGGACTAGGTAACACTCAAGACATTTATTAATATTAAAAACCGGGACTAAATCCGCCCCCTTTAGTCATAATCATGCCTAGTCCTATAGTACGCAGCTTCAGGGTATTCTTCGTCATCGTCGTCGTCACCTGCCACTACGGGGATCCTCAGCCCAGCCATGGCATATACCGGGGGCACTTGCCACTCCAGCCTCGGATTCACGGCGGGCGAGGGAAGGGTCTCCTGGAAGAAGATGTCGCTACCACCGGGCGGGGGAGGGGCCTTCTTATGGCTCTGTGTCGGGTAGACTTGTGGGCACCGCAGGCGAGGATGGTCTCCCCCGGTGATGTAGCGCATCACTCCGATGATAGTATGGTTTGCCCACCACAGACGGCGTCCGGCTTCGTTGTGGTTCACCGAGGGCAGGCCATCACCCTCATACCTAGTGATCTCCCTTTCCAGGTTAGCGAAGAAGGCATTCCAGGTGTCGTAGTTGTTGGGATCCCACTGGGGATCCATCCCCTGCTCCGGCGTGAGCTCGTGGTAGAAGTGGTTCGTGATGGCCGCCTGGCGTGCGGAACCTTGAGGGACAGGAGGGACAGGAACCCCTGGAGCGCTCAGCATCCATCCGGTGGGCGACCGCTAGCCCGGCGGACAAGGGTAGCTGGAGGCGCACAACGCCTCGGTCTCCTCGAGGGTCAGAATGGCCCAGTAGGCACTGTCCATTGTTGTGAGAGAGGAAGGTGTGGATGTGTGGATAGCCATGGGGCGATCGCCCTAGATATAGAGGGAAAGGGCGGGAAAACTTGGCGGGAAGCAGTGGGAAATGGCGGGAAATATCTTTAGTCCCGGTTAGTGACTACAACCGGGACTAAAAGCTCTGGTAAAAAGGAAAGGGCGGAAAAACTTGGCGGGAAGCGGTGGGAAATGGCGGGAAATATCTTTAGTCCTGGTTAGTGACTACAATCGGGACTAAATGGATATTATATTAAGATTCTTTATATTTTTCTGTTAATAATAGACATATTATTTGTTTTATTTGGATTTTTACAATAGGAGATATGATTTTCCAAAGTTTTATATTTTATTTGAATTAAAAAAGAAAATTCACAAATGAAATAATTTATATATGATGCAAACAGATGTATGGATATTATATTAAGATTCTTTATATTTTTCTGATAATAATAGACATATTATTTGTTTTATTTGGATTTTTACAATAGGAGATATTATTTTCCAAAGTTTTATATATGATTTGAATTAAAAAATAAAATTTATAAATGAAAGAATTTATAAATGATGCAACCATATGTATGGATATTATATTAAGATTCTTTATATTTTTTTGATAATAATAGACATATTATTTGTTTTATTTGGATTTTTACAATAGGAGATATGATTTTCCAAAGTTTTATATTTGATTTGAATTAAAAAAGAAAATTTACAAATGAAATAATTTACAAATGATGCAAACAGATATATGGATATTTTATTAATATTATTTATATTTTTCTGATAATAATAGACATATTATTTGTTTTATTTGGATTTTTACAATAGGAGATATGATTTTCCAAAGTTTTATATTTGATTTGAATTAAAAAAGAAAATTTACAAATGAAATAATTTATAAATGATGCAAATAGATGTATTGATATTATATTAAGATTCATTATATTTTTTGATAATAATAGAGATATTATTTGTTTTATTTCGATTTTTACAATAGAAGATATGATTTTCCAAAGTTTTATATTTGATTTGAATTAAAAAAAGGAAATTTACAAAAAATAAACTTGTCGCGGGTCGTGGCTGGACCAAGGACTAGAGGGTGCCTGCGCGCGCAAAAACGAAGCGGCCGAAAAAACACACTAGTCCCGGGTCGTGGCTTAACCCGCGACTAAAGGGGGGTCTTTAGTCGCGGGTTAAGCCACGGCCCGGGACTAGAGACCCTCTAGTTGCGGGCGGTGGCTTAGCCCGGGACTAAAGGTATGTCTGTATATATTTCGCGCGCCACCGCCCATGCCCAGCACTTGGAATTTCTCGACGAAGACGAAGACGAAGCACAAATGCGACGCATCGAAGACGCAGGAGAGATGCTGCCCGGCCGCCGATTCCACCGTGTCGCTGCCCTCGTCTCTGGCCATGCATGCTCTACCGCTCCGCCTTGTCGCCGCTCTGCCATGTCTTGCTGCCGCGCGCCGCCGTGTCACCGTCCCGCAATGCCGCCGCCTCACCGTGCGGCCGTCGTACGTGCTGCCGCCTGCGTCGGTGAGTCGAGGGTGGTTATTTTTTTACCACAAATAATATTAGCTAGGGTTATCATAATTAGAATTATTGTTTTAGTTATTAGGATTAGGATAATCATTTTAGTTATTTTTTTGTTTTAGTTATTAGGATTATATTGTTTTACCACAAATAATATTAGGGTTATTATAATTAGGATTATTGTTTTACCACAAATAATATTAGGGTTATTTGTTTTTTTTTTAGTTATTAGGATTATTGTTTTACCACAAATAATATTAGGGTTATTGTTTCTTTGTTTTAGTTATTAAGATTATTGTTTTACCACAAATAATATTAGGGTTATTGTTTTTTGTTTTAGTTATTAGGATTATTGTTTTACCACAAATAATATTAGGGTTATTGTTTCTTTGTTTTAGTTATTAAGATTATTGTTTTACCACAAATAATATTAGAGTTACTAATTAGGGTCATTGTTTTTTGTTTTAGTTATTAAGATTATTGTTTTACCACAAATAATATTAGGGTTATTGTTTTTTTTTGTTTTAGTTATTAAGATTATTGTTTTACCACAAATAATATTAGGGCTATTTCTTTTTGTTTTAGTTATTAGGATTATTGTTTTACCGCAAATAATATTAGGGTTATTAAGTGTTATTAGGGTTATTTTTTTTGTTTTTGTTATTAGGGTTATTGTTTTTTTCTAACCTGTTTAACTCTCTTTCTGTTATAGTTAATTAAGTCATGGATCCATCCGAAGATCCTAGTCGCATTGGTGAAGGTTTTCTTCAGGGCATGATAAGAGGTGAAATTCCTCTTAATATTACTACCGGTGAAGATATTTTTCTCGAGGAAGACATTTCCTCATATCTGAATCCATCCGGAGATGGACTAGAGGAAAACCTGATGTACCAAGGGGAAGACCGGATGGACGAAGGGCAAACAAATAACAACAATAATGATGGCCCCTTGACAGGATCCGGCGAGGTACATATATATAAAGCCTCGTGTTACCTCTATTCATTAATTGATCTAGATATATCAATATATATATATATATTAATCACTCTCTCTTCTTCTTTTAGCCCACCGGATCGAAGCAATCGACAGCTCAAACAAAACGAGGGCCGAACAAAAAGTTGGATGGTAATTAGAGGTTCACCATCGAAGAAATAGATGATGATGGTGAACCAATTGCTCCAGAGAAGCACCGGAGGATGTTTACAAATCAATGCGGGGTGCTTGTTAGGGACAACCTGCCGATCACCATCCAAGAATGGAATAATTCAAAGAAACCTGGTGAAGAATCCAACAGCTATGTCACTGATGATGCCAAAGATAACCTTTGGCAGAAGCTCGTAGCGCATTTCATACTACCTCTAGAGTATGAAGAATTTGAGGCAAATGGTATTTACCCAAGGCCGGGTGGTCTTGAAAAAAGAGCGAAAGTCAAGGAGTGGGCTTTGAGAAAGATGGTCAAACTGTACCGGAACCACAAGAAAAGTTTATACGCGAAATATGTCACGAAAAAGAAAACTCCAGACTTCAAAGGAGGAAACGAGAAGTTGAGAGAACAGTGGCCCGATTTTGTAACATACAAGCAATCTGATAAAGCAAAGGCAAAGTCGGCAAAGAATGCATTAAATGCTGCCCAAAAGAAATACCATCATAAAATGGGGACATGTGGCTACAAGAGTGTCGTCCCTAAGTGGAAAACTATGGAGAAGGACATGAGGGCTAGAGGCGTCACTCCTGGTACAGATGGATGGCCCGAGAGGTCAAAGCACTGGTGGTACGGACACGGGGGATCGTTGGACCCAGAAACAGGGAAGACATTATTTCATGAAAAAATTCTAAAACCCTCCGAAGACCTTGTTCAAGCAATGAACGATGCTCAATTGGGATTGTTCCGTCTCGAGAGAGAGAACGACGAGCTGACACGCGCCCTAGGGAATCCTGAAAAGGGTGGACGAACACGAGGCAAAGGCGCCCGTGTCTCGTGGAAGAAAGGGTTCCTCAGTACGATGCTAGTTACAGAAGCCGTCAGAGAAAGAAGGACCGGGAGGCAGACCAGATCTCCAAGGTAGAGCAGGACCTAGCTGATCTGAAGAACCTCATGCAAGAAATTAGCCAAAGGCCGTCGTCCACTCACCCGCGGGCTGATGATCCTGCATTGGATCTTAGCCAGCAGAGAAGCAGCATGGCTTCCACGGAGGTCCGGGCTGGTGACCAAGCACTGTTGGATGATGCACCGGCTCCTCGCTACCCTGTGGATGATGTCAGAGAGATGGCATAATGTGAGCTACATTAGCCAATGAACAACATGTCCTTCAAGGTGGCGATCGGCACTCCTTTACCTTGTCTACCTAGAGCACTCCACCATTCACTTCTGATTCCACATGGCTATGCTCGTGTCACGGTGGATGACATAATGGAGGATTTTGCGGACCTAGAGATTGACATCGCTACGCCTGAACGCCTTATGAAACTAGGAGATGTCAAGCGCAACATCATTCTATGGAAGAAGAAGTACATCAAGTTTCTAGGCTCGGTGCCAAGGCCACCGACTCTGAGGAATCCAAGTCCACCCGCATCGAATATCGTCAACCTCCAAGTCCACCCCAACCCGATTATCGTCAACCTCCAAGTCCACCCCGCCCCGCTGACGATCGCCGTAGTAGGATTACATCAACTCGATCTCCGCCTCCGCGCAATAGTCGATCTCCGCCTTCGCCTCCGTGCAATACTACTACCTCGTCGAAGAAACGAAAGGTCGACACTCCCCCGCGCCCCACATCGAAGAAAGGTCAAACGGCGAAGATAGTCGACATCCCGCCGGATCTTCCAAAGAGACCTTATGACAAGACCGATGAGAAAACTAACGCGGATGTGGCTGCCCAAGTTAAGGCGCATTTTGCACCTAAAAAGCCTGAGCCAAAGACGGTATATGATAAAAAACAAAAAGTGGGCTAAGTCCTTTCTTGAGCAACCATCCCAGATATCGATGAATCTGGAATCAGACTATGACCGGGAGATTATTAAGCAAGCAAAGTAGAAAAAAAGTACAAGTGCAAAAAGCGGGAAGCAAGTTTCCCAGCTCGGAGCACAGAAGAATCAATCGGTCCCCCCGCTCAAAGTCATTTCAGACCTCGACAAGGTCTTCAGAGATGAAATGGATATGGACATGCAAATAATGGACCCTGGAGCCCGTACTAATGCTGCACTAATGGGCATCACTGTATCGGAGGCCAAAGCATTAAGCAAATATGTCTCTTGGTTAATATTTAGGCTATGAAGATACGCCCGTGGGTCAGATAGTACGGAAGTATTATTCAAGGGGAGCCTCTAGTCAGTAATGAGGAGCTCACACGTCTATCCACACATATGCGAAAACTGCACGAATGGTACATGTCGCAAACATAAAAAAAGCATCAGAAAGATTGGTTTCCTGTGAACGTTAGAAATGAGCATCACTTCAAACCATACTCGATACAGGTTTAAATGACCGTTTCAGTTATACAACCAGCGCGTCATCGACAAATCTATCATTGGTTGCTATTGTTTGTAAGTGATTTATTTCTATAATTAAGTTTGTAGCTCAGCTCGTTCATTGCATTTAATATATTATCCTAACTATATATCCTTTTGTATGATATTATATTCTACAGAATGAAGATGCTTCAATGCAAAAGAGCTAGAAGATATGATGTTGGGTTCATTGACCCATATATCGTTAATGATTATACGTTAAAGAATCACCCCAAGGACGTGGAGGAAGACATGTGTAGGTTCTTAACCGAGAATAATTTTGTTAAGGAAATACTATTTCCTTACAACTTCAAGAGAGTATTTCTATCTTGTGCACATTTTATTTTTGCTTACTCGATGAGCTATATAAACGTCCACAGATTTCACTGGATCTTGCTAAACATTCAAGTTGATAAGTCCCTAGTTGAAGTCCACGACTCATTAAGTTGGGACCAAGAGCAGTGGAGCGACATGAAAGCATTGGTCCATAAGTAATTTCAATCATTATAGCATTATATCGGCCTCTTTCGTTCATTTCCTGATATCAAGTAACTAATAACTCCTTTGTTCATTTTGTTTGCCGAGCAGGTGTTAGACACGGTTCAGACAGAAAATACCAGGTCCATTCAAAGAGGAGCTAACTTATAAAATGGTAAAGAGTTTACAGCAGCCACCAGGAACTCATTTATGTGGATACTACGTTTGCGAGTACATCCGCGATTTGACCAGTGAGCAAAAAGTTGACTCACATTTTATTTATAGTTTGCGGGAGAAACTAGAGCCATACCAGCGCATACGAGCAATTCAAGATAAGCTGGCGGGATTTATGATGAAGGAGGTCCTTGATGTACATGGAGAGCATTATGCGGATGATGTGGAACTCGATATGCCTTAGTGATCTCCATGTAGTTGATATGATCTATATATATCATCAATGACCATATAATTTCAAAACATTTCTTCCTTTTGATATGATTGATTATATGTATGCTTGCAAGGGATCGATTAATTATTGTCGTGGGAATGGTCACGGCAGATGCTGCAATCGGCAGCGAGTAGTAGAACGAAGGGCAAGGGCGGCCAGCCATCTGCGGTGCGAGATGAGGGCAGAGACACAAGGTTTTACCCAGGTTCGGCCCCCCGGAGGGTAAAGACCTACTCCTGCTAGATTGTATTATGAAGGTGGTACAATGGGCGAGCTCGGCGGCTAGGTGGCGAGTCGCTTGGGTGTATGATGGAACGTATCTCTTCACGCCCTGCAGGGAGGTTTATATAGGCTCACCTCCCCTAGGGTTTACATATCTCAACCGAATCAGTTAAGGCTTCGGTACTCGTTTAACCTAATCCGACTGGGCCTATCTACTCGCCTGGGCCTTCAGCTTCCAGTCGCTTGGATCCACACCGGGCCTCGATCCAGTTGCCGCCTTGCAGGCCCACTCGCCAGTTCCTGGGCCAGTCGGAAACGTCATGCTGGGTATACCCCGGTAGGCACATCCCCATCAGTAGTCCCCGAGGCCGTCGTCGATTGGGCGTAGGTGGCTGCTGGCAGTCGGAGTATACGGCTTCAGAGTAGACATCCAGTCGAATCGTCGGCGGGCTCCTGTATAAAGGAGAAAACTAGTCATCCTGATCGCAGCTTTGGCGAGTCGAGTCGGCGAAACACTGTCATAGTGATCGGGTCGGCGAGCCGAGTGGCTGAATTTGGACCGTTAAACGTGGTCAAACTAGCCGTTGGGCTAACCCAACGGTAACTTTTGGCGTAATCACCACGTAGTAACGGCTCCCTAATTTGGCGGGTAACAACCGCTATATAAGGGGAATGGCAGGCGATCAGAGAACCATCTTCTCGCCATTCCTTCCGATTGCACGCACTATCGCCTTCCTTTGCATCGCGATCCAACCGACCCGAAATCCTCCGACCCCCCACAAATCCTTCCGCCATGGCCCTCTCCACCGAGCCTTGGGGTAGATCTAAGTGTACGAGGGCGCAACTGGCATCCTTTGAGGAGGTCGGGATCCTGCGCGCCGGCTGTTGGCGCATCCCCGCGGCCGGAGAGGTGACTCCGAACCCGCGCGAGGGGGAATTCATCTACTTCACCATCCACCTAGAACGGGGGCTAGGATTCCCTACGTCCCTGTTCTTCCGGCGCTTCTGCGCCTACTACGGGATCCAACCGTCGGACCTGGGTCCACACAGCATCGAGCAGCTCGCCATCTTCGTGGCGTTCTGCGAGTGCTACCTAGGCTGCCGGCCCTACTTCCCTCTATGTTAAGATCTGTTCCACGGACGGATCAGCCGCGAGGAAGCGGGCGGCCCAATGCTTGCCGCGGGCGGCCTGACATTCTAGCTGAAGTCGAAGGCTTCGTTCTTTGAATTGATGCTGCCCGCCAAGGTGGCGAGCGACTGGAAGAAGTCTTGGTTCTACGTTGCCGAGGCGACCCCGGAGGGCGAGGCGGCGATCCCACGATACTCCGCCAACCGGTCTGAACCGCGCCGTCTCCAAGTCGGCAAGCTCCCCACCGACCAGCGGATGGTCGTGGACGAAATGCTCCAAACCATCCGCAGTCTGAAGAAGAAAGGCCTCCAGACGATTAACCTGTACAACTGCTGGCTTGGGCGGCGGCTCGTCCCTCTGGCTCGGCGCGACCATTACATGTATCAATACACGGGCCGGGAGGACTCGACGAAGTCCTGCCTCGCCGAGTGGAAACTCGAGGACTACACCCCAGCACTGAAGAAGATCACCCAGGCGGTATACCTGGACGCAAAGGCTGGGGTCGCCCCCTACACCGCAAAGCATCCAGCCCCAACGGTAAATCACCTCGCATCATTCGCAGTCGCAGTTTTTGCAGTCGCGGTCATTCTAATTTCATTTTGTGTTCATTGCAGCTATTCCAAGTGGTGGAAGGATGGCTCCCGCCTTCAGACGACGAGAACTCGAGCTCGTCCGTCCAGGACATGGGCGAGTCGCCTCCCGCCAAGGGCGACACCGAGAGCGACGAGAGCAACGGCGACGACGAATCCGAGGAGGAGGTCGCCCCGCTGGTCCGCAAGACCCACGGGCAGCGTCAACTTGAGGCGAGTAAAAGCCTCGAGCGTCATGATGACGATGACGAGCTTCCGGAGACCACCTCGCGCCGCCAGGCTACTCCGTCGAAGAAGAAGAAGGAGAAGGAGGCGAAGGCCCCTCCGAAGAAGAAGACGAAGCCGATGAGGCCGGCCTCGCCACCGCACTCGGCGAGCAGCTCCGACGCCCCCAGCCCGGTCAAGGACGAGGCGCCGCCAACGGCAGCCGCGCTGGACACGGCCACTGTCGAGGTGCCACTGGCCTCGATGCCTCCGCCATTCGCCCCAGTCTCTGGGCTAGGGGGCGCTCCGGCCGCGGCGGCTTCACCTCGCAGGGAAGCTCCTGCTGAAGATGTCCCAGAAGCTCCCGTTGCAGCCTCGACGACGAAGAAGCTGTCCGTGTCTTGGGCACGCGACGTCCTGGAGATGGGCCTCAGCCGCCGACTGGGCCCCGAACTGGAGAAGCCGGCCGGCATCCGCACGGGGCTACGCTTCATTCCAGTCGCCAAGTTGAATTATCTTGCTCACACGATCGATTTACAGGACCGGAGCGAAGAAGATAGGCCACCCAACCGTGGCTAAGGTGCCACCCTTTGACAGCGAGGAGGATCCTTCCCGTAAGAGGAAGGCGGACGAAGTCGTCACCCCTGCGGATGGAGCCAAGAAGGCCAAGGGCGACGATGTCGTCACGATCTCCGATGACACGGCGGTCGCGCCGAATGAACCCGCAACGGAGGCGGCCGTACCTACGAAGGAGGGTGCTCCCTCGCCTGGGGCGTCCGAGCCGGCCTCCTTTGGTGTCGGTGCCTCTATTGCAACGTTCCCGCGCTTCATGACCAGGGCGGCTACAGCGAGTGGGACCTCGCCCTCGAGCCGTGCACCTGGGGTCACCGATGCAGAGGTCGAGCAGCGTCGTGGGCACACGCCGGCTCTCCTCGCATCCGTGGATGCGATACAACTTCACGGCATGCTTGGCGCAGCCATCCAAGTATGTCCAGTCCCCGAGGATCAGGTCGGTGTGATGCAGCGGTCTGATTCTTTTAGTGCCTTGTTCTTATTTTTCGCGTCCAGTCCCCGAGTGCGTACTCGCTGAATTTCAGCGGGTGGGCAAATTAGGATTTTTTGATCGCCAGTCCCCGAGTGCGTACTCGCTGAATTTCAGCAGGTGGGCACTTAGGATTTTTTGATTGCCAGTCCCCGAGTGCGCACTCGCTGAATTTCAGCGAGTGGGCACTTAGCATTTCTTGATTGCCAGTCCCCGAGTGCGCACTCGCTGAATTTCAGCGGGTGGGCACTTAGGATTTCGCTTTGGTTAACTGTTTGAATTGTGTGCAGGGTCTGCAACGTGAGTCAGCTGACCGATTGGCAGCGAAACACCGCGCGGAGAAGGAACTGGCCACCGTCCAAGAGGCGAATAAGGGGCTTCAGGCAGTTGCCGCGAAGGCAGAGGAGGCTCGCCAGGGACTTGTCCCCGTGGGTGAGTTGGCAGTGGCTCAATCGGCGTTGAGCTCGGCTGAGAAGCGGATCGCCGACCTCGAGCGCGAGCTGAGGGAGGCGAAAGAAGAGGCGAGTTCGGCGGATGGTCGAGCCAAGGCCGCTGTTATGGCCGCCGCGGAAGAACGTAAGGTTTCTGATGCCCTTGTTGCTGGGCTTCAGGATGATTACACTTCTCTTCAGAGCTTCATCACGAAACTCTCCCGTCCCTTGATTGGTAAGTGTGTCTGCCCCTGCCTATTGCATGTGCCTTTTTGTGATATCTGACGTACTTACTATTCTCTTCTATTCGCAGGTCGCATCCTTGATAGCGCGGAAGAGGCGAGCTCGTTCGATGCGCGGCAATGTGTGGCCACGCTCATCGACTCGGCGACGTTGTCGGCGACATGCATCCGAGCCTACCTCCAGGAGATATCGCCCACGGAAGTAATTCCCAGCGACCTCGCTGAGGTGTGGAAGTACTTGGAGAAGGCGCCGTCGGTCGTTTAGTTCATGACGCGATCGGCGTTCCGGCGCGGAGCGGCGACGGCGCTTAGCCTTGGGCTTGCTCATTTTCCAGAAGATTTCGATCTGGACGACGTGACGAGTGGCTACCCGTCGTCGACTGGCGAGGTGGAGATCTCCGAGGTGCTCAAGTTGACGGGTCGCACCGCAGTGTACTCCGAGCGCGTCTGGGCAATGGGCGACCTCCTTCCTTACCAGGAAACGGTCGTCGTGCCCAACGACCCCGAGCCGCAGCACCGGGACTTCAAGGTCGAGCAGCCCTTCCGCGCGGCGATGGCGGGTGAGCTGACGACGTACCTGTCAAACCCGTACATGCCGTTCATCCGCAATCGCAAGGGTGCTGGCGAGTCGTCGTCGAAGCCTGCGGAATAGAATAGTTTGCCCTGGGGCGTTAGTAGCAGATCTGCCGTTTGGGCATATTTTGTATTCTGAGATGATTGCAACATGCTATTAATGTGATATCGTGTTTGTTTTGTGACATGTCATGTGTTTTCCGATTGAGGTTTGAACGAGTCCCCGAGCGCGTCCGCCCTTTTGTGGGGTTTACCTCGCGTGTGATGTGTTTGTGGTTTTTGAATGTTTTGTTATTGTGGTCGACTCGCCCGGACTCGAAGAGCCAGTCGCAAGGCGACTCCCTTGAGCGCTCTGTACTTCACCGTTTTCCCTTGCACGAACGAGGTCGGGTGGCCGAGTCCTTGAGCGTGGTACTTGGTTGTTCTAGGCGCGACTCGAGGGTGGGTGAGGACTTGGCGCGTTAGTTTGAGCGCATCACTCCTGCCTGGCCCGTTGGGTCAGTCGCGTGGCGAGTCCTGGGCATGCTCTCATACTTGGCATTTTCCCGAGCCGCTCGCGATGAACTGGTCGTCAGTCCCCGAGCGTGGTACTTGGCCGTTCGAGTCGCTATGTCGAGGACGCGGAGGATCATGGTCGCTGTGAGAAGCGAAGGCAGTTGTCTTGGCTCGTAGAGCCAGTCGGGCTGGGCGACTCCAATAGGGCTCCGGGTAGGCGTTTTTGTGGACGATGCAAGACCTGGGGCGACCCAGTGCTCTTGCACCACACTACTTGGCCATGCCGATCGCTGTACCAAAGGTTGACTTCTGCGGTTAGCTTGACGCTATTATTACGAGTGCGAGTGGCACAAGATACGGAGAGTAGGCGCAATTTGCGGTACCGATTCTTTTTATTTCATAGCGACTGGAGGGTACATATGTGGGGTTCTAGGAGTAGAACTTCCGTAGAAGGTTTACATTCCATGGTCGCTTGACGTCGAGTTCGCCGTCCCCGCGGACGTCGACGAGGTAGTAGGCGTCGTTGCCGAGTAATCGCCCGATGGCGAATGGTCCCTCCCACGGAGGGGAAAGCTTGTGCATGCCCTTCTTTTCCTGGATGAGGCGCAACACCAGGTCGCCTTCTTGGAAGGTGCGAGTTTTCACCCGCCGGCTGTGGTAGCGGCGGAGTCCCTGCTAGTAGATGGCGGTGCGTGACCGAGCGAGGTCACGTGCCTCGTCGAGTTGATCGACTCCATCCTGGCGGGCGAGTTCGTTTGCAGCCTCCATGTAGTGGACGACCCGCGGCGAGTCGTGCTCGAGGTCGGTGGGCATGACTGCCTCGGCGCCATACACCATGAAGAAGGGGGTGAATCCCGTCGACCTGTTGACCGAGGTGCGGATGCCCCAGATGACGGAGGGTAGCTCCTCGACCCAGCACCCGGCGGTGCGCTCGAGTGGTACTTGGAGTCGCGGCTTCAGGCCGTGGAGGATGCTTTGATTGGACCGTTCCGCCTGGCCGTTGGATTCCGGGTGGGCGACTGACGCGAGGTCGAGCCGGATGTGGTGTTCTTCGCAGAATTCGGCCATGGCACCTTTGGCGAAGTTGGTGCCGTTGTCCGTGATGATGCTGTTTGGGAACCCGTAGCGATATATGAGCTCGCGTAGGAATTTAGTGGCGGTCTTCCCGTCGCATTTCCGGACTGGCTTGGCCTCCACCCACTTTGTGAATTTGTCGACCGCGACCAGGAGGTGGGTGTAGCCGGAGGGGGCCTTTTTGAAAGGGCCTACCATATCCATACCCCACACGTGCGTCTGGTTGGCGTACTTCTGGCACCCGGCGCACCGCTGGACGATGTCGACGACATCGGCGTGTGCGGTGGGCCAGTAGAAGCCATGCCGCATAGCCTTGGCGACCAGGGAGCGGGCACCGGCGTGGTGGCCACAGTCGCCGGAGTGGATGTCGTGGAGGATCTTGCATCCTTCGGCGGGTTGGACGCAGCGTTGGAACACGGCGGTGACGCTGCGCTTGTAGAGCTCGCCGTCGATGATGGTGTAGGACTTGCATCGGCGTACGATCATCTGAGCTTCCGTCTCGTTTGCCGGCAAGGTGCCGCCCTCTAGGTAGGCGACGTAGGGCTTGGTCCAGTCGTCTGGCTCGGTGACGAGTGCGACCAGGGCTGCATCCGGCTGCAGCGGGACTCCAATGTCGATCTCCCTTGGGGGAGAGACTGACGGCTTGGTGATCGTGTCGAGGAAGACGCCGGCGGGTGGTGCGAGTCGAGCCGACCCAATGCGAGAGAGTGCGTCGGCCTCCTTGTTCTTCTGCCTGTCAATCCACTCGACGGAGTAGCCTGCGAAGTGTCCGCCCAGCTTGTCCACTGCTTGGCGATATGCCGCCATGGTGGGGGAGATGGCGTCGCAGGTGCCAGCGACTTGCCCAGCGACGAGGTCGGAGTCTCCATAGCAGCGTAGGCGGTTGACGTTCATCTCCCTGGCAGCTCACATGCCGTGGAGTAAGGCCTCGTACTCGGCCATGTTGTTGGTGCAGGGGGTGAAGTCGAGGCAGAGGACGTAGTGGAGCTTGTCGCCCTTCGGTGAAGTTAGCACGATCCCTGCTCCTGCGCCGTCCGCGTTCTTGGAGCCGTCGAAGTGCAGGCTCCAGTAATGGAGGTATGGCAGCTTCTCTGGCTGCTTGGCCTCTTCCCATTCGGCGATGAAGTCCGCTAGAGCCTACGACTTGATCGCCTTCCGTGGCTCGTATTTGATGTTGTGGACGCCGATCTCTACGGCCCACTTGGTGACTCGCCCAGTCGCCTCACGGTTGCGGATGATGTCCTGCAACGGTGCTGAGGAGACGACCGTGATCGGGTGCTCCTGGAAGTAGTGCGGCAGGCGCCGCTGTGCTCTGAAGACCGCGTATACCAGTTTCTGGTACTGCGGGTATCGCTGGCGCGACTCGGTGAGGACCTCGCTGATGTAGTACACCGGTCGCTGTACTGGGCGCTCCTTTCCTTCCTCCGGCCGTTCGACGACAATGACGGCGCTGACGACGCGCTCGGAGGCCGCGACGTAGACCAGCATGGGTTCTTTGTCGGGCGGGGGCGGCGAGTAGTGGTGCGGCGAGTAGCACCTTCTTGAGGTCGCGAAGCGCGTCGTCCGCCTCCTTGTCCCACTAGAAGGTGGGGTTCTTGCGCATCAGACGGTATAGGGGCATCGCCTTTTCGCCCAGGCGGGGGATGAAGCGACTGAGAGCCGCTACTCGCCCGCCAGCTTCTGGACGTCGCGCAGGAACTCGGGTTTGCCGAGTCGGGCGATCGTGTCGATCTTAGTGGGGTTCGCCTCGATCCCTCGCTTGGAGACGACGTACCCCAGCAGTTGTCCTGCTGGTACACCGAAGGTGCATTTGCCTGGGTTAAGCTTTATCTTGTATTTTCGCAAGTTGGCGAACGTTTCCGCCAGGTCGGCGAGTAGATCGCCCTGGCGAGCAGACTTTACGACCACGTCATCGATATAGACATGGATGTTGCGGCCAATTTGGCTCGCGAGGCACTCTTGCATGCACCGCTGGTAGGTCGCCCCGGCGTTCTTGAGGCCGAAGGTCATGGCGGTGTAGCAGAAGGCTCCGAATGGCGTGATGAACACCGTCTTCTCCTCGTCCTCGACAGCCATTTTGATCTGGTTGTATCCAGAGTAGGCGTCGAGGAAACATAGCGACTCCGAGCCCACGGTGGAGTCGATTATTTGGTCGATCCGCGGGAGGACGAACTGCTCCTTTGGGCAGGCGCTGTTCAAGTTTGTGTAGTCGATACACATCCTCCAGGTCCCGTTCTTCTTCTCGACCAGGACTGGGTTTGCCAGCCACTTGGAGTACTTGATTGGCTGGATGAAGCCTGCAGCGAGTAGACGCTGCACCTCCTCGGCGATGGCTCGGCGACGCTCTTCATTGAAGGGCCGCAGTGACTGTTTTGACGGGTCGCACTTTGGGGTCGGCGTTTAGCTTGTGCTCAGCGAGCTCCCTAGAGACACCAGGCATGTCAGAGGGCTTCCATGCGAATATGTCCCTGTTCTCACGGAGGAACTCGATGAGCGCGCCTTCCTAGGCTGGGCTCATGCCCATCCCGATCGTCACCGTCTGGCTGGAATCGCCTGGGACCAGCTCGACGGTGCGAGTGTGCGTCGTTGCCTCGAAGGTTGAGGTGTTTGCACCCTCCGAGTTGGGCTTCTTAAGTATGGTGGGGTCGTCGTTGTTGACCCCGCTCGCGTACTTGGCGATCTCATCGGCGTGGTTGGTTTCTGCCGCGATGACGGCGTCGGTGAGTTCTGCTCCTTTGGCCTTGCACTCAGCGGCCATGTCTGGGTCGCCGTTGATGGTGATGACGCCGCACGGCCTAGGGAGCTTCATCGCGTTGTACGCGTAATGTGGCGCTGCCATGAACTTGGCGAACACCTGGCGCCCCAGGACGCAATGGTAGGGGCTGTCAAAGGGCACCAGCTCGAAGACGATCCGCTCGGTGCGGAAGTTTGCTGGTGTGCCGAAGGTGACTGGCAGTGTGACCTTGCCGATCGGGTACGCCTTCCGACCGGGGACGATGCCGTGGAACGTGGTGTGAGTTGTCTCGATCATCGACTGCGGAAGCCGCAGCCGCCTGAAGGTGTCCAGGTACAGGATGTTGATGGAGCTGCCGCCGTCCATCAACGTCTTGGGGAGCCAGTAGTCGCCGACCTTAGGCTTGACCACCAGGGCGACTCGGCCTGGGTACTCAATGCGTGGCGAGTGGTCCTGGCGACTCCAGGTGATGGGCTGCTCCGACCAGTTGAGGAACTGGGGAACGTCCACCTGAGCCACCGCGTTGACGGCGACGGCGCGGGTGATGATATTCTTCTCGCACTTCGTGTTGAAGCCTGTGAAGGTATGGAGCGAACCGGCCACTTTGCCGAATTTTCCACCGTTTGGCGGGTCGTTGTCGGGGTCCTCCCGTGCTCGCCGTGCCTTCTCGATCTCGCTGAGAGTGTGGCAGTCGGCGATTGTGTGCGTTGCGGGCTTCGCTTCCCTCCTATGAAACGCACAAGGTTGGTTAAGGAGGGCCGCGGGGTCGAATCTTGGCTTGGCCTTGTAGTTGTCGCCGTCGCGGCGTTGTCCTCCGTCGCGGCGGAAGCTTTTGGGCTCGCGTTGTGCGTGCCCAGCGTTGGCGACGAAGTCGACTCACCCGTCACTGCGGCGTTTGCCGGTGAGGCGAGTGTTGCTGTAGCGTAGGTCGGACCGTCGTCCGCTGTCGTTGCCGCTCATGCGGCGTTGACCTCCCGACTCGTCGTCGGTTTCCTGGTTTGGATCTTCCTCCGCGTACCGTTTGGCGATCTCGAGGAGGTCCGGTATGTTGTCTAGTGTGCAAGAATGTCGCTTGAGCTTGGCGACCAAAGGCTCGTAGCGGCACGAGGTCTTGAAGCAATGGATCGCGGTGTCCGGGTGGATGCCGACCGCGTTGTACCAGAGTTCTTGCCACCGCTGGACCCAGTTGCGGGTCGACTCGCGGGGTCCCTGGACGCATCGCTCCAGGTCCTCGATGGTGGTGGCACGGGTGTAGGAGCACTTGAAGTGCCTGATGAAGGCGTCGCGCATCTCCTCCCAGGAGTCGATACTGTCCTGGGGGAGGGTGTTGATCCACTGCCTGCACGTCCCCTCCATCATCAGGGGGAGGTAACGGGCGGCTAGCAGGTCGGTGTGGCCTGCGATCCCCATCGCCATGAGGTATGTATCGAGCCAGACGGTGGGGTCGTACGAGGGGTCGTACTTTTCTATCTCCTTCGGCGCCTTGAAGTTCGGCGAGTACTTCTCTCCTCGGATCATCGATCCGAAGCACTTGGGGCCGAGTCGACTTAGCGACCCCATTGGCTCGCCGTCGCGGCGATTGGTTAGGGTGTGTCACAGGTCGTCGGGCTGGCGTGCGCGCCAGCTTTGGTTGTTGATGATGTGGGTGCGCGCGTCGATGGGTTGACCGTTGGCGGCGACGAAGTTGGTCGCTGGCCTGGGGTCGTTGGTGGAGAGTGCCGCGTTCGCGGGTCGGTGTTGGAGCTGCAGTGGCTCTGGTGGCGGGCAGTTGAGGGTGTTTGCTGCCATTGGGTGGCCACTCGAGGCCGCTCTGCTTCCCGAAGAACGCGAGTACACTCGACCCTGCGAGTCGGCGCCTGCGTTTTGCTGCTCGACGGCCTTTGCGAGCAGGGCCCTGACGTACTGGATCTATAGGGCACCGTCGCCGGTGGCCGTGATGTTGTCGGCTGCTGCTCGGCCCGCCACGAGGTTGTCCATCGGGGTGGAGAACAGTGGGAGGCCGTTCGCGTCTCGCTCCCGTGAGGAGACTACTATCCACGGCTGATCCCTGGGGGGGTGTGCGGTTGGGTGGAGGTGGGGCGCCCATCGCCGTCGACCCTGGCGGGGGCCGGGCGCTTCCTCCTGGTGGCGCATTCTCGCAGATCGCGCGCTCGGCCACGCGGGCCGGGTCGTTTTCGTCGTCGAAGTTCAGGGCGTGCCCCTGGACGGTGGGGATCAGGCGCGACCTGATTCGCTGCTGGTGGTAGCGCGATAGCTCCTGCGCCGTCACCTGCTCGAGGCGAAATTTTTCGCGCTCGGCTTGCTTCTTGCGCACTGCCTCTGGCAGCTTCAGGTGGAGTTCCTCGACCTCCGTTGCCGTGGCATTAGGAGGGATCGGGTGGAGAAGGGATCCTCCGGCGGATCGGTGCCGGTCGCCATGTAGGTCGCGGCATGGCGACCGGTCCCGTCGCGGAGGTCGGTGGAATTTTCCGATCCGTAGTCGAAGTCGAAGATCCCAAGGATGGAGGGGTCCTCGAAGTCTCCCACGTTGGAGACCTGGGTGATGGAGCCCGCGGGTGAAGCCGCGGTGATGGATCCGGCGAATGACGCCGGGGTCGCCGAATCGGCGTCGTCGTTGAGGGCCGCGTCTTCTGCGGCCGCTGAGTTTTCGGCCACGTTGCTGTGGGCCGAGTTGTACTCGGAGGCGAGGCGATGGATCGTGCGGATCTGGCTCTCGGAGAGCCGATCACGTGGCGGCGACTCGCGGATGCGAGCCGAGTCCTCCGAGACGATGACGTCGGTGAGGCCGACGAAGAGGCTGATCGTGCCGACCGGCAGGATCACGCTGTGCGTGATGGGTCGCGCCGCCGGGACGTAGCTGCTCGACAAGATTTGGAGCATCTCGCCGATCGCTATCATGCGGCCGGTGGCGACTGTCTCGTTGATGGGCAGATTGGATCTCGCCGCAGAACACCGGCCAGACCGGCCAGGCCCCACGGTGGGCGCCACTGTCGTGGGAATGGTCACGGCAGATGCTGCAATCGGCAGCGAGTAGTAGAACAAAGGGCAAGGGCGGCCAGCCATCTGCGGTGCGAGATGAGGGCGGAGACACAAGGTTTTACCCAGGTTCGGCCCCCCGGAGGGTAAAGAACTACTCCTGCTAGATTGTATTATGAAGGTGGTACAATGGGCGAGCTCGGCGGCTAGGCGGCGAGTCGCTTAGGTGTATGATGGAACGTCTCTCTTCACGCCCTGCAGGGAGGTTTATATAGGCTCACCTCCCCTAGGGTTTACATATCTCAACCGAATTAGTTAAGGCTTCGGTACTCGTTTAACCTAATCCGACTGGGCCTATCTACTCGCCTGGGCCTTCAGCTTCCAGTCGCTTGGATCCACACCGGGCCTCAATCCAGTCGCCGCCTTGCAGGCCCACTCGCCAGTTCCTGGGCCAGTCGGAAACGTCCTGCTGGGTATACCCCGGTAGGCACATCCCCATCAATTATATAGATGCATCAATGTATACTGTGTATGTAGTAGCGTAGAATATGTGTACTGAAATATATGTTTGAAATTATAGTGAAGCACAAAATGAAAAAGGAACGAAATGGCAAAAAAAAGAAAATACTCCCTCTGTTTCAGGGCTTAAGGCGTCCTCGTTTTGCGTGTTTTTTCTTTGACCAAAAATTACTCTAAATACGTAAAGAGTTTTGGTATAAAACTAGTATCACTGGAAGTATTTTTCAATACGAATCCAACGGTACTAATTATGTACAATATAATTAAGATTTTGTTGCTCAATTCTTTTAGTCAAACTTTGCTTTGTAAAGCGTGTGCGCCTTAAGCCTTGAAACGGATGTATTACACAATCTCTACCATGGTAGAGAAACACACAATTCTCTGCCGTGGCAGGAAACCGTATAGTCTCGGGTGATGTTACGACCTGGGACTAGAGGGTTTCCGCCCCCGTCTCGCTGAAACAGCCACGTGGCTGTTATCAGTCGTGGGTCGTAGCGAGCCGGGACTAGAGGGGGGCTCTAGTCCCGTTTTGGCAGTCCCGGGCCCAAAACCGGGACTAGAGCCAGTTGCGGCCCGGGACTGGAGGCATGTTTTCCACCAGTGTGACATTGTTACATCCGTCATCCACCATACACCAGCAACAACTTCCATCAAGTCCCCAAGGGAAAATACTATATATAGTCAACATTCGCATAATATCAAGATGAAAGTTACTACACACTTATACAATTAAAACAAATATAATACTTATTTCAATTCATATATGTGCTAGGATTTCTCCGTCTCCCCAATAAAAAGGAAAGTACTCACACATGGAGGCAATTATCATGGTAATATGAATGGAGTATGAATGATTGAACATATACACATGCAAATCCACACTAGGGTTTGGAATTACAACAAGACGAATGAAGGATTTGTCTATGGTGATGGAGATGGTGGTGTTGATGATGAAGAACAATGTTAAATCCTCCAAGAACCAAACATCAATGGAGATGGATGCATTTTTGTGAGCCCCCCTCCAGATCTCTTTCGAAGGTTAGGTGTTTTGTGGCCTCTCCAAATGGCTATCTTCTGATCTAGTCGTAGAGGGAGAAAATGTTTGACAAGGCGAGTCAAACATCACCTAGTACTGCACCGCATACCCGTACAAGTTCTCGTTAACCGGTTGAAAACTGGTTCCATGTTTTTTCTTACTACGTTTACTCCTAGGCACATGGATAATTATATGAAATATATTTATTACTTCCAATTATCATATTTGTGTAAAAAACGATATCTTTAATTGATTTGACTGTCAACCTCTTTAAATCTAGGATTGTGTGGAAATCAGCAGAAAAGGTGTGTGCGAGCACAATCAAAATAACAAATCCTAACACTATTAATGCAAAACACAAGGATAAACATGATGCATAATACACTTATTAACATCCCCAAGCTTAGATTTTTACTCGTCCCCGAGCAACATAGGAACTTAAAAAATAGAGTCATCATTTTAATAAAGCTCAAGTCATCAAAATAATTGAGAGAATTGCGGCAGAGAGTGATAATAAAATATATAGAACCTTTCACGGGTTCTTTCATACTTTCACAAATAAGATGATCTGGAAGGCTTTCACGCCTTTATCACTAAATGTTACGTGAGGAGTAATCATCATTATGATATAAAACATTAAATTCAACCAAACTGAGTTAGTGAGGAGACCCTAAACATATTTAGAGCTATTCACATCCCTTAGGATTCAAAAGTTTGAATGTTTGCTTTTATCCCCTCTCACAATCACCCACATGTTTATTTATTTATTTTCATAATACTTTAACTCATTTTGAGAGTTCTCCAAATGAACTAACATGTTTCGATCTCATGGGAAGGTACAAAATATCAAACATAGCATCAAGTTCCAAGTCGGGTATGAAGCAATTTATGTTTGTGGTTTAATAAGTATCTAGCTCAACTTGTACTCATTCTAAATATTTAATAGTATCATGGTTTGTACTGGTTTCCTTCTTTCTTTTGTTTTATTACACAATTCTTCTTTCTATATATAATGAACTCAATGATCTAGAACATACTATAAAAATATATACATTTCCAATTAGCATTAGTGGTGTGAAACATCCTATAATCATCATAAAATACACGTTCGTTAAAACATATCCGAATTCATACATCAATTTAAATAACCACAAACTAAAAAACTTTATCTATAATAAAGGCTGGAAGTCCAAATAATATAACGCATTCTCCGATCATGGAGAGCTAAAGTTGCAAATTCTTATGCAAAAACTGTAAAAGTCTAACATGATTGCGATATAAATAAACATGCAAAAACTGTAAAATTACAATGTATTAAAGATCTTCCCAATCTTGAAACAATCAACGCGGGATCAAACAATCCCTCGTGATTATTTGATACTAGGTGGGAATGCGCGCTTCGCCGCGCTGCCTATTGTGTGCTTTGGCACAATGTGGTGTCACATTCAATTTAAACCGCAGTTCTTTCTCGCCCAAAAACTCAATAGGAGCACAAATTCTAGACTCCAGAACGCATCATTGTAAATTTGAGCGAGCATGGGATGTACGACATGTAATAGAAGTTAAGCTGCACCAAGGAGCACGTATCATGTAGAGTAGCAATATATATGCAATCTATGTGGATGCACAAATACAGGCACCATGGTGACCTGATAAGCTCAATATGCTATAACGCAAAGGAAAATAAACTGAAGTGGATAATTTTAAGTGGAAAACAACAAGTACAAAAAAGGCATATTATAGCTGCAGCTTTTATTTAGGCAGAGTTTGCAATGTTTCTCTGTATTTAAGGGCTTGCGATTGTTAGTGCTACTGCTAATAATGCATAAATAATTTGATTGAATAATGTGTTGCAATGTTTTTGGCTAAACTGATAAGGAAGCCCATTACTTACACTGGACATAGCTCCATACACAAAGACTTCCTCTTTTATAATCATACTAGGTGAATTTTGGCGCGGCGGCACGCCGCGCCGTTTGCTAAATTTTTTTGCTGTTAGCGTCTGGGTTGCCATTTGTTGTTTTGGCTGCATATATATTTTGCAAGTAGGGGTTGTGGTTCTGATTGTTATAGCACATTTAGTTGGGTGGCTGATGTGATATGCAGCGAAAAGAAAAGGTAATGTGCTTTCTTATATTATAGTGGCTTTGGGTGGACAGTGCCGATGCATCAGTAATCTAAAGAATTTTCTCTGACGTTATGCAAGTTGTTTCTTTTGAAACCGTGGCTCTACAATACCAATGCTTCTTGGGTGGGTCTCGGGATGGAACATGGAAGCGGTGCAGGCAGTGTTTGCTGTCGTGTGGCATGTGGTGTGGACGTGTGGAGGGATATGTGTCAGCTTGTTGTGCGTTTGGGCTTGTGCTGGGCAGATGGTTATATATTCTCTGGGCAACCGGTGTTTCTTGGTTCAGCTATTAGCTTGTTTTAGCTTTGTGGATCCAGTATCGATGGAAGAAGCTCCTGATCTTGATTATGAGATGGAGTTTTGGAAGGACAAGTTGGAGGAGGAAGGAGCTTTGAAGGACGTCATGCCGCCTCCGTTGCCTCCTCCGATTGGTGCGTATTGATAGATCTGTCAAATTTGATGTTTCTTGCTTGTTTTTTCTATGGTTGTTATCTGAAGCTTGCGGCCTTGTTTGTAGGAAACATGCGAATCATTGGGGTTTCGTCAAAGGCGATGCTGGATGAACTGGTGAAGGAAATACCTGCTCGTGATCCAAGGTTTCAAACATGGTATCGCTATGGTGGTTTTTTTAGTAATGTTCGAGTAGATGTTCCTGATCTGGCCGATCCGGCGAAGCTGCATCAAGAGTTTTGCTCTAGTTTTGAAGAGTTCCGGACGACGGAGGAGGCTGAAGAGAAAGCTGCAGAAAGGATGATTCGGACGCTGGAGAGCAGTTGTAAATTTGAGACAAAAGATTTGAATTGGGAGAAGAAGCGGCTCTATCATGTTAATAGCTACAATTCGTGCGTTGGGTGGCCCTGTGCCCAGGAACAGAATCAGGATCTCAAGACGAAGGTGAAGGAACTTAAGAAAGGCTGGCGTGACACACTTGATGCAGTGGAGAGGTGGTGTGGTTATATGGGTTCTTTCGGTTTTGCTTGTCCAGAAGATGCTGTTCCTTTCGTGTTGCATGAAGGAATCACTGATTTCGAGAGAGTTTGTGAAGAGAATTACCTGTAGGTGAGCTTTGTTGGTTCTGAATGTAACTTAGGTGATGGCTAGTGGAATGTGGTAGTATGTAAGCTTGTTACTTGTTGCATAACTGTGGTTTTCCTTGTCTCTTGTTGCTCGCTGAGATGTTAAGCCAAATGGTATGTTGTTTGGTGTGTAAACCTGAAGTCTCGTGCTTGGTAGTACTGGTGTCTCGCATGTTCTTGTCGCAATGTATTAGACGTTGATGTTGTTGATTGTGTGTTTTATTTTATATCTTATTATTTTGTCTTAGTGAATGTTCTATTAATTGGTTTTCGAGTTGATATAGATAGAAGAGTAGTAAGCAGAAATCCTTGGTGTTGTGCATTCTTGTTAGTTAAGTGTTGCATGGACTCGTAGGTGATTGCATTCTTGTTCTGTGAATCCAGGCCAATGTATGAATATATGGCAGTCTAGGCTTTCGCGGCAGGGAAAATATATGTAAGATTGATTTTTTCTTTGCTGCATCTGTATATGACAGGAGATTTTCTTGTAGCAAGTTATATGTGTAAGCATAAGTAAAGTAGTGATGGAAACACTAAATGACGGGGAAGTACTTGATAACTGTTCTAATTATACATGCATATGTAGTAGGGGCAGTAGCAACTGATAGCAAGGTACTGAGGGGGAAGACAGGATATAAGTGTTCTAGTAGCATTTTTACATATGAGTGGAATGACGATAGAAGGCATAGCTAGGTAGCGTTTTTACATATAAGCGGACTGACAACAGAAGGCATAACTCGGTTGTCCGTTGTGGAAGTAATTTTATAGCTGTTGCACCTTGTTTGTTCCTTTGGTGCTGTCTATTGGCTGACAGCGTCGGTGTAGCAGTCATCTTAACTGCGATGGACCAAAGGTATGAGATATCACATCTATTATATATTAAAAGTACATGACGGGTTCACCAGAAAAAAGAGACATGACGGGTTCACCAGAAAAAAGAGAAATATGCTACAAATTCCTAGAAAAATCAGAAACATCTAACCCTCAGGTTTTCTATCACAATAAACAACAACCAATAGATTATAAAAAAAATAGAGTTAAGAAAATTACCCACCAATGCCATTCCTTGAATTTCTCTGTGCCTATTCAATCTGGTACCTGTTCGATTTTATTGGATCAATCAACGCTGCCTTCTCATCTAAAAAACGATGGTGCGTGCTCTACAAAAAGGAAAATCAAGGCTCATCTTCTCCGTCCTCATGCGGCCGTCGTGTACTCTATGGGTGCCGTGCGGATGTAGGTACTTGTCCATTAGCCTGATATGCTCTTCTGATGTGTCTATCAGGATCCTCACGTCCTAATATAGAGCTGTCAAATCTATGTATACCAGGTGTACCAGCAGTCCGGCCGACACCGGCAGCCACATGATCCCGGCGGCGACCGGCAGCCACACGATCCCGGTGAACGACGGCCATCTCTTCCACAATAATAGAACGGGCGTCGGTCTGTGATGACCTATAGTTATTTTACATGAATTACCTAGCTATATATCTTACATTAAGGATCTACTAGCCGTGAACGGAGTATTTGACGTGAATCCTCTCACGTCCTAACCTAGAGCTGCCAAATCTATGGATCAAGTAAGGCAGCTGGACCAAGCAGCAGTTTGGCCGGCACCGGCGGCCACTCGATCCCGGCGACCGGCAGCCATCTCTTGCACAATAACGTGTCATGCGTCGGTCTATGGTGACCTATAGGATCTAGCTGTGAATGCAGAGTATTACTTCACTGTCGTGGTGACCTGTAGTATTTGACGTGAATCCTCATGTTACAACTACGGGTCTAGGCACTATTGTAGCATTGGATGGCACATCACATCACACCACAGATGATAAAAGAAAATAAAAGATTACCCCTAGCTTGAATTCTTATGCTTTTGTATATATATCGATGCATGCTGTGTGTAGGTATTTTTGCAAAGATTCGACATACTTTTTGGTAGGTCGTGTGGAATTGATGATTGTTTCTATGTCTGATTGAGAATCTCATAATATCAGATTGGATTAATATATTCTAGAATTTCACCATATCAGATTATAGGATTAGAACTCAGCACTCTTCGTTCTACACCACGGAGTTGTGATCCGTTTCACATTAGCTGAGGTATCAGGTTGCTTGAATGTTTTGTTATTCACTTCTACAATCTTATTCCTTAATCTCGATAGAATTTTGTATCTAGGGTGACTTATGGAAATTGTTCCAGTGTGTATTGTAGAGCCATAGAAAAAATCTTTTTTTTGCAAGAAGATCCATAGAAAAATTCACAAACTAGAGAACACAAGTTCACAACAGTTAATTTTAATTTTTTTAACTCCATTCAGATAGATTTTCTTTGGTTCATACAGAATTTATAAAACAACTACCCCGGCGCATTGGGCTCGATAATGTATGTCACTGGATTTTCTTTTTCATCCGATGTTGAGTAAGATCACGAAAGCATGTTGATTCATCTTTTTCTTTTGTTCTCTATAAGAATGCAAACATTGATTCTATTGAACTTTATTTCAGGTAACTTGGTCTTAATTTTTCTTATTCGAGGGGACACTAAATTGATTTTCTCCTATTCTATGCGAAATTTCAGAAGAAAATTGACAGCTTATGTATTGCCGACTTACATGATTTTGCGGCATATCACCGAACCAAGATGGGCACATCTGCAATGCTAAAGTGTGTCGAGGTACTTGCCAGGCCTTTACATCTTGACATATGTCTAGATGCCGATAAACTAGGATCCTAGAATTGATAACGGAGGTTTTATATCGGCTATAAAACTTCAGTTATACATGCATGTTAAACCCAAACTTTAGTAGTTGCAACTGAGATTACTGAATATGATATGAGAGAATTCCAAGAATAAAACTACAAATTGAGAATCCTATGATATTGACATGTTAGTTAAAGAAATAATGTAATTGAAAATGTGTCGTGATGTGAATTTCTGTTTTTCAAACATAATGCCAAATTATATTCTTGGACATGTGCAAACACATAGTGAACTAATGACTCACTTGGAGATTTTCCAGCTATGTTTCCACAAAAGCACGAGAGGTCATGTTGTAACATTTATCACGCAACACACTTGAGTTTTATATATGCCTTTCATATATTATTAGTTATGTTTATCCGCGGATGATATCAGATTGTTGGAGCGAGACATTGCTTTGTACTATGCTTTTTTGATTTTTTTTGGCAGTTAAGAGTGACATGTATCCATCTGTGTGATACCATATTTCATTTATAATTGCATAATACTTATAAAACTATTTTTAGATGTCGCCCTCGCATTTGCGAGGGCCACTATGCTAGTTTTTTTAAAGATACATGGGAGATATAATTAGTTTTGTTAGTTCTGTAGCGTCACTTAACTATGCTAGGTCTGTTGATTAGGCTAAAACAGAACTTTAGCTGATCCCTTGGCACCATCGCCTGATATGTAGGCAGTAGAGACCATGAGGTGTTAGTGTTGTGTCAAGGTAATGACTATTAGTGGTATTAGAGGAAGAATATACCCTTTTTAAGTGTTCTGCTTCCTATCGATGGGTTCTTCCTTTTCTTTCCGTCGGAAGCAGTTGTGTCCTAATGAGTGCAGAACTAAATTAATTTGTCTGAATATCATGCAAGCATTGCATCAGTCAAAGTCCTGTCTGGTCATGTTTATTACCTCTGTTGCGTCGATGCCGGCTGAATCTATTACTGTCTTTCACTGGTGTTGCTTCTAAATCTTTGCTTGTTTCAGACTGGTCTTGAATGGCTGCAAGTGTGTCTATTAGCGTGTGTGTTTCTTCAGTTGCTGGTGGGTTGTGCTGAACTGAAGCCGTTTCTATTGCTGGTGGAGGGGTAAATGGCTCAACTTTTGATACTTTGGAAATTATGTGGCCACGTTTCTTTCGAGAGTCTCTTGATCTACCTCGGCGGTGACAGCATATGTGTTGCCAACAATATTGGCAATAGCAGGAGGTATGTAATCAAGGCGACCTCTGACTTGCGAAACCAGCAAGTTTGCTTCACGGCCAGTGAGAGTTGTGCCTCGGTTGCCAAAGTACACAAAGTCACCGATTACTTCATTGGCAATGTCTGTGGGATTAATATCTTCAGCTCTGACTGAAAACTTGTACCTGCATGTATATAAACTATGTTAAGAGGTAGGTGGGCGAATTAGGTGGATTGGTTGGATTATATTTTGAGCAACGGTTTTCACCTTTCATCGTCTTATGTGCCTTTACAGATAGGGCATTTGCGAATGGCACCCGCTAGCACCATCTTTTTGCAGCATCTTGTGCAGGCATAGAACCACCAATCTTTGGGATTGTTTACTTTGCTAACTTTTATTTTGAGATTGAAACTTTTTCCCTGTAGACATGAAAGTTATGTAAGATTGTCATTATGTAGAGCTGTAGAATTTGCATTTTGGTGTTAACACTTAACAGCTTGTAAGTGAAAGAATGAACTTACCACTATGTCATCTGTTTTGTGGCTTGCCAATTCAGAAATTGTGGTCTCAGTTGGCTAGGTTGCCGTATTTCCGTGGCCTTCCCATTCAATAATGTAGCTCTCATGCTGAAGACTAGCATACATTAGTTTGTATGTGTTAATACAGGAGATAGCATGATGGCAAGGATATATTCTATATTGTAGTAGGTACTAAACCTTTCACGAAGAGTGTCTGCCTCAGGGATTGGTGGATTAAGAAGCCACCGAGTTAGGTGGGTGCTTTTGAAGGCTAACTTTCCTACAATGTCATAAGCTGGTATATTAGATGCAAGAAGTGTGCATATATGTGTAGGTAGAAATTAATCAATGGATGAAATAGGAGCACCTGAGTAATTGTCGACTATCATTCCCATGAATAGAACAGGTATGTTGTCTTCCAGAGAAGAATCATATAAAGATTTTGCATTAAAGTGTTCAGCTAGTTCTCCCTATAATGACACAATAGCAGTCGTATCACTTTAAAATGGAAGGTAACGTCAGTGCAAGTATTTCTTCACAATAAGCATATGAATATACTCTTACATATATAGAATGTTGTACCTCTCATTTTTTATAAAGATCTGTCTCCTCGGGTCACCACCTTCTTTGGGTGCAAGAATAGCAGTGAGATTGTATGCTACTCCGATGACATCTGTGTTTGAAACGGATTAAAGAATTGCCGAAAGCAGCAATAATAAATAAAGCAGTATAGAAAGACGGACGGACAGTTTCTTTTATACCTGATAAAGTTTCAGTTTACTTATAACGCCTTGCAAGAACGTCAAACGGCTTTACATTATATGCATACAAAGGAAAATCATCAGGCTGTGGATCAATTTCTGTCAGCTTAGTTTGCTAGCCAATCTTAATTCTGTAGGCATGATTCACTGTCTTGTAGTTATTCCGAGCATTAGCGACCATATAAGATTCAATTTGATACATCAGGCCTTCTTTTAATTTGTCACCGAACTTCTCTAAATTGTTCTCTGGTAGGCAGCCTTCTATCATGTTTCCCTGAAAAGGCAGAAAGTCATGGATGCATGTCTCATGTAAATGGCGTGTGAGAATGTCTGTTTTATCAATCTGAACTATACGTGCACACGGTACAGTAGCGCTAGAGAAGAAGGAAAAATGAACACATTCAAGAATAATAACTCTGGCGCTGAAGAATAAGAGAGCAAGATTGTCAACCTAGTTTGTAAATGAAAGGAAGACAGATAAATCTACCGCTGTATCTATGAAGGCGGTACGTTATTTTTATGAGTACGCAGTAGCCTGGTCTTAAGAATGATACATCTGATACAATCATTAAAAAGTGGAACACGTTTAAGTAGAAGTAGGTGTCAACTAACAGTTAGAAAACTGAAAGAGTACTGACAGACTCGTATTAATGAATGGCAATGTGGACAGGTAAGTACAAAGATTTAAACTCATGGACCCTTAACATGGTGCGAACGTTCAGGAATTAATCAAAAATTTGCGGCATCAGCTGTTGGCACGTACCTGCTGGTCAATGAAAAGGAGCCCTAGTTCATACATCTGTTTATACTTCGTCTTGTTTTCCCAGATTCTAGTAAGCCGTACTATGACCTTGCCTCGTGGTCCATGAAGAGATAGGTTTTTCACTAAGCCGGTATGCATTGCTGTAACAGTGATGTTCCTAAAAAGCATGATATTGGATCAGCATTTGTTATCGGTGAAAGAAATACGAACTATATCTTTAGAAGCTAGAATCGGTGCAAACAGTTAAAATTAGAGGCAGGAGCCGATCACAGGCAATCTGGAGTGAGTAAGTGCAGCATACTGGAACAGAAATATAATATTGGGGAAAAGAAACCAATAGATTCGTGAGTGAACCAAGTAAGAATGATAGACAAAAGAGGGGGGAAAAGAAAACGAAATACATTATTGGGGAAAAGCAACCAATGGATTCCTGAGTGAATCAAATAAGAATGATAGACAAAAGATAGGAAGAAAGGAAAGCGCTGAACGAAGATGTACCTTGGCGGCAAGCCGAAGCTCTGAAGTCAGAAACCCTAGGGTCTGCTTTTTGGTGTGAACAGGGAAGAGGAGATGTGAAGCTAGGCGGAGAAAATGAAGAAGAAAGGCTCTCTTGTGATGTAGGAGAAGGAAGGGCGGGCACATACGGGCACCGATGGAGGACACGTGCGGCGTCGTGCAGCCAGGTGGAGTGTAAGCACGCCGTGGTCTGCAAACTGCAACCACCAAAAAAGCTAGAATTGAAGCCCATTATGATTTAATGATCTAAGGGGCCCGTGTGCAATACCTCTGCCAAACAAAATGGTCTGGGCTAAGTTGGTATGGGTGAGCAGAATTCTATCTGCGCCCCGGGGGCTAATAACGAAACAGTCCTCTCTTTTTTCTGTATTTTTCTTTAAATGATGCAGGCTATGGTTGAGTACTAAGCATCATGGCATCGAACTTCCCAAATAGTTTTTGTTTCGGATTTTCGTGGCGCCGACCAATGGCTCCAACCTACTTGGCGCTGAACTTAGAAGTTAGATATAAAAATAGTGTCAAAAGGAGGCTAGATGTAGACATAGTTTTACACATTAGCCAGATTTGACAAAAGCAATATTTTTATGGGAAAAACTCAGAATTGGAATGCTTGAATTATGGACCGGCGTGCTCTTAGAGGTGAAATTTTTTTGAAATTGCTTGGATTTGTTAGTTTTTCATTTTGTTGTAGGCTAATTTTTTGCATGGGAAATTTGTCTACATGTAGACAATTGTTAGTTTTGCTAGCTGCGATATAGAAAGAAAAGTTGGGCCGGCTGTGTATCTGCGCCACGCGAGAAAGGGCGGCCCGTCTGCGATTTTGCGGCACGCAAGAGAAGAGGAGGATTTCTTTTTTCTGGGAATAAATTAGGACGCTGAAGTTTAGCTTAGTTCATTGTTTTCTTTTCAATATTATAGATTAGCAGCAACGGATAGCAGGTCAGCGGGTGTCTATGGAGCTTGTATTATGCTACCTGACAATAAGGAGCATGGGTGGTGATATGAGAGCGGGAACTGTGGTAGAAAGGAAATAACAGGGGAGCAAATGGCATGCAAGCTTGCAGGTCCAAGGTGTGAATGAAATCTCGATGGAGAGGAGATTGCCGTTTAGCCTATTTTTTCTCTCGCGGCGCGCTGCTGGCCGGCGCGCCGTGTTGGAAGTCGCGGCGCAGCAGCCGACGGTGGGCATGGTGGGTGCATGACGGCTGACAGCAAGAGAAGCCATCTGGACTGATATGGAAACATACAGTACGTCTCAGATTTCTGATTTGAAGGGGTTAAAATTAGCTCCGGGCGCACTAAGTATCTGGTCTGGATAAGTTAAATCTAGTTTCATAGACTCAAATTTCGTGGCATCCTCTTTAGATTGCATGCTGTATTGCTTACTTGGCATATGAAATTGCACAAATACAGTAAGTATGAAGCCTAAGATAGGATATCATATATAGACATCGAGGTTTACTGAGCATATATGCTTACAATAGAAACAACTAATTGATACATAACATGGCAAATGAACTTGAAGAAATTCATCTTGGCTGTCCGAGCAGCTGAATGATGTTGCATATGCGTAGTCCGTGCTCCTGCAGATTTACGTGGAACACTCGTTGTCTTGGCCCTGCAAATTTAGTTGGAACACCTATTAGTGAATGTTGTAGCATTAATACCACTTAAACCACAACATTTCGAACTTGTATTAGAATTTCAGTTGGCTAAGCCATTTTTACGGTATTAACAAAAAGTATTCTGCATCCAGAACTTCCAAGAACTCACCATAAATTGATCTAAGTAACGAAGGTTTCGTTGACGATAGCACTGGCATGCATCGATATGTTTAGCACTGGACATTTGCATTTGCCGTATGTAGAAAGCTGCAATGTATCCGTAAGATATGAAGGTATCACCTTAAGTCGAAGCATGGTAGGTATAGCATCGATGGTGGTGCACCAGGAAGAACACATGTGTTTAGTAACAGTGTTGCCTACACCTGAACCTGTGTCATTTGTTGTAGTGATGTGTGTCTTGACTAAAGCAAATGGGCCTAGTATGTACTCAACCATTGGCTCCGTACAAAGGTTACATGGCAAACCTGATATCTTTATGTCAGCAAGTTGAGTAACTGCATCTCCAACTAAACCATACTCTGGTGTCCACTGAATCAGGTCTAGCTCGTCGCTGGCAATCCATTCTTCAAATGACAAAGATAGCATTGCTTGTAAAGATAGGAACAGATTGTCCTCAGCAAAGTACAGCAGAAATGCACTGTCATTTAACATTTTTACATGAATACGGACATGCACATTTTTCTTAACAAACATACACACGTGTCAGAGATCCGCAAAATAAGTGTTAGACTTCGGATGTAAGATGACTACAAAAGAATACTTCTTGATAGCTTCTAGGTCAAACATTCTAGAAGAAATGTAGCACTCGGCTGGAGAAACAACATGGGCAGCAGAGGCGGAAGTAGGCTGACTGTTGTACCTGCATCTCTTTGTTACACCATGAATGTATTCTGTTTTATCCAAGAAAATTGTAAATTTGTTAAGGAACAAAGACGTAGCTGTTCTACTTTGGGGTACTTTGACACTAATCTCATCTGGTATGGGTACTGATTTCTCAGAACGTGCAATGCATGTGAAGACGGATAAATCATTCATACCCCTTGTATCCTGATCAATATACTCTATACCACAATATGGTGACAACATTTCCTCTACGACTGGTCTGGTACGCATATGCAAAGGCAAACATCTTAGGGTGAGGTAGACCCGACGGCTGAGAGTAATAGTTCTTGTATGAACTAAGCATCTTTCACTAAAAATGATAGGAGCAACCATTAATAAGAAGAACTTCCTCTGCCCCTTCTAATTTCATAGCCCGTAATGCTTCTCTGTGATGAGTAAATGAAACAACAATCTTGCCAGCCGTAGATTGATGGATGCTCATGCCTTCTGCTATAGCTAGCTTCTGGTGGCAATAATTGTAACTTAGAAACAGGTTCTATAGCATAGCTGTAGTGCAAATATGCGCACGGGCGCGAATTTTGTTGGACATCAGCCATAAATATCTCTTTGACCATTTGTTGCCGCTGTGTATTGTTCTGCATCGCTGAGCCCCCTGAATAAACGAAAGACGAAGCAAAGAAATAAGCTTAGAACAATGATGTGGTCATTATCTGAAGTCGTAAAATAGATGTATAAGAAGGGCCAAGCAGAAAACAAAAGAATATAGTTAAGAAGGATTGGTAGTGTTAAGCAAAGCAATCATACAGTGGTTGCTATGACATTTTAAAAAACAAACATATGATGAAGAAGTCTGTCAGTGGATGTAGAGTTATCTGGAATTAGGATAAACATGACGCAGATCTGCAATAAAAATGAGCCACAGAACTTACTTAGCTTAAGGCAACCCAGTAGAATGTCACATCAGCTAACCCGGTGCGCGAACGGACAATTGCAAAACTAAGAAAAGGGGGCAAGGAAGAGGACGATGGAGAGGAGGTGCAGCCAACGGGTGAAGGGAAATGAGAGCAATGTCAGCACTGTGCAAGCTGTCTGATGAGCTTGGTGGGGGGCTTTTACGGTGGTCTGGCCCTCTGTGTTGGCTTGCTGATTCAGTACGATTTGTTTTTAATTGATCAGTGGGTTGCATAGAAGTGGTGCCAGGTGTAAATTGCATGTAAACAGTTCTGTGTGACATGTAGTGTTTTCACAGAGAACAAGTGTTGGCTCTTTCTAGAGGGTTTGTCCTAGAACCCTCTTGAAGGTAGCAGATAAGGACCTTATACATGAGTCTTTATATAGAGGCCAGTGCGTCGGAGGTAGCGATGCACCACAAGAGCAGGCATATCCAGCGAACCATTCATATTTGGTGTAGTACCTGCGTCGAATCGTGATTTAGATGCCTGGCCGTCTGCTTGGAGGGGAGGCAGATTTTGTGCCTCCCGAAAGTAATGTCGTTCAGTTCTGGTTGAAAGAGAGCGATGCTCCATTGGAGGAGACCGTGCGCAGGTTCTTATTTTCTTATTTTGGCAACCCTGTTTTTTATCGTGTAAGAGTTGGCAAAAATGGTGTCTCTATTTTTGCTCGGATTATGTTCGAAAGTGATGCATGGGATCTCCATGGTAAAATGTTTCCAATAGAAGATGGGATACTGCAATGCGCCAAAGTGTATCAGTCCAAAATGTATGATGAACATCTGCTAGAAGATGAAATGCCAGACGTTGAGTTTCATTTTTAAGCCTACGTAGGTTTTGTTTGTAGATCTGTATTTCTTTGGTAGTGGTGTAAGCAGTTCGTGTATGCTTTATGTTTGAACTTTGTAATCTCGGCCACTGCTGCATGAGTGTATGATCACCTAGTTATTTTATCAATATAAACAGGTTTACTCATATGAAGTGAAGTAGCAGATTCTGAAGGGCGGGTGTATGGAATGATAGCAGCTTGATGGCATGACGTGAAATAGATGATATCGTCGCAGACTGACATTCTAAGCTAATCTTATGTAGGCTTAAACTGAAAAGGATGAATAGCAAAAAAATAAACTGAGATAAGAAGCAGCAAATTTATCTAACAACATTGAATCAAGTAGATAGAAATGCACCCAGAAAAAGACAGAAAGTAATAGTGTGAAGGGTATATCGGAAAGTTATTTGGAAATAGATACGACAAAATTAAAATAAAATAGCAGTGTAAAACAGTGCTACAAAATGAAGCATAGAGCACCCATATCAACATTGCTCAAAAGCTTTCAAGTACCTCACGATAAACTATATTCCTCGTCTCTGCGGTTGGTTTTCCATCTTCGTCAAGGGCGAGCTGTAAGATCCCTTCTTTGTAAAGGAAAGGATACCTGTGATTGCAATGCTAGTCCCTTGATCAATGCTAGCATCCACAGTTTAAGATGAAGTACACAGAAACAAAGGTCATTATTACATATCATTCCAGAGACAAACATAGTCTTTTACTAACTCCATGGCCACAGGCCTAATACAAAAGTTCAAATATATAATAAGATAAGTAAGTCTTCATCTTCATGTGCCACAGGCAAGCATGTTGAGTGTAGACTTATGACTCCTAATCATCATCGGAATATCCTGCAACATCACAAGTTACAGCTACAGTGGATCAATACATTGGAATTGTATTGGCAAGTGATACCTTAGTAGAATATTGGTGGACTAGATACTATATGCATTTTGGCTAAGTGTAGCTTAGGCTTGCTTTGCTCAAAATAGGTTTTGGCTATCAGTTGAAATCACTAAGTTTTTATTTGATAAAAATCTTTCCCAAGGAATCACCAATAGACATTGGGGTCCTTCACCCTTGTTCAACCACAAGTTTTTACTTAGAAAATTGGGATGAGGAGATTCTTGATAGCTTCCATGTCTTGATGCTCATGTTGTCCAATTCCAGGGACATGGCTAAGTACTTAGATTCTTCCATCTGCAGAGGTTGTGCACTTTCCCCACAAGACTTGATTTTCACCAAGACAGGACCTTTCAGAAGCCTTCCCTTAGACCAAATGGACGCGTTCCAACCTATCATCCCACTACCACCAACTGTCCAAATGGATAAGTTATTGCAACCTATATGATCCAGGCAGAGCCCATATTGCCAAGTGGTTGCACTAGAAGCTTCTTAACATGTGGCCTCTCAAATCCCTTTGTTCCTGGGTGGCTTTCCACTAGTGAGATACACAAGGTAAACCATATAAATGGGCCTTGTGTAACCACTCAACATAACCCATTCCTTCCATTCCACCCAGGTGTTTCATTCACTTAGTTGTTTTATTAAACAAAAACATAGTCCAAAGACTTAGAAATATTTATTCATAGCATGAATATAATCACCCTTGGTTGCTACTAGCTAGGCTAAGCATGGCATTGATAATACTTAGAAATATTTCTAGCAATTCTACAACTACTAGGATTTCCCAAGCATAGCATATAGATCAAAAATATCCATGCAATACTAGCAAAATATTTATAATGCATATTTGGAAACATAGGAATAAATTCATGAAGCACCACTTGCCTTGGTAGTTTGGAGAGTAGCTACAATCCTCACAATCACAATCACTATTTGCACCAAAATCTACACATAAAATGATAGCACCAAATCACATACAAAACAAATACAAACAAAAATATATGGATGCATGCAATATGATATGTGATGATTTTCTATACTTAACAAGACAAGTGCACAGTACTAATTCATAAACAAGTTCAAAACTTGCCAAACAACCTTTATTTGAACATTAAAACATTTCTCAAATAGTTAATATACACAAAATAGGCCTACACATATTTCTGTAAAAATAACCATTTTAACAGAAACAAAACATTAAACACATTGCATATATAGAAAAGGCTTTCTCTCCTGATTACATTGATATAAATTTTTTCAAATTTGGACGTGGGAATCAAAAGTTATGATTTAAACAAGTTTTAATATCTAATAGATCTAATCCAGTTTTTTAAATTTAAATCCTAGCCACGCGGCGTCTCCTGATTGGACAATACCGCTTCACTCAGGATCATGCTTCCGCACTGTCGGATCAAGTTAGATCCAACGCGCCAGATCTAAATAAAACAGTTCGCTCCCGTTCTAATCTACGCCCTACGATACAGATCTAACGGTGGCCGATGCTTTGACCAAGAAGTGGCGGCGCGAATGGTCGCTGGCAGCGGCGGCGCTTCTGCCGGCGATGCACCGGTGATTCTAGAGGGGTCTAAGGGTCGAGCAGTGGCTTACCAAACTCGCGGAATCACGACGAAGCTCAAGGTGTTGCTGGTGTGGGCGGGGGTGTGCTGCAGAGGCTGCTGGGGCTCGTCGGGTTTGCACGGACGGCGACGAAGGCGACGTTACTGACCACCCTAGCACAAACCAAGGGTATCAGCGAGTGCTCAACGCTTAGGCGAACCTGACAGGGCCAAGTAGAAGGCGCGGGGCGGTCGGCTTTTACCTTAATCACTCGCCAGAGTTGGAGACGGCGTCAGATGCCCACGGTACTCGTCGAAGTCGAAGTTCTGGATCACAAGCGGACGAACAAACAGGATCAGGAGGTGCGCAAGGACCAGAGGATCATTCCTGGGTGAACAAGGAGTAGGCGCGAGCACTAGGCTTACCGGAATACCTCGCTGGAGTTGGCTCTGTCTGCGGTGGTGTAGGAGCAAATACTGGCAGCCTGGTGGCGCTCTTGGCTAGCTTTGTTGGGGGAAATGGTCGCGAGGGGGAGGGGTTTAAGTAGGCAAAAGCGCGACTAGAAACGCTCGCGGAATCAAGGCCAATTACGCCGCGACATTATCGGCATCAATGGCAGCGGCGACGTGGTCTGCGGGCGGGATTTTGGGGACGACGGAGTGACGTGGCCGCAGGGTCCACTTGTCAGCGAGGGGGTATGAGTGAACACGGTGAGAAACAGAGGAAGAGGGGGAAACCCAGGTGGGCTAATTGCTGGGCTGGTTCCAGTGTTGGGCCAGATTAGTGACGCTGGCCTTTTTCCTTTTCTTTACTCTTTTTCTTTTTCTGATTGAATTTCCAGGAAACATTTTCAAATGATTTCAAAAGCTATTTGAATTCAAATCTTTTCTGGATTTTTGTAGAGTGTAACACTCATATTTCTGGGCATAAAATCATGTGGTCTCTCTGTATTAGCTTGGTCCTTTTGATCAAAAATAATCAGTGACATAGCACTTGATTTAAACAAGTTTTGAAAATGGTTTTAAATCCATATTTGTTTTGTAAATTTTGGTTTAAACACTAGTAATCAAGCAAAACAATCTGAGAGCAACAAGGTTTGGTTTTTTGAACAAATAACTCCTCATTGGGAAGAAGCATTTGATTTAATGTTGATCACATAAAATCATAGCTCTCAAATTCTTTTTTCTTTCAAATGAGTTTGAGTTTTGATCCCTAAATGATATGCATGCATGCATGATATGAAATCTTTGAAAACATGATTTTAGGGATGTTACAAATCTAACCCCCTTAAGGTGAATCTCGCCCTCGAGATTCGGGTTGGCTAGCAAATAGGTGAGGGTGGTCTTTCCGAAGATCATATTCTCTTTCCCATATTGCTTCTTCTTCGGAATGATGGTTCCACTGAACTTTGCAGAATTTGATAGTCTTAGTCCGAGTAACTCTTTCTGCAGTCTCAAGAATCTTGATAGGTTTCTCTTCATAAGTGAGATCACTTTCCAATTGGACCTCTTCCAAAGGAATAGTATCCTTCAAAGAAGTCTCTTCCATTTCTGGATGGCATTTCTTAAGCTGACTCACATGAAACACATTATGAACAGCAGACATTGACTCTGGCAATTCAATCTCATAAGCTACTTCTCCTTTACGACTCAGAATTTTGAATGCTCCAACATATCTTGGGGCCAATTTACCTTTGACACCAAACCTCTTCACTCCACGAAGTGGTGACACTCTAAGATAAGCTCTATCACCCACTTCATAGGTGACTTCTCTATGTTTAGGATCTGCGTAGCTCTTCTGTCGGGATTGTGCTATCTTCAATTTGTCCTTAACCATCTTGACTTTCTCTTCAGCCTCTTTGATTAGTTCTGGTCCGAACAAACTTCTTTCTCCCACACCATTCCATAGCAATGGGGTAGTACACTTTCTCCCATAGAGAAACTCAAATGGTGCCATCTCAATACTGGCATGATAGCTGTTATTTTAAGAAAATACTGTCCATCAGTTTGAGGATGAAATGCAGTGCTGAATTCCAACCTCGTTCCCAATGACTCATGTAGTTGCCTCCAAAAATGAGAAGTGAATTGGGTTCCCCTATCAGACACAATACTCTTGGGTACTCCATGCAGACATACAATTCTGCTCATATAGATCTTGGCTAACTTAGCACTTGTATAAGTTGTCTTCACGGGTATAAAATGAGCCACTTTAGTTAGGCGATCCACTACTACCCAAATAGAATCATATCCTGACCGGGTCCTTGGCAATCCGGTAAAGAAATCCATACCAATCTTGTTCCACTTCCAATCAGGAATAGGTCGTGGTTGAAGCAATCCTGCTGGTTTCTGGTGTTCGGCTTTCACTCTACTACATACATCGCACAAAGCAATATGTTCGGCGATGTCCTTCTTGAGATTATTCCACCAAAATCTTTCCTTCATACCCATGTACATTTTGGTGTTACCCGGATGAATGGAATATGGTGAGTTGTGTGCTTCTTGTAATATCAGTTTTCGAAGTTCCGGATCTTGTGGAACACAGATACGTTTTCCATGTCATAAAGTACCCTGTTCGTCTTCATGGAATCCCTTGTATTTTCCCTTGCCAATATTTTCCTTAATCTCTTCAATTTCCTTATCTTCCTTTTGGGCTTCTTTGATCTTGTCCAACAAGGTGGGTTGAACATCCAAAGACATGAGATGTCCCTCAGGCACAATCTCCAATCTGAGATCTCTAAATTGGGCACACAGATCATCTGGTAATTCTCCCTTTGTAAGGCCATTCACAAAAACCTTATGGCTTAGAGCATCTGGTACAACATTTGCTTTACCAGGGTGGTATTGCAAACTCAAGTCATAGTCCTTGATGAGTTCTATCCATCTTCTTTGTCTCATGTTAATTTCCTTCTGGGTGAAGATATACTTTAAACTCTTGTGATCTGTGAACACTTCACATCTCTTTCCCAAAAGATAATGTCTCCATGTTTTGAGTGCATGGACAACAGAGGCTAACTCTAAATCATGAGTAGGGTAATTTACCTCATCAGTTTTGAGTTGTCTCGAGGCATAAGCCACAACTTTCCCTTCTTGCATAAGTACTGCACCTAATCCATGATGAGATGCATCACAATATACTTGGAAATCTTTCTCCAAATCTGGCAAACATAAGACTGGTGCTGTCACTAGTCTCTTCTTCAATTCTTGAAAGCTGAGTTCACAACCTTCAGACCAAGCAAACTTCTTGTCTTTCTTTAGCAATTCTGTCATAGGTTTAGCTACCTTGGAGAAATTCTCAATAAATCTTCTGTAGTATCCTGCCAAGCCAAGGAAACTACGAACCTCTTTCACCGACTTAGGAGACTCCCATTCAGTTACAGCTGAAACTTTAGCAGGATCAACTGCTACACCATCTCCTGACACAACGTGTCCAAGAAAACCAACTTCATTTAACCAAAATTCACACTTGCTGAATTTGGCATACAACTTATGCTCTCTAAGCTTCTCAAGTATCAAACGTAAATGTCCTTCATGCTCTTCTTTGCTCTTGGAGTAAATCAAAATGTGATCGATGAAAACGGCAACAAACTTGTCAAGAAATTCCATGAACACCTTGTTCGTCATATTCATGAAGTATGCTGGTGCATTGGTCAAACCAAATGGCATCACGGTATACTCATACAATCCATACCTTGTGGTAAAAGTTGTCTTAGGTATGTCTTGTTCTCTTATCTTAAGCTGGAAATAACCTGACCGGAGATCAATCTTTGAGAACACACAAGCTCCTTCTAACTGATCAAACAAGTCATTGATTCTAGGCAAAGGGTATTTGTTCTTGATAGTCACCTCATTGAGTGAACGGTAATCTATGCATAACCTTTGACTTCTATCTTTCTTTTCCACAAACAAAACTGGTGCTCCCCAAGATGAAGAACTTGGTTGGATAAATCCTTTCTGCAACTGTTCTCCAAGCTGCTTCTTGAGTTCTTTTAGCTCATCCACTGACATCTTGTACGGTCTCTTTGCTATTGGTCCAGATCCTGGTAGCAAATCAATAAGAAATTCCACGTCTCTATCTGGTGGCATTCCTGGCAATTCTTCCGGAAACACATCCGGATATTCACTCACAATAGGCACATTGTCTATGCTAACCCCCTTAAGAGAATTAAGCTTACTCCTTTTTGCTTCAAAGTTGGTCTTGAATCTGATCCTTTTGTTTTCTGGAGTTGTGAGTGAGACAGTACGGTTTGCACAATCTATCACTCCCTTGTGCTTAGTCATCCAGTCCATTCCCAAAATAACATCCAATCCTTGGGAATTTAGGATTATCAGGTTAACAGGAAACTTATACTTCCCAAACTCTATGACTAGATCATGACATCCTGAATTCACTATCATTTCTCCGCCAGGAGAACTTACTTTTATAGGACACCCAATAGTTTCTACCGGTAGTTCATTTCTTTCAATAAATGCTCTTGATATGAATGAATGAGATGCACCTGTATCAAAGAGAACAAATGCTGGAACAGAATTGAGTTTGAACTTACCAGCAACAGCATCAGGTTCCTCATAAATTTCCTCCATATTGATGTGGTTCACTTGTCCCTTTTGAAAAGGGTTGGGCTTGTTGGGTCCTTCAACTTTCTTTTTTGGGAACTCATTTGCATAATGCCCCATCTTCTTGCACTTGTAACACTCAACCTGACTACGATATTTCTTGACAGGCTGGCTTCCACTGCCACTTCCAGTGTGGTGGTTCTTATATCCACCCTTGTGATTCTTGTACTTGTCATTGTAATGACTACGGTGACTCTTGTTGTCATGATGACGGTTGTGGTTGTGGTGCTTGTTGAATTTCCCATGCTTGTGGGATCCTGAACTCCCACTATCATCATAATGGGAACGCTTGTGAGACGATCCCGAGCTGTGCTTGTCAGAGTGCTTTCTCTTCCTACTTTCAACTTGCTTCATCTTGTTCTCCAAAATAGCAGCCTTGTCACAAAGAGACTGGTATGTGGGAACATAGGCCACAGCTAACTGCAGGTTCAGTTCATCATTCAACCCTTCAAGGAACTTTTCCTTCCTCTTAGCATCAGTGTCAACTTCATCCGGTGCATATCGCGCCAGATTGTTGAACTCCTCAATATATTCAGCCACGCTGCGGTGGCGCTGCTTCAGGTTATGGAACTCTTTATTCTTCAAACTCATCACTCCGGATGAGATGTGAGCAGTACGGAAACCATCTTCAAAGATAGCCCATGTCACATCTGCAATGGGAGTGGTGATCTGGAAGTTATCCCACCAAGTGGCTGTTGGTCCTTCCAATAAGTGAGCTGCAAATATGACTTTCTCTTCATCAGTACAACCAACTGTTACCAAGTCCTTTTTCACAGAGCGTAGCCAATCATTGGCCACCATAGGATCAGTAGTTCCTGAGAACTTTGCTGGCCTCAGTCTCAAGAATTTGGTAAGCATGTCAAAACCCGGTGGGTTGTTCTGATTGTTGTTGTTGTTGTTATTGTTGTTGTTATTGTTGTTGTTGTTGTTGTTGTTCTGATTCTGGATAAACGTGGTCATCATTTGCATCAGCTGAGTCTGAGCTGTCATCATTTGCTGCATCTCAGGGGTGATGTTGTTGTTGGGGTTGGGATTGGCACGTCGGGGAGGCATCTATGGTTTGTTCAATAGAGATAAGAATGAGATACCCATAGATGCTAACATGCACAATACATCACATAAACAATCACCAAACATGCATCATAATAATAAAAGTTCAACAACATAGACAATAAGTTTGCAAAGTAAACACACCAATAGCAAGCCATCCACATGTTGGATGGTCACTGCAACTCAATAATCAAGACATGATAAATAAAAGTAAATGAGTAGTCATCACTACTCATCGGCATCAACCTCCTCCTCAACAAGTGTAAGACCTGCATTCTCCATAGCGGTCTTGTATTCCTCGACATTGGTGGTCAAGGTCTCTACTTTGGCTTTGAGAGCCCTCTTCTGTGAGCGAAGCCTCTCAATCACAGTTTACTGGTGCTCGAGCTCGAAGTCCTTGGCCTCCAGTTCTGCAGTCATGTCTCGAATCCTCTTGTTCCTATCTTGGACTCGCTTCTCTTGACTCTTGAACTTTCTGTCCTGACTCTCAAACTTGGCCTCCATCTCCTTGACTATCTCATCTTGCTCTGCGAAGATCTTGTCCTTCTCACGAAACTGCACCTGGAGTTCGTCATTGCTGAGCATGACGTTGGTCCTATCAGTGTCTATGTGCCTAAGAAGAACCTCTAAGTCCTGGAGGTATAGACGAATCGGCTCTGCTGTCTCCCTCAAAGTATCATCAAAGTCAATGGCCTCACCATCCTCATCACGTCTACCGAAGTTGTGGAAGTGAGTACCTCTAACCTGTCGAGAGTGTCTCCCTAACAGACGTCCAATCAAGTCCTGCATGACTACCTCTAGGCCTCTCTCCTTGTCATCGTGCATGATCTTGAAGATGATTGCCTTCGTGGTAGGCTCAGTCTGGCGTCTGGGCTGATTAACCTTGAAGCCCCAAAGGTCTTTCCTCTCAAACTTAGTGAGGGGAAGCACCATGATGGTAGGAAGAGGGAGATTGAGCAAACTAGTGAGCTCAATAATACGAGGGCCAAAACGAGTTCCCTTGAACTCTTCAGCCGTGCTGATGGTAAAATTAGGCATCTATTTATAAGATAGAAAAAGTTAGAGTCAACACAATGAATAATTTACAAGACAAAGCATCACAGGCATAACATTGACAAACACACAAGTCATAGCATACATAAAATCCATCACAAGCATCCAAGGTTCAACTTATTTTAGACAACATTTTTGGAAAATAAAATGATAAGTGTGGTGGTCCAACTAACGGAGTACGTTTACAATCCCATCTCACTTGCCAAGTTGGCTAACAGGGCATCCCTAGAGGCAATCTGATTGTCTAAATCACAGGACTCCATTGCTAATTCTATGATGTCCTTCCTTAAGCTTTGGTTGGTAGCCTCTAACTCTTGGGTATGCTTCTTTTCTTCCCTAAGGTCATTCTAGGTGTTAAGCATTCTGCACTTGATTCTATCACCAAGTTCTTTGATGGCCCTCCAAGCTGCATCCCTTGCTGAATCAAAGAATGTGGTGTGCATCACTGAGTTGGTGACCATGCAGAATCCTGAGTCCTTGTGGTTGTCTTCCTTGTTTTTATACAAGTGAAGTTGCACCCACCAGTACTCAACTCCTTCATCCATCACAGGAAAGCCTTTGTACACAGTTGCACCATGTATTCCCATGGCAACCATGAGGTCCTTGAGAGCCTTGGGGAATTCTGTCTCACACTCCAAAGTCATAGTCATGAGTGGTCCCTTCCTCACGGCTTCATTGATGGAGTTCATCTACAAATAGAGATGAGAAATAAGATTAGAAAAGTTTACGAGAAGAAAAGCCAAGTGTGGAAGTTGTTGAAATTTTTTTCTTAGTGGTTTCCAATCCTAGGGTCATAATCCTACAGGCAACACAGTGCTCTGATACCATCTGTAAGATCCCTTCTTTGTAAAGGAAAGTATCCCTGTGATTGCAATGCTAGTCCCTGGATCAATGCTAGCATCCACAGTTTAAGATGAAGTACACAGAAACAAAGGTCATTATTACATATCATTCCAGAGACAAACATAGTATTTTACAAACTCCATGGCCACAGGCCTAATACAAGAGTTCAAATATATAATAAGATAAGTAATTCTTCATCTTCATGTGCCACAGGCAAGCATGTTGAGTGTAGACTCATGACTCCTAATCATCATCGGAATATCCTGCAACATCACAAGTTACAGCCACAGTGGATCAATACATTGGAATAGTATTGGCAAGTGATACCTTAGTAGAATATTGGTGGACTAGATACTATATGCATTTTCGCTAAGTGTAGCTTAGGCTTGCTTTGCTCAAAATAGGTTTTGCCTATCAGTTGAAATCACTAAGTTCTTCTTTGATAAAAATCTTTCCCAAGGAACCACCAATAGACATTGGGGTCCTTCACCCTTGTTCAACCACAAGTTTTTACTTAGAAAATTGGGATGAGGAGATTCTTGATAGCTTCCATGTCTTGATGCTCAAGTTGTCCAATTCCAGGGACATGGCTAAGTACTTACATTCTTCCATCTGCAGAGGTTGTGCACTTTCCCCACAAGACTTGATTTTCACCAAGACAGGACCTTTCAGAAGCCTTCCCTTAGACCAAATGGACGTGTTCCAACCTAACATCCCACTACCACCAACTGTCCAAATGGCTAAGTTATTGCAACCTATATGATCCAGGCAGAGCCCATATTGCCAAGTGGTTGCACTAGAAGCTTCTTAACATGTGGCCTCTCAAATCCCTTTGTTCCTGGGTGGCTTTCCACAAGTTAGATACACAAGGTAAACCATAGAAATGGGCCTTGTGTAACCACTCAACATAACCCATTCCTTCCATTCCACCCTGGTGTTTCATTCACTTAGTTGTTTTATTGAACAAAAACATAGTCCAAAGACTTAGAAATATTTATTCATAACATGAATATAATCACCCTTGGTTGCTACTATCTAGTCTAAGCATGGCATTGATAAGACTTAGAAATATTTCTAGCAATTCTACAACTACTACGATTTCCCAAGCATAGCATATAGATCAAAAATATCCATGCAAGACTAGCAAAATATTTCTAATGCATATTTGGAAACATAGGAATAAATTCATCAAGCACCACTTGCCTTGGTAGTTTGGAGTGTAGCTCCAATCCTCACAATCACAATCACTATTTGCACCAAAATCTACACATAAAATGATAGCACCAAATCACATACAAAACAAATACAAACAAAAATATATGGATGCATGCAATATGATATGTGATGATTTTCTATACTTAACAAGACAAGTGCATAGTACTGATTCATAAACAAGTTCAAAACTTGCCAAACAACCTTTATTTGAACATTAAAACATTTCTAAAATAATTAATATACACAAAATAGGCCTACACATGTTTCTGTAAAAATAACCATTTTAACATAAACAAAACATTAAACACATTGCATATATGGAAAAGGATTTCTCTCCTGATTCCATTGATATAAAATTTGTCAAATTTGGACCTGGGAATCAAAAGTTATGATTTAAACAAGTTTTAATATTTAATAGATCTAATCCAGTTTTTTAAATTTAAATCCTAGCCACGCGGCGTCTCCTGATTGGACAATACCGCTTCACTCAGGATCATGCTTCCGCACCTTCGGATCAAGTTAGATCCAATGCGCCAGATCTAAAGAAAACGGTTCGCTCCCGTTCTAATCTACGCCCTACGATACAGATCTAACGGTGGCCGATGCTTTGACCAAGAAGTGGCAGCGCGAATGGTCGCGGGCGGCGGCGGCGCTTCTGTCGGTGACGTACCGGTGATTCTAGAGGGGTCTAAGGGGTCGAGCAGTGGCTTACCGAACTCGCAGAATCACGACGAAGCTCAAGGTGTTGCTGGTGTGGGCGGGGGTGTGCTGCATAGGCTGCTGGGGCTCATCGGAGTTGGAGGCAGCGTCGGGTTTGCACGGACGCCGACGAAGGCGACGTTACTGACCACCCTAGCACAAACCAAGGGTATCAGCGAGTGCACAATGCTTAGGCGAACCTGACAGGGCCAAGTAGAAGGCGCGGGGCGGTCGGCTTTACCTTAATCACTCGCCGGAGTTGGAGACGGCGTCAGATGCCCACGGTACTCGTCGAAGTCGACGTCCTGGATCACAAGCGGACGAACAAAGAGGATCAAGAGGTGCGCAAGGACCAGAGGATCATTCCTGGGTGAAAAAGGAGTAGGCGCAAGCACTAGGCTTACCGGAATACCTCGCCGGAGTTGGCTCTGTCTGCGGCGGTGTAGGAGAAAATACTGGCAGCCTGGTGGCGCTCTTGGCTAGCTTTGTTGGGGGAAATGGTCGCGAGGGGGAGGGGTTTAAGTAGGCAGCAGCGCGACTAGAAACGCTCGCGGAATCAAGGCCAATTACGCCGCGACATTATCAGCATCAATGGCAGCGGCGACGTGGTCTGCGGGCGGGATTTTGGGGACGACGGAGTGACGTGGCCGCAGGGTCCACTTGTCAGCGAGGGGGTATGAGTGAACACGGTGAGAAACAGAGGAAGAGGGGGAAACCCAGGTGGGCTAATTGCTGGGCTGGTTCCAGTGTTGGGCCAGATTAGTGACGCTGGCCTTTTTCCTTTTCTTTACTCTTTTTCTTTTTCTGATTGAATTTCCAGGAAACATTTTCAAATGATTTCAAAATCTATTTGAATTCAAATCTTTTCTGGATTTTTGTAGAGTGTAACACTCATATTTCTGGGCATAAAATCATGTGGTCTCTCTATATTATCTTGGTCCTTTTGATCAAAAATAATCAGTGACATAGCACTTGATTTAAACAAGTTTTGAAAATGGTTTTTAATCCATATTTGTTTTGTAAATTTTGGTTTAAACACTAGTAATCAAGCAAAACAATCTGAGAGCAACAAGGTTTGGTTTTTTGAACAAATAACTCCTCATTGGGAAGTAGCATTTGATTTAATGTTGATCACATAAAATCATAGCTCTCAAATTCTGTTTTCTTTCAAATGAGTTTGAGTTTTGATCCCTAAATGATATGCATGCATGCATGATATGAAATCTTTGAAAACATGATTTTAGGGATGTTACACGAGCACTTTGAGACCTTCCCTAGATGTTACCCTTGATAGAGCTACATAAAGCTGCCCATGAGAAAATACAGGTTTTGATAAATAGACACCAACCTTTTCAAGTGTTTGACCTTGGCTCTTGTTGATTGTCATTGCGTAGCATAACCGAAGCGGATACTGCCGACGTTGTAGAGTAAAAGGCCACTTTCTAGCTGGTATATGCAATACAATCCTAGGTATGCAAACATGATCACCAATATTACTTCTAGTCATTATTTTAGCTTCAAGAACCCATTGCCCTAATCTGGTGACCATAAGACTTGTGCCATTACAGAGCCCAATAGATTGGTTGATATTTCGTAATAATATAACCGGGACTCCAATTTTGAGTGTAACACTGTGCCGTGGAAAGTTTGGAGGGTCTACTTTATGAAGAAATTCAGGAGGGTATAGTATATCTGCATCTGCTATATGGTCCAGTGTCTTGCAAATACTTTCAGAGCTTTCAAAAACTATGTCTTCCTCAGGAACCATGCTGAAGAGGATTTCATTAACTTCATCAGCAATTTTATTAGTTGGGCAAACTATTGCAAGCTGAGCCAGATAAGATATGCCAAAAAAATTATCTTCAAAAGAATCATATATGGCGCTGATAATAGAAGAAATATAGTCAGAATCAGGCAGTAATGCAACATCCGATGGAAGAGAGAGCCATGAAGGAGTGGCTTCTCCTTCCCGAATCTCCATAGGCACTGTTCCGTCCCCTACACTAAGAACCCAATGTGCAAATGCATCTAATTTTCTCTTCTCGTCTTCAGTTAGAGCAGGATTACATAATCTCATATTTTTCTCCAACCCAAGTACAGTGACGTGGTGCCATAAAGGTGACTTGATAAGAGATGAGTTTAGGATTTCACTCCTGCTTGCACCCTCAACAACAGGTAACACTTGCCTGAAATCTTCACCTAAAACCATTTTTTTCCCACCGAAAGGAAGCAATTTCTTGGAACTGTCATTTGCAGACAGAACATCTCTCATGCTCCTGTCGACAGCTTCAAAACATCGCCTGTGTGTCATAGGCGCCTCGTCCCACAATATCAACTTTGCCTTCTCCACAAGCTCAGCTAAATTTGTTCCTCGAGATATGTTGCACATAGTCTGGTCACCAATGTCAAGTGGGATCCTGAACCGAGAGTGAGCTGTTCTTCCACCCGGGAGAAGCAGAGAAGCCACCCCAGAAGAAGCAACGGCTAGAACTATATGGTCATCAGCCCGTAACGCTGTAATAACAGCATTCCATAAAAAGGTTTTGCCCGTACCCCCGAGATAAAGAACACCTTGCCAAACAAGTTGGTAGCTGCAGTCATGATCTGATCAAATATGTTTATTTACCCTTCATTTAACCTCTGATGAAGCGATCAAGCCGTCACCCTCAACCTGTCTTTGTCATATTGCATCTCTTCTAGTACTAATCTGTTGCTAAGAAGCCTAGCACCATGCAAAGCCTGAGTTGGAATGTTGAAAGACTCCAGGGAATAACCATTCTTGCCAAACATAATCGAGAGTTCCTGCAGTAACTTGGAGTGCAAATAAGCAGGAGGGATTACCAATGTATTGTCATTCATGGAGTGATGGGTTCAAGCTGCCAGATCATCAGTCATGTACAATGAATACTTTTGAAGAAGCTTATGGCCATCAATCACGCCACAAAATAGCAGAACTGTCATGAACAAATGCCTTAGTTGGAAAGAAGAAGCCCACTAAATCGCCTCATCAAAGAGAAGTTACCACTCTCTGTCATCACCTACCAATCCAAGCGCCTGGCAGGTTTCTTTAAATGAACCAAATAGTGTTCCATTGTAAGTTCTGAGGTCATCATAGCCTGTAGCTCCTGGAACAACCGTTAGCAACATCCATAAAAAGTAAAGTTCATTTGTAGTAGGATGGCAATTATAAATTCTCCCAATTGGTGCACCAAATTTGCAGACACGAATTCTCATTCTCCACTTTTTAGTTTGTCCGTCCCAGGCCCATTTTGTCGGGAAATCAAGATATGTTAAGGACCGAGAATCAGGGTAACGTTGATTGGCGACAAACCATTCAGTCAACATGGTCTTGTATTTGTTGGGATTGTGAACGACATCAGCAAGCCGGTCACGTTCGCGGTAAATAACTCGGTTCATATTGGGTAAGTGAACTGTCAGCCTCTCAACAAAGGGCTCTCTAACATGAATATCAAAAGAAAATGTCCGCCAACATGCTTCACATGTGGACAGATACCTGCACCAGAGTAGAATGGGAACTTAAACGAAATAGAAAAAACTAAAGCTTAAGACAAAGGGGCAAACGGGAAAAACGCATGATATCCACAGATACATGAGCATGGATTTTATAATCATAAAGGGAAACAATTCAGAGTAGAAAACGAAGTTTGATAGTATGGAATGTGATTACGCAACGACAAAGTGACAGAGGCTGGTAGGAAAAAAAGTAGTGGGCTCGTACCTGCAACTGTCATACTCGTCAATTTCATTAATCCCTGCTGATTCAGATCCTGAAGACTAATACATGGAGTGTAAACGTGCTCGAGCCTTGTCAGGGCCCTTGGCTAGATACTTGAAGAGATATTTAAGAAGATTTGTCTTGTTACACCACTCTACGTTGATATGGGCCTGAAATCTTTTGAGCAACGCCATGTTATGTGGTAAAATCCACTTATTACTCAAGCGGTGGCCGTTCTTTGTAACAAAACGGTTATTCTCACGACGACGGTAAATTGGAAAACCAAGTCCATCAATCGTTGTTTCCTCATTAAATTCCTTGGGATAGTGCTTAGAACAAACTCCATCTTTCATGCACGGCGAGTTCGGATTATATTTTCCACAAGAACCATGAACCATAAATTCTTCCACAAGTGCATAACCAAGCGGATCTACGGTGTAGTCAGGTATCTCCGCGGAAATATAAGAATCAATCGTTGCCGGTCTAGGATCTTCCGTATCAGCTTTCAACCACACAAGGGCGTGTATGTGCGGAAGGCCTCTTTTCTGGAATTCGACGACATATGAATCTGCAAAATTAGGATACTCTTAGTTAAAAAAGGTAGGAAATGTATTACTTAAGAGGCAAATAAACAAATAAAAAGTGGCTCAGCCAACGCCTTGTATGTAAAGAAAGGGAAAATGTATAAGAATTAGAAAATGTATCTGTCCTAAAGAGATAAGTTATGCGAACCCAAAAAATCTTAAGCTTGTACAGACGTAGAGCAATGCAAATGTTTAGTTTTTAACAGTCGGCGTAACACTAACAGATGTAGAGGCAGGAAGAGCCTAAATAATGAGATATACGTACATGCTTTAACAGGGCCAAAAGTTTTCCCTTTTCTAGTACGCTTACTGAAATGGTTGATCTTTATCTTGAACACACGTGTCACTATATCCGGTCCGTCAGCATGAGTTTGCCCAGGCTCGATAAAAAGAGCCTCAGATATCTCATCCCATTTCGGATTGCACGTAAAGATAATAAAAAGATCAGGAGCATCATGAACACGGCAGATTGCCATTTCGTCCTGATAATTTTGAATCATATATCGAGGACCTCCTGTATAGTTGGAATGCAGAATATATTCAATCCCAATATTCTTTCCAGTGGAATTACCTTCTCCAAGAGCATCAGACAAACCTTGATATGTTTCAGAACGGAGAGTTTATTGATTTAGAAAATGGTAACTAAGTCTACAGGACTCAACACAACAAAAAGAGTCCACCATAATTTGATTGGATGATCGGCTACAACATGTGTAAGGGTTAGGCTCTCCTTTTAGATAATGAAACCTGTAACAATAGTATTCATGCATAGATACGTCTTGCCTTCCTCCAGCAGGGGCACCTTCAACATCCTGATACTTAATCCAAAGGTGAAACCCCATAGAACCATGAGGAAATAAGAGTGGGTACTGCAAAGCCATAAGAGATGGGTTAAGAGGAGAGACACGCTGAAAGAACCCAGCATCTTTTTGAACAATAATATCAAATATATTTGCTTCTACAGAGAAGTCATCAACTATTAGAGCCGCTAATTCAGGCGCTACAGGAAGAGAATAACGGTTCCCATAATCTGCCCCTTCATGACCAAATAGCCTAATAGCGACATCCGGACAATCAGGCGAAAAAAGCCTTTGCTCAGCCATATGGAAAGTCTGCACCAAAGGATTATGGGCATTAAGCATTGTCCGCAATGAATCAACTATGGCACGGTCAGGTTCTTCTCTGCGGGCTCGACGGTGGCGATTTGGACAGCCAGAAAGAGCATCTAACTCACGGCTATGCTGCATATCTCGCTGGCGACGGCGGCCACGAGAAAAGGATAGCAACCGCTCAATCAAAGGAACAGAATCATCAACATCACCGTCATCAGCAGAAAGTATACCCATCCTATTATCCAATTCATTCAGTGTGTCATAAATATAAAGTTGAGCAAACTTGGGAACAGGATTGTCAGTTGGAGGGAGGAGGGAACCAATCTGATGACAAACAACCCCACATATCTTGAAAACATAAGGGCCACCTCCAATGTTAATACTGTTATCAACATGAACACCAAGCGAAGTGAAAGCAAACATAGAGTTGTACTCACGAATCAGTCGCATAAAACGATTTGATTCTGGCCCTCCATCAGACCTAAGTAACTGATCTAAAGGAGGCGGCCAATCAGGATAAACAGGAAGGGACACTCTACCACCACAGCGACAACCATTGTAGACGGGCCGATGGCGTTCTTTGCTGGAACGCTTACACCGCTCCCGAAACCAGAAAGACGCGCCACAATGCACACATAGGTGGTGAGGTCCATTGTAGTAAGACCGATCAGGCCATGCACCTAAAAGTGAAAATTAAGAGTCGTCAGGATGGAAGAAAACAAAAAAACACAATGCAAGTTTATGCAAGTTTCATAGATCAACACAAGGAGAAAGAATCGAAGAATTTACGTTTCAGCATGCTGATAAAATCAGCCGACAAAGGTAGATGAACAGAACCCACTTGATATCCTGCCCGAAGGAAGGCACGGTGACGCCGGACAGCCACACACATTCGTCGGTTCAAGCTGCGTCTAGTTGCAGGAATACGTGGAGTTGGATGCACTGAAATGCAAAACCAATAAGAGAGTATAGCTAAATATGTCCAAAAAAACATGAGCACAAAGACGGCAAATAACCGCTGTACGAAACAAACTTAAACAGCTTTCTTACCTCGTGCTAAATAATGAAGGCCTACAGTACCCATATCAGGCGAGTCTTCGTCAGAGCCGACAATTTGAGGCAAAGAAGGTCCAGGCTGAGCCAATGAACCTAGAGCTGAAGAATGAGCCGATGGAAACGGAGCCCAAGCATTCAGATCAGACGGGTTGGAGGGCACATTCACATGAGTCGTAGCATTGGAAGACTCGCCATCCAGGAAGAAACCAGCGGCCAGGGATGAGTGATAAGAAGAAAGCTCATCGTCGGAAGAGTCCGCATACGGCACTGTAAGGAAGTTTGAACATCAACACAGTGCATTAGTGAGGCAGTAATTTAAACTTCATCGGCTTGCTAGCATTAAATGTATTGAGTAAACCCACTCTTCACACATTGGCATAACACTATACTCTTCCACGAATGCTGGCTTTTAAGAGCACGTCTCTGGCGCGTTGGTACATCAATATAATTATTCTAGAAATGTCCTCTATACACAAAGATACAATGAACAAAATATTAAGGCTGCTGTATTTGCAAATGGAACATGTCAATTTAACACATGTATAAATATTTCTTGTAGTGTTCACTATCAACACTGTGTTCACTGTCAACACTGCATCATGGACTTGCATGACTCAGGAAGTATAAAATATTAACTGATCAAACCGCTTCACTCTGGCTCAAAAAACGTTGGATACATCTTAATAAACTCTTACATGTTATTGCAGAATGCAAAGTAAAAAGAGATCATAGAATTATGATGTGCTTCTAACCATGGGCCACTTCCTCCAACGAAGATTGACGAAACTATGACAGTTGCGATTACAACATGAAAAAAGGACATGTGCAGCATCCGGCTTAGTATGACATCCACTATATACCTCAGCAGCAATGTAAATTAGTACTATGTACTTGCTAATCTATCATCTGTATGCAACATAACTCAACTCTATCAGTTCTCTAAATCACGGCAGCACAAACCAGATTCAGTAGGAACAGATGGCACATCGTCAGCTAGACGCTTGCCTAGTCGTATTTCCCGTCATCTTGCTTCCAGGTCGGACGGCATAAGCATGGAGACGGATTGATTTGAAATAGTAGGCAATGCAGAGTTCGTGCGTGCTGTAACACCCGAAGGAACCGGCGTAGAAGAGAGGGTACGGAGCGGCAAAGGAGTAGAATTACCGGGAATTTCATCCAAACCACGCCGCCGGCGGGAGCGAGGCAGAACCAGCGAACAGGTAGGGAAATGAGATTGGAATGCAACCGAAGGAACCTCTTCGACGGGCAAGCTGGGCTGCGATACGACAGCAAGAACGGAAGGAGCATGCGAGAGGCGGCAATCAGCCGGAACGCCATGGGGCGAGCCCTCCAATAGGCCAGGAAATCGAGAAGGCATAGAAAATTCAGAGTCAGAGGCGTCGCCCGACAATAGAACACGGCCGTGACCACGAGGACGACGCGGGAGAGAAGGAATCGATACAAAGGACACATCCGCTAAACCACGCCGACGTTGGGGAGGAGGGGATGTGGCAAGAGGACGGGGACGGCATGCAGGGGACGGAGATGGAGTCGGCGGGACAGGGGCGGCCGCCTTCGTGGCGGCGCCGCCTTCATGGCGAAGGAGGCGAGGCAGAAGGTGAGCGTGGGCGCCTCCGGGCAGCGGCAGCGTGGGCAGGCATAGAGAACCCTGTGAAGAAAACGACGACCACAACATCAAAATCGTCGGAGGAAAACGGCAATCCAAAAATCTGTAGCAAATCGGACAGAAGGAAACGAAGTAACGACGAAGAAGCAGAATGAACTAACCAGGATCGTGGCAGGGCAATGAGGGAGGAGCACCAATTGAAGAGGAAAGCAGCGACGCATCCAAATCGGCGAGGGGAAATAAAGGAGCAGCCGCCGAGGGAGGAAGAAGATAGTGAGGAGGAGAAATAAGCGGAGTCTGACCACGTACAACTTGAGTCGTGGCAGGGCCGAAGAGCACGGAGAGATATAAGTACGTGCATCCAAACAGCAAAAACGAACGGGAGGAGGCTAGTTCAGATCATTGTGCGTTACTGTAGACATCTACGGTAACCCATCGTACCAGCGCTCAGAGGACGCTAATAACGTGGGCCTTAATATATTTAGAGATGCACGGCCTCGATAGAAAGAAGCATTGGTTCAACCAAATAAAGAAATGGTTATAGAATATCACAAGAGCAAGGGGGCCATCGTTACATACACGGTTTTACAAAATAAGAACAAATAATCGACATAAAAAGCTACTTAAATGGTACCTGGGGTTATCCCCAACGGTGTAAATGCATAAAAAAATATAAGCACCGTTCAAAGATCCAAAGAGAGAGAATTACATACCCTCACAGATTAGGCAAAGATGACACCATTGTCTATGTATCGCCAGGGGCAGATGGACTGGCCCAATGTAAAAATATTTATAATGACCTAGCAATACGCATTCCTCATAACTCGTAAGGGAACTTTTAGTTGTTTAAGAAGGAGAAAATTACATTACTGGTCTGCACCTGGAATTAGAGTTCCATTGGCCATGCTTCAAATAAATAAATAGAATTTTTTGGATATAAGCATACACATATACATCCCCTATAACTTTGAATACCAGAGCCATAACTTTCATCTTGAACACCTCTTCATCACTGCCATACGCTGGTTCAACATTTCCACTGTCTACTGGACTCACATTTCAGGATGCACAAGTTCGGAAATTTCACCATCCAATATCTGCAAACTAACATTTGGGGTAAATTTTACATAAATTTGAACATAAGACGCGTTTTTGGTTGGATATCGCAGCTCGCTTAAAAATTAGAATATTGAACAGAATGCATATAGAAAATCCTGGTAGCAATTAACTATTAAGTGTTGCTTCAGTGGATACCAACAACCACTTCTTTTAAACTAAACAAACTTCCGTTGCTTTGCTAAATATCTAGATATCATTGTGCCTAATTTAACGCAATTCAATGCTATGTGACCTAAAAAATCAGAATCTAAATGTACGCCTTCCACAAAAAGAGGAAGCGCCTGCACTTGTTTCAGCTTTGGGGTACACCAAAAGAAAGTCTAAGTTCATGAATCTATTGCTAATAACTTGATCGAAATAAGCATGTGTTTTCCTGATAACTTATTAAGTTGATAACATCAGAATAAGGATATATGAACTGGCTGACAAAAAATCCAATGCAAGTCATGTACTCCAGACCGTGAATAAGGTCCTTTGCAAATTCGATATAAATGGTGTCGATCTGCAGTTATTATTTTATCTAAACTTGCAAAAAACTATTAGTAATATATATGATCTGGTACGGAAACGACAGAGCACTCCAATTCCACAGACACCTGGAGTTTTCTGCTATAGCATATACGTGCACATAGCATAATGCACAGTTTATAGCTTGCAAAGAACGACGTAAAACTTTGAGAAATCATTTTTGTGCATTCCTCTAGTTCGGAAACAGAAATAGAGGACACAATATTTCAAGTTCGCTGCCTCCTCAGAATTTACAGGGAAGAAAGATAAGGAAAAGCCCACCTCGGAAACATAAACACAACATCGTGTGGCCTCGTACACTTTATGCTTTCAACTCCAATTGCCACTGCACCGCTGAGGTTATGGTGATGGGCACTGTCATTGCAATGAGAACATGGTACACTTGCAAGAGAGACCAACATGATCATCTCAACGTTTGGTCATATCAAGAATTTAGGATCATAATCTGCAAAACAAGCTGAAGAAACTCGTCGCAAATGTGTCATGGGTCAAGGGGTAACCCGTTGGCGGTTCTCTATGATATGGGATAGCTCCTGTGTCATGGGGCAAGGGGTATCCCGTTGGCGGTTCTCTATGATAAACATATACTTACAATGACAAGAACTTACCTGGGACCAAAGTTGAGTAGCATGAGGTCCCGGTACTCGTACTCAAGGGGCATGAGATTTTCAACTTGTGATTTGTCAAGCATATAACTCATATTTTGCCTCACTTTAACCTTAACCATTCAAGATGCTTATGATAGGGGAAATGAGATCTCAAAGCTAATAAGTACCATAATTTTTGGAAGCCTTATAAAAACTTGAAATCCCTACTTCCCTCTACGAAGGGCCTTTCTTTTTTTACTTTTATGTTGAGTCTTCATCTTCTATCCTTATGCACCAATTAAGAGAGCATAGTTGTCATTCTGAGTATAATGTGCATAGTCCCAAAATTTATTATTGATTGATTCATGATTATGGTATTGCTTGTTCTCAAATTATTTGTATCTAGTCACCCTTTGAACTTTGAAGGTGTCCTATGCATTTATGTTTTGGTATTCCATGAAGGACAAGCTGAATACCACTTTGCAATGTTTTCTCTATGCTCAAAACAAACAAGTAACTTTCAATGCATTGTTATTCATGATCTTTTGTTTGTGTTACTTTTCATGTTGTAACATGGTTGCTAAGTTCTATTGTTAGAGTTCTATCTTTTATGCCTATATTTAGAGTACTTTGATCTCAGCTTGCAATGCTTTTATGTTAACTTGATCAAGATTTTGTTGGTGCATGCTACCTCAAAATTTATTCTTTTTATCACTTACCTACTCGAGGACGAGCAAGAATTAAGCTTGGGGATGCTGATACGTTGCAAACGTATCTATAATTTTTTATGCTCCATGCTTGTTTTACATCAATTGCTTTATGTTTTGCTTGCACTTCGTGGCATTTTTATGCATTTCCTGGAACTAACCTATTAACAATATGCCATAGTGCCAGTTCCTGTTTTCTGCTGTTTTTCTATTCCAGGTTTTTACCAAAGGAAATATTCTCGGAATTGGACGAAACAAAAGCCAAACCTCTTATTTTTCTTGACACGAAGATGGAGTCCAAAGAAGAGACAGAGGAGGGCACCAAGGCGGACACACCATAGGGTGGCGCAGGTCCCCCTGGCCATGCTTGGCAATGGTGTGGGCCCCTGGTGCTCCACCGACCTCGACTCTTCGCCTATATAAACCCCTCGAGACGAAAAACCTAAACACCAGATCATAATTCCACGAAAAAGTTCTGCCGTGTCGCCGCCACCGAAGACGAGATCCGGGGGACAGAAGTCTCTATTCCGGCACCCTGCCGGGACAGGGAATTTCCCCCGAAGCCATATCCATCGACTCCACCGCCATCTTCACCGCCGTTGCTGACTCCCATGATGAGGAGGGATTAGTTCTCCCCCGAGGCTGAGGGCTCTACCGATATCTATGTGGTTTATCTCTCTCTCTCCCATGGTGTGATATTTATGTGATCATGAGCTTTGTAATCTAGTTGAATAAGTAGATGTTACTCTTCATCTATTATTCTACTCAAGTGCGTTTATTAATGTGATCTCCGGAGACACCTTGTCCCACGATGTGAAGGTGACAGTGTGCGCATTGTGTGTGGCTCTTAGGCTAAAGATTATAGTAATACTTACCATGAGTTATAATTTGAGTTGGATGTCTCTATAAAATTGTGGTGTTTTTTTGGAACCATCTAGTGCGCTCAAGGTGATAGTGTGGGGCTATCTAGATTGGGGAATGCGAACTTTAAGGAGTGCTTTTATAGCCCTACGCAATGAGTTGGTGTTCGTTATCCAACCAGAGTATAGTTTGGTGTAGCATAGTGAAGAAAATATATTTATGTGTTGAATTATGATATCATTGTTGAGAGTGTCCACTAGTGAAAGTATGATCCTTAGGCCTTGTTTCTAAGCATTTAAACACCATTTATAACCAGTTCTGCTACATGTTTGCTTGCAGCCATTTTTATTTCAGATTGCAATTACCACTTATAATCATCCATATTACTTGTATTTCACTATCTCTTCGCCGAACTAGTGCACCTATACACCTGACAAGTGTATTGGGTGTGTTGGGGACACAAGAGGCTTCTTGTATCTAAATTTCAGGGTTGCTTGAGAGGGATATCTTTGACCTCTTCCTCTCTGAGTTCAATAAACCTAGGGTGATCCACTTAAGGGAAACTTGCTGCTGTTCTACAAACCTCTGCACTTGGAGGCCCAACACTATATACAAGAATAGAAGCGTGTGTAGACATCACTTCTCCTAAGCCGGAGCAGTCGATGGAGGAGAGAGGGGTGGTCGCGCCTAGGGTTAGGAGGCGCAAGGACAAGGGGAAAGGGGGTGCGGCCCTACCCCTCATTATATAGTGGGGGCGGCGGCCAAGGGGGTTCCCTGCCCTAGACGAGTCCCCCCCCCCCCCCCCGAACTCGGCCACAAGGGGAAGATCTGGGGACTTGACCCCCAAGTCTCCCCTCTTACCAAACTAGGGTTTGACCCCAATTCTTTTGGTAGCCAGATTTTCCCCATTGGGCTTTGGTGCGGCTGGACCTAGTGCTCCCATGCGGCATGCCTCAGCCCAAGTGGACCCTCGCGGGGTGGTGGACCCACTGGTGGTCCCTCTAGAACATTCTAGAAGCTTCCAGACAAAATACCGAAAACATTTCTGAACCCCAGAAAATGACTTTCCTTATATGAATCTTATTATCCATACCATTCTAGATCTCCTTGTGATGTCGTGGATCCAATCTGAGACTCCGAACAACATTCGGTCTCCAACTCATATTTCATATCTACTTAAAAAATATCAAACCTTAAGTGTGTCACCCTACGGTTCGTGAACTATGCAGACATGATCGAGACACCTCTCTAGTCAATAAGCAATAGCAGGATCTGGAGATCCATAATGGCTCTAACATATTTGTCACATCCCAAGATTTTTCCAAATCTTGTAATGTGAAAATAAATGAATAAAATAAAACTTTGTTTGATTTTCAGAGCCAGAAGAAACTTTTTGGAATTCAAATGGAACCTCAAACCAATTTGAATCAAATAAAATCCTAAAGGGATTTATAAAGATAAACATTTATTAAAGGAAATTAAAATGTTTTAAAATTACTATTTTGAATCTTTAAATAAAAAGATTTGATTTTCAAAAGAAAGGCTGGATTCATAAATAAGGATTATTTTATAAAGCCAAATTAAACCTTGACCAAACTTTGGAATTGAAAATTTTTGTTTTGAATAAAAATAGTAAAGGTTTATTTAAATAAAATAATAAGGAATTAATATCCAAATTTTATTTAAATAGAAGGTTTTGCCATCTTGAATAAAACATCAAAACTTATTAAATTAATTTAAAATAAGTTTTCCCAAATATTTGATATTCACAAATAAAACCTACTAAAGTGTTTTGGTTTTATATTAGATTTCAAAATAAAGTTTTTAATAAAACAAGTCCTATTTGAATTAAATGAATTAAGTCTATTCATTTAATTGTTATTGGACCCTAAAATAAAATGCTATTTTATTTTTAAACAAGTTTCCAAGTATTCTTCATTTCCAAATAAAACCTACTGATTTGGTTTTGAAAATATATAGGTTTCAAATAAAGATTTTATTAATAAAATCAAACTCTATTTGATTTAATAACTAAGGCCCATTTTATTTAATTATTAATGGACCCTAAAGTAAAAGGTTATTTTGTTTTAAACAAGTTTTCCAAATATTCTTTATTTCCAAATAAACTACTGATTGGTTTTGAAAGTATTTGGATTTCAAATGGAGATTTTATTAAATAAACCAAACCCTATTTTATTAATAAACCATGGTCCATTTTATTAATAAATGGAACCTAAAAAGATTTAAAATATTATTTTATTTTGGAAGTTGGTTATACTACTAAACAGAACCAAAAACTCATTACAATAGTTTGAATTATTTGAATGGTTTGAATGTTTGAAATGTTGATTGAAAATCAAATCAGCAAATAGAAATAGAAAAGGAAAATGTTTCTGTACAAAAAAAAGGGAAACCACAGCAGCCCAACTACCCCAGCCCAACAGCCCAACTCGCAGCCCACCTCCTCTTTTCCCTGAAACGTTTACCTTCACCGCATAAACAACCCGCATAGCCTATGACTGGTGGACCTCCCCCTCGTTCCCCTTTTCCCACTGACGCAACGGCCCCACTTCTCTAGTCATCTTCTTCGCCGCGACTCCATCCTTCCCCCAAACCACGTCGCAGTTACTGGCCGTTGAACACTCCATCAATCCCGTTAATTACCGCGTTAAATTCGTCCAGCCAGCACGCTGGATAAAGCGCATGCCTTCCCTCTTCCGTTTCCCCCAGACGCCCCTCCTCGACATGCCCCCAGGCCGCCCCAATTTCTCCTCGAACTCCACTGTCTCCGACGACCGTTCTCATCGATTCCGGCCAACACACTCCACCTCTTGCCTCCCTGAGCACACGAGCACGCTCACCATACACTGGCGCATCCTTCTGTGTCAATCACTCGACCGCGGGCACCCCAGAGCTTTGGCTTGGACTAGCTCTGACAGCGCCGCCGCCTGTTTTCTCTCCGACGACGATCCCCGGTAAGCACTGACCGCCCCGCATCTTCTCGATCACGCAAGCATCTTTGCCATGGCCTTGCGCAGCTAACCCAGTCCTCCGTTTTTCTTCCCGTGGACCACAGCGTCGTCCTCGACCTCGACCGCGCGCGTCCGTCGCCAGAACCCAACTCCGGCGAGAAATCCTGCCCGTCCCCGTGCGCCCCTTGCCACGACGACCACACGACCAGCATCACCTCATCCTCGCGACCTCGGTGAGCTTGCTCCCTCCCTGTTTCGCTTCCTGCCTCGCCAGCGCCGCTGCTAACTGGCCGCTCCGCCGCTCGCCGTTGTCATCGCGTCGCCAGTCCTTGGCCAGGCAGCAGCAACCGTCCGATCTTGATCCAGCGGCTAGGAAAGAAAGTGAGCGAAGGGGTATGCGTCGATCTGCACCGCACGTTTCCAGTTAGATCCTGCGGTTCACGATGCCGATCCGGCCGAACCGGTATCAACCAGTAGAATAACGCCGCGTGTCACCTGCTCGGTTTAAAAACAGATTTGAAACCTGATTATGTTATGATTTTCAAACCATTGTAACTTTCAAACCACACGTCCAAATTTGGGAAATTTTATATCAATGGATTCAGGAGAACAAACCCTAGCCAACCATGCCCTTAGTTTAGAAAATAGTATCTGTTAGCTTGTTTGAATTTGCAGAGACATTTGTATGCTTGTTTAGAGTATAAAAATTGTTTAAAAATGATTTTTGAATTAAAACCTTTGCAAAATGGTTTGTTTTGATCTTACTGACCCTAGGAACCAACCCTTGGTGTTAAAAATGATTTTGGAAAGATTTAGGTTGGATTACTTGACTTAGTCATTTTTCTAGCCAAATAAAAAGAATGGTTTTTGTTATAAAAATGTTTATGGAAAGAAAACTTTAAGGAAATGTTTTGGACCAAACCTACTGACCTAAAACACCAAGTTTTGCAAATTAGCAACTCATTTGGTGAACAACTTAAGAGTTTTGCCTTGATAAAAACATTTTTCACCACATGAAATGATGAATGGATTTAAAAATGATTTTTGGGCAAAACCCTCTAACTAATGACTTTGCCACTTTGGTAAATGACCAATTTGGAACTTACAAAGTTTAGAAACCCAATAGAGACCCTCTTTGCAAAATATAACTATCTTGTGCATGCTCCCATGCATGAATGGGTTTCCATTGTTTTGTGTGTGTGAATTTGTTTGAGTGATCATTGGTTTGGAATGTAAATTGAATTGGTGTTTGCTTGATTGACTTGTAGTGAAGTGTGAGACTAGCAAGATCAAGGAGTGAACCACCATTCCCTTCCGAAAAGGCAAGTGATGCTTCATACTTTCTATCCCATTACTTTCACTATGCATTAGTGATTTTGCTAAGTAAACTTGCATGGATTTTGATAAGTATAAACCATGCTATAGTAAAACCTAGTAGATGAATCCTTAGTAGGATTTTCCTAAGTTAAGTTTCCTAATACTACCAAGCTTAGCCTAGCTAATAGAAAACATGGGTGGAATATTTATTCACACTATGGAAAAATATTCTAAGTCTGAGGACTTATGTTTTTGTTTAATAAAACAACTAAGATAATGAATCACCTGGGTGGAAATGGAAGGATTGGGTTATGTTGAGTGGTTACACAAGGCCATGGACCTGGCTTGTGTATCTCACTTGTGGATGGCCACCCAGGAAACAAAGAGATTTGAGATGTCAAATGTTGAGAAGCTTCAAGTGTAACCACTTGGCAATATGGGCTCTGCCATGATCATATAGGTTGCAAGAACTTAGCCATATGGACAGTGGGTGGTAGTGTTTGATAGGTTGGAACGCGTCCATTTTGGTCTAAGGGAAGGCTTCTGAAAGATTTTGTCTTGGGAAACCAAGTCTTGTGGGGAAAGTGCACCACCTCTGCAGAGTGTAAAATCTAAGTACTTAGCCATGTCCCTGGTAAAGGACAATTTGAGCATCAAGACATGGAAGCAATCAAGAATCTCATCATTCAAATTTCTAAATTAAAATCTTGTGCTTTGAACAAGGGTTGTTTGAATTCTTCAATCATTGATGGAGAGATGGCTTGGTACAAGGATCTTGAAATCTTTGATTGAGAAAAATGATTTTGTCAAAGCAAAAACTTAGTATTTTCAATTGTTAAAGAAAAATCTATTTTGAGCAATGCAAGCCTCAACTCCACTTAGCCAAATGCATATAGATGATATGTTCCACTATATTACCATAGTATCACTTGCCAATACAATTCAAATGTATTGACCCTTTGTGGCTGTAACTTGTATGTTGCAGGTTTGATTGATTTTAGTGAAGATTGATTGTTTAGGATTACAAAGTCTACAACCAACATCTGCCTGTGGCACTTTGAAGATGAAGGACCCATACTTATAGTTATTCCGCTGCAATGTAATGTAATAGCCAAATGAGCTATGTTTTGATGTAATAAACTTATGTTATTCCTGGTTATAAAGTTATATTATGACCTTTGTTTCTTGATATTACATCTTAACTGTGGATGCTAGCTATTGATCCAGGGACTAGCATTGTAAACACAGGAGGGATCAACCTTATTAGGTTGGGACCTCTACAATATTCAACGATGACTTTGTGATCGAATGAACCATTCACATATGATACCAATTCCCTTTGTCGTGCGATACTTTACTTATCCGAGGTTCGATCGTCGGTATCTCTATACCTAGTTGAACCTCATTCTCGATAAGTAATCTTTACTCGTTCTATGATATGACATCCCTTGTGACCTAGTCACATTCTTGCAAGTCAATTGGATGACATTCCACCAAGAGGTCACAGAGTATATCTATCCATCATATGGATGGACAAATACTACTCTTGATCCATGCGCTTCATCACATACTTTTAGAATACCTAATGCCACCTTTATAACCACCTAGTTATGGAAGTGGTGTTCGATGTCATCAAAATACTCATCCGGTGATGGTTATTAACATGATCTCATGGTCGAAGGATTAGGTTACTATGTATCTGAAAGCTTGTAGCAAAACAAACTCAATGACTTGATCTTATGCTATGCTTACTATGGGTGTGTGTCCATCACATAATTCTCCTAATGATATGATCTTATTATTAATAACATCCAATGTCCATGATCAGGAAACCATGATCATCTATTAATCAACAAGCTAGTTCAACAAGAGGCTTACTAGGGACTCTTTCATGTTTATAAAACACACAACTATTAATGTTTCTGGTTAATACAGTTATAGCATGGGATGTAAAAATTTATCATAAACACAAAGATATAATAATAACTACTTTATTATTGCCTCTTGGGCATATCTCCAACACCCACGAGTGTAACACTAGCAGTTTGGTTGTACTCGGTTTTTCCCTCTAGTTCTGACACTTCCGTGTGCAATATACTCACTTCTACCCTCCGGTGGCTGGTCAATAGAGAGTCAACGAATTGGTTTTAGCTATCTAATTTAGTAATTGTATGCACAACAAAACCAAAAAGATCAAAACATATTTGGCATCTATCCATGGAGTCTTATTATGTGACCTGCCACCATAAGAAATGTATATAAATCAAGTTTTAGCCTAAATCACCACTTCTTAAAACACCTACTATCTATGAAGGTTCACGGCTTTCGACTCAAGCCTCTTCCCAAAATATCCCTCCCCAAAACATAGTTTGTCTGAATGAGGCAATACTTGTCAAACGGATGTATATTTGAATTGCAAATAGTCTGATGTATGCCAAGATGTATTTTATTGTATAAAAGAAGCATTTTCCATTTTTTAAATATCTTTCTATTTTCTATTTGAATCCCTTTGAGTTTTGCCCTTGGTTTTTTAAGTTCATCTTAGTTTTTCCCTTGGTTCTTAAGTTCTACTCCGTTTTTTCCTCTCTCTTAGTCACAAACTCTCACACCTATGCTCATCTTGGCTGTTATGCTCTGATTGGTCAAGACAGTTGTCACGCGGATCGTGCCCACTAACCGTTGATCCTCTGTGATTTAGTGGACAGGATAACCCCTATATCTGCCAGGGGCACCCCTCTATCCATGCAAATTAATGAGTTTGTCACCGGTACTTTAACTCCATAAACAAATGATTTTGAATTTAATTTTAAGGGAAACTATTCAAAGGTGTATAATTTTTGTATATGAAAGTTTATGCATTATATTTCACTCCATGAAAATGATAAATGATCGTATATGCAAGTTTATGCATTACATTCCACTCTATGAAAATGGGGAGAAAATTATAATATCTCAAAACTTTGTTAGCACATCATTATCACGTATTAAGTGCGATTTCATAGTGTTCAAAGGTTTATAATTTTCGTATATGCAAGTTTATGCATTATATTTTCACTCCATGAAAATGATAAATGATTAGGATTTTAATAGAACAACATTATCATGTCCTAAGTGCGATTTGAAAGAGTTCAAAGGTGTATAATTTTCGTATATGCACTAGGCATAAATATTTTAGTTTAGGGATCACTTTTCATGCTCTAAAATGGTAAAATCTCAAGATTTTCTTAGGACAACATTATCATGTCCAAATTGTAATTTGAAAGTGTTCAAGATTTGTGACAATTATAAACACTCATTTACATTAAGAGTTGTATAATTTTTTAATTTGAAAGTTTTCAAGAGTCATTTCAATTATAAATACTCATTTACATTAAGAGTTGTATAATTTTTTTAATTTGAAAGTGTTCAAGAGTTGTGTCAATTATAAACACTCTTTTACATTAAGAGCTGTATAATTTTTTGCAATTTGAAAGTGTTCAAAACTTGTGTCAATTATAAACACTCTTTTACATTAAGAGTTGTATAATTTTTTCATTTTGAAAGTGTTCAAGAGTTATGTCAATTATAAGCACTACTTTATGTATATTTTTTCAATTTGAAAGTGTTCAAGGGTTGTGTCAATTATAAACACTCTTTTACATTAAGAGTTGTATAATTTTTTTAATTTGAAAGTGATCAAGAGTTGTGTCAATTATAAACACTCTTTTACATTAAGAGTTATATAATTTTTTTAATTTGAAAGTGTTCAAGAGTTGTGTCATTTTGTTATTTCTTATACATCCATATCCCTAAATATCAAAGTTTCACTTTTACCTCATAGATTCACTTGATTGCAGCCGAGGCATTAACTCGATAAACCAATTAAATCATCGGAACAGCTCGCCGTCACATTCTCCACAGCAAGCGCCCTTGTCTAATCAGAACATTTTGGTGCGAGACCTAACCTTCTCTATGCACGGTTGTCATTATCATCATTCATATAGGTCAACGGGACGGCACCATACTGTGGTTAAGATGAACGAGAGGCTAAACTGAAGCTCGACAAAGGGTCACCATCGCCAAAGAAGGGCCTCCATCGTCGGAGAAGAAGAAAGGATAGGAAATGACGCGGACGTAGGCGCGGGGCTGGCTCACATGGATAAGCTGTGGGTCCAATGCTCACGTGGATAAGCTGTGAGTCCCATGCTGATCTGGATAAGTGGAGAGGGGTGTCCACTACGGGAACCACCTTAACACGTCCCCACTTGTCAATATGTAACGACAAGGGTCCACTACAGTACCCGACAGACCGTGGTCCCACTTGTCAGCATGTAACGGCGAGGGTCCACAACAGGACCCGATTGCATGCGGCCACACTTGTCAGTATGTAATGGCAAGGCTAACAGACAGCGATTTTCAGACCGTGTGAGAGTTTCAAAGTAGGAGATGGACAAAATTGAGGAAAAGTTAAGCGGCTGGGGAAAACTGAGTACAACTAACGAACCAAGGGCACGAAAATAGAAATCCCAATTTTTTATGTTGTATGAAATGCACCTTATGTAAAGAAACCAGCAGGAGCCATTTGGTTGTTCATTTTATTTGATGGCATGTGTGCAAAGATCATGATGTAAAGTAGTGTTACTTTCTATTGCTAAGTTGTAGTAGTAGTAGTCAATCATCATGATGGACGACCAACTAGAGGCGTTGTGGACTTGGCGCCATGTTGGTGGGCAAGATGGAGATCATACCGGAGCGCTAGATGGAGATCAAGGTGCATAAATGAAGGACCATATCATATCACATAATTTAATTGCATGTGATGATAATCCTTTATGAATCTTATTTATTTCTAGTATTAGATACTTGATGGTAGCATTATAAGATGATCCCTTAATTTAATACCAATAAAAGTGCTCCCCTTTAGTGTGCACCGCCGAGAAAGTTCTCTATTATGAAGCATGCCGTGACGATCGGATGTTACACATCTCGGTGTTCGCATAGCCATGTTGCACAACAAATACACTAAGGTTAATTTGGCGAGCCTAGCATGTACAGACATGGCCTCGGAGAAAAAGTAATCAAAAGATCAAGCATGAGTCAAATGAATGATATGATCGATATTTCGATATCCACCATTGCAGCTATGCCGCTGACCATGATCACTAAAACCTTTTAGGGATGGTAGTTTTAGTGGGAGATCATTTGATAATGTGATTTTAATTTAAACTCATATTACGAACTTAGTCTTAATGTCTTTGCAAATATCTTTGTAGATCATGTCATACCCCAACGTTCATGTCGACTTTGACTCTTTAATGTGCGATGAAGAACTTAAACTTGATGGGTATAACTTCATTGATTCGTACCAATGCCTGAGGAACATCCTCATTAGTAATTACTTTCTCTAAGTGATACAAGAACTACTAGGATATTTTCCCGAGGACTCAGCGAGTAAGAATGTTTATCGTACTCACGGTGAAATTTCCATAATAGTCCAATGCACCATGCCTCATTCCACGGAGACTAATTTTCAGTTATGCTTTTTCAACACCGGCGCATATGATATGGTCGATGAATTTAAGGCGCTATTTATATCACAAGTCAGAGTTATGAAGTATGTGTATCTTGACAAGTTTCTTTCAACTAAGATGGAATAAAACACCTTCTTAGAGAGTCACTTGGCAATCATGCATGGGATTCATGGGTGCCTTCTAGATGTTTTGGACTGCTGGATTAACATGAAATAGGTTTGGTTCCTATCTCTAATCGATCTGAGAAACCATGAAGATTGAGAATGCATGGAGGCTCCATGTTATGTATGGTTTTTGTAATTAATGAAAATATCTATAAAATAATATTTTTATTGAGTTATACTTGAAGGGTTTGTCCATGGATTGTAGACCATATGTTGATCTTGACTTCTGCAAGTGCACATATTATAGCTAGTCTCGAAGTAAGAATATCAAACCAAGGGGAGATATTGGTAATAGTCTTTATGCTTCTTATTATTAATTTATCAAAGTGTACCTGCAAGTTATCTTTGGTCGCACGCAAGAGAGTGTTGAAAATGTTTGTGAACAAGCATAAAATAATAGTAAAATAAAGAAAGTGGAAAGTAGGCAAAGAATAATCGAATAAATAATCATGAAACTGCAATAGGGCTAAAAGCGTTCTCATGAAGTGTTGGATCCACCAATAGCATTTATAGAATATGATTAGGAGATATGTTACTTTATTTGTATTACATGTGCACGGATGGAGCCCCACATATAGGTGTGCAAAGAAATCTCGGACATCACACCACTCACAACTAGTGCTAGTGCTCCAAAACAACAATGTTGCAATTGCTTGCAGAAACATATGATCATTTTTATGCATTTGCAAGAGTACACTAGCAATTAATGGTTACCTCATGGTTGTGGAGATCCACTCTTGGATCTACATGCTCTCTCGTTCATGCATGGCTTAGGTGGGAAACATGTTAACTAGTGGAAAACATGTCTTCGGTTCGATCTGAACAAAGCCAGCAGTCCCAGCCTATCACGGCCCGTGACTAGTGCTAGCACTAGTCCTGGGCCGTGAGGCCTCCAGCGGCTAGAAATGGCTGTAGACACTAGTCTCGGGCCGTACCAGATCTCTAGTCCCGGTCCGTAATACGTCCCGAGAGTAATAACCTGGAGCGGGCTAGCTGCTCTTTTCGGGGACTATTAGTCCCAGGTCGTATCACGGCCCGGAACTAGTTGTCCATCAGTATATATACAGCTTCCTGTCCACCTGCCCTAAACCATATGGTGGCCATTTTACACAAAGAAGCAAGCTGAGTTCATGCCATTTTTTTTGTCAAGATTTAGTTTGCAACCCCTAAATCCAAAGTTTTAAAAGGTTAGAACTTCATTCTTTCATCTCTTATTGCTACTTTAGCTCTATAATGCTCTAGAATTATAGAGATATGGATCAATGCATGCATGCTCTAGAAGTAGAAGGATTTTGATATGTGTAACAAATTTTATTAGGCACAAGTTACTGAAAATTGAAATGTGTAATTTTAGAGTTTCAGAGCTTAGAATGGAATGAGGTTTTCACTGATAGAACAATAATCAAAAACTCCACATTTATCATGTTAATTGTTTTCTCCAATTCAAAAATTGGTGCATGTAAATTTTTCAAAATTCAAAATTAATGCTCTAGAAGCTCTCAATATAAATTGTAATAATTTTATCATGTTGTGTAATGGTTTTTGATATACTTTTACTATAATGCAGATGGTCCGGGAATGGATGTACGGTGCTGATCGACGCTCTGGCGAGTTTATTAATGGCGTGCATGAATTCATCTGTGTTGCTGATGCAAACAAGTGCAATGGTTTTGTATTCTGTCCATGTAGTGGATGTAAGAATCAGAAGGATTACTCTGACTCAAAAACCCTTCACAGCCACCTGTTGAAGTCCGGCTTCATGCCCAGTTATAATTGTTGGACCAAGCATGGAGAGAGAGGGGTTATAATGGAAGACAATGAATAAGAGGAGGAGGGTGAAAATTATCATGGTTTCCGTGAGTATGGAGATACTTCCATGGGGGATGCTGAAGGGGCGGATGAAGAAGAGACACATTATGAACCCGCTGATGATCTTGGTCGGACCATTGCCGGTGCACAAAGAGACTATGGACCTACTTTTAAGGTCCCCTTGTTTCGGTGCGAATGGGTCAAGCTGACAGTAGGAGGGGTTGAGGTAGACAAGAAGTACAGAATGACATCGTTGGATCTCAACAATCTTGGGTACTTAGAGGAACCATTCGTCCTAGCCAATGTTGTGGCTTAGGTTTTCTATGTGAATGACATGTCTACCAAACCTAGAAAAAGAAAAAATAAGCAAAAGAATACATCAGACAATGATCCAAAGCACCACATAGTTCTTTCAGGAAAAATAAACATCGTGGGAGTGGAGGACAAGACAGACATGTCAGAAGATTGTGATAAGTTTCATGAAATTATGCCCTTTGCAGTGAAGGATGACCCAAGCATCATGTTAATGAATGAAGATGCTCCATGGATACGGCGGAATCAGAAATGGACACACTCGAAGAAATGATGTGTAATAATTGTAACATTTTATGAATGAAGATGCTCCATGTTCCCATTTTTATAGTGTTGTCTGCAAACCATCTTGAGTGTGTCAGTCCCGTTTTGTGGCTGGACCGGGACTAAAGGGGGGGCTTTAGTCCCGATTTGTACTTACCATTAAGATCTGATCTCCAAACGCGCGTGGTCACATATTAGGCAGTGACTCTATGACTAGTTTCTTGGAGATGCCGGAGGATTGGGATCCGGCGGCATCTCCCTAAAACTGGCCGTAGTGGTGTCCCTGCTCTCGCACACCATCTTGCATCTTGTAACTTCTATAACTAGATCAATACGCCTGGGAGCTAACTAGCTAGTTTCACATATTAGGGAGTGCCTCTATGACCAGCTTGTTGGAGATGCCGGAGGACTAGGCTCCGGCGGCATCTCCCTCAAGCTGGCCGTAGTGGTGTCCCTGCTCTCAAAAAGCATCTTGGAGATGCCTCAAACTGGTTGGAGGACTGGACTCACGAGGATGCCTATTTATAGTACAAGCAGCTCGGCATAGTGTCAACACCCACGACATAATGTCGTTCATGTCGGCGGTTGGCAAAATGGCCCTGAGATCCGGGACTAGTAAAACATGGGTCCCAATTTGATTTTCCGTGCTCCGCCTTAGTGCCCTTATGAAGACACTCACCCCTATTATTAGTGTTGACTCATGTTTTGTCCTGGTTGGTGTCTCCAACCGGGACTAAAGGTTCATCTTTAGTCCCGGTTGGTGACACCATCTGGGACAAGGTACAAGACGCACGACATAATGTCGACACTCACCCCTATTATTAGTGCTGCCTGGCCCAGTCTGCCGCAATCCCTTCAGTCGTGGTTGGTTTCTCCAACCGGAACTAAAGATGAACCCTTTATTTATAGGCATTTACCTCTCTTTATAGGCATTTAGCTCTATTTATAGGCCTTTTCCTCTATTTATAGGCTGCTCGATCCAGCCTGCCCGCCCTTTCCCTCTATTTATAGGGCGACCGTCATGGCCACCCACACATACACACATTCCTCGCCGCCTACTTTCGGATGCCCATCCCGCATCCTCGTAGTCGACTCGGCGGCAACGATGGAGTACTGGGATCCGCCGGGCATGTCCGAGATTGGGCTCCGCCGGGCTGGCACTGGATGGTGCTACCTTCTGGGACGTGTAGCTTCGTGAGGAATCCAGGTGTCGTCTTCGACCCGGAGCTCCTTTGGTGGAGGTCGCATGGTCCAGGAAGGGTGCAGAGGGAACCGGCCACCGAGGAGGTGGTACGGCATCGTGTCAGGGAGGAGGACGAGCACGTCCATCACTATATGGCTGCGTTGGACACCAGGGTCGACGATACATGGTAGATTCTTCAGGGATCTCACCCGAGCTAAGCTCGTGTGATGGTTCTGTCTCTTTGGGTTTTCACCTCCCGTGGCTTAGGCACTGGGAGTCGTCGTCCAGTTTGATTGAGCAAGATGTATTAGTTTCAATACTATGGCATTTTGATTGAGCAAGATGTATTAGTTTCAAAAAATAGCATTTGATCACCTGAGCAAACTCACAAGAATACAACAACATCTTCATATTTAGTCCCGGGACTAGGTAACACTCAAGACATTTATTAATATTAAAAACCAGGACTAAATACACCTCCTTTAGTCATAATCATTCCTAGTCCTATAGTACGCAGCTTTAGGGTATTCTTCGTCATCGTCACCTGCCACTACGGGGATCCTCAGCCCAGCCATGGCATATACCGGGGGCACCTGCCACTCCGGCCTCGGATTCATGGTGGGCGAGGGAAGGGTCTCCTGGAAGAAGTGTCGCTACCGCTGGGCGGGGGAGGGGCCTTCTTGTGGCTCTGTGGCGGGTAGACTTGTGGGCACCGCAGGCGAGGATGGTCTCCCCCGGTGATGTAGCGCATCACTCCGATGATAGTACGGTTTGCCCACCACAGACGGTGTCCGGCTTCGTTGTGGTTCACCGAGGGCAGGCCATCACCCTCGTACCTGGTGATCTCCCTTTCCCGCCTGTTAGCGAAGAAGGCATTCCAGGTGTCGTAGTTGTTGGGATCCCACTGGGGATCCATCCGCTGCTCCGGCGTGAGCTCATGGTAGAAGTGGTTCGTGATGGCCGCTTGGCGTGCGGAACCTTGAGGGACAGGAGGGACAGGAACCCCTCCAGCGCTTAGCATCCATCTGGTGGGTGGCCGCTAGCCCGGCGGACAAGGGTAGCTGGAGGCGCACAGCGCCTCGGTCTCCTCGAGGGTTAGAATGGCCCAGTAGGCATTGTCCATTGTTGTCAGAGAGGAAGGTGTGGATGTGTGGATAGCCATGGCGCGATCGCCCTAGATATAGAGGGAAAGAGCGGGAAAACTTGGCGGGAAGCGGTGGGAAATGGCGGGAAATATCTTTAGTCCCGGTTAGTGACTACAACCGGGACTAAAAGCTCTGGTAAAAAGGAAAGGACGGAAAAACTTGGCGGGAAGCGGTGGGAAATGGCGGGAATTATATTTAGTCTTGGTTAGTGACTACAATCGGGACTAAATGGATATTATAATAAGATTATTTATATTTTTCTGATAATAATAGACATATTTTTTGTTTTATTTGGATTTTTACAATAGGAGATATGATTTTCCAAAGTTTTATATTTTATTTTAAAAAAGAAAATTTACAAATGAAATAATTTATAAATGATGCAAACAGATGTATGGATATTATATTAAGATTCTTTATATTTTTCTGATAATAATAGACATATTATTTGTTTTATTTGGATTTTTACAATAGGAGATATGATTTTCCAAAGTTTTATATATGATTTGAATTAAAAAAAAGAAAATTTACAAATTAAAGAATTTATAAATGATGCAAACATATGTATGGATATTATATTAATATTCTTTATATTTTTTTGATAATAATAGACATGTTATTTGTTTTATTTGGATTTTTACAATAGGAGATATGATTTTCCAAAGTTTTATATTTGATTTGAATTAAAAAAGAAAATTTACAAATGAAATAATTTACAAATGATGCAAACATATGTATGGATATTTTATTAAGATTCTTTATATTTTTCTGATAATAATAGACATATTATTTGTTTTATTTGGATTTTTACAATAGGAGATATGATTTTCCAAAGTTTTATATTTGATTTGAATTAAAAAAGAAAATTTACAATTGAAATAATTTATAAATGATGCAAATAGATGTATTGATATTATATTAAGATTCATTATATTTTTCTGATAATAATAGAGATATTATTTGTTTTATTTCGATTTTTACAATAGAAGATATGATTTTCCAAAGTTTTATATTTGATTTGAATTAAAAAAAGGAAATTTAAAAAAATAAACTTGTCGCGGGTCGTGGCTGGACCCAGGACTAGAGGGTGCATGCGCGCGCAAAAACAAAGCGGCCGAAAAAACACACAGTCCCGGGTCGTGGCTTAACCCGCGACTAAAGGGGGGTCTTTAGTCGCGGGTTAAGCCACGGCCCGGGACTAGAGACCCTCTAGTTGCGGGCGGTGGCTTAGCCCGGGACTAAAGGTATGTCCATATATATTTCGCGAGCCACCGCCCATGCCCAGCACTTGGCATTTCTCACGAAGACGAAGACGAAGCACACATGCGACGCATCAAAGACGCAGGGGAGGTGCTGCCCGGCCGCCGATTCCACCGCGTCGCTGCCCTCGTCTCTGGCCATGCATGCTCCACCGCTCTGCCTTGTCGCCGCTCTGCCATGTATTGCTACCGCGCGCCGCCGTGTCGCCGTCCCGCAACGCCGCCGCCTCACCGTGTTGCCGCCTGCGTCGGTGAGTCGAGGGTGGTTATTTTTTTACCACAAATAATATTAGCTCGGGTTATCATAATTAGAATTATTGTTTTAGTTATTAGGATTGGGATTAGGATTAGGATAATTGTTTTAGTTATTTTTTTGTTACAGCCAGTTGCAGCCCGGGACTGGAGGCATGTTTTCCACCAGTGTGACATTGTTACATCCGTCATCCACCATACACCAGCAACAACTTCCATCAAGTCCCCAAGGGAAAATACTATATATAGTCAACGTTCGCATAATATCAAGATGAAAGTTACTACACACTTATACAATTAAAACAAATATAATACTTATTTAAATTCATATATGTGCTAGGATTTCTCCGTCTCCCCAATAAAAAGGAAACTACTCACACATGGAGGCAATCATCATGGTAATATGAATGGAGTATGAATGATTGAACATATACACATGCAAATCCACACTAGGGTTTGGAATTACAACAAGACGAATGAAGGATTTGGCTATGGTGATGGAGATGGTGGTGTTGATGATGAAGAACAATGTTAAATCCTCCAAGACCCAAACATCAATGGAGATGGATGCATTTTCGTGAGCCCCCCTCCAGATCTCTTTCAAAGGTTAGGTGTTTTGTGGCCTCTCCAAATGGATATCTTCTGATCTAGTCGTAGAGGGAGAAAATGTTTGACAAGGCGAGTCAAACATCACCTAGTACTGCACCGCATAGCCGTACAAGTTCTCGTTAACCGGTTGAAAACTAGTTCCATGTTTTTTCTTACTATGTTTACTCCTAGGCACATGGATAATTATATGAAATATATTTATTGCTTCCAATTATCATATTTTTGTAAAAAATGATATCTTTAATTGATTTGACTGTCAACCTCTTTAAATATAGGATTGTGTGGAAATCAGCAGAAAAGGTGTGTGCGAGCACAATCAAAATAATAAAATCCTAACACTATTAATGCAAAACACAAGGATAAACATGATTTATAATGCACTTGTTAACATCCCCAAGCTTAGATTTTTACTCGTCCCCGAGCAACATAGGAACTTAAAAAATAGAGTCATCATTTTAATAAAGCTCAAGTCATCAAAATAATTGAGAGAATTGCGGCAGAGAGTGATAATAAAATATATAGAACCTTTCACGGGTTCTTTCATACTTTCACAAATAAGATGATCTGGAAGGCTTTCACACCTTTATCACTAAATGTTATGTGAGGAGTAATCATCATTATGATATAAAACATTAAATTCAACCAAACTGAGTTAGTGAGGAGACCCTAAACATATTTAGAGCTATTCACATTCCTTAGGATTCAAAAGTTTGAATGTTTGCTTTTATCCCCTCTCACAATCACCCACATGTTTATTTATTTATTTTCATAATACTTTAACTCATTTTGAGAGTTCTCCAAATGAACTAACATGTTTCGATCTCACGGGAAGATACAAAAAGATCAAACATAGCATCAACTTCCAAGTCGGGTATGAAGCAATTTATGTTTGTGGTTTAATAAGTATCTAGCTCAACTTGTACTCATTCTAAATATTTAATAGTATCATGGTTTGTACTGGTTTCCTTCTTTCTTTTGTTTTATTACACAATTCTTCTTTCTATATATAATGAACTCAATGATCTAGAACATACTATAAAAATATATAAATTTCCTATTAGCATTAGTGGTGTGAAACATCCTATAATCATCATAAAATACACGGTCGTTAAAACATATCCGAATTCATACATCAATTTAAATAACCACAAACTAAAAAACTTTATCTATAATAAAGGCTGGAAGTCCAAATAATATAACGCATTCCCTGATCATGGAGAGCTAAAGTTGCAAATTCTTATGCAAAAACTGTAAAAGTCTAACATGATTGCGATATAAATAAACATGCAAAAACTGTAAAATTACAATGTATTAAAGATCTTCCCAATCTTGAAACAATCAAGGCGGGATCAAACAATCCCTCGTGATTATTTGATACTAGGTGGGAATGCGCGCTTCGCCGCGCTGCCTATTGTGTGCTTTGGCACAATGTGGTGTCACATTCAATTTAAACCGCAGTTCTTTCTCGCCCAAAAACTCAATAGGAGCACAAATTCTAGACTCCAGAACGCATCATTGTAAATTTGAGCGAGCATGGGATGTACGACATGTAATAGAAGTTAAACTGCACCAAGGAGCACGTATCATGTAGAGTAGCAATATATATGCAATCTATGTGGATGCACAAATGCAGGCACCATGGTGACCTGATAAGCTCAATATGCTATAACGCAAAGGAAAATAAACTGAAGTAGATAATTTTAAGTGGGAAACAACAAGTACAAAAAGGCACAGCTGCAGCTTTTATTTAGGAAGAGTTTGCAATGTTTCTCTGTATTTAACGGCTTGCGATTGTTAGTGCTACTGCGAATAATGCATAAATAATTTGATCGAATAATGTGTTGCAATGTTTTTGGCTAAACTGATAAGGAAGCCCATTACTTACACTGGACATAGCTCCATACACAAAGACTTCCTCTTTTATAATCATACTAGGTGAATTTTGGCGCGGCGGCACGCCGCGCCGTTTGCTAAATTTTTTTGCTGTTAGCGTCTGGGTTGCCATTTTTTGTTTTGACTGCATAATATATTTTGCAAGTAGGGGTTGTGGTTCTGATTGTTATAGCACATTTAGTTGGGTGGCTGATGTGATATGCAGCGAAAAGAAAAGGTAATGTGCTTTCTTATATTATAGTGGCTTTGGGTGGACAGTGCCGATGCATCAGTAATCTAAAGAATTTTCTCTGACGTTATGCAAGTTGTTTCTTTTGAAATCGTGGCTCTACAATACCAATGCTTCTTGGGTGGGTCTCGGGATGGAACATGGAAGCGGTGCAGGCAGTGTTTGCTGTCGCGTGGCATGTGGTGTGGACGTGTGGAGGGGTATGTGTCAGCTTGTTGTGCGCTTGGGCTTGTGCTGGGCAGATGGTTATATATTCTCTAGGCAGCCGGTGTTTTTTGGTTCAGCTATTAGCTTGTTTTAGCTTTGTGGATCCAGTATCGATGGAAGAAGCTCCTGATCTTGATTATGAGATGGAGTTTTGGAAGGACGAGTTGGAGGAGGAAGGAGCTTTGAAGGACGTCATGCCGCCTCCGTTGCCTCCTCCGATTGGTGCGTATTGATAGATCTGTCAAATTTGATGTTTCTTGCTTGTATTTTCTATGGTTGTTATCTGAAGCTTGCGGCCTTGTTTGTAGGAAACATGCGAATCATTGGGGTTTCGTCAAAGGCGATGCTGGATGAACTGGTGAAGGAAATACCTGCTCGTGATCCAAGGTTTCAAACATGGTATCGCTATGGTGGTTTTTTTAGTAATGTTCGAGTAGATGTTCCTGATCTGGCCGATCCGGCGAAGCTGCATCAACAGTTTTGCTCTAGTTTTGAAGAGTTCCGGACGGCCGAGGAGGCTGAAGAGAAAGCTGCAGAAAGGATGATCCGGACGCTGGAGAGCAGTTGTAAATTTGAGACAAAAGATTTGAATTGGGAGAAGAAGCGGCTCTATCATGTTAATAGCTACAATTCGTGCGTTGGGTGGCCCTGTGCCCAGGAACAGAATCAGGATCTCAAGACGAAGGTGAAGGAACTTAAGAAAGGCTGGCGTGACACACTTGATGCAGTGGAGAGGTGGTGTGGTTATATGGGTTCTTCTGGTTTTGCTTGTCCAGAAGATGTTGTTCCTTTCGTGTTGCATGAAGGAATCACTGATTTCGAGTGAGTTTGTGAAGAGAATTACCTGTAGGTGAGCTTTGTTGGTTCTGAATGTAACTTAGGTGATGGCTAGTGGAATGTCGTAGTATGTAAGCTTGTTACTTGTTGCATAACTGTGGTTTTCCTTGTCTCTTGTTGCTCGCTGAGATGTTAAGCCAAGTGGTATGTTGTTTGGTGTGTAAATCTGAAGTCTCGTGCTTGGTAGTACTGGTGGCTCGCATGTTCTTGTCGCAATGTATTAGACGTTGATGTTGTTGATTGTGTGTTTTATTTTATATCTTATTATTTTGTCTTAGTGAATGTTCTATTAACTGGTTTTCGAGTTGATATAGATAGAAGAGTAGTAAGCAGAAATCCTTGGTGTTGTGCATTCTTGTTAGTTAAGTGTTGCATGGACTCGTAGGTGATTGCATTCTTGTTCTGTGAATCCAGGCCAATGTATGAATATATGGCAGTCTAGGCTTTCACGGCAGGGAAAATATATGTAAGATTGATTTTTTCTTTGCTGCATCTGTATATGACAGGAGATTTTCTTGTAGCAAGTTATATGTGTAAGCATAAGTAAAGTAGTGATGGAAACACTAAATGACGGGGAAGTACTTGATAACTGATCTAATTATACATGCATATGTAGTAGGGGCAGTAGCAACTGATAGCAAGGTACTAAGGGGGAAGACAGGATAGAAGTGTTCTAGTAGCATTTTTACATATGAGTGGAATGACGATACAAGGCATAGCTAGGTAGCGTTTTTACATATAAGCGGACTGACAACAGAAGTCATAACTCGGTTGTCCGTTGTGGAAGTAATTTTGTAGTTGTTGCACCTTGTTTGTTCCTTTGGTGCTGTCTATTGGTTGACAGTGTCGGTGTAGCAGTCATCTTAACTGCGATGGAACAAAGGTATGAGATATCACATTTTTTTAAAGATACATGGGCGATATAATTAGTTTTGTTACTTCTGTAGCGTCACTTAACTATGCTAGGTCTGTTGATTAGGCTAAAACAGAACTTTAGTTGATCCCTTGGCACCATCGCCTGATCTGTAGGCAGTAGAGACCATGAGGTGTTAGTGTTGTGTCAAGGTAATGACTATTAATGGTATTAGAGGAAGAATATACCCTTTTTAAGTGTTCTGCTTCCTGTTGATGGGTTCTTCCTTTTCTTTCCGTCGGAAGTAGTTATGTCCTAATGAGTGCAGAACTAAATTAATTTGTCTAAATATCATGCAAGCATTGCATCAGTCAAAGTCCTGTCTGGTCATGTTTATTACCTCTGTTGCGTCGCTGCAGGCTGAATCTATTACGTCTTTCACTGGTGTTGCTTCTAAATCTTTGCTTGTTTCAGACTGGTCTTGAATGGCTGCAAGTGTGTCTGTTAGCGTGTGTGTTTCTTCAGTTGCTGGTGGGTTGTGCTGAACTGAAGCCGTTTCTATTGCTGGTGGAGGGGTAAATGGCTCAACTTTTGATACTTTGGAAATTATGTGGCCGCGTTTCTTGTCGAGAGTCTCTTGATCTACCTCGGCGGTGATAGCATATGTGTTCCCAACAATATTGGCAATAGAAGGAGGTATGTAATCAAGGCGACCTTTGACTTGCGAAACCAGCAAGTTTGCTTCACGACCAGTGAGAGTTGTGCCTCGGTTGCCAAAGAACACAAAGTCACCGATTACTTCATTGGCAATGTCTGTGGGATTAATATCTTCAGCTCTGACTGAAAGCTTGTACCTGCATGTATATAAACTATGTTAAGAGGTAGGTGGGCGAATTAGGTGGATTGGTTGGATTATATTTTGAGCAATGGTTTTCACCTTTCATCGTCTTTTGTGCCTTTACAGATAGGGCATTTGCGAATGGAGCCCGCTAGCACCATCTTTTTGCAGCATCTTGTGCAGGCATAGAACCACCAATATTTGGGATTGTTTACTTTGCTAACTTTTATTTTGAGATTGAAACGTTTTCCCTGTAGACATGAAAGTTATGTAAGATTGTCATTATGTAGAGCTGTAGAATTTGCATTTTGGTGTTAACACGTAACAACTTGTAAGTGAAAGAATGAACTTACCACTATGTCATCTGTTTTGTGGCTTGCCAATTCAGAAATTGTGGTCTCAGTTGGCTCAGTTGCTATATTTCCGTGGCCTTCCCATTCAATAATGTAGCGCTCATGCTGAAGACTGGCATACATTAGTTTGTATGTGTTAATACAGGAGATAGCATGATGGCAAGGATATATTCTATATTGTACTAGGTACTAAACCTTTCACGAAGAGCGTCTGCCTCAGGGATTGGTGGATTAAGAAGCCACCGAGTTAGGTGGGTGCTTTTGAAGGCTAACTTTCCTACAATGTCATAAGATGGTATATTAGATGAAAGAAGTGTGCATATATGTGTAGGTAGAAATTAATCAATAGATAAAATAGGAGCACCTGAGTAATTGTCGACTATCATTCCCATGAATAGAACAGGTATGTTGTCTTCCAGAGAAGAATCATATAAAGATTGTGCATTAAAGTGTTCAGCTAGTTCTCCCCATAATGTCACAATAGCAGTCGTATCACTTTAAAATGGAAGGTAACGTCAGTGCAAGTATTTCTTCACAATAATCATATGAATATACTCTTACATATATAGAATGTTGTACCTCTCATTTTTTATAAAGATCTGTCTCCTCGGGTCACCACATTCTTTGGGTGCAAGAATAGCAGTGAGATTGTATGCTACTCCGATGACATCTGTGTTTGAAACAAATTAAAGAATTGCCAAAAGCAGCAATAATAAATAAAGCAGTATAGAAAGACGGACGGACAGTTTCTTTCATACCTGCTAAAGTTTCAGTTTACTTATAACTCCTTGCAAGAACGTCAAACGGCTTTACATTATATGCATACAAAGGAAAATCATCAGGCTGTGGATCAATTTCTGTCAGCTTAGTTTGCTGGCCAATCTTAATTCTGTAGGCATGATTCACTATCTTGTAGTTATTCCGAGCATTAGCGACCATATAAGATTCAATTTGATACATCAGGCCTTCTTTTAATTTGTCACCGAACTTCTCTAAATTGTTCTCTGGTAGGCAGCCTTATATCATGTTTCCCTGAAAAGGCAGAAAGTCATGGATGCATGTCTCATGTAAATGGCGTGTGAGAATGTCTGTTTTATCAATCTGAACTGTACGTGCACACAGTACAGTAGCGCTAGAGAAGAAGGAAAAATGAACACATTCAAGAATAATAACTCTGGTGCTGAAGAATAAGAGAGCAAGATTGTCAACCTAGTTTGTAAATGAAAGGAAGATAGATAAATCTACCGTTGTATCTATGAAGGCGTACGTTATTTTTATGAGTACGCAGTAGCCTGGTCTTAAGAATGATACATCTGATACAATCATTAAAAAGTGGAACACGTTTAAGTAGAAGCAGGTGTCAACTGACAGTTAGAAAACTGAAAGAGTACTGACAGACTCGTATTAATGAATGGCAATGTGGACAGGTAAGTACAAAGATTTAAACTCATGGACCCTAAACATGGTGCGAGCGTTCAGGAATTAATCAAAAATTTGCGGCATCGGCTGTTGGCACGTACCTGCTGGTCAATGAAAAGGAGCACTAGTTCATACATCTGTTTATACTTCGTCTTGTTTTCCCAGATTCTAGTAAGCCGTACTATGACCTTGCCTCGTGGTCCATGAAGAGATAGGTTTTTCACTAAGCCGGTATGCATTGCTGTTACAGTGATGTTCCTAAAAAGCATGATATTGGATCAGCATTTGTTATCGGTGAAAGAAATACGAACTGTATCTTTAGAAGCTAGAATCGGTGCAAACAGTTAAAATTAGAGGCACGAGCCGATCACAGGCAATCTGGAGTGAGTAAGTGCAGCCTAATGGAACAGAAATATAATATTGGGGAAAAGAAACCAATAGATTCGTGAGTGAACCAAGTAAGAATGATAGACAAAAGAGGGGGAAAAGAAAACGAAATACAATATTGGGGAAAAGCAACCAATGGATTCCTGAGTGAATCAAATAAGAATGATAGACAAAAGATAGGAAGAAAGGAAAGCGCTGAACGAAGATGTACCTTGGCGGCAAGCCGAAGCTCTGAAGTCGGAAACCCTAGGGTCTGCTTTTTGGTGTGAACAGGGAAGAGGAGATGTGAAGCTAGGCGGAGAAAATGAAGAAGAAAGGCTCTCTTGTGATGTAGGAGAAGGAAGGGCAGGCACGTACGGGCACCGATGGAGGACACGTGCAGCGTCGTGCAGCCAGGTGGAGTGTAAGCATGCCGTGGTCTGCAAACTGCAACCACCAAAAAAAGCTAGAATTGAAGCCCGTTATGATTTAATGATCTATGGGGCCCGTGTGCAATACCTCCGCCAAACAAAATGGCCTGGGCTAAGTTGGTATGGGTGAGCAGAATTCTATCTGCGCCCCAGGGGATAATAACGAAACAGTCCTCTCTTTTTTCTGTATTTTTCTTTAAATGATGCAGGCTATGGTTGAGTACTAAGCATCATGGCATCGAACTTCCCAAATAGTTTTTGTTTCGGATTTTCGTGGCGCCGACCAATGGCTCCAACCTACTTGGCACTGAACTTAGAAGTTAGATATAAAAATAGTGTCAAAAGGGGGCTAGATGTAGACTTAGTTTTACACATTAGCCAGATTTGACAAAAGCAATATTTTTATGGGAAAAACTCACAATTGGAATGCTTGAATTATGGACCGGCGTGCTCTTAGAGGTGAACAAATTTTGAAATTGCTTGGATTTGTTAGTTTTTCATTTTGCTGTAGGCTAAATTTTTTTGCATGGGAAATTTGTCTACATGTAGACAATTGTTAGTTTTGCTAGCTGCGATATAGAAAGAAAAGTTGGGCCGGCTGTGTATCTGCGCCACGCGAGAAAGTGCGGCCCATCTGCGATTTTGCGGCACGCAAGAGAAGAGGAGGATTTCTTTTTTCTGGGAATAAATTAGGACGTTGCAGTTTAGCTTAGTTCATTGTTTTCTTTTCAATATTATAGATTAGCAGCAACGGATAGCAGGTCAGCGGGTGTCTATGGAGCTTGTATTATGCTACCTGACAATAAGGAGCATGGGTGGTGATATGAGAGCGGGAACTGTGGTAGAAAGGAAATAACAAGGGAGAAAATGGCAAGCGAGCTTGCAGGTCCAAGGTGTGAATGAAAGCTCGATGGAGAGGAGCTTGCCGTTTAGCCTGTTTTTTCTCTCACGGCGCGCTGCTGGCCGGCGCGCCGTGTTGGAAGTCGCGGCACAGCGGCCGACGGTGGGCATGGTGGATGCATGACGGCCGACAGCAAGAGGAGCCATCTGGACTGATATGGAAACATACAGTACGCCTCAGATTTCTGATTTGAAGGGGTTAAAATTAGCTCCGGGCGCACCAAGTATCTGGTCTGGATAAGTTAAATCTAGTTTCATAGACTCAAATTTCGTGGCATCCTCTTTAGATTGCATGCTGTATTGCTTACTTGGCATATGAAATTGCACAAATGCAGTAAGTCTGAAGCCTAAGATAGGATATCATATATAGACATCGAGGTTTACTGAGCATTATATGCTTACAACAGAAACAACTAATTGATACATAACATGGCAAATGAACTTGAAGAAAGTCATCTTGGCTGTCCGAGAAGCTGAATGATGTTGCATATGCGTAGTCCCTGCTCCTGCAGATTTACATGGAACACTCGTTGTCTTGGCCCTGCAAATTTAGTTGGAACACCTATTAGTGAATGTTGTAGCATTAATCCCACTTAAACCACAACATTTCGAACTTGTATTAGAATTTCAGTTGGCTAAGCTATTTTTAAGGTATTAACAAAAAGTATTCTGCATCCAGAACTTCCAAGAACTCACCATAAATTGATCTAAGTAACGAAGGTTTCGTTGACGATAGCACTGGCATGCATCGATATGTTTAGCACTGGACATTTGCATTTGCCGTATGTAGAAAGCTGCAATGTATCCGTAAGATATGAAGGTATCATCTTAAGTCGAAGCATGGTAGGTATAGCATCGATGGTGGTGCACCAGGCAGAACACCTGTATTTAGTAACAGTGTTGCCTACACCTGAACCTGTGTCATTTGTTGTAGTGATGTGTGTCTTGACTAAAGCAAATGGGCCTAGTATGTACTCAACCATTGGCTCCGTACAAAGGTTACATGGCAAACCTGATATCTTTATGTCAGCAAGTTGAGTAACTGCATCTCCAACTGAACCATACTCTGGTGTCCACTGAATCAGGTCTAGCTCGTCGCTGGCAATCCATTCTTCAAATGACAAAGATAGTATTGCTTGTAAAGATAGGAACAGATTGTCCTCCGCAAAGTACAGAAGAAATGCACTGTCATTTAACATTTTTACATGAATATGGACATGCACATTTTCCTTAACAAACATACACACGTGTCGGAGATCCGCAAAATAAGTGTTAGACTTCGGATGTAAGATGACTGCAAAAGAATACTTCTTGATAGCTTCTAGGTCGAACATTCTAGAAGAAATGTAGCACTCAGCTGGAGAAACAACATGGGCAGCAGAGGCAGAAGTAGGCTGACTGTTGTACCTGCATCTCTTTATTACACCATGAATGTATTATGCTTTATCCAAGAAAATTGTAAATCTGTTAAGGAACAAAGACGTAGTTGTTCTACTTTGGGGTACTTTGACACCAATCTCATCTGGTATAGGTACTGATTTCTGAGAACGTGCAATGCATGTGAAGTCGAATAAATCATTCATACCCCTTGTATCCTGATCAATATACTCTATACCACAATATGGTGACAACATTTCCTCTACGACTGGCCCGGTACACATATGCAAAGGCAAACATCTTAGGGTGAGCTAGACCCGACGGCTGAGAGTAATAGTTCTTGTATGAACTAATGCATCTTTCACTAAAAATGATAGGAGCAACCATTAATAAGAAGAACTTCCTCTGCCCCTTCTAATTTCATAGCCTGTAATGCTTCTCTGTGATGAGGAAATGAAACAACAATCTTGCCAGCCGTAGATTGATGGATACTCATGCCTTCTTCTATAGCTAGCTTATCTGCGACCGCAGCAGTGACACTACTAGTGGCAATAATTGTAACTTAGAAGAGGTTCTATAGCATAGCTGCAGTGCAAATATGCGCACGAGCGCGAATTTTGTTGGACATCAGCCATAAATATCTCTTTGACCATTTGTTGCCGATGTGTATTGTTCTGCATCGCTGAGCCCCCTGAATAAACGAAATACGAAGCAAAGAAATAAGCTTAGAACAATGATGTGGTCATTATCTGAAGTCGTAAAATAGATGTATAAGAAGGGCCAAGCAGAAAACAAAAGAATATAGTTAAGAAGGATTGGTAGTGTTAAGCAAAGCAATCATACAGTGGTTGCTATGATATTTTAAAAAACGAACATACGAGGAAGAAGTCTGTCAGTAGATGTAGAGTTATCTGGAATTAGGATAAACATGACGCAGATCTGCAATAAAAATGAGCCACAGAACTTACTTAGCTTAAGGCAACCCAGTAGAATGTCACATCAGCTAACCCGGTGCGCGAACGGACAATTGCAAAAGTAAGAAAAGGGGGAAAGGAAGAGGACGATGGAGAGGAGGTGCAGCCAACGGGTGAAGGGAAATGAGAGCAATGTCAGCACTGTGCAAGCTGTCTGATGATCTTGGTGGGGGGGCTTTTACGGTGGTCTGGCCCTCCGTGTTGGCTTGCTGATTCAGTACGATTTGTTTTTAATTGATCAGTGGGTTGCATAGAAGTGGTGCCAGGTGTAAATTGCATGTAAATAGTTCTGTGTGACATGTAGTGTTTTCACAGAGAACAAGTGTTGGCTCTTTCTAGAGGGTTTGTCCTAGAAGCCTCTTGAAGGTAGCAGATAAGGACCTTATACATGAGTCTTTATATAGAGGCCAGTGCGTCGGAGGTAGCGATGCACCACAAGAGCAGGCATATCCAGCGAACCATTCATATTTGGTGTAGTACCTGCGTCGAATCGTGATTTAGATGTCTGGCCGTCTGCTTGGAGGGGAGGCAGATTTTATGCCTCCCGAAAGTAATGTCGTTCAGTTCTGGTTGAAAGAGAGCGATGCTCCATTGGAGGAGACCGTGCACAGGTTCTTATTTTCTTATTTTGGCAACCCTGTTTTTTATCGTGTAAGAGTTGGCGCAAATGGTGTCTCTGTTTTTGCTCGGATTATGTTCGAAAGTGATGCATGGGATCTCCATGGTAAAATGTTTCCAATAGAAGATGGGATAATGCAATGCGCCAAAGTGTATCAGTCCACAATGTATGATAAAGATCTACTAGAAGATGAAATGCCAGACGTTGAGTTTCATTTTTAAGCCTACGTAGGTTTTGTTTGTAGATCTGTATTTATTTGGTAGTGGTGTAAGCAGTTCGTGTATGCTTTATCTTTGAACTTTGTAATCTCGGCCACTGCTGCATGAGTGTATGATCACCTAGTTATTTTATCAATATAAACAGGTTTACTCATATGAAGTGAAGTAGCAGTTTCTGAAGGGCGGGTGTATGGAATGATAGCATCTTGATGGCATGACGTGAAATAGATGATATCGTCGCAGACTGACATTCTAAGCTAATCTTATGTAGTCTTAAACTGAAAAAGGATGAATAGAAAAAAAATAAACTGAGATAAGAAGCAGCAAATTTATCTAACAACATTGAATCAAGTAGATAGAAATGCACAAAAAGACAGAAAGTAATAGTCTTAAAGCATAGTGTGAAGGGTATATCGGAAAGTTATTTGGAAATAGATACGACAAAATTAAAAGAAAATAGCAGTGTAAAACAGTGCTACAAAATGAAGCATAGAGCACCCATATCAACATTGCTCAAAAGCTTTCAAGTACCTCACGATAAACTATATTCCTCGTCTCTGCAGTTGGTTTTCCATCTTCGTCAAGGGCGAGCACTTTGAGACCTTCCCTAGATGTTACCCTTGATAGAGCTACATAAAGCTGCCCATGAGAAAATACAGGTTTTGGTAAATAGACACCAAACTTTTCAAGTGTTTGACCTTGGCTCTTGTTGATTGTCATTGCGTAGCATAACCGAAGCGGATACTGCAGACGTTGTAGAGTAAAAGGCCACTTTCTAGCTGGTATATGCAATACAATCCTAGGTATGCAAACATGATCACCAATATTACTTCCAGTCATTATTTTAGCTTCAAGAACCCATTGCCCTAATCTGGTGACCATAAGACGTGTGCCATTACAGAGCCCAATAGATTGGTTGATATTTCGTAACCGGGACTCCAATTTTGAGTGTAAGACTGTGCCGTGGAAAGTTTGGAGGGTCTACTTTATGAAGAAATTTAGGAGGGTATAGTATATCTGCATCTGTTATATGGTCCAGTGTCTTGCAAATACTGTTAGAGCTTTCAAAAACTATGTCTTCCCCAGGAACCATGCTGAAGAGGATTTCATTAACTTCATCAGCAATTTTATTAGTTGGGAAAACTATTGCAAGCTGAGCCAGATAAGATATGCCAGAAAAATTATCTTCAAAAGAATCATATATAGCGCTGATAATAGAAGAAATATAGTCAGAATCAGGCAGTAATACAACATCCGCTGGCAAAGAGAGCCATGAAGGAGTGGCTTCTCCTTCCCGAATCTCCATAGGCACTATTCCGTCCCCTACACTAAGAACCCAATGTGCAAATGCATCTAATTTTCTCTTCTCGTCTTCAGTTAGAGCAGGATTAGATAATCTCATGTTTTCCTCCAACCCAAGTACAGTGACATGGTGCCATAAAGGTGACTTGATAAGAGATGAGTTTAGGATTTCACTCCTACTTGCATCCTCAACAACAGGTAACACTTGCCTGAAATCTCCACCTAAAACCACTGTTTTCCCACCGAAAGGAAGCAATTTCTTGGAACTGTCATTTGCAGACAGAACATCTCTCATGCTCCTGTCAACAGCTTCAAAACATCGCATGTGTGTCATTGGCGCCTCGTCCCACAATATCAACTTTGCCTTCTCCACAAGCTCAGCTAAATTTGTTCCTCGATATATGTTGCACATAGTCTGATCACCAATGTCAAGTGGGATCCTGAACCGAGAGTGAGCTGTTCTTCCACCCGGGAGAAGCAGAGAAGCCACCCCAGAAGAAGCAACGGCTAGAACTATATGGTCGTCAGCCTGTAACGCTATAATAACAGCATTCCATAAAAAGGTTTTGCCCGTACCCCCGAGACCCGAAATAAAGAACAACTTGCCAATCAAGTTGGTAGCTGCAGTCATGATCTGATCAAATATGTTTATTTGCCCTTCATTTAACCTCTGATGAAGCGATGAAGCCGTCACCCTCACCTTGTCTCTGTCATATTGCATCTCTTCTAGTACTAATCTGTTGCTAAGAAGCCAAGCACCATGCAAAGCCTGAGTTGGAATGTTGAAAGACTCCAGTGAAATGGATCGTATGGGCACCTAGAGGGGTGAATAGGTGCTAACCAATTTTTAATACTTTTTCAATTTTAGGCTTGACACAAAGTAAATTCTCTAGATATGCAACTACGAGAATTTCCCTATATGTAACCCTAACTACTAAGAACGTAAAAGAGGAGCGAGGAAACCGTAGTGGAGCACGCGGAGACACAGGGATTTGTTTTACCGCAGTTCCTTCCTTGTTAAGGGAAGTACATCTGCGTTGGAGGGGTGGGCGGTTCTAAGACCACCACGCCACAATAGGCCTCACCCTATTCTCCGATGGATCTCGCCACGAGAAGCCTGATCCACCTTCTCCACTATTGGATCCCTTCGAGGCGGGAACCGGTGCCTTTTACAACACTATCGGGGCACACACCCACAACCGAATTGGGGGCTCCCGAGATGACAACAAGCTGCCACAAGAACAAGTTTTATCAATATAAACAAAAACGAGGATCTAGATATTTGCAAGAAATACTAGATCGGAGGTTCTCCAAATGAATGGAGAGGAGATGAAGCGCTTGATTGTTGATGATGAAGATCGAGTTCTCCTCCTTCGATTCCCCAAGGGATGGGGCCTTTGGGTGGATCTAGGTAGAGCACTCTTGGATGAAGCTTTCAGATCTGATCTGTTCTTTTTCGAGATGAATCAAGAGTTCTGGCAGGAGGGGGATGGCTGGCTTAAATACCCCCTCCCCAGATCTGGCCGTTGCACAACTTTGGGGGCGGATTATCCGCCCCCCACTTGGGGCGGATTATCCGCCCCGTGGGAAAACTCCGCCCCCTCTCTGGGGCTTGCGCCTTGGTGAAGCTTGGTGAAGTTCTTGGGGGGCGGATAATCCGGCCCCCCTGAGGGTCGGATTATCCGGCCAGACCGGAAAGTCCGGCCAAATCTCTGTCCCCTCTCTGGGGCTTGCGCCTTGGCGATGAGCAGGGGGGCGGATTATCCGGCCCCCCTGAGGGGCGGATTATCCGGCGTGGCCGGAAAATCCGGCCAAAATTCCGCCCCCCTTCTGGGGCTTGCGCCTGCTTGGGCAAAGGGAGGGGCGGATTATCCACCCCTGGTGGGGCCGGATTATCCGCCCCCAAAGGCAGAGTCCTTTTCCCTTTATTCTCAAATAGAGCTGCAACACTTCAACACACATTAAATGATCCTTGGTATTGTTATCTAACACACAAAACACTAGGGATTAAGAAATGTTCTTTCAATCTCCCCCTTTTTGGTGTTAGATGACAATACTAGGATTTGCAATAAACCTGGCAAAAGCCACCTTAAATAATGAAAGACGCTCCCCCTAGATGTGTGCATATTAAAGATTTGCATTTGAATACAAATACACACACTAGGGAGAACACTACTTTAAGGTTTGGGAAATAAGGTCATACCACCGGGATGAGAATATAGCCAAAGCATACATAGATAATCCCATGACTCCATATGCCATCAAATATGCTCCACAATTCCAGAAATCCATGAGGTCCACAATAGATAAATCCAGAAATCCAAGAATACCAAACATAGTGGAGTACGACATAGTCTTACATAGACAAACACAAATAGCAAACAAGTTCACGCTAGAAAAGGCACAAGCAAGCAATAAAAACGACTAAAAGAGAAAAGCTTGTGCCCAACCCTTGCAAATCCACGAGACCTAATAGAACTACTTCTCCCCCTTTGGCATCGAAACGCCAAAAAGGAAGAAGAGCGATGCTACCGCCCCTGGAGATCACTCCGCATCATCCTCGTCGTAGTCATTCCCGTCCCCTTCCTCTTCATCATACTCATCATCATCGTCATCAGCTGGAGGAGTGGGTGCCCTCGGTGGAGGAGGAAAGAGACAACTCTCGAGCTCGCCATAGTTGATCCCTGAGGTGTTCCACTGAGCATACGGATCCGGAGCAGTGGGAGGAGGTGGATTGCCAGTGGCACCTGAGACATGGTGGAGGATAAGCTGCTGTGTGTGATCCCTCTCATGATCCCTGCGGTACGCCTCATATTGGCCCTTGTGAATGTCAATACCCATGCAAAGAATGTTCCGCTGGAACCAATTAAGCTGCTTGACCTCACGTGCCAGTGGGGACACCGTGGAACGACGACCACTAGCCCAAGCATCACGCATGAAGGTCTCCGGGGCAGTGGAAGGGTGATGAGTCTTCTGAGCCTTGTTGTAGATTTTCTTTGGCTTATGAACACCATCCAGAGCGGTGCCAAAATCCTCATGGGGAAACATATGCTTGACGAGCATCATTATGAACGGAGCATAAGGAATAGAGAGCCTGTTGATCATAGCATCCGTCATCTCATGAAAAATATAGTCCATGACATCCAGTTTGTAACCTGTGGCTGATCCAGTGTTGGTGGCACACTCGTGAGCAAACGCAAGGAGAGGAACCAGGTGACCACGGATCCTGTCATTGTTGCCACCACTAGGAGCGGTGCAGTCCCTAAAAATGCCAACAAGGGCTGCATACAGGGGAGAGAGACTAGCAAAAGTACCAGCGACTCCATCAGAGGAAAGGCAAGGAGCAAGTGCAGTGTCCTTGGATGGCTTCAATGGAGTAATGATGCGGTGACCAGCGGGAGTGTCACGACCATGGAAAGCATACCCAAGAACCTGCCAAAAGTGCGAAAGTATGACTGAAGCATTGTAGTCCTGGTCATCCACTTCATAGTGCGGCGCTCATCACCGCAGATCACAAGTGTGGATAAAAACCACGCACCACAGAAGAGTCATAATTGCATTGAATGGTCATGAGGTGGTGAAGCCCCATCTTGTTGGTCACATCTAGTGCCTCAATGAGCCTTGTCTTGGATTGAGCCTCAGTCAAATTGATGGGACGCATGGGGCGAATCTTGAGAGTAGCATAGACATCATCATGAATAGACCGAAAGTGAGCATTCCAAAAAAAATCGTCCTCGGGGGACCATCGCTGTCAGCCTCATCATAATAATCAGTCTGACGAATAGTGGCGTACTGGAGACTGTCCATAGCCTTGTAATTGGGCCGAGACTGTTTGCCCTTGCGATATGCGGACCTCTTAGTTTTCTTACTTGCCTCTGCCATCCGTTCAGCCTCTCTTGCTGCTCTGCTAACCTCGGTCTCGTCAATGAATTTCCCGTCTGCAGTGGGCTTGAGATAACAGGGACGGGGACGACGGACGAAGGTCTTGGTCGGCTTGGAACCACCTGTGAATAGCATTAGAGGGATAGCATGGAGATAAGTATACACACAAGTCCAGGGGAAAAACATGAAGAAAGAGTAGCAGTGCAACCCCATAACCAAGGAAGTGCATTGGCAGAAGCAGAACCAAAACAGAAAAAAATTTGCTCTCCAGGCCGGATTATCCGGCCCGGCAAGGGCGGATAATCCGCCCCCCGCAGAAAATTTCTGGATTGGCTCAGATCTGCCGTGGCAAAACAGATCGGGTACTAGGGTTGCAATTCTACTGATTCTAGCATGAAAGGAACAACACCAAGAACCTTCTACAACGAGATTTCCACCAAATAAAAGACATCCCATACAAAAGGAGATAGATGAGGGAGTTACCCTCACTCATTGGAGGAAAATCGCGGAGGAGAAGATACCCGGAGGCGAGGTGAAGAAGATCCGGGGAGAGCCCGGAGAATCCGGTGGTCGAATCGACTCCGGGAGAGGCGGATGCTCCGGCGGCGGCTGGGGGACAGAGGTAGGGTTGGGGGAGGAATGCCTGCTCTGTTTGAGCCTGCCCTCCCCGACCCAACCTATAAGGGGAAGATTTTGCCTGGGGCGGATAATCCGCCCCCACTTAAGGCGGATAATCCGCCCCCCCCCCCCCCAGAAATTCTGTATAGAGCAGAATCAGGCCAGAGCAACCTAGCAAACCTCTCGATGGTGTTTTAGAGGACTTGTGTGAAAGAATAGATGGTTCAAGAAGGGAGAGAGAGGCTTGGGATGAGAGCATCAAACTGAGATGGTACTACACACCCCAAATTTGCAAGAATCAAATCAATCAAAAGCCAAATTTGAGTGTGTTTCCCATAAGAACAAGAGATATGCAAGAAAATCCAATGAGACCCATGAAAAACCAACTCTTCTCGAGGAAGAGGGCGGTGGCCGAAGCCACCATGTTGGAGCGCATGGCATGACACCGCGAAGATGTATCTTGAGTTCAAAACCAATGCTCATCGATGACCCACAGATCACAAATGATATTAAGGGAAATGATTTGACTTGCTTTCGGCATTATGGGGGGAGGGTTGGCCCAATCAATTAGGACCACACTCCCCCTATGTCTATGCCCGCATCTAAACCAAATACATGAATAAGATCAAGTGAGTGTGTAAGGGTAGTCAAGTCAAGCTCCTTGAATCTATGATATTTATCTCATTCCTCAAATAACAAAATCTTGCTTCATCAAGGGGCTTCGTGAAAATATCAGCAAGTTGGTTCTTCGTGCTCACAAAGGATAGAGCAATATCTCCACGAGCAACATGATCTCGAATAAAGTGGTTGCGAATCTCTATATGTTTTGTTCTTGTATGCTGCACGGGATTGTAAGCAATTTTGATAGCACTTTCATTATCGCATAAAAGAGGCACTTTGTCACAATTGACACCATATTCCTTTAAAGTTTGCCTCATCCATAACAATTGAGTACACGCACTTGCAGCAGCAACATATTCATCTTCGGCGGTTGAGAGTGAAATACAATTATGTTTCTTTGATGACCAACACACTAGAGACCTGCCCAAGAATTGGCATGCACCAGAGGTTGATTTCCTATCATCCTTGTCACCAGCCCAATCTGAATCAGTGTAACCACATAGAGAGAAACTTGAACCCTTGGGATACCATAACCCAAAATTTGGGGAATGAACCAAATATCGGAAGATTCGCTTGACTGCCACTAAGTGGCTTTCTTTAGGAGCGGCTTGGTACCTTGCACACACTCCTACACTTAATACGATATCGGGCCTAGATGCGCAAAGGTAAAGGAGAGAGCCGATCATGGATCGGTATACCTTTTGATCCACGTCTTTACCCTTGGGATTGAGCTCAAGATGACACTTTGTTTGCATTGGGGTAGCAACGCCATTGAGATCCGTCATCTTGAACCTTTTAAGCATGTCTTGGATGTACTTAGCTTGATTAATAAAGGTTCCCTCTCTAAGTTGTTTGATCTCAAATCCAAGAAAGAACCTAAGCTCACCCATCATGGACATCTCAAACCTGTCAGTCATAAGCTTCGAAAATTCATCGTTAAAAGCTTGGTTAGTAGAGCCAAAAATAATGTCATCTACATAAAGTTGGCATACAAAAAGCTCCCCATTAACCTTCTTAGTAAAAAGAGTGGGATCGATTTGCCCAACTTCGAATCCACGGTCTAGCAAGAGCTCTTTAAGGTGCTCATACCACGCACGTGGGGCTTGTTTAAGGCCATAGAGCGCCTTATCGAGTTTGTAGACATGGTTCAGAAATTTGGGGTCCTCAAACCCCGGGGGCTGCTTGACGTATACTAACTCATGTAGAGGACCATTAAGGAAAGCGCTCTTAACATCCATTTGTTGTAATTTAAAATTATGATGGGCTGCGTATGCAAGAAGGATACGGATGGACTCAAGGCGAGCCACAGGAGCGTAGGTCTCGCCAAAATCAATTCCTTATACTTGAGAGAATCCTTGAGCCACGAGTCGTGCTTTATTCCTCACAACAATGCCATTTTCATCCTGTTTGTTCTTGAAGATCCACTTGGTGCCGATAACATTGCGGCAATCCTTTGGCTTTTCTACGAGCTTCCAAACTTTGTTGCGTTCGAAGTTGTTTAATTCTTCATGCATTGCAACAACCCAATCGGGGTCTTCAAGAGCATCAAAAACCTTCTTCGGTTCAACCATGGAGATGTGAGCTTGATGATCACAGAAGCTTGCAAGCTCTCTTCTAGTGGAGACCCTTCGTCGTAGATCACCAACAACCTTGTCAAGAGTGTGACCTCTTAGTTCAAGGTTCCGATCAGCACGAGCCTTGCGACGAGCCTCAATGTCCTTATTGTTTCTAGGAGGAGTGTATTCAATAGTTGTATCCTTGTCTTGATTACTGCCCTGCCCTTGATCTTGGTCACCGTTACTGCCAGAAGATTGTTGCTGAACATTTTCTTCAGGCCCGGATAATCTGCCCCCTGGAGGGGCCGGACTATTTGGCCTGGGAGGTGAAGTACCAGAACCATCTTCCTGAGAAAGCCTGACTGGAGTTGGAGACCCAGGGCCGGATACTCCCGGCCTGGGAGCTTCAGAGATGTTGATTTCTCATTCGGATCCCCTGGAACGAGTTGAAGTGCCAGGGGCGGATTGTCCGCCCCTTGGAGGGGGCGGATAGTCCGGCCTGGGACTACCAGCTTGTCCAGTGGACAGATGGTCTTCAGCAGATTGTGGTGTTGGTGCAGGATTGTCTCCAACAGTAGGAGCTTGTTGATATTGTGTAGATGAGGGCTCCACATGTGTGGAGCATTGTCCTTCCCGATCCGCCACAAGGGGTTCCTCAATGGGGCGGAAAAATCCCACGCCCATTCTTCTTATGGCATCTTGGGGTATTTCAACATCTGCATCACAAACATCAACTTGCCCTACAAAGGAGCCGTTATTTTCATCGAACTCCACACTACAAGATTCTACAACAATCCCAGTGAGCTTGTTGTAGACTCTATAAGTGTGGGATTCGGCACCGTAACCAACAAAAATACCTTCTAAAGCCTTGGATTCAAAGTTTGACAACCGGACACCTTTAATAAGAAAGAAACACTTACACCCGAATACCCTGAAGTATGAGATGTTGGGTTTGTTACCGGTAAGTATTTCATATGGGGTCTTGTCCAAGATCTTCCGAAGGTAGAGCCGGTTTGATGAGTGACAAGCAGTGGATATGGCTTTAGCCCAAAAATTATAAGGAGACTTGAATTCGGCTAGCATAGATCTTGCCATATCCATCAAAGTCCGGTTCTTCCTCTCGGCTACACCATTTTGTTGAGGGGTGTACGCAGCGGAATATTGGTGTCTAATCCCCTCTTCGCTAAGAAACTCGTTTAAAGTGTAGTTCTTGAATTCTAAGCCATTGTCACTTCTAATTGCCAAGATGGGAACATTGTGTTGACGTTGAACTTCATTGGCAAAGTCGATGACAGTTTGTTGGGTCTCACTTTTCAGCTTGAAAAAATATACCCATGTGTATCTTGAGTAATCATCGACGATGACCAAGCAATATTTCTTCCCACCAAGACTTGCATGAGAAGGAGGACCAAATAAATCCACATGAAGTAATTCCAAGATCCTCTTTGATGAAACAATAGTCTTCCTCTTGTGGGGAGAATCATGCATTTTTCCTTCAACACAAGCCCTGCAAACACGATCTTTGGCAAAAGAGACATTGTCTTTTAGTCCAAGGATGTGGCCACCCTTTTGGAGACTTTGCAAAGTTCTCATGTTGACATGGGATAAACGGCGATGCCATAGCCAGCCCACGTCGGCCTTTCCGAATAGACACATCGGACCCGAAATGGTTTTCCCCGAGAAGTCCACCACATACAGGTCATTTTCGACGTATCCAACGAAAGCGACCTTTAGAGACTTGCTCCATAAGAGTACCACCAAATCATCATCGATAAAAACAGCAAAACCCATCTTGACAAGGGCACGAACAGAAAGAAGATTGTAGCCAAGGGTCTCAACAAGCATGACGTCCACGAGAGAGATATCGTGGGCAACCACAACCTTGCCAAGACCCAATACCTGAGATTTAGACTTATCACCATAGGAGACTATGATATTATCAAGATTTGGACGCATCTCCGTGATGATCTCCTTGCTTCCGGTCATATGACTAGTGCAGCCACTATCCAGCACCCATTTCGACCCACCGAAAGCATAGCCCTGCAAGAAAATTACTTCTTGGTTTTAGGTACCCATTTTTCAATGGGTCCTTTCATGTTAGTAACAACGGTCTTTGGGACCCAAATAGACCAAGCAATATATTCATCAAAAGGACCAACATAATAAGCATAAACATCGCCATAGTCATCACAAAAGAGTTCATAATTCGGATTGTGAGACCCTGCAAAACCAATATCATTAGTCTTGTCTTTTGTGGCAACCTTCTCAGCAATGCTTGTCTTTAATTGTACATTCTTGGTCTTGTTCTTCTTGGTTTTCTTCTTCTTGGACTTGGTGACATACCCAAGTCCCTCTTTACCATGATTTGACCTTTGCTTGCCAAGGACTTCATCAAGCACACCTTTGTCCTTTGTAGTGATGTCCTTGATCACTTCTTTTTCCACACTAGCATTTTTCTTGTTACTATATGTTGAGTTGGACGAGCTAGGAGTATCATATTTGGCCAATCGACTTTGAAGTTGATCATGTGACTCATTGAGAATAGAGAACTCGTTTTTCAACGCCTTGTGAGCATTGTCAAGTTTCTCCAATTCCTCGGAGAGTCTATCATGAGCAGCCCCAAAGTCAATCCTTTCCTTCTTTAACTTCTTTGCCTTGGTGACAGCATTGTCACGTTCCTTAACAAGTTTAGTCACAATTTCTTCATGTGACTCTTCCATAGATTCAAGCCTCTCTTCAAGAGAGACCCGAGCTTCTTCTTCTTCTTCAAGAGCATTTTTTTAGGGATGCAATTTCCATTGCATCCTCCCTTTCAATTCTGCCCTTTTCTTCGAGGAGTGCTTCGTTTTGGGCCAGCTGATCCATAAGAGCCTCAAAACGAACTTTGTGCTCACCTTGCAGGTTAGTATAGAAATAATCCAAAGCAATAATCTCTTCTTTAACCTTAAGACTAGCAGGATCATCCATGTCTATCATAACCTTGGGAAAAGAAGAGTTAGAAGAAGTTACCTCGGAGCTTCTTGCCATGAGGCAAGTAGCATTCTTGTTGATGATGTTTTCGTTCGGAGAGTCGAAGAGAGATGTTGATGTAGATGTGGTGGCTATAGCAGCCACCTCTTGAGAGCTATCGTCCTCGTCCTCATCTTCACTCCCCGATGAATATTCTTCTTGAGCCACTAGAACAATCTTTGGTTGCTTCTTGAAAGGAGCATTCTTCTTTACAAACTGTTTCTTACGTGGAGCTTTTGATTTGTCCTTGAAAATGAGTCTTCCTCCATTATCCTCTCTACTTTGATATGGACACTCAGCTACGAAGTGTAGCCGGTCACCACAATTAAAGCATGTTCTCAGCTTGGGACCATTTTCTTTTCTTCCATAGGCTCCACTCTTGCGATCTAGTTCAGCTTTAGCTTTGGCTGGATCTTTCCAAAAGTTTCTTGCATAAAGAGCCAAGTATTGTTCGTGGATCCTTTTTATATCTTCGGGACAGTCCAGACCTTCTACCGAATATTCATCATGATCAATCACACTAGTCTTCAAGGCCATGTTGACCCCCTTTTGCATCCCCATAGCTCGAGCACGAGCATCTTCAGCATTCTTGGCAGCCACTTTGAAGGCGGCCATTTCTTGCATTACCTCATTGGATGACATGAGGTGATAGTTATGCCTACCTTGGAGACTTTTCAAATCTGTGGGCTCAAATGGCATAAGAGCACTGACATACTCGCGCTTGATCCAAGCATCATCAACATGAGCTGCACCGTGGTTTCTGAAGGTTGTGGCTATTGCCTTGAGCCTCCTATACATGTCCTCGTGGTCTTCTCCATCCAGCATATAAAATCCTTCAGCTTCATTGCTCAAGGCATCATATCTATTCCTTCTCATACTTTCATTTCCGATGAAGAGCTCAGTGAGAGCATCCCAAGCTTCTTTAGTTGTGCTAAGATGCTGAATGTGTGGCATGTCTTTGTCACCCACACCAAGCTGTATCATGTGTAGAGCTGTAGCATTGAGTTGGCTATCGACCACTTCTCTCCTTGTGAGATTGTTAGGATTTCCAACATGAATACCATTTTCAATGATCTTCCACAACTCTATGGAGGAACTGCACACATGAGATTTCATCAAAAATTGCCATTGAGAGAAAGTAGATGCAGAAAGTTTGGGTGGATCACCCCTATTATGTATATGTGGGTGAGGAATAGGCGGATCAGGGGAATACACATGAGAAACCTCATTGTATCCATCCTTACCGCTATCCTTTTTCGAGGAGGAGCTCTTACTAGTATCATCACCTACCACTTCGTTATCTTTGGAAACAGTTTTACCCGTTTCCTTGGATTGCGGAGTGGTATCCTCAGAGTTAGATGGAGGTGATGCTGCGGATGTGGAGAGACGCATTATCAATTGACGCATCTCTTCCATCTTAGCCTCCATTGAACTCACCAAGGTTGTTTCCAACGTCTTGAGATCGTTCATGGTGACTACCTCCGGAGCATCACTCCCATCTCCCTTGGAACCCATACTTCTCTTAGGCGGTTAAGCCCGAAATAAGAGCCGAGGCTCTGATACCAATTGAAATGGATCGTATGGGCACCTAGAGGGGGGTGAATAGGTGCTAACCAATTTTTAATACTTTTTCAATTTTAGGCTTGACACAAAGTAAATTCTCTAGATATGCAACTACGAGAATTTCCCTATATGTAACCCTAACTACTAAGCACGTAAAATAGGAGCGAGGAAACCGTAGTGGAGCACGCGGAGACACAGGGATTTGTTTTACCGCAGTTCCTTCCTTGTTAAGGGAAGTACATCTGCGTTGGAGGGGTGGGCGGTTCTAAGACCACCACGCCACAATAGGCCTCACCCTATTCTCCGATGGATCTCGCCACGAGAGGCCTGATCCACCTTCTCCACTATTGGATCCATTCGAGGCGGGAACCGGTGCCTTTTATAACACTATCGGGGCACACACCCACAACCGAATTGGGGGCTCCCGAGATGACAACAAGCTGCCACAAGAACAAGGTTTATCAATATAAACAAAAACGAGGATCTAGATATTTGCAAGAAATACTAGATCGTAGGTTCTCCAAATGAATGGAGAGGAGATGAAGCGCTTGATTGCTGATGATGAAGATCGAGTTCTCCTCCTTTGATTCCCCAAGGGATGGGGCCTTTGGGTGGATCTAGGTGGAGCACTCTTGGATGAAGCTTTCAGATCTGATCTGTTCTTTTTCGAGATGAATCAAGAGTTCTGGCAGGAGGGGGATGGCTGGCTTAAATACCCCCTCCCTAGATCTGGCCGTTGCACAACTTTGGGGGCGGATTATCCGCCCCCCACTTGGGGCGGATTATCCGCCCCCTGGGAAAACTCCGCCCCAAGGGAGGATTCTTCGGGGGAAACTCCGCCCCCTCTCTGGGGCTTGCGCCTTGGTGAAGCTTGGTGAAGTTCTTGGGGGGCGGATAATCCGGCCCCCCTGAGGGGCGGATTATCCAGCCAGACCGGAAAGTCCGGCCAAATCTCCGCCCCCTCTCTGGGGCTTGCGCCTTGGCGATGAGCAGGGGGGGCGGATTATCCGGCCCCCCTGAGGGGCGGATTATCCGGCGTGGCCGGAAAATCCGGCCAAAATTCCGCCCCCCTTCTGGGGCTTGCGCCTGCTTGGGCAAAGGGAGGGGCAGATTATCCGCCCCTGGTGGGGCCGGATTATCCGCCCCCAAAGGCAGAGTCCTTTTCCCTTTATTCTCAAATAGAGCTGCAACACTTCAACACACATTAAATGATCCTTGGTATTGTTATCTAACACACAAAACACTAGGGATTAAGAAATGTTCTTTCATCCAGGGAATAACCATTCTTGCCAAACATAATCGAGAGTTCCTGCAGTAACTTGGAGTGCAAATAAGCAGGAGGGATTACCAATGTATTGTCATTCATGGAGTGACGGGTTCGAGCTGCTAGATCATCATTTATGTTCTATGAATACTTTTGAAGAAGCTTATGGCCATCAATCACGCCACAAAATAGCAGAACTGTCATGAACAAATGTAGGGTTTCGTAGCATGGAAAACAAAAAACTTCTACCGCATACAAACAAACAAGCCAAGATCTATCTACTAGATTGTAGCAACGAGTCGATGGAATAACTCACCCTCGAAGATTCCAAAGTATTTAACGAGAGCGGACTCTCGTGGGTGATGTAGTCGTACTCTTCCCGATCTCAAGATCGCGTAGACGATCCTTCCGGCGCTGCGTTCCGGTAGCGCTCCCGCAGTCGGTCACACGTTCGGTACTCGACGAAGACCTTCCTCTCCCTTGTTCCAGCAGGCAGCAGAGGTTGTAGCACTCTCCTCGCGATTCCGGCAGCACAACGGCGTGGTACCGGAAGTAGAGGGGAGATCTCGCAGGGCTTCGCCTTAAGCCGGAGCGAGTATGGTGGACTATGAGAGAGCTCCTCGGCGATCTAGGGTTTAGACACAAAAAGGAGGAGGTGCTAGGGCCGGCGTCTAGGGCTTGGGGCTTGCCCAAGTCGGCCGCTAGGGGAGCCCTAGGCGGCGGCAGCGGCAACAGGAGGTGGCAGCGCCGGGCTAGGGTTTTGGGGTGGAGAACTTGTGTGCTAGGAGGGGCAGCCCTGCCCCTCCCTTTATAGGTGGGAGGCGCCGGCCAAGGGGAGGGAGTCCCTCCCCAACTCGGATCCCTAGTGGGCCGGCGGTGGAGGAGGAACTCCTCCCCAACTCGGTTTCCCACTTCCCCTCCACTTCCCAAAATAGTCGTTTGACTTTTCAAATTGGCGTTTGACTTTTCAAACTAGGATTTGATTAAACCCTTTATTTTGTTCAGCGATGACACTTAGTACATGATGCAATCATTCCAACTTGGTATGACACATTCATGTACCCTTCCCCTCCAGAGTGCCAGACATTCCGGAACCTTCTAGAACATTCCCGATGAAAACACCGGAACCATTCTCCAACTCCGAAATAGGACTTTTCTTATATGAATCTTATTCTCCGGACCATTACGGATCTCCTCGTGATATCCCGGATCCCATCCGAGACTCCTAACAACATTCGGTCTCTTTCTCATTATTCCATAACTACTCAAACAACGTCAAATCCTTAAGTGTGTCTCCCTACGGTTCGTGAATTATGCGGACACGATCGAGACACTTCTTCGAACAATAACCAATAGAGGAATCTAGAAATTCATATGGCTCCCACATATTTCTACGATTACTTTGCGATCGAATGAACCACTTACATACGATACCAATTTCCCTTTGTCTCACGATAGTTTACTTATCCGAGGTTATGATCGTCGGTATCTCTGCATACCTAGTTCAACCTCGTTACCGATAAGTACTATTTTCTCGTTCCCGTGGTATGTGATCCCTTGTGAGCCAGTCACATGCTTGCAAGCTAATTGGATGACATTCCACCGAGAGGGCCCAGAGTATATCTATCTGTCATATGGATGGACAAATCCCACTCTTGATCCATGTGTCTCAACCAATACTTTCCGAACACTCAATGCCACCTTTATAGCCACCCAGTTACGGTGTGGTGTTTGATGTCATCAAAGCATCCATCCGGTAAAGGTGATATGCATGATCTCATGGTCGAAAGAATTAGGTTACTATGTATCAGAAAGCATATAGCAATTGAACTATTAAATGACTTGATCTTTATGCTACGCTTATCTATAGGAGTATGTGCACCATATCATTCTCCTAACGATATGATCTTGTTGTTAATAACATCTCAATGTTCATGAAAGGGAAACCACAATCATTTATTAACCAACAAGCTAGTATTATATAGAGGCTTTACTAGGGACTTTATTTTAGTTTACAAATCACACAAGTATTAATGTTTCCTTGTTAATACTATTATAGCATGAATGTAAACATTTATCATAAACACAAAGATATAATAATAACTACATTTATTATTGCCTCTAGGGCATATCTCCAACAACAAATGCCTTAGTGGGAAAGAAGAAGCCCACTGAATCGCCTCATCAAAGAGAAGATACCACTCTCTGTCATCACCTACCAATCCACGCGCCTGGCAGGTTTCTTTAAATGAACCAAATAGTGTTCCATTGTAAGTTCTGAGGTCATCATAGCCTGTAGCTCCTGGAACAACCGTTAGCAACATCCGTAAAAAGTAAAGTTCATTTGTAGTAGGATGGCAATTATAAATTCTCCCAATTGGTGCACCAAATTTGCAGACACGAATTCTCCTTCTCCACTTTTTAGTTTGTCCGTCCCAGGCCCATTTTGTCGGGAAATAAAAATATGTTAAGGACCGAGAATCAGGGTAACGTTGATTGGCGACAAACCATTCAGTCAACATGGTCTTGTATTTGTTGGGATTGTGAACGACATCAGCAAGCCAGTCACGTTCGCGGTAAATAACTCGGTTCATATTGGGTAAGTGAACTGTCAGCCTCTCAACAAAGGGCTCTCTAACATGAATATCAAAAGAAAATGTCCGCCAACATGCTTCACATGTGGACAGATACCTGCACTAGAGTAGAATGGGAACTTAAACGAAATAGAAAAAACTAAAGCTTAAGACAAAGGGGCAAACGGGAAAAACGCATGATATCCACAGATACATGAGCATGGATTTTATAATCATAAAGGGAAACAATTCAGAGTAGAAAACGAAGTTTGATAGTATGGAATGTGATTACGCAACGACAAAGTGACAGAGGCTGGTAGGAAAAAAAGTAGTGGGCTCGTACCTGCAACTGTCATACTCGTCAATTTCATTAATCCCTGCTGATTCAGATCCTGAAGACTAATACATGGAGTGTAAACGTGCTCGAGCCTTGTCAGGGCCCTTGGCTAGATACTTGAAGAGATATTTAAGAAGATTTGTCTTGTTACACCACTCTACGTTGATATGGGCCTGAAATCTTTTGAGCAACGCCATGTTATGTGGTAAAATCCACTTATTACTCAAGCGGTGGCCGTTCTTTGTAACAAAACGGTTATTCTCACGACGACGGTAAACTGGAAAACCAAGTCCATCAATCGTTGTTTCCTCATTAAATTCCTTGGGATAGTGCTTAGAACAAACTCCATCTTTCATGCACGGCGAGTTCGGATTATATTTTCCACAAGAACCATGAACCATAAATTCTTCCACAAGTGCATAACCAAGCAGATCTACGGTGTAGTCAGGTATCTCCGCGGAAATATAAGAATCAATCGTTGCCGGTCTAGGATCTTCCGTATCAGCTTTCAACCACACAAGGGCGTGTATGTGCGGAAGGCCTCTTTTCTGGAATTCGACGACATATGAATCTGCAAAATTAGGATACTCTTAGTTAAAAAAGGTAGGAAATGTATTACTTAAGAGGCAAATAAACAAATAAAAAGTGGCTCAGCCAACGCCTTGTATGTAAAGAAAGGGAAAATGTATAAGAATTAGAAAATGTATCTGTCCTAAAGAGATAAGTTATGCGAACCCAAAAAATCTTAAGCTTGTACAGACGTAGAGCAATGCAAATGTTTAGTTTTTAACAGTCGGCGTAACACTACCAGATGTAGAGGCAGGAAGAGCCTAAATAATGAGATATACGTACATGCTTTAACAGGGCCAAAAGTTTTCCCTTTTCTAGTACGCTTACTGAAATGGTTGATCTTTATCTTGAACACACGTGTCACTATATCCGGTCCGTCAGCATGAGTTTGCCCAGGCTCGATAAAAAGAGCCTCAGATATCTCATCCCATTTCGGATTGCACGTAAAGATAATAAAAAGATCAGGAGCATCATGAACACGGCAGATTGCCATTTCGTCCTGATAATTTTGAATCATATATCGAGGACCTCCTGTATAGTTGGAATGCAGAATATATTCAATCCCAATATTCTTTCCAGTGGAATTACCTTCTCCAAGAGCATCAGACAAACCTTGATATGTTTCAGAACGGAGAGTTTATTGATTTAGAAAATGGTAACTAAGTCTACAGGACTCAACACAATAAAAAGAGTCCACCATAATTTGATTGGATGATCGGCTAAAACATGTGTAAGGGTTAGGCTCTCCTTTTAGATAATGAAACCTGTAACAATAGTATTCATGCATAGATACGTCTTGCCTTCCTCCAGCAGGGGCACCTTCAACATCCTGATACTTAATCCAAAGGTGAAACCCCATAGAACCATGAGGAAATAAGAGTGGGTACTGCAAAGCCATAAGAGATGGGTTAAGAGGAGAGACACGCTGAAAGAACCCAGCATATTTTTGAACAATAATATCAAATATATTTGCTTCTACAGAGAAGTCATCAACTATTAGAGCCGCTAATTCAGGCGCTACAGGAAGAGAATAACGGTTCCCATAATCTGCCCCTTCATGACCAAATAGCCGAATAGCGACATCCGGACAATCAGGCGAAAAAAGCCTTTGCTCAGCCATATGGAAAGTCTGCACCAAAGGATTATGGGCATTAAGCATTGTCCGCAATGAATCAACTATGGCACGGTCAGGTTCTTCTCTGCGGGCTCGACGGTGGCGATTTGGACAGCCAGAAAGAGCATCTAACTCACGGCTATGCTGCATATCTCGCTGGCGACGGCGGCCACGAGAAAAGGATAGCAACCGCTCAATCAAAGGAACAGAATCATCAACATCACCGTCATCAGCAGAAAGTATACCCATCCTATTATCCAATTCATTCAGTGTGTCATAAATATAAAGTTGAGCAAACTTGGGAACAGGATTGTCAGTTGGAGGGAGGAGGGAACCAATCTGATGACAAACAACCCCACATATCTTGAAAACATAAGGGCCACCTCCAATGTTAATACTGTTATCAACATGAACACCAAGCGAAGTGAAAGCAAACATAGAGTTGTACTCACGAATCAGTCGCATAAAACGATTTGATTCTGGCCCTCCATCAGACCTAAGTAACTGATCTAAAGGAGGCGGCCAATCAGGATAAACAGGAAGGGACACTCTACCACCACAGCAACAACCATTGTAGACGGGCCGATGGCGTTCTTTGCTGGAACGCTTACACCGCTCCCGAAACCAGAAAGACGCGCCACAATGCACACATAGGTGGTGAGGTCCATTGTAGTAAGACCGATCAGGCCATGCACCTAAAAGTGAAAATTAAGAGTCGTCAGGATGGAAGAAAACAAAAAACACAATGCAAGTTTATGCAAGTTTCATAGATCAACACAAGGAGAAAGAATCGAAGAATTTACGTTTCAGCATGCTGATAAAATCAGCCGACAAAGGTAGATGAACAGAACCCACTTGATATCCTGCCCGAAGGAAGGCACGGTGACGCCGGACAGCCACACACATTCGTCGGTTCAAGCTGCGTCTAGTTGCAGGAATACGTGGAGTTGGATGCACTGAAATGCAAAACCAATAAGAGAGTATAGCTAAATATGTCCAAAAAAACATGAGCACAAAGACGGCAAATAACCGCTGTACGAAACAAACTTAAACAGCTTTCTTACCTCGTGCTAAATAATGAAGGCCTACAGTACCCATATCAGGCGAGTCTTCATCAGAGCCGACAATTTGAGGCAAAGAAGGTCCAGGCTGAGCCAATGAACCTAGAGCTGAAGAATGAGCCGATGGAAACGGAGCCCAAGCATTCAGATCAGACGGGTTGGAGGGCACATTCACATGAGTCGTAGCATTGGAAGACTCGCCATCCAGGAAGAAACCAGCGGCCAGGGATGAGCGATAAGAAGAAAGCTCATCGTCGGAAGAGTCCGCATACGGCACTGTAAAGAAGTTTGAACATCAACACAGTGCATTAGTGAGGCAGTAATTTAAACTTCATCGGCTTGCTAGCATTAAATGTATTGAGTAAACCCACTCTTCACACATTGGCATAACACTATACTCTTCCACGAATGCTGGCTTTTAAGAGCACGTCTCTGGCGCGTTGGCACATCAATATAATTATTCTAGAAATGTCCTCTATACACAAAGATACAATGAACAAAATATTAAGGCTGCTGTATTTGCAGATGGAACATGTCAATTTAACACATGTATAAATATTTCTTGTAGTGTTCACTATCAACACTGTGTTCACTGTCAACACTGCATCATGGACTTGCATGACTCAGGAAGTATAAAATATTAACTGATCAAACCGCTTCACTCTGGCTCAAAAAACGTTGGATACATCTTAATAAACTCTTACATGTTATTGCAGAATGCAAAGTAAAAAGAGATCATAGAATTATGATGTGCTTCTAACCATGGGCCACTTCCTCCAACGAAGATTGACGAAACTATGACAGTTGCGCTTACAACATGAAAAAAGGACATGTGCAGCATCCGGCTTAGTATGACATCCACTATATACCTCAGCAGCAATGTAAATTAGTACTATGTACTTGCTAATCTATCATCTGTATGCAACATAACTCAACTCTATCAGTTCTCTAAATCACGGCAGCACAAACCAGATTCAGTAGGAACAGATGGCACATCGTCAGCTAGACGCTTGCCTAGTCGTATTTCCCGTCATCTTGCTTCCAGGTCGGACGGCATAAGCATGGAGACGGATTGATTTGAAACAGTAGGCAATGCAGAGTTCGTGCGCGCTGTAACACCCGAAGGAACCGGCGTAGAAGAGAGGGTACGGAGCGGCAAAGGAGTAGAATTACCGGGAATTTCGTCCAAACCACGCCGCCGGCGGGAGCGAGGCAGAACCAGCGAACAGGTAGGGAAATGAGATTGGAATGCAACCGAAGGAACCTCTTCGACGGGCAAGCTGGGCTGCGATACGACAGCAAGAACGGAAGGAGCATGCGAGAGGCGGCAATCAGCCGGAACGCCATGGGGCGAGCCCTCCAATAGGCCAGGAAATCGAGAAGGCATAGAAAATTCAGAGTCGGAGGCGTCGCCCGAGAATAGAACACGGCCGTGACCACGAGGACGACGTGGGAGAGCAGGAATCGATACAAAGGACACATCCGCTAAACCACGCCGACGTTGGGGAGGAGGGGATGTGGCAAGAGGACGGGGACGGCATGCAGGGGACGGAGATGGAGTCGGCGGGACAGGGGCGGCCGCCTTCGTGGCGGCGCCGCCTTCATGGCGAAGGAGGCGAGGCAGAAGGTGAGCGTGGGCGCCTCCGGGCAGCGGCAGCGTGGGCAGGCATAGAGAACCCTGTGAAGAAAACGACGACCACAACATCAAAATCGTCGGAGGAAAACGGCAATCCAAAAATCTGTAGCAAATCGGATAGAAGGAAACGAAGTAACGACGAAGAAGCAGAATGAACTAACCAGGATCGTGGCAGGGCAATGAGGGAGGAGCACCAATTGAAGAGGAAAGCAGCGACGCATCCAAATCGGCAAGGGGAAATAAAGGAGCAGCCGCCGAGGGAGGAAGAAGATAGTGAGGAGGAGAAATAAGCGGCGTCTGACCACGTACAACTCGAGTCGTGGCAGGGCCGAAGAGCACGGAGAGATATAAGTACGTGCATCCAAACAGCAAAAACGAACGGGAGGAGGCTAGTTCAGATCATTGTGCGTTACTGTAGACATCTACGGTAACCCATCGTACCAGCGCTCAGAGGACGCTAATAACGTGGGCCTTAATATATTTAGAGATGCACGGCCTCGATAGAAAGAAGCATTGGTTCAACCAAATAAAGAAATGGTTATAGAATATCACAAGAGCAAGGGGGCCATCGTTACATACACGGTTTTACAAAATAAGAACAAATAATCGACATAAAAAGCTACTTAAATGGTACCTGGGGTTATCCCCAACGGTGTAAATGCATAAAAAAATATAAGCACCGTTCAAAGATCCAAAGAGAGAGAATTACATACCCTCATAGATTAGGCAAAGATGACACCATTGTCTATGTATCGCCAGGGGCAGATGGACTGGCCCAATGTAAAAATATTTATAATGACCTAGCAATACGCATTCCTCATAACTCGTAAGGGAACTTTTAGTTGTTTAAGAAGGAGAAAATTACATTACTGGTCTGCACCTGGAATTAGAGTTCCATTGGCCATGCTTCAAATAAATAAATAGAATTTTTTGGATATAAGCATACACATATACATCCCCTATAACTTTGAATACCAGAGCCATAACTTTCATCTTGAACACCTCTTCATCACTGCCATACGCTGGTTCAACATTTCCACTGTCTAGTGGACTCACATTTCAGGATGCACAAGTTCGAAAATTTCACCATCCAATATCTGCAAACTAACATTTGGGGTAAATTTTACATAAATTTGAACATAAGACGCGTTTTTGGTTGGATATCGCAGCTCGCTTAAAAATTAGAATATTGAACAGAATGCATATAGAAAATCCTGGTAGCAATTAACTATTAAGTGTTGCTTCAGTGGATACCAACAACCACTTCTTTTAAACTAAACAAACTTCCGTTGCGTTGCTTTGCTAAATATCTGGATATCATTGTGCCTAATTTAACGCAATTCAATGCTATGTGACCTAAAAAATCAGAATCTAAATGTACGCCTTCCACAAAAAGAGGAAGCGCCTGCACTTGTTTCAGCTTTGGGGTACACCAAAAGAAAGTCTAAGTTCATGAATCTATTGCTAATAACTTGATCGAAATAAGCATGTGTTTTCCTGATAACTTATTAAGTTGATAACATCAGAATAAGGATATATGAACTGGCTGACAAAAAATCCAATGCAAGTCATATACTCCAGACCGTGAATAAGGTCCTTTGCAAATTCGATATAAAGAGTGTCGATCTGCAGTTATTATTTTATCTAAACTTACAAAAAACTATTAGTAATATATATGATCTGGTACGGAAACGACAGAGCACTCCAATTCCACAGACACCTGGAGTTTTCTGCTATAGCATATACGTGCACATAGCATAATGCACAGTTTATAGCTTGCAAAGAACAACGTAAAACTTTGAGAAATCATTTTTGTGCATTCCTCTAGTTCGGAAACAGAAATAGAGGACACAATATTTCAAGTTCGCTGCCTCCTCAGAATTTACAGGGAAGAAAGATAAGGAAAAGCCCACCTCGGAAACATAAACACAACATCTTGTGGCCTCGTACACTTTATGCTTTCAACTCCAATTGCCGCTGCACCGCTGAGGTTATGGTGAAGGGCACTGTCGTTGCAATGAGAACATGGTACACTTGCAAGAGAGACCAACATGATCATCTCAACGTTTGGTCATATCAAGAATTTAGGATCATAATCTGCAAAACAAGCTGAAGAAACTCGTCGCAAATGTTTGTAGCTTGTAAAAAAAGCCTATACGAAAATACAACTTGTATCAGCAAGAAAAAAAAGGGGGAGGGGCATCAATACAATCATGGAAATTCCTGCATGTGCACCATGGAATCATGTTCAGTTTTTCCACATATGTTCATCTTCCATAAACCTCTACATGGCCAAACAATATGGATGTGGCCCATTCAATGAGCAAACAAAAATTCTAAAAAGAATCCGATTTGACCTCTTATTTATCTACTAACCCATGAACATAATTTCAGCCTTTTGGATCTAAAATTTCTATAAGAAAGAACGCATGTTTAGATCTACAAATTTTCTCTTACCAGCCGCTGAAGAAAACCGACCGACATATCTGCATCAATTCCGAAGACAATCACAAATGGCCCCAATAAACCTCAGGCCATCTAAAAAGCTTTGCGGATAAGAACTACCGTGCCGGAGCAACAACCAAACTGACATGTGGTAAGACCACCCCCACAGCAAGCGACGTCACCACGCCAGCTGTAGCGCAGAGGCGAACCACCGACCCACAAGCAAAAGCAACAAGCGACCCTAGGTCCACAAATAGCAACACGGGACACGGCAAATGCCCAAGAAGAGATGCAACTAACCATGCTTACACATCTAATTGATTCACTTAAACTTAAAAAAGTATATATATATATATATTTATTCATCAATGGTACCAATTAAATTGATCTACCAGACATGTTTAATTCACCTTTAGGTTCTGATTAGTTATATGCCTTTTGAAGATTTTACTTCATTTAGAAGATATTCCATATGGATAAACCCTATCAAGTATCTAGCTACTTAATCTGTATTTTTCGTCAAAATTCTAAACGCAGCTCTCATATAGTTCTTTTTATAGAGGAATCAACTCACATTGGCGAACTTCTGCTATCTTTTATGGGTCAAATGTGCATAAAATTGTCAAGACTATAAATTGTGTCTGATTCCTCCGACCCAAAATAGTTGACTTAGATTTTTCCAGATTCGATTGTATCTAGACATGATTTAGTATTAGATTCATATGTATCTTGACAAATTTGAGTCAACTAATTTGGGCCGGAGGGAGTACAAAAATCAGATAATCTAATCCAGAGTACTTCATTACTAACTAAATTTCTTATCAGATTAGATATCTATGTCCACTATACAGACATGGCCATGAAAGGAGATAGAATAACAGAACCAAAACATGATATCCCTCCCTAACGTGGGAATGAAAAAGGAAGAAAGAATGCAAAACCAGCATGTTGTTGTGGGACGGAGGTGCCTGCAGTTGTTCGGTGACGGTCCCAGTCCACCACAGGTCGTATCCGTGGTTATGGGGCAAACCCATTGAATCGGTGCCAGATCCATGGCAGTATGTGAGGATGTGGACGGAGCCGCCGGACACAGACGCTAGGGCTATAAGACGTGCTCGTTGGTACTGGAGTGGAGGAGGGAGCAGAGAGCATACCCGGAGCAGCGTCGGGCGTCGACCTCGTCATTGGGCGGCGACCTCGAACTCCGAATCGACCTTCAAGGGTAGCTGGGCGGCGAACTTGACAGAGAGATTCGACGGGGAAGATGCGGGTTGGGTCTCGGGCAGCGACATCCTCAAATGGTGTGGCTGCGGGCAACTGCAAGCACGTGGCAGCCGGTCCCGGGAGGGCAGCGACAATCAGGGTGTGTGTGTGGGGGGGGGGGGGGGGAGAGGGCGGCAATGGGCTTATGCAGGAGCAATAGCGGACGACGGCGGTTGGTATGGAAACGGGAGGGCAAGGCGTGGAGGAAGGGAATGGGGGCGCCGATGGTCAGGTGCAGCGCTGGTGGCGGCGATGAGGTCGGATGGTTGGCCAGAAGGGGTGGGTCGGAATACTACCTTCCTCGCCCTATCTCACCACCGACTCCCCGGAATAAGGTTGTAGGGTGGCTTTCCTAATGCGGGGGAGAAGGGCGCCGACAGGAAAGAAGGCGGCACGGGAGAGAAGGGAAGCCAGGCGGCGGTGGCCGGAAACCCTAGGGATGCTTGGGGAAGAGAAGAAGAAAAGTAGAGAGGAGGAAAAAAAGGGAGCCTTGCGAGGCTGGGTTTGAGGGTGCGAGTGTCGTCGTTGGCCCACAGTCAGCGGCAACCAATGGCTCAACGCGCGTAGATGGTCCGATATTACTCGCTTTTGTTCACGCTTAAATTATACGGAATTGCTAATTCTCAGTTGAATCTCAGTTACCTAATACATCGTTAGATCGTTTGTTTTATGATTAGTGTAAACCAGGTGGTTCCCGTGTGTGTCCTCGCGCATGGCTTCTGTGCCCGCGAGTCCGCTTTTTTTTTCTTGTCGCTGTGCGCTCCCGCGTTGCTGTGGGCTGTGGCCGTCGCGCGTGCTTTTCGCTGCGTGTTTTTCGTGGGCTCTTTCCTGAGCTGTTTTTTTGGGCTGTCAACTATCGGTGAGTTTGTTTTTTTCTGTTTTTTCTTATTTCTTTTTTGTGGTTGTTTTTCTTGCTGGCGTTTATTTTGTTTTCTTTTTTTTAATCAAATTTTAAGATTAGCTTAACTGTTTGAGTGGTTGTTCAATCGAGTTTCATTTGAGTTTTTATTCTTTTAATTTTTTGTTTGCTGGTTGTATTTTTTTATTTTTCTCTCTCCAGATTGTATAGTTATCATTGTTTTACTGCTTGAATGACATTTAGATTGCAATTTTTTATTAGACTGATTTAATTTGTGCTAGGATGTACTCTCTCTGTTTTTATAATATAATATGTTTTAGCTTTTTAAATGTGTATATTTGGAGTAAACTTATACACTAAAATGGGTCTAGACATATTATTTTAGAAGCGAGCATTTCATTGTAGCTGAGCATTTTTTTTTACTTTTGTTGGGCTTTTTTTTTGTTTTCGTCGAGCCAGCTATATCTTGGTTGTTAATTTTTTTAAACCAGATGTAATATTTTGTTTTTGTTCAAAGAGAGTTGTCACTTAGCCCCTGGCATGGGCCAGATACAACTAGACCCCCCCGTAGAGGGCCAGTTGCAACTTGCGTGCAACTGAGCTCCGCCAGGGCACCAAGTCAAGAGGGGGCTAGTTGTCTGAGCCCTCGGCGAGGGGGGCAGTTACAACTTTCTTATAATCCCCCCACCCCCCACACACACAGACAAGGGGGCAGTCACAACTTGATTGCAACCGAGGACCCCCGTTAGTGGGATAGTTGCAACTTGCTTTTGTAACTGAGCCGCTGCCAATAGGGGGGCAATTTGAACTTGCTTTTGTAATTGAGCCCCTGTCGAGGGGCTAGTTGCAACTTAATTTGCGACCGGGGGGACCCCATCTATTGTAAAGTAACTGAGCTTCGTTGGGGGGCCATTTGCAACTTGCTTGCAACTGAGCACCCGTTGGGAGGGGGTCATTTGCAACTTGATTGTAATTAAGCCCCCGTCGAGGTGCAGTTGTCCCCGACAGGGGCAAGTTGCAACTTGCTTGTAACTGAGCACCCCGTCGGGAGGGGGCATTCGCAACTTGATTGTAATTGAGACCCCGCCGATGGGGTAGTTACAACTTGATTGCAACCGGGGGACCCCATCGGTTTGCAATTTGATTGTAACTGAGCTCTGTAGGGGGTCCTAGTTGCAACTTGCTTGCAACTGAGTTTCGCCGGGGGCCATTTTGCAGCTTCCTTGTAACTGAGCACCTGTCAGGAGGTAGGCATTTGCAACTTTTTGCTTGTAATTGAGCCCCCGCCACGAGGCAGTTGCCCCCCGAGGGCCAGTTTCAACTTGCTTGTAACTGAGCACCCGTCGGGAGGGGGGCATTTGCAACTTGCTTATAATCGGGCCCCACCGGGTCCTAGTTGCAACTTGATTGTAACTGAACTCCTGTCGGTTCCCTGCTGAGGAGCCAGCTTCAACTTGATTGCAACTGAGAACCCGTCGGGGGCAGGGCATTTTGCAACTTGCTTGTAACTAGGCCCCCACAGGGGCCCAGTTGCAACTTGATTGTAACTGACCTCCCGTCGTTGCCCCGCCGAGGGGACATTTGCAACTTGATTGCAATTGAGAACCCGTTGGGAGGGGGGAATTTGCAACTTGCTTGTAATTGGGCCCCTGCCGGTTCCCAGTTCCCGTTGAGGGGCTAGTTGCAACTTGATTGCAACTGAGAATCCATCGGGAGAAGAGGAGCATTTTGCAAAATGCTTGTAATTTGAGCCCCCACCAGTTGAAACTTGACTGCGACCGGGGGGTCGCAGTTGCAACTTGCTTGTAACTGAGCTCTGTGGGGGGGGGGGCATTTGCATGCCCCGAGGGACAGTTTCAACTTGATTGTAACTGAGCACCCGTCGGGAGGGGGGTCATTTTCATCTTGCTTGTAATTGGGCCTGTTGCAACTGACCTCCCGTCGGTTCCCCGTCGAGGGGCCAGTTGCAACTTGATTGCAACTGAGAATCCATCGGGGGAGAGGGGCATTTGAAACATGCTTGTAATTTGAGCCCCCACCAAGGGTCAGCTGCAACTTGACTGGGACCGGGGGTCCCAGTTGCAACTTGCTTTTAACTGAGCTCTGTGGGGGGGGCATTTGCATGCCCCGAGGCCCAGTTTCAACTTGATTGTAACTGAGCATTCGTCGGGACGGGGGAATTTGCAACTTGTTTGTAATTGGGCCTTCGTCAGGTCCCAGTTGCAACCGAGGATCCATCGAGGGAAGAGGGGCATTTGCAACATGCTTGTAATTTGAGCCCCCGCCAAGGGTCAGTTTCAACTTGACTGTGACCAGGGGGTCCCAGTTGCAACTTTCTTGTAACTGAGCTATGTGGGGGGCCATTTGCATGCCCCAAGGGCCAGTTTCAACTTGCTTGTAACTGAGCACCCGCCGGGAGGGGGGTGTCAACACCCGGATTTTTCAATCCTAGATGCCTGTTATGCCATACATCGCAATCCCAGGATTACCATTTTTGCGAGACATAACAGAATTGGATACCATAGTACATCATCCGTTACAACGATACATAAGTTCTTACACAAATAGGGATCTCATGATCCAGTTCTTAATACAACTTCAAGCAGCGGAATACGTAATAATAACGGTAGCGTAGGTGAAGCTCCATCTTCAGGGTCACAGGCAATGCTGACGATGGGAAATGATCCTAGTTGTCGTAACCTTCCTGGGGTCCATCTTCCATGTACTCCTCTTCATAGTCTGGCCATGGGAATAGCCAGGGACAAAGCCATGAGTACTCTTTAAGTACTCGCAAACTAATACTAACAGGTAAGGGGTTTTTGGATAATAGGACACTAGGCTCTAGGGTTGTTTTGCAAAAAGCCAGGTTTATCTCTACTCAGTTCCAAAGCTAGTCACAATTTTTATAACTCCTAAGTGGGATCTTGTAATTCAGGTCACAACTCTGTTGTGGTCAAGTCAAAGTCTCAAGTCGTTTCACAAGTCATTTTGAAAAGTCTGACGGGGGAACAGTATGGTCACTCCAAGTGTCTATAACCGCGGACGCGGCTATTCGAATAGTTTGACACTCTGCAGAGATTGTACACTTTCACCACAACATTCGATACATCCGTCAGGAACAAATCCTGAATTCACCATACTCAGTATGCGGATAATCAATCCTAACCTTTCGATTACACGCCCTAGTATAAGCACCTCTCCTGTGAGTTTGGCCTCCCAACCATGACCAAATGTCATCTTGGGTACTGCACAGGTGGACAATCTTCACAAGGTAGCCTCAGCTCAGACCTTGGCCGTGAGGGAACTAATACTAAGGGATATAAGTTTCCAGTCAAGCCCTACCCAATCTTCGGGTATTGTGGTTGTACGATAAAATTGGAATGGTATCGCATCCAGACAACCATCAGTTTTATAAAGGGCTAAGGCTCATGCCTCAACATTTTCATCACCAAAATCATCAAGTGTTTGAAAACACATGTCCAAAACATTTCAATAGAATGATCCATCATTCCAAGGTTTTCATAACCAATTTTCCACCAAGTATTCCCATCTAAAGTTGATCAAGTTTTATGCTTAGCACTAGCATCTACAGGTGGGGGTAAGCACTAATGAGGGGTGGTAAACTAGTGGGGTTTTAACTAAGTTCAAACTTATGCCTTAGGATGACATCAAGGTTATCTAGCTTAGGCCAAATTTTATGCTCTTTATGCAACCTTCAGCATCTTTCCAAAATCTACCAGTCACTTAAGTAAACTCTAAGTAAGCTTTGATAAAGAAATAAAGTAAGAAGCTTGCACATAAAACTAGGATTTGGTTTATCAAGTGGGTATGATCACATATGCTTAAGGCATATAGTAGTCATATCACAAGCATGGGTTTGTGGCATTAGTAGGGTATCTTGCAATGGTTAGCTTGCATCAATATCAATATAAGCTTGCTAAATTGCAAGTGTTAGCTTGCCTTGTGCAGAGCAGTGGTTGAAGTTCTCCTCGGCTTCTTCTTTGTAGTATCCTCCTTCCTCCTCGTATCCTTGGTCGGTACTAGCGTCTATGAATAAATACGAGGTACACAATCACCAAACAATACTTAACTACTTGCAATCATCACACACAAGGGTCCTATAGATGATCTAGCATCATCTCTAACATTACAAGGTTAAGGCTTGGTTTAAATCTTTTTATTTTATTTTTAGAAAAGTAATTTGTACTCATTGAAAAATTACTTAAGATTTAATATTCTCCAAACTAAACATGGGATCATGTTGACACATGTCATCACCACATATTGTAGTCCATGGGAATGTGTTTTAAAGTGGTGTCACAATTTAATAAGGTTTTACCCTTTTCTTTTAATTAATTAAAGTGGCTAGAAATGCTTATGAGGCATTCTTTTATTACTTGAACAATATTTCTACAAGTAAACCTATATATTTTTATATATTCTGAAAGGTATGGTTAAATGTGATTTTTTAGAGTTGGAATCAACTCAAAATCTATTATGGTTTAAATTTGAAAAATGTTTGAATGCAGAAAAGCTTCTGCCTTGTTATTTTTACCAGGGGTGATCTATAGATCCAAATGACTTGAATCCAACGGGCTTGGATTCAGCATTCACAGACCTTTCCAACAAAATTGGTTTTATTCAAATTGGTGCACTGAATCGATCTGGGTTGATTTTTGAAGTTGGGTACAGAAGTGTGTTTGAATTGAAATAGAAAAATATTTAATTTGAATAACTGGGCTGCGCGGGAAATTCTAACGGGCCGGCCTGCTAAGCGCAGTGCTCCCGCGGGCTGCTTAAGTGGGTGTCCCCACTCGTCAGTGACACGGGGCTGGGCGAAGCGGTATGGGGCAACGTGGATCGTTCGATCTAGTTCTAATCTAACGGCTCGGAGTCATCGTCGACGCGAGACAACTCCGGCGAGAACGAAACCTAGCACGGCCAGTGAGGGTCGCTGGGGGCTCACCGGGGTACTGGCGAGGTGGGCGAACGACGAAGTCGACGACGGCGAACTCAGGGGTGGTCGCAAGCAGCTCCTGGGGCGGCTCCAATCGCTGGCTCCTTTCTTCTCCGGCAGCGGCAGGCTCCAGTGAAATTCCGGCGAGGTGGTGCTCGCCTTGCTCTGAGAATGGTGTGGCACGATCAGTGAGGAGAGGGCAGTGAGATGGTGTGAAGAAATCGAGCGGGGGTGGCCTCTATTTATAGTCGAGCGAGGGGACCGTCGGGGCGCACGGTGAGCTCGTCGGGGGCGACGTTACAGGCGGCTATTGGCATGGGCAAGGGTAGGGGACGGTGCTGTGTCTCCTGGAGATGCTCAACGACATGGTCGCGAGGCATGGGGCGGTGTGGTTTGGTCTGGAACGGCCGGTGCTCTGCGCGGCAGAGGCGGCGTCTTCGACGGTGGACGGTGGCTGTGCGGCACGGGGCGGCAAATGGGGATGTCTGGCGGTCTCCTGGGTTGATGGCGATCGTGTATGCACGCGGCGAGGGCGGAGCGCGGTCTGTGGATGCTGGTCGAGGGTGGCGCTCTGGCGCACGCTCGGCATGGTCTGGGCGCGGCTTGTGCGCGTGGTCCAGGGCTTGGCAACGCTTGTGGCTGGGACAGTGAGTGGCGGTGGACGGTGGGCTGCCTCCTAGACAAGGTTGGCACGGCTAGTTCTTCCTCTAACTTGCTGTCCACAATGGGGTGACATTGGGGTGCTCGGCTGTTCACCATTAATGGCAATGGCAAGCTCACAGGGGTGCTAGTGTTGGGCTAATCTTTCTAGATGATCTACTGAGCTGTGTGTGAGCTAACTAGGAAACAAGTTAGGCAAGAATCACTGCACACTATAGTGTTTGATATTTTGTTTGATTTGTGTCTACAACCTGTTTGATGAAATGGCCGCATGAAATCAAGTTTTGAATTTTGAAATGATTTTTGGTCGGTTTGCTAGATTGGTGCTGGTGAGTCTGCAGATGCTTGGGTTTTGAAAGTTGAGCTTGTTTGAGTGGTTTTTGAAAAAGTGGGATCTTCCCATATGAAGAAGATTCAATTTTGAATTGTCATTTAAACTATGCATTTGAATTTTTCTGTATGATCACAAAGTGGGCCTTGATACTCTGTTATGAGTACATTCAAGGGGTGCAAAGATCCAGAAAAGTTTCTGTTAGGTTCTGAAAGTTTGAGACAGCCAAAGTAGGCATGGGAGTTAAATTGGCCAAAATGACCATTCACTTAATATATTTGTTTTGATTTACTTGTCTTTAAGGAAAGTGTGGGAAATGTTTTAGATGATGTTCATTTCACCTAAGAAACATTTTGCAAGCAATGGATCACACAAACAAGGTGGTTTTTAAAGAAATTCAAAATCCATATATATGCATTCATGAGTTTATTTAGAAAAGTTTTTGTTAACCCTAATCTTGATGATTAGTGTTTGATGATCTAAGTTTGGTATTTTTGGGATGTTACAAACCTTCCCCCCTTAAACAAAATCTCGTCCCGAGATTTGAAAAAGAACGAAAAGATTACCTAGGATTTGAAGAGATCGGGAAACTCCGTCCTGATGTGATCTTCGCGTTCCCAGGTAGCTTCCTCTTCTGTGTGGTTGCTCCACTGAATCTTGAGAAACTTGATGCTTCGGGTTCGGGTAGTTCGAAAAGCTTCTTCCAAAATGCGGATGGGCACTTCGGGATAGGTCAGGTCATCGTTGATCTCTATGGTCCGATGATCGATATTCTTGAACACTTCGGTCTTCTCGAGGACTTCGAGACATTTGCGAAGTAATGAGATATGGAACACATTGTGCACAGCTGACATATCTTCAGGTAGTTCCAGTTGATAAGATACTTCTCCGCGACGGTTCAAAATTTTGAAAGGTCCGATATATCTGGGGGCTAACTTTCCTTTGAGTTGGAAACGCTGCATTCCCTTCAATGGCGACACTTTCAGATAAACAAAATCTCCGATGTTGAAGGCGAGGTCTCGACGTCTCTTGTCGGCATAGCTCTTCTGTCGAGATTGGGCGGTCTTGAGGTGCTCACGAATCTTGTGAACCTTCTCTTCTGCTTCGCGTAGGATGTCGGGTCCGAAGATCTGACTCTCTCCTACTTCCGACCAATTCAAAGGGGTGCGACACTTTCTTCCGTACATGAATTCAAATGGGGCCATTTGCAAACTGGCTTGGTAACTATTGTTGTAAGAAAATTCTGCAAACGGCAGACAGTCTTCCCACTTGGATCCATATTCTAGCACACATGATCTAAGCATATCTTCGAGTATTTGGTTTACTCGCTCCGTTTGTCCATCGGTCTGAGGGTGATACGCGGTACTGAAATCTAGGCGGGTTCCTAAACCTTCTTGGACTTTCTTCCAGAATCTCGAGGTAAACTAAGTTCCTCGATCCGATACTATGTTCTTGGGGACTCCGTGCAAACTAACTATTCTAGCGATGTACAACTCTGCTAGCTTTGAACTCTGATAGGTGGTTTTGATGGGCAAGAAATGGGCGACTTTGGACAATATGCCCACTATGACCCAGATAGAGTCATTTCCCCTACTAGAAGTAGGTAGTCCAGTGATAAAGTCCATTCCTACAGAATCCCATTTCCATTCCGGGATTTGCAAAGGTTGCAACAATCCAGCGGGTCTTTGATGTCCTGCCTTGACTCGCTGGCATATATCACATTTAGCGATATAGCTTCCGATTTCTCTCTTCATCTTATGCCACCAAAATTGCTCTTTCAAATATTGATACATCTTCGTTCCTCCGGGATGGATAGAATAAAGAGTATCATGAGCCTTCTTCAAGATAACTTCTTTTAACTCTGAATCTGCTGGTACACAAAGGCGTCCTTTGTACCACAGAACTCCTTCTTCGTCCTCGGTGAATCCGGGTACTTTGCCTGTACCGATACGACGCTTGATTCCGTCGATACTAGCATTTCCCTTCTGCGCTTCTTTAATCTGACTGATCAAAGTGGGCTGAAGTTCTATGCTAGCCAAAAATCCTTCACTTACTAATTCTATTCGAAAATCTTCCATCTCCTTGTGCAGACTTGGTTGCTCCTCTAAAATCATGGAGTTCAAGCGGCACGGCAATCTGCTAAGGGCATCGGCTACCACGTTGGCTTTACCAGGGTGATAGTGAATGTCCAAGTCGTAATCTTTGATTAGCTCAATCCATCTTCTCTGCCTCATATTCAACTCCTTCTGAGTGAATATATACTTTAGGCTCTTGTGATCCGAGTAAATCTCACAACGATTTCCCATCAGGTAATGTCTCCATGTCTTCAGGGCTAGAACTACTACAGCGAGTTCGAGGTCATGGGTTAGGTAGTTTTGCTCATGTTGCTTCAATTGTCGATATAGATAAGATATAACTTTGCCTTCTTGCATTAGCACACATCCGAGACCAATCTTGGATGCGTCACAATACACATAGAAGGGCTTCGTGATATCCGGCATGATCAAGATTGGGGCTGAGATCAATCTCCTCTTGAGTTCTTGAAAACTCGCTTCACACTTGTCTGTCCATTCAAACTTCTTGTCCTTCTTCAGCAATTGGGTCATGGGTCGGGCGATACTCGAGAATCCTTCTATGAATTTGCGGTAATATCCCGCCAATCCGAGAAAAGCACGAACTTGGGTTTGAGTGGTTGGGGCTTGCCAATCTTCTACATCTTTCACTTTGGCAGGGTCAACGGCAATTCCTCCGGCTGATACAATGTGACCGAGGAATCCTACCTCATGTAACCAGAATTCACATTAGCTAAATTTTGCATACAACTGATGCTCTCTAAGGGTTCCAAGAATGGTCCTTAGGTGTAGCTCATGTTCTTCTTCTGATTTGGAATAAATCAGAATGTCATCGATGAAAACAACGACAAACTTATCCAGGAAGTCCATAAAAATCTTATTCATGAGATTCATGAAATAAGCGGGGGCATTGGTTAATCCAAAAGACATGACTGTATACTCGTACAATCCATATCTGGTGGTAAAGGCAGTCTTTGGAATATCCTCTGCACGAATCTTGAGTTGATGATAGCAAGTTCTAAGATCAATCTTAGAAAACACCTGGGCACCGGTCAACTGATCAAACAAATCCTCTATCTTGGGCAAGGGGTACTTGTTCTTGATGGTGACATCATTCAACTTTCGATAATCCGTACATAAACGGTTACCTCCATCTTTCTTGTCCACAAATAAGACAGGTGATCTCCATGGTGACGCACTTGGTTGAATTAGTCCAATTTCTAGCATGGAATCCAGTTGCTTCTTTAGTTCTTCTAACTCCGATGGGTTCATACTATAGGGTCTCTGGGCTATGGGTCCTGTTCCGGGATTAGTTCAATGATAAACTCGATATTCCGATCTGGGGGCATACCGGGCAAAACATCTGGAAATACATCGGGGTATTCGCAGACTATCCGGACTTGGTCAATGGTAGGTTGGGCTAGACGCTTGTTACTCTTGAATTGGCGAGGTAAGGTTTCAGATATATGCTCGACTGATATTTTGGCGGTACTGGTCATGGTGATGGCTTTCTTGGCACGGTCAATCAATCCCTTATGTTTGTACATCCAATCCATTCCTAGTACTACTTCCAAACGTTTAGTTCCGAGTACTATTAGATTATCATAAAAATCTATGCCATGGATTCGGATAGGGACGGCTTTGCAAATTTGCCTAGCCTTGGTGGTGGATCCGGGGATTTGCACAATCATCACATGCTTCAGTTTGGTTGGTTGAATTTTACTAGTGCAGGCAAATTCTTCGGTGACAAATGAATGCGATGCACCAGAATCAAACAACACTCTTGCAAGTACTGAATTAACAGAAAATATACCCAGCACGACGTCTGGCGCTTCCTGAGCTTCTTCAGCATGCATGAGAAAAAGACGGCCATTGCGGTTGAGTGAATTTCCTGGGGCAAATCTCCTTCCTGGCTGGACACGACGCTGTTGCTGAGCTGGGACATTGGTATTAGGGGCTGTAGCATTCTTCTTGTTGGGGCACTCGTTGGAATAGTGGCCTTTATTTCCACAGTCATAACAGGTCACTTGTGACTTGTCCTTGGCTGCGACAGGCACAACATTGCTTCCAGTCCTCGGGGCAGTGTTGGTGTTGGCGGTAGTATTGTTGGTGTTGAACTTGGGTGGGGCACGGTTGAAATTGCTAGAGTTGCCGGGGTTGTTGTGATTTCCTCCGGTTCTAGGGTTTCCACGGTTGGGGTAGGTTGGACGGGTCATAGGGGGTTTGTTGGTTCTTGGGGCAAATCCTGGAGATGGGTTGGGGCGATACTTTGGGGTCTGATGGGTTCCTGGTTGATGCATCATACGACGCTTGCGGTTCTCGTTGGCTTGGTTGATCTTTCCTTCCATCTGGATGGCTGAGTCGACAAGGGCTTCAATATCATCAAAGGGGATATTGACTAACACCGTCTGCATCCCGTCATGCAGACCATTCAGGAATCTTTCTTTCTTCTTGGCCTCGGTGTCTATCTCGTCCGGGGCATACCTAGCTAATGACAAAAAAAATTCACGGTATTCCACTACAGTCATCCTCCCTTGCTTTAACTCTCTGAACTCGTCTCTCATTCTCTTGATCAAACCTGGTGGCACATGGGTTCTGCTAAACTTGACCTTGAATTCCTCCCAGGTCATCATCTGGCCTCCGGTCATGGCACGAACACTGTTCCACCATGCCCTGGCATCTCCGGCTAGATAGTGGGTGGCAAATAGAACTTTCTCGTTGGCTTCGACTCCTTCTACTTCTAAGTTATTTTCCATGGTTTGCAGCCAATCATCGGCGTCTAGGGGTTCCTCTAACTTGGTGAAAACAGGTGGGTTGGTATTCTGAAAATTCTTGAGCTTAGATCCATGGTTGTCCTGATTTCCCTGGCCTTGGTTGTTGTGGGCTAGCTGGGCTATCTGTTGCAGAGTGGCTAGGTTGGCTTGACGTTCCGCTCTTTCAGCTTCGCGGTCAGAGGTCAACATTTGCAGAATCTGCAACATCGGATCCGGGGCTGAACCACTTCCTCCACGTGGCATCTTAAGATTTAGATAAATCATGAGAAAAGAGGGAAATTTTCTAAGGTTTGGTGTCTTTGAAAAGTTTTAAAGGTTTGACTCGGATTTTTCTAGCAACTTGCTTTTTCATTCATTCATTCATAGCACACAGTACAACACACACCACAACAAGGAAAAACAGATGGTTTTAAGAACCATTCTGAAATCTACGATACAGTGGGACCGACTACTACTCACTACGCTAGTGCTCAGTGTTACTACTCCTCGGAGTCTGTGGCTTCATCATCTTCATTATCATCGATGAAGGCGAAATCATCCTCATCGGTGAAGAAGTCCATGGCCTGATCCTCCAGAAAATCATCGTCATCACTGAGATAAGAGTAAGGGTCTCCACGAAGATCCTCTCCGGCATTCTCCCTTTCCTCCAACTGCATGTCCCTCTCATGGATGGTCTCTTCCAGAGATGAGATGCGATGGCGAAGACGGGCAATAATGCGCTCCTTCTTGTCGAGTTGACGGCGACGATACTTGCGATCCTTTGCTAGCATGGCTATGGTCTGATCCTTCGTCTTGATGATGGCAGACTTGTGGTTGCAATAGTCACGACAGTTTTCCAACTCCTGCTGACGATCATACATCATGAAGCTAAGGTGGTCCAATTGAGTCTTCAGCTCGGGGTGGTATGGGGCTTCCAGTGGTTGTCCATTTGCATCACGCCTTGGGAAAAACTCAAAGCGGGTTCCCTTGATCTGATTGATGCTCTGCCCACACAGACGGGAGAGAGATTCCTGCATTGCTCTGGCAAGTCCATCGAGCCAGTTGTTCTCTCTTAAGGTAAACTGAATTCCTTCCGCAGTGGGAGGTTCAATCTTTCCTCGGATACTTGCAACAATTAACCACTGCAGATCTTCTCCTCCTTGATCATTGAACTGAGCTCCGAAGAACTTGGGGTGTGGACGCTCCAGAAGTTCCAAAAGCTGATCCAGATCCCTCTCAAAGATAAGGTCTCCTACATTCCCCCAACTGATAAAACTTGCTGTACTTCACGTCCATCTATAAAAATAGAGGATGAGTAGATTAGCAGAGTGATCAAGTGTGTCAAAATTTTATGTATTTTTGCAAGAGTTTTTGAGGAACATGAATTTTTATGAAAGAATCAAAGAGATAAGAATGAGAATAGGTTTTTGTAAATATTTGTTTTTCTTTTGGTTTTGAAACTAAGTTTTTGGTTCAACGTCCAGTCTAACTAGGGTCTCCTATGGTCAGGATGGCTCTGATACCAACTTGTCAACACCCGAATTTTTCAATCCTAGATGCCTGTTATGCCATACATCGCAATCCCGGGATTACCATTTTTGCGAGACATAACAGAATTGGATACCATAGTACATCATCCGTTACAACGATACATAAGTTCTTACACAAATAGGGATCTCATGATCCAGTTCTTAATACAACTTCAAGCAGCGGAATACGTAATAATAACGGTAGCGTAGGTGAAGCTCCATCTTCAGGGTCACAGGCAATGCTGACGATGGGAAATGATCCTAGTTGTCGTAACCTTCCTGGGGTCCATCTTCCATGTACTCCTCTTCATAGTCTGGCCATGGGAATAGCCAGGGACAAAGCCATGAGTACTCTTTAAGTACTCGCAAACTAATACTAACAGGTAAGGGGTTTTTGGATAATAGGACACTAGGCTCTAGGGTTGTTTTGCAAAAAGCCAGGTTTATCTCTACTCAGTTCCAAAGCTAGTCACAATTTTTATAACTCCTAAGTGGGATATTGTAATTCAGGTCACAACTCTGTTGTGGTCAAGTCAAAGTCTCAAGTCGTTTCACAAGTCATTTTGAAAAGTCTGACGGGGGAACAGTATGGTCACTCCAAGTGTCTATAACCGCGGACGCGGCTATTCGAATAGTTTGACACTCTGCAGAGATTGTACACTTTCACCACAACATTCGATACATCCGTCAGGAACAAATCCTGAATTCACCATACTCAGTATGCGGATAATCAATCCTAACCTTTCGATTACACGCCCTAGTATAAGCACCTCTCCTGTGAGTTTGGCCTCCCAACCATGACCAAATGTCATCTTGGGTACTGCACAGGTGGACAATCTTCACAAGGTAGCCTCAGCTCAGACCTTGGCCGTGAGGGAACTAATACTAAGGGATATAAGTTTCCAGTCAAGCCCTACCCAATCTTCGGGTATTGTGGTTGTACGATAAAATTGGAATGGTATCGCATCCAGACAACCATCAGTTTTATAAAGGGCTAAGGCTCATGCCTCAACATTTTCATCACCAAAATCATCAAGTGTTTGAAAACACATGTCCAAAACATTTCAATAGAATGATCCATCATTCCAAGGTTTTCATAACCAATTTTCCACCAAGTATTCCCATCTAAAGTTGATCAAGTTTTATGCTTAGCACTAGCATCTACAGGTGGGGGTAAGCACTAATGAGGGGTGGTAAACTAGTGGGGTTTTAACTAAGTTCAAACTTATGCCTTAGGATGACATCAAGGTTATCTAGCTTAGGCCAAATTTTATGCTCTTTATGCAACCTTCAGCATCTTTCCAAAATCTACCAGTCACTTAAGTAAACTCTAAGTAAGCTTTGATAAAGAAATAAAGTAAGAAGCTTGCACATAAAACTAGGATTTGGTTTATCAAGTGGGTATGATCACATATGCTTAAGGCATATAGTAGTCATATCACAAGCATGGGTTTGTGGCATTAGTAGGGTATCTTGCAATGGTTAGCTTGCATCAATATCAATATAAGCTTGCTAAATTGCAAGTGTTAGCTTGCCTTGTGCAGAGCAGTGGTTGAAGTTCTCCTCGGCTTCTTCTTTGTAGTATCCTCCTTCCTCCTCGTATCCTTGGTCGGTACTAGCGTCTATGAATAAATACGAGGTACACAATCACCAAACAATACTTAACTACTTGCAATCATCACACACAAGGGTCCTATAGATGATCTAGCATCATCTCTAACATTACAAGGTTAAGGCTTGGTTTAAATCTTTTTATTTTATTTTTAGAAAAGTAATTTGTACTCATTGAAAAATTACTTAAGATTTAATATTCTCCAAACTAAACATGGGATCATGTTGACACATGTCATCACCACATATTGTAGTCCATGGGAATGTGTTTTAAAGTGGTGTCACAATTTAATAAGGTTTTACCCTTTTCTTTTAATTAATTAAAGTGGCTAGAAATGCTTATGAGGCATTCTTTTATTACTTGAACAATATTTCTGCAAGTAAACCTATATATTTTTGTATATTCTGAAAGGTATGGTTAAATGTGATTTTTTAGAGTTGGAATCAACTCAAAATCTATTATGGTTTAAATTTGAAAAATGTTTGAATGCAGAAAAGCTTCTGCCTTGTTATTTTTACCAGGGGTGATCTATAGATCCAAATGACTTGAATCCAACGGGCTTGGATTCAGCATTCACAGACCTTTCCAACAAAATTGGTTTTATTCAAATTGGTGCACTGAATCGATCTAGGTTGATTTTTGAAGTTGGGTACAGAAGTGTGTTTGAATTGAAATAGAAAAATATTTAATTTGAATAACTGGGCTGCGCGGGAAATTCTAACGGGCCGGCCTGCTAAGCGCAGTGCTCCCGCGGGCTGCTTAAGTGGGTGTCCCCACTCGTCAGTGACACGGGGCTGGGCGAAGCGGTATGGGGCAACGTGGATCGTTCGATCTAGTTCTAATCTAACGGCTCGGAGTCATCGTCGACGCGAGACAACTCCGGCGAGAACGAAACCTAGCACGGCCAGTGAGGGTCGCTGGGGGCTCACCGGGGTACTGGCGAGGTGGGCGAACGACGAAGTCGACGACGGCGAACTCAGGGGTGGTCGCAAGCAGGTCCTGGGGCGGCTCCAATCGCTGGCTCCTTTCTTCTCCGGCAGCGGCAGGCTCCAGTGAAATTCCGGCGAGGTGGTGCTCGCCTTGCTCTGAGAATGGTGTGGCACGATCAGTGAGGAGAGGGCAGTGAGATGGTGTGAAGAAATCGAGCGGGGGTGGCCTCTATTTATAGTCGAGCGAGGGGACCGTCGGGGCGCACGGTGAGCTCGTCGGGGGCGACGTTACAGGCGGCTATTGGCATGGGCAAGGGTAGGGGACGGTGCTGTGTCTCCTGGAGATGCTCAACAACATGGTCGCGAGGCATGGGGCGGTGTGGTTTGGTCTGGAACGGTCGGTGCTCTGCGCGGCAGAGGCGGCGTCTTCGACGGTGGACGGTGGCTGTGCGGCACGGGGCGGCAAATGGGGATGTCTGGCGGTCTCCTGGGTTGATGGCGATCGTGTATGCACGCGGCGAGGGCGGAGCGCGGTCTGTGGATGCTGGTCGAGGGTGGCGCTCTGGCGCACGCTCGGCATGGTCTGGGCGCGGCTTGTGCGCGTGGTCCAGGGCTTGGCAACGCTTGTGGCTGGGACAGTGAGTGGCGGTGGACGGTGGGCTGCCTCCTAGACAAGGTTGGCACGGCTAGTTCTTCCTCTAACTTGATGTCCACAATGGGGTGACATTGGGGTGCTCGGCTGTTCACCATTAATGGCAATGGCAAGCTCACAGGGGTGCTAGTGTTGGGCTAATCTTTCTAGATGATCTACTGAGCTGTGTGTGAGCTAACTAGGAAACAAGTTAGGCAAGAATCACTGCACACTATAGTGTTTGATATTTTGTTTGATTTGTGTCTACAACCTGTTTGATGAAATGGCCGCATGAAATCAAGTTTTGAATTTTGAAATGATTTTTGGTCGGTTTGCTAGATTGGTGCTGGTGAGTCTGCAGATGCTTGGGTTTTGAAAGTTGAGCTTGTTTGAGTGGTTTTTGAAAAAGTGGGATCTTCCCATATGAAGAAGATTCAATTTTGAATTGTCATTTAAACTATGCATTTGAATTTTTCTGGATGATCACAAAGTGGGCCTTGATACTCTGTTATGAGTACATTCAAGGGGTGCAAAGATCCAGAAAAGTTTCTGTTAGGTTCTGAAAGTTTGAGACAGCCAAAGTAGGCATGGGAGTTAAATTGGCCAAAATGACCATTCACTTAATATATTTGTTTTGATTTACTTGTCTTTAAGGAAAGTGTGGGAAATGTTTTAGATGATGTTCATTTCACCTAAGAAATATTTTGCAAGCAATGGATCACACAAACAAGGTGGTTTTTAAAGAAATTCAAAATCCATATATATGCATTCATGAGTTTATTTAGAAAAGTTTTTGTTAACCCTAATCTTGATGATTAGTGTTTGATGATCTAAGTTTGGTATTTTTGGGATGTTACAAACCTTCCCCCCTTAAACAAAATCTCGTCCCGAGATTTGAAAAAGAACGAAAAGATTACCTAGGATTTGAAGAGATCGGGAAACTCCGTCCTGATGTGATCTTCGCGTTCCCAGGTAGCTTCCTCTTCTGTGTGGTTGCTCCACTGAATCTTGAGAAACTTGATGCTTCGGGTTCGGGTAGTTCGAAAAGCTTCTTCCAAAATGCGGATGGGCACTTCGGGATAGGTCAGGTCATCGTTGATCTCTATGGTCCGATGATCGATATTCTTGAACACTTCGATCTTCTCGAGGACTTCGAGACATTTGCGAAGTAATGAGATATGGAACACATTGTGCACAGCTGACATATCTTCAGGTAGTTCCAGTTGATAAGATACTTCTCCGCGACGGTTCAAAATTTTGAAAGGTCCGATATATCTGGGGGCTAACTTTCCTTTGAGTTGGAAACGCTGCATTCCCTTCAATGGCGACACTTTCAGATAAACAAAATCTCCGATGTTGAAGGCGAGGTCTCGACGTCTCTTGTCGGCATAGCTCTTCTGTCGGGATTGGGCGGTCTTGAGGTGCTCACGAATCTTGTGAACCTTCTCTTCTGCTTCGCGTAGGATGTCGGGTCCGAAGATCTGACTCTCTCCTACTTCCGACCAATTCAAAGGGGTGCGACACTTTCTTCCGTACATGAATTCAAATGGGGCCATTTGCAAACTGGCTTGGTAACTATTGTTGTAAGAAAATTCTGCAAACGGCAGACAGTCTTCCCACTTGGATCCATATTCTAGCACACATGATCTAAGCATATCTTCGAGTATTTGGTTTACTCGCTCCGTTTGTCCATCGGTCTGAGGGTGATACGCGGTACTGAAATCTAGGCGGGTTCCTAAACCTTCTTGGACTTTCTTCCAGAATCTCGAGGTAAACTAAGTTCCTCGATCCGATACTATGTTCTTGGGGACTCCGTGCAAACTAACTATTCTAGCGATGTACAACTCTGCTAGCTTTGAACTCTGATAGGTGGTTTTGATGGGCAAGAAATGGGCGACTTTGGACAATATGCCCACTATGACCCAGATAGAGTCATTTCCCCTACTAGAAGTAGGTAGTCCAGTGATAAAGTCCATTCCTACAGAATCCCATTTCCATTCCGGGATTTGCAAAGGTTGCAACAATCCAGCGGGTCTTTGATGTCCTGCCTTGACTCGCTGGCATATATCACATTTAGCGATATAGCTTCCGATTTCTCTCTTCATCTTATGCCACCAAAATTGCTCTTTCAAATATTGATACATCTTCGTTCCTCCGGGATGGATAGAATAAAGAGTATCATGAGCCTTCTTCAAGATAACTTCTTTTAACTCTGAATCTGCTGGTACACAAAGGCGTCCTTTGTACCACAGAACTCCTTCTTCGTCCTCGGTGAATCCGGGTACTTTGCCTGTACCGATACGACGCTTGATTCCGTCGATACTAGCATTTCCCTTCTGCGCTTCTTTAATCTGACTGATCAAAGTGGGCTGAAGTTCTATGCTAGCCAAAAATCCTTCACTTACTAATTCTATTCGAAAATCTTCCATCTCCTTGTGCAGACTTGGTTGCTCCTCTAAAATCATGGAGTTCAAGCGGCACGGCAATCTGCTAAGGGCATCGGCTACCACGTTGGCTTTACCAGGGTGATAGTGAATGTCCAAGTCGTAATCTTTGATTAGCTCAATCCATATTCTCTGCCTCATATTCAACTCCTTCTGAGTGAATATATACTTTAGGCTCTTGTGATCCGAGTAAATCTCACAACGATTTCCCATCAGGTAATGTCTCCATGTCTTCAGGGCTAGAACTACTACAGCGAGTTCGAGGTCATGGGTTAGGTAGTTTTGCTCATGTTGCTTCAATTGTCGAGATACATAAGATATAACTTTGCCTTCTTGCATTAGCACACATCCGAGACCAATCTTGGATGCGTCACAATACACATAGAAGGGCTTCGTGATATCCGGCATGATCAAGATTGGGGCTGAGATCAATCTCCTCTTGAGTTCTTGAAAACTCGCTTCACACTTGTCTGTCCATTCAAACTTCTTGTCCTTCTTCAGCAATTGGGTCATGGGTCGGGCGATACTCGAGAATCCTTCTATGAATTTGCGGTAATATCCCGCCAATCCGAGAAAAGCACGAACTTGGGTTTGAGTGGTTGGGGCTTGCCAATCTTCTACATCTTTCACTTTGGCAGGGTCAACGGCAATTCCTCCGGCTGATACAATGTGACCGAGGAATCCTACCTCATGTAACCAGAATTCACATTAGCTAAATTTTGCATACAACTGATGCTCTCTAAGGGTTCCAAGAATGGTCCTTAGGTGTAGCTCATGTTCTTCTTCTGATTTGGAATAAATCAGAATGTCATCGATGAAAACAACGACAAACTTATCCAGGAAGTCCATAAAAATCTTATTCATGAGATTCATGAAATAAGCGGGGGCATTGGTTAATCCAAAAGACATGACTGTATACTCGTACAATCCATATCTGGTGGTAAAGGCAGTCTTTGGAATATCCTCTGCACGAATCTTGAGTTGATGATAGCAAGTTCTAAGATCAATCTTAGAAAACACCTGGGCACCGGTCAACTGATCAAACAAATCCTCTATCTTGGGCAAGGGGTACTTGTTCTTGATGGTGACATCATTCAACTTTCGATAATCCGTACATAAACGGTTACCTCCATCTTTCTTGTCCACAAATAAGACAGGTGATCTCCATGGTGACGCACTTGGTTGAATTAGTCCAATTTCTAGCATGGAATCCAGTTGCTTCTTTAGTTCTTCTAACTCCGATGGGTTCATACTATAGGGTCTCTGGGCTATGGGTCCTGTTCCGGGATTAGTTCAATGATAAACTCGATATTCCGATCTGGGGGCATACCGGGCAAAACATCTGGAAATACATCGGGGTATTCGCAGACTATCCGGACTTGGTCAATGGTAGGTTGGGCTAGACGCTTGTTACTCTTGAATTGGCGAGGTAAGGTTTCAGATATATGCTCGACTGATATTTTGGCGGTACTGTTCATGGTGATGGCTTTCTTGGCACGGTCAATCAATCCCTTATGTTTGTACATCCAATCCATTCCTAGTACTACTTCCAAACGTTTAGTTCCGAGTACTATTAGATTATCATAAAAATCTATGCCATGGATTCGGATAGGGACGGCTTTGCAAATTTGCCTAGCCTTGGTGGTGGATCCGGGGATTTGCACAATCATCACATGCTTCAGTTTGGTTGGTTGAATTTTACTAGTGCAGGCAAATTCTTCGGTGACAAATGAATGCGATGCACCAGAATCAAACAACACTCTTGCAAGTACTGAATTAACAGAAAATATACCCAGCACGACGTCTGGCGCTTCCTGAGCTTCTTCAGCATGCATGAGAAAAAGACGGCCATTGCGGTTGAGTGAATTTCCTGGGGCAAATCTCCTTCCTGGCTGGACACGACGCTGTTGCTGAGCTGGGACATTGGTATTAGGGGCTGTAGCATTCTTCTTGTTGGGGCACTCGTTGGAATAGTGGCCTTTATTTCCACAGTCATAACATGTCACTTGTGACTTGTCCTTGGCTGCGACAGGCACAACATTGCTTCCAGTCCTCGGGGCAGTGTTGGTGTTGGCGGTAGTATTGTTGGTGTTGAACTTGGGTGGGGCACGGTTGAAATTGCTAGAGTTGCCGGGGTTGTTGTGATTTCCTCCGGTTCTAGGGTTTCCACGGTTGGGGTAGGTTGGACGGGTCATAGGGGGTTTGTTGGTTCTTGGGGCAAATCCTGGAGATGGGTTGGGGCGATACTTTGGGGTCTGATGGGTTCCTGGTTGATGCATCATACGACGCTTGCGGTTCTCGTTGGCTTGGTTGATCTTTCCTTCCATCTGGATGGCTGAGTCGACAAGGGCTTCAATATCATCAAAGGGGATATTGACTAACACCGTCTGCATCCCGTCATGCAGACCATTCAGGAATCTTTCTTTCTTCTTGGCCTCGGTGTCTATCTCGTCCGGGGCATACCTAGCTAATGACAAAAAAAATTCACGGTATTCCACTACAGTCATCCTCCCTTGCTTTAACTCTCTGAACTCGTCTCTCATTCTCTTGATCAAACCTGGTGGCACATGGGTTCTGCTAAACTTGACCTTGAATTCCTCCCAGGTCATCATCTGGCCTCCGGTCATGGCACGAACACTGTTCCACCATGCCCTGGCATCTCCGGCTAGATAGTGGGTGGCAAATAGAACTTTCTCGTTGGCTTCGACTCCTTCTACTTCTAAGTTATTTTCCATGGTTTGCAGCCAATCATCGGCGTCTAGGGGTTCCTCTAACTTGGTGAAAACAGGTGGGTTGGTATTCTGAAAATTCTTGAGCTTAGATCCATGGTTGTCCTGATTTCCCTGGCCTTGGTTGTTGTGGGCTAGCTGGGCTATCTGTTGCAGAGTGGCTAGGTTGGCTTGACGTTCCGCTCTTTCAGCTTCGCGGTCAGAGGTCAACATTTGCAGAATCTGCAACATCGGATCTGGGGCTGAACCACTTCCTCCACGTGGCATCTTAAGATTTAGATAAATCATGAGAAAAGAGGGAAATTTTCTAAGGTTTGGTGTCTTTGAAAAGTTTTAAAGGTTTGACTCGGATTTTTCTAGCAACTTGCTTTTTCATTCATTCATTCATAGCACACAGTACAACACACACCACAACAAGGAAAAACAGATGGTTTTAAGAACCATTCTGAAATCTACGATACAGTGGGACCGACTACTACTCACTACGCTAGTGCTCAGTGTTACTACTCCTCGGAGTCTGTGGCTTCATCATCTTCATTATCATCGATGAAGGCGAAATCATCCTCATCGGTGAAGAAGTCCATGGCCTGATCCTCCAGAAAATCATCGTCATCACTGAGATAAGAGTAAGGGTCTCCACGAAGATCCTCTCCGGCATTCTCCCTTTCCTCCAACTGCATGTCCCTCTCATGGATGGTCTCTTCCAGAGATGAGATGCGATGGCGAAGACGGGCAATAATGCGCTCCTTCTTGTCGAGTTGACGGCGACGATACTTGCGATCCTTTGCTAGCATGGCTATGGTCTGATCCTTCGTCTTGATGATGGCAGACTTGTGGTTGCAATAGTCACGACAGTTTTCCAACTCCTGCTGACGATCATACATCATGAAGCTAAGGTGGTCCAATTGAGTCTTCAGCTCGGGGTGGTATGGGGCTTCCAGTGGTTGTCCATTTGCATCACGCCTTGGGAAAAACTCAAAGCGGGTTCCCTTGATCTGATTGATGCTCTGCCCACACAGACGGGAGAGAGATTCCTGCATTGCTCTGGCAAGTCCATCGAGCCAGTTGTTCTCTCTTAAGGTAAACTGAATTCCTTCCGCAGTGGGAGGTTCAATCTTTCCTCGGATACTTGCAACAATTAACCACTGCAGATCTTCTCCTCCTTGATCATTGAACTGAGCTCCGAAGAACTTGGGGTGTGGACGCTCCAGAAGTTCCAAAAGCTGATCCAAATCCCTCTCAAAGATAAGGTCTCCTACATTCCCCCAACTGATAAAACTTGCTGTACTTCACGTCCATCTATAAAAATAGAGGATGAGTAGATTAGCAGAGTGATCAAGTGTGTCAAAATTTTATGTATTTTTGCAAGAGTTTTTGAGGAACATGAATTTTTATGAAAGAATCAAAGAGATAAGAATGAGAATAGGTTTTTGTAAATATTTGTTTTTCTTTTGGTTTTGAAACTAAGTTTTTGGTTCAACGTCCAGTCTAACTAGGGTCTCCTATGGTCAGGATGGCTCTGATACCAACTTGTCAACACCCGAATTTTTCAATCCTAGATGCCTGTTATGCCATACATCGCAATCCCGGGATTACCATTTTTGCGAGACATAACAGAATTGGATACCATAGTACATCATCCGTTACAACGATACATAAGTTCTTACACAAATAGGGATCTCATGATCCAGTTCTTAATACAACTTCAAGCAGCAGAATACGTAATAATAACGGTAGCGTAGGCGAAGCTCCATCTTCAGGGTCACAGGCAATGCTGACGATGGGATATGATCCTAGTTGTCGTAACCTTCCTGGGGTCCATCTTCCAGGTACTCCTCTTCATAGTCTGGCCATGGGAATAGCCAGGGACAAAGCCATGAGTACTCTTTAAGTACTCGCAAACTAATACTAACAGGTAAGGGGTTTTTGGATAATAGGACACTAGGCTCTAGGGTTGTTTTGCAAAAAGACAGGTTTATCTCTACTCAGTTCCAAAGCTAGTCACAATTTTTATAACTCCTAAGAGGGATCTTGTAATTCAGGTCACAACTCTGTTGTGGTCAAGTCAAAGTCTCAAGTTGTTTCACAAGTCATTTTGAAAAGTCTGGCGGGGGAACAGTATGGCCACTCCAACTGTCCATAACCGCGGACGCGGCTATTCGAATAGTTTGACACTCTGCAGAGATTGTACACTTTCACCACAACATTCGATACATCCGTCAGGAACAAATCCTGAATTCACCATACTCAGTATGCGGATAATCAATCCTAACCTTTCGATTACACGCCCTAGTATAAGCACCTCTCCTGTGAGTTTGGCCTCCCAACCATGACCAACTGTCATCTTGGGTACTGCACAGGTGGACAATTTTCACAAGGTAGCCTCAGCTCAGACCTTGGTCGTGAGGGAACTAATACTAAGGGATATAAGTTTCCAGTCAAGCCCTACCCAATCTTCGGGTATTGTGGTTGTACGATAAAATTGGAATGGTATCGCATCCAGACAACCATCAGTTTTATAAAGGGCTAAGGCTCATGCCTCAACATTTTCATCACCAAAATCATCAAGTGTTTGGAACACATGTCCAAAACATTTCAATAGAATGATCCATCATTCCAAGGTTTTCATAACCAGTTTTCCACCAAGTATTTCCATCTAAAGTTGATCAAGTTTTATGCTTAGCACTAGCATGTACAGGTGGGGGTAAGCACTAATGAGGGGTAGTAAACTAGTGGGGTTTTAACTAAGTTCAAACTTATGCCTTAGGATGACATCAAGGTTATCTAGCTTAGGCCAAATTTTATGCTCTTTATGCAACCTTCAGCATCTTTCCAAAATCTACCAGTCACTTAAGTAAACTCTAAGTAAGCTTTGATAAAGAAATAAAGTAAGAAGCTTGCACATAAAACTAGGATTTGGTTTATCAAGTGGGTATGATCACATATGCTTAAGGCATATAGTAGTCATATCACAAGCATGGGTTTGTGGCATTAGTAGGGTATCTTGCAAGGGTTAGCTTGCATCAATATCAATATAAGCTTGCTAAATTGCAAGTGTTAGCTTGCCTTGTGCAGAGCAGTGGTTGAAGTTCTCCTCGACTTCTTCTTCGTAGTATCCTCCTTCCTCCTCGTATCCTTGGTCGGTACTAGCGTCTATGAATAAATACGAGGTACACAATCACCAAACAATACTTAACTACCTGCAATCATCACACACAAGGGTCCTATAGATGATCTAGCATCATCTCTAACATTACAAGGTTAAGGCTTGGTTTAAATCTTTTTATTTTATTTTTAGAAAAGTAATTTCTACTCATTGAAAAATTACTTAAGATTTAATATTCTCCAAACTAAACATGGGATCATGTTGACACATGTCATCACCACATATTGTAGTCCATGGGAATGTGTTTTAAAGTGGTGTCACAATTTAATAAGGTTTTACCCTTTTCTTTTAATTAATTAAAGTGGCTAGAAATGCTTATGAGGCATTCTTTTATTACTTGAACAATATTTCTGCAAGTAAACCTATATATTTTTATATATTCTGAAAGGTATGGTTAAATGTGATTTTTGAGAGTTGGAATCAACTCAAAATCTATTGTGGTTTAAATTTGAAAAATGTTTGAATGCAGAAAAGCTTCTGCCTTGTTATTTTTACCAGGGGTGATCTATAGATCCAAATGACTTGAATCCAACGGGCTTGGATTCAGCATTCACAGACCTTTCCAACAAAACTGGTTTTATTCAAATTGGTGCACTGAATCGATCTGGGTTGATTTTTGAAGTTGGGTACAGAAGTGTGTTTGAATTGAAATAGAAAAAGATTTAATTTGAATAACTGGGCTGCGCGGGAAATTCTAACGGGCCGGCCTGCTAAGCGCAGTGCTCCCGCGCGTTGCTTAAGTGGGTGTCCCCACTCGTCAGTGACACGGGGCTGGGCGAAGCGGTATGGGGCAACGTGGATCGTTCGATCTAGTTCTAATCTAACGGCTGGGAGTCATCGTCGACGCGAGACAACTCCGGCGAGAACGAAACCTAGCGCGGCCAGTGAGGGTCGCTGGGGGCTCACCGGGTACTGGCGAGGGTCGGCGAGGCGGGCGAACGACGAAGTCGATGACGGCGAACTCAGGGGTGGTCGCGGCAGCTCCTGGGGCGGCTCCAATCGCTGGCTCCTTTCTTCTCCGGCAGCGGTAGGATCCAGTGAAATTCCAGCGAGGTGGTGCTCGCCTTGCTCTGAGAATGGTGTGGCACGATCAGTGAGGAGAGGGGAGTGAGATGGTGTGAATAAATCGAGCGGGGGTGGCCTCTATTTATAATCGAGCGAGGGGACTGTCGAGGCGCACGGTGAGCTCGTCGGGGGCGACGTTACAGGCGGCTATTGGCATGGGCAAGGGTAGGGGACGGTGCTGTGTCTCCTGGCGATGCTCAACGACATGGTCGCGAGGCATGGGGCGGTGTGGTTTAGTCTGGAACGGCCGGTGCTCTGCGCGGCAGAGGCGGCGTCTTCGACGGTGGACGGTGGCTGTGCGGCACGGGGCGGCAAATGGGGATGTCTGGCGGTCTCCTGGGTTGATGGCGATCGTGTATGCACGCGGCGAGGGCGGCGCGCGGTCTGTGGATGCTGGTCGAGGGTGGCGCTCTGGCGCACGCTCGGCATGGTCTGGGCGCGGCTTGTGCGCGTGGTCCAGGGCTTGGCAACGCTTGTGGCTGGGACAGTGAGTGGCGGTGGACGGTGGGCTGCCTCCTAGACAAGGTTGGCACGGCTAGTTCTTCCTCTAGCTTGCTGTCCACAATGGGGTGACATTGGGGTGCTCGGCTGTTCACCATTAATGGCAATAGCAAGCTCACAGGGGTGCTAGTGTTGGGCTAATCTTTCTAGATGATCTACTGAGCTGTGTGTGAGCTAACTAGGGAACAAGTTAGGCAAGAATCACCGCACACTATAGTGTTTGATGTTTTGTTTGATTTGTGTCTGCAACCTGTTTGATGAAATGGCCGCATGAAATCAAGTTTTGAATTTTGAAATGATTTTTGGTGGGTTTGCTAGATTGGTGCTGGTGAGTCTGCAGATGCTTGGGTTTTGAAAGTTGAGCTTGTTTGAGTGGTTTTTGAAAAAGTGGGATCTTCCCATATGAAGAAGATTCAATTTTGAATTGTCATTTAAACTATGCATTTGAAAGTTTCTGGATGATCACAAAGTGGGCCTTGATACTCTGTTATGAGTACATTCAAGGGGTGCAAAGATCCAGAAAAGTTTCTGTTAGGTTCTGAAAGTTTGAGACAGCCAAAGTAGACATGGGAGTTAAATTGGCCAAAATGACCATTCACTTAATATATTTGTTTTGATTTACTTGTCTTTAAGGAAAGTGTGGGAAATGTTTTAGATGATTTTCATTTCACCTAAGAAACATTTTACAAGCAATGGATCACACAAACAAGGTGGTTTTTAAAGAAATTCAAAATCCATGCATACACATATATATGCATTCATGAGTTTATTTAGAAAAGTTTTTGTTAACCCTAATTTTGATGATTAGTGTTTGATGATCTAAGTTTGGTATTTTTGGGATGTTACAGGGGGCATTTGCAACTTGCTTGTAATTGGGCCCCCACCGGGTTCCAGTTCCCCGTTGAGGGGCTAGTTGCAACTTGATTGCAACTGAGAATCCATCGGGAGAAGAGGAGCATTTTGCAAAATGCTTGTAATTTGAACCCCCGCCAGTTGAAACTTGACTGCGACCGGGGGGTCGCAGTTGTAACTTGCTTGTAACTGAACTCTGTGGGTGGCCATTTGCATGCCCCGATGTCCAGTTTCAACTTGATTGTCGTCGGGACGGGGGATTTGCAACTTGTTTGTAATTGGGTCTTCGTCGGGTCCCAGTTGCAACTTGATTGTAACTGACCTCCCGTCGGTTCCCGTCGAGGGGCCAGTTGCAACTTGATTGCAACTGAGGATCCATCGAGGGGAGAGGGGAATTTGCAACATGCTTGTAATATGAGACCCCGCCAAGGGTCAGTTGCAACTTGACTGTGACCAGGGGGTCCCAGTTGCAACTTGCTTGTAAATGAGCTATGTGGGGGGCCATTTGCATGCCCCGAGGGTCAGCTTCAACTTGCTTGTAACTGAGCACCAGTCGTCGGGAGGGGGGCATTTGCAACTTGCTTGTAATTGGGCCTTCACCGGGTCCCAGTTGCAACTTAATTGTAATTGACCTCCCGTCGGTTCCCCGTTGAGCAGCCAATTGCAACTGAGAATCCATCAGGGGGAGAGGTGCATTTGCAACATGCTTGTAATTTGAGACCCCACCAAGGGTCAGTTGCAACTTGACTGTGACCGGGGGTTCCCAGTTGCAACTTGCTTATAACTGAGCTCTGTGGGGGGCCATTTGCATGCCCCGAGGACCAGTTTCAACTTGATTGTAACTACGCACCCGGCGGGAGGGGGCATTTGCAACTTGCTTATAATTGGGCCTTCATCGGGTCCCAGTTGCAACTTGATTGTAACTAACCTCATGTCGGTTCCTTGCCGAGGGGCCAGTTGCAACTTGATTGTAACTGACCTCCTGTCGGTTCCTTGCCGAGGGGCCAGTTGCAACTTGATTGCAACTGACCTCCCTGTCGGTTCCCTCGGTCGGGAGGGGGCATTTGCAACTTGAGTGTAATTAAGCCCCCGTCGAGGTGCAGTTGTCCCCGGCGGGGGTAAGTTGCAACTTGCTTGTAACTGAGCACCCGTCGGGAGGGAGGCATTCGCAACTTGATTGTAATTGAGCCCCCGCCGAGGTGCAGTTACAACTTGATTACAACCGGGGGGACCCCATCGATTTGCAATTTGATTGTAACTGAGATCTGGAGGGGGGGTCCTAGTTGCATCTTGCTTGCAACTGAGCTCCGTCGGGGGCCATTTTGCTGCTTGCTTGTAACTGAGCACACGTCGGGTGGTGGGCATTTGCAACTTTTTGCTTGTAATTGAGCCCCCGCCGCGGGGCAGTTTCCCCGAGGGCCTGTTTCAACTTGCTTGTAACTGAGCACCCGTCGGGAGGGGGGTAATTTGCAACTTGCTTGTAATTGGGCCCCCACCAGGTCCCGGTTCCCCGTTGAGGGGCTAGTTGCAACTTGATTGCAACTGAGAATCCATCGAGAGAAGAGGAGCATTTTGCAAAATGCTTGTAATTTGAGCCCCCGCCAGTTGAAACTTGACTGCGACCGGGGGGTCGCAGTTGCAACTTGCTTGTATCTGAGCTCTGTGGGGGGCCATTTGCATGCCCCGAGGGACAGTTTCAACTTGATTGTAACTGAGCACCCGTCGGGAGGGGGGTCATTTGCAACTTCCTTGTAATTGGGCCTTCGCCGGGTCCCAGTTGCAACTTGATTGCAACTGAGAATCCATCGGGGGGAGAGGGGCATTTGAAACATGCTTGTAATTTGAGCCCCCGCCAAGGGTCATCTGCAACTTGACTGCGACCGGGGGGTCCCAGTTGCAACTTGCTTTTAACTGAGCTCTATGGGGGCCATTTGCATGCCTCGAGGGCTAGTTTCAACTTGATTGTAACTGAGCACCCGTCGGGACGGGGGCATTTGCAACTTGTTTGTAAGTGGGCCTTCGTCGGGTCCCAGTTGCAACTTGATTGTAACTGGCCTCCCGTCGGTTCCCCATCGAGGGGCCAGTTGCAATTTGATTGCAACTAAGGATCCATCGAGGGGAGAGGGGAATTTGCAACATGCTTGTAATTTGAGCCCCTGCCAAGGGTCAGTCGCAACTTGATTGCGACCAGGGGGTCCCAGTTGCAACTTGCTTGTAACTGAGTTATGTGGGGGGCCATTTGCATGCCCCGAGGGCCAGTTTCAACTTTCTTGTAACTGAGCACCCATCGGGAGGGGGGCATTTGCAACTTGCTTGTAATTGGGCCTTCACCGGGTCCCAGTTGCAACTTGATTGTAACTGACCTCCCATCGGTTCCCCATTGAGCGGCCAATTGCAACTTGATTGTAACTGAGAATCCATCAGGGGGAGAGGTGCATTTGCAACATGCTTGTAATTTGAGCCCCCACCAAGGGTCAGTTGCAACTTGACTGTGACGGGGGGTCCCAGGTTCAACTTGCTTATAACTAAGCTCTGTGGGGGGCCATTTGCATGCCCCGAGTGCCAGTTTCAACTTGATTGTAACTGAGCACCCGGCGGGAGGGGGGCATTTGCAACTTGCTTGTAATTGGGCCTTCGTCGGGTCCTAGTTGCAACTTCATTGTAACTTGATTCATAACTTGCTTCTATTTAGCCCCCGTAGAGGGGGCTATTTGCAACTTTATTGCGATCAGGGGTCCCCATCGGTTGGAAAGTAACTGAGCTCCGCCAGGGGCTAGTTTCAACTTGCTTGTAACTGAGCACCCGTCGAGAAGGGGGCATTCACAACTTCCTTGTTATTTAGCCCTCGCCGAGGGGGCTGTTGCAACTTGATTGCAACCGGGGAGGCCCGCAATTTGATTGTAATTGAGCTTGCTTATAACTGAGTTCTACCGGAGGCTAGTTGCGACTCGCTTATTACTGAGCTTCGCCGGGGGCCAGTTTTAGCAACTTGCTTGTAACTGGGGCCCATCGAGAGTCAATTGCAGCTTGATTGCAACCGGTGTACCTTGTCGGCGGACCAGTTTGCAACCTGTTTGTAACTGAGCACCCGTGAGGGGGAGCCAGTTGCAACTTGCTTTGTAAGTATGCTCCGCCATGGGGGAACGGGGTGTCGAGGGCCAGTTGTCTGATAACCCCGGCAAGGGGGCCAGTTTTAACTTCATTACAACTATGGCCATTTTTCAATTTGATTGCAACTAGGCTCTTGTTAAGGGGCTAATTGCAATTTGTATCTTTATTGCCTTTACTAACTTGCCTTTTCTAACTTAAATTAGTTTTGCATTTTTATTGCAACTAACCCTTGAGAAACATTTTTCATGAGTAACATATACTACCATCGTCTCAAAATAAATGTTTTTAGACACTAGATACATCCAAATTTAAACAAACTTAAAACATTTAATTAAATACAGGGATAGTATTATTTATTTAATTTTTTACGGTTTAATTTGTTGCTTTTTATTTTCCTTTTGCACTTCAAATAAGTAGTTTACGAGGGAGACAGTTGTGGGACCGTAACGTCAATGACTTTTTGGACCAGTTATCTAAAAAATCGCGGAGTAGCCGTAGCGGTATCACCTCGCTATACATGTGTTCGGCCAAGAGAATAGAGAGAGAAGGAGACATGCACAGAAAGGAGGAAGAGGAAGAGCGGATGGGTGCAGCGGCAGCGACCGCGATGGACGCAGAGACGGCGACCCCGACGGCGCACTGCTCAGACCTCCTCCAGCCGCCGACGACCAGTCTGCCCTCCCTTGGTACTTCCCTAGTCCCCTGAAACTACTTTCCCCTGCCTCCTAGTGATCTGAGTTCCTCTAAAATCAAGCGAACGAAATTAGCTATGAGCGGACAATTTTTCGTCCTAATTGCAACTCACAGGGGATGGATTGTCCGTCCAACCACCCTTGACTGTACCTGATTCTCTCTTAATCTTCATGTTTTTGTCGTGCCCCCTTGTTTTTTGCGGATGCGCGCATATCTTCTCCGACTGTGGGCCGCGTGTGTATTTTGTTTCAGCTAGTATCTACACGGCAGTACTGTTATTTGTGGTAGCGAAGCAAAGCTGTAGGGAACGCGATGGAGATGGCGGAGGACTATGCCTCGCTTGTCTGCCGCGCACGCAAGGATGCGTTCGGCAGTGCGCGGCAGACAAGCGAGGCATAGTCACCTCCCGCTGACATGATTCGATTGACTTGATCGATGGCTGCTCACCTCCCGCTGTTTTCCCCATTGATCGATTGAGATCTTGTGTTGTTTTCCTTGTAGGTTGCTGTGTTGTTCTTGCGTGTTGGTCAGACTATTATGATTCAATTGTGGATTGCTGCTGCTACCTGTTAGATTCTATGAACAATTCCGGAGGATTAGTGGATTGATACTTCAGGAACAGGAACATGAACAGAGTTGTTGTTACCAGCTGACCAATTCTGCTTGAGTTCGAGTTTTCTTTTCAGGGAATAAACTCGATCGGGTTGGATTCGTAACTGAACCAGGGAATTCTGCTTGTTGGATCATTCTTCTTGATGTGCAATTGAAATAGGTTAAGTCTTGGCATGAATTTTTTCTGGCTCACAATAACTGAACCAGAGCAGCACCTGCAGGAGAGTGGTGAAGTCCTGAAAGTTTATGAAACCAGTAGAAGGTAGATGGGTTTTCAGTAGGGTTACTCAGTATGGGAGAAAATTTAGACTGATGGGACGACGTGGACATTGTTGATATAGTGGTCCAGCTAGCTCTAGAATCCAGCCTTGTTGTCGTGGTCGTACCCAAGCCGATATCTCCATTGGCTTTTTCTTACTTTGTTTTTCAAGTAGTTAGATGTACGGTGTAGTGTGCTTGGAGTTTTTCATTTTCTTTTCCTTTCATACTTGCTCCCAGTAACCCGACTAGTTCCTGCAAGACATAGCGCCAAACTGCAAGTGATGTGTTTTGTAAGCGAGTGGCCAAGACAGTAAAATGTGTTAGAGAAATACATGTAATCACGCCGTGCCGTGTCAATGTAAATGTGTGCGTGCGTGTGTTACACCGGTGGAGGGAGATAGAATTAGAGTTAGTTTAGATATGAATCTAATCTTCAATATAAAGATTAGATCAATCTCCTTTTATCTCTCCACCGGTTAAACCTCTCCTGTTGTAATCTGTTGAGACTATTTAACACGGAAACGAGCCGAGGCCAAGGCATCGTTAAACCCATCGAGATTTCACATGGTATCAGAGCCAACCTTCCAAAAATACGTCTAGCCAAGAAAATCATGAGTCTCTCATCCTCATCTTCCTCTGTCGCCATGGCCAATCCCCTTCCAAGCCAAGGAACGGCGGAGAAGCTAACAAGAGAAAACTACCTCTTGTGGGAAACACAGCTGCTGCCGGCCGTGCGTGGACGCGGCCTGATGGGGTTCCTAGACGGAACCACCGCTGCACCGGCAAAAACAATCGCCGCCAAGGACAGAAGCGGCAAGGACATCGAGCAGGCAAACCCCGCCTATGAAGCGTGGATGCAAACGGACCAGAGCGTCCTCTCATACCTGCTCAACTCCCTGTCCAAGGAGATCATGGTCTCCTGCATCGGCATGAAGACCTCGGCCACAGTCTGGGCGGCCGTGACGGCGATGTTCGCCGCTCAGTCCCGGACCCGCGTCGCCACCCTCCGTGTCAAACTGGCGAACACGAAGAAGGAGGGGAAGACAACGCCGCAGTACTTTGCTGCGGTGAAGGCGGTCGTCGACGAACTCGCAGCCGCGGGTCGCAAGATTGAGGAAGACGAGGTTGTCGAGTATCTGCTTGCGGGGCTCGATGATCCGTACAACCCTCTGTTCGCTGCTATCGGCGCCAACCCTACCAACAAACTCACGGTGAGCGATCTGTATGCACAAGTAACTGCCTATGACAATCACATGGAAATGCTAGGCATCGGCACAGAGGTTGGCCACTCCTCGGCTAATGCTGCTACCGGAGGACGTGGCGGCGGCCGCGGCTACGGTCGAGGCGGTCGCGGAACATCTCGTGGACGCGGTGGTGGCCACAGCTACGGCCGTGGCCAAGGACGACCACAACAAGGATCAGGAGGAGGCAACGGACGGCGCGGCGGCGGCAACAATGGCACCAAGGGCAAGGACGACCGCATCGTGTGCCAGATTTGTGGCAAGCCAGGACATCCTGCCTGGAAATGCTGGCACCGCTACTCCGATGACGAAGAATAAGAGGAGAGAGGTGCACATGGTGCCGCGTACGGAGTCGACACCAACTGGTATGGTGACTCCGGTGCCACCACCCACATCACCAGCGAGCTGGACAAGCTCGCCCTGAAGGAAAGGTACAATGGCCATGAGCAAATTCATGCGGCCAATGGGACAAGTATGGACATTAAACATGTTGGTCATGCATTTGTTGAATCCCCATCTAAATCTCTACACCTTCGCAATGTTCTTCATGTGCCTAGTGCTACAAAAAATCTTGTCTCTATTCACCGTCTCACACGAGATAACAATGTCTTTGTTGAATTTCATCCATGGCATTTTTATGTGAAGGATCAGGAAACGAAGAAAATCCTTCTTAAAGGGCGATGCTCCCAAGGCCTCTATCCCCTGGTGTCATCATCATCGTCAAGTCAAAATAAAACGGTCCTTAGCGTCACCAAGCCTTCAGCTACAAGGTGGCACGATCGGTTGGGTCATCCCTCTTTTAAAGTTGTTCAACGAGTTCTTAGCAAATTTGAGCTTCCTTGTTCCAATGAGTCTAGAGTTGAGTCTGTGTGTGATTCATGTCAACGAGCAAGAAGTCATCAACTTCCTTATACTAGATCTACTAGTGTGTCTACTGCCCCTCTAGAACTTGTCTTCTCCGATGTGTGGGGAAAGGCACCTACCTCTGTTGGTCGTTTTTCATACTATGTAAGCTTCATTGATGACTATAGCAAATTTTCATGGATCTATCTTCTCAAAAAGAAATCTGAAGTTTTCCAAGTTTTTCAGAACTTTCAAAATCTTGTTGAACGACAATTTGATAGAAAAATCCTTGCTATGCAAACTGATTGGGGTGGTGAATATGAAAAACTCAACCCCTTCTTTCAAAAAATGGGCATCTCCCATCATGTGTCTTGTCCACACGCACATCAACAAAATGGCTCAGCCGAACGCAAGCATCGCCATATAGTTGAAGTTGGGCTAGCTCTTCTTGCAAATGCATCTATGCCACTAAAATTTTGGGATGAAGCATTCTTAACTGCCACACATCTCATCAATATGCTCCCCTCTAAAGTTATCAACAATGAAACCCCTGTGGAACGTCTTCTAAAAGAGACACCTGATTATTCATCCTTACGTGTTTTTGGGTGTGCTTGCTGGCCAAATCTTCGTCCCTACAACACTCGCAAATTATCTTTCCGCTCCACACAATGTGTTTTCATTGGCTATAGCAACATGCACAAAGGGGTTAAATGTCTTGAGGTTTCCACTGGGCGCGTGTATGTGTCCCGTGACGTTGTCTTTGATGAGTCCATTTTTCCTTTTGCCAAATTGCATCCAAACGCTGGTGCCCTCCTTCGTAGAGAAATTCTACTTCTGCCAGAAAATCTTCATACACAATCGGATCAAGGGGAGGAAACATGCACTGACTTAACATCTAATGATCCTACTACCTTTACCCTTGTACAACCTTTGCAGGAATTACAACAGATGGAAGAAAATCCGGTGGAAGAAAATCCGGTGCACAACGCCACTGGAACGGAGCAATCCGGTGATACAGAATCAGCACAAAATGATGAAAGCGCGGGACACGGAGCACATTCAGGCAGCGAAGAATCCCACCTCGGGATCGTCGTCACGTCGCCAATCATCAGGTGCGGCTGGTCCAGGGGACAGCCTGACTGACACGGTGTCCACCTCCTCGTCAAGCGAAGAGACACTCCAGCCTCGTGTCGCACCGCGTACGGCTCCCGCGCGTGGGCTCCAGAGGACAACAGCTGACAGGCCAAGTGGGCCAATCAACGCCGCTCCCGCTCGCGGGCCTGCGGCCACACGCAGCGACGAGACGCGGGGATTGCAGCCCAGATCCTCTGCTCCCCCCGACCGAGGTCAGACGGGATCTTCTGTGGAGACACCATCTGCAACATCCCCTGCAGAAATGCCTCATCGCACTCGCGCAAAAACTGGTAAAAGTAAACCCAAGATTTTTACTGATGGTACAGTTCGGTATGGTCTCTCTGTCACATCTAATGAGCCTAATAGTTTACAAGAAGCATTGGCTAGCAAAAACTGGAAACATGCTATGGATGATGAGTATAATGCGTTAGTCTCAAATAAAACTTGGCATTTAGTTCCACACAAGCAAGGCATAAATTTAATAGATTGTAAATGGGTTTATAGAATCAAAAGAAAAGCTGATGGAACCATTGATAGATACAAGGCTAGATTAGTAGCAAAGGGTTTTAAACAAAGGTACGGTATAGATTATGAGGACACTTTTAGTCCTGTTGTTAAAGCTGCTACAATCAGACTTGTGTTAGTTGTTTCTGTGTCCAGAGGATGGAGCCTAAGACAGCTAGATGTGAAGAACGCGTTTTTACATGGTGTTCTGGAAGAAGAAGTCTACATGAAACAACCACCTGGCTATGAAGATTCTAATGCACCATATCATGTGTGTAAACTGGACAAATCATTGTATGGTCTCAAGCAAGCACCTAGAGCATGGTTTGCCAAACTAAGTTCAAAACTTCAAGAGTTTGGTTTCTTACCCTCCAAGGCTGATACATCATTGTTTATTTATAAAAAGTCAGGCATTACTATTTTTGTACTTGTATATGTTGATGACATCATAGTCACTAGTTCCTCGAATCAAGCTATTACTGCACTTCTTCAAGACTTAGGAGCAGCATTTGCATTAAAGGATCTAGGAGACTTGCACTATTTCTTGGGAATTGAAGTCAAAAAATATAATAATGGTATTATTCTAACCCAAGAAAAGTATGCCTTGGATTTGTTAACCAGAGTTGGCATGAAAGACTCGAAGATGTCTCCAACACCATTGTCAGCGCAGAGAAACTGTCAGCCATGGAAGGAGATGCACTTGGTCCAGAAGATGGTACAAGGTACAGAAGCATTGTGGGTGCACTTCAGTACCTAACACTCATAAGACCAGATATTGCCTTTTCAGTCAACAAGGTTTGTCAATATCTCCATGCCCCAACTACAGTTCATTGGACAGCTGTCAAAAGAATACTAAGGTATCTTAAAGGAACTTCAAATCTAGGTCTAACCTTCAGGAAATCCTCTTCCACCTTAGTAAGTGCTTTTTCAGATGCTGATTGGGCAGGATGTGTAGATGATAGAAGATCTACAGTAGGTTTTTCGGTTTATTTTGGACCTAATTTAATTTCTTGGAGTGCTAGAAAACAGGCAACATTTTCCAGGTCCAGTACAGAGGTTGAATACAAGTCCTTAGCAAATGCCACAGCAGAGGTCATATGGATAGAATCATTGCTAGGAGAACTTGGTGTTGAAAGGAAACAAACTTCATGTCTCTGGTGTGACAATATGGGAGCCACCTATCTTTCTGCCAATCATGTCTTTCATGCCAGAACCAAGCATATTGAGATAGATTTTCATTTTGTAAGAGAAAGAGTTGCAAACAAGCTGCTTGAGATCAGATTTATTCCATCCCAAGATCAGGTTGCAGATGGCTTCACAAAGGCTCTACCAGCTCGGCAGTTTGAAGAGTTCAAATACAATCTCAACCTTAAGAAGGCTGTGATTGAGGAGGGGTGTTAGAGAAATACATGTAATCACGCCGTGCCGTGTCAATGTAAATGTGTGCGTGCGTGTGTTACACTGGTGGAGGGAGATAGAATTAGAGTTAGTTTAGATATGAATCTAATCTTCAATATAAAGATTAGATCAATCTCCTTTTATCTCTCCACCGGTTAAACCTCTCCTGTTGTAATCTGTTGAGACTATTTAACACGGAAACGAGCCGAGGCCAAGGCATCGTTAAACCCATCGAGATTTCACAAAATGATGTAATTGATGCTTTTGTAATGTGTAATTTCTGGTTTTTGTTGTGTTTTGCTCGCTATGTTCAATCACAGTAGCGCCATACTTCATGATATGCAGTACACCTGATGTTGTTTTTACTATATTGCTGTTAGTTTGAAGTCTGAAGTCTAATCTTCATTTTCAGTTAATATTTTGTCTCCTGAAAATCACTGAGAAGATAAAGCCCACAAACAACTCATAGCAACTTAATTTTTTTACTATTTGATACTCCCTCCGACCCATATTAGTTGACTCAAATTTGTTTAGATTTGGATGAATCTAGACACTATTTAGTATATAGGTTCATCTAAATTTTAACAAATCCAAGTCAACTAATATGGGTCGGAGGGAGTATTACATTATAGTAATTTAATGCTTTTTCCTTCTTTTTATTTTCCTAGGTTTAATATAGAATGGAAACTATCTGTTATCATATCTTTATAATTATTTTTTATACCAGATCAACATATAAAGGATATCATTGAAATGAATCAAGATGATGATGTTGAATTGGATCAGGGATATATTTCAGAAACAGATTTGTCTCAGAAAGCACTGGTTCAAAAGATAAATAATCTGGTAAGTATCTCGGATTATGTTGACACTTGTATTTTCATTTTTGAATATTCTCACAAGTTTTTTAAAGTACATAAGTTCTGATACTTTTAAATGCTTTTTCTGCATCTATTCAATTATTCTGTATTTTTCATAGATAGAGGATAGTGTACAGAGAAGAGTAAACAGAAGAACAAATAACAAAAGAAAGAGAAAGGTATATATCTAACAGAAAAGTTTATTTTCTGCTTTTATTCTTTTTATTAAATATTCATTTTCTGAAAAATAGTTGCTTATATTTATCTACATACTGGATTGTTATATAGCGGTATCACAATTTCTCGGATGGAGAAGATGGCAGTGAGGCAGAGACAAAAGCTTATAGCAGATAAAGTGTCCCCTATGTTTACTCGGTATTCCAAAGCATCATATGTTCAGAACATAGTAAAGGTCTTGTGAAGAAGATGGGATTCGAACATATTCTCCAACTTGATGATTGTAATGTACCAAGGTTGTTTGCCCAGTGGATTGCTAACAACACAAATCCAGACACAGGAATAATCAACATAGGGGAGAAGTCAATACCAATCAGCCCGAAATCATTCCAGGATGTATTAGGCATACCTGCAGGACATCTCCCAGTTGAAAGTGATGAAATTGCAGGGAAGGCCGCATTTCTTGAGTTGTTTGGACTGCCTGAGGTACCAATAATCAGATTCTTCGGAGACAAGATATTGAAGAAAAAGGATCTACCAGATGCTGAATTCTGTCGTTGTTTTATGTTTGTTCTTCTTGGTGCTTTTATATGTCCAAAATCAACGAAGCCTAGCACAAAGTACATGGGTGCGCTAATTGATGTCGAAAAAATTAATGATCGAAATTGGGCAAAGTTTGCTTATGATTGGTTCATCTGCTAAACAAGGATTTCAACAGAAAAACAAGAACAGAGGAACAGTAAACAAGTTCCGAGGAACAGTTAAAGGGATTTCTGGATTTTCAGGATTCTCTAATGTGGGAAACTGCAAACCTTGGTATGTGTTTGTTTTTCCTGTATTAACATCACCTGTAGAAAAGCACCAACATTATTTCCATTTTTAAGGGCAACAAAACATCTAACTTTTTGAAGGGTAAGATGGTTTGAGTGTAAAAGAACAAACTTGTGTTCATGCTGGATGGTGTTGCTTCCATATTGCCTGTAGAAAATTAGAACATTACCATCTATTCCCCAACTTTACTATTTATTTTCGTTTTAGGAAAAACATATATGTTTTCCTTGAGAGAGTTTAGAAGATGCAGTAAATCAGAGAGGAAAAAGTTTCCTGATGCTAACCAGGGTATGTTTTGGAAGCTCCTCCACCATTTCATCTGAATTCGAACCCCTGGATTCCATCATTGTTCATGATTTTGATTCCTTGTTATCTATTTGTTCCATGGACTTTCTTTTCTCGACTGGGAGGTGGCTGTCGAGAGGAAGGAGAAAGAAGGGAGGAAGGAGGCAGAGTTGTTGGGGCGCATGGGTAGTTTCATCAGATCCTAGCTGATTCTGGATGCTTCTTCCAGATAGAAGACAAAAGCCCAAGAAAAGCTCAACAAAACATACAAGAAAATAACAACCCAAAAAAGAGAAATAACAGCCCAACAAAGGACAAGACACACATGCCAGAAACATGAGTAAGGTTGGCATCCAGAACTGGGTTGAATATTGAGTCTGACGTCAGGCGACTGAGACCTAGGCACGCCCTTATAGAGTAATTGTGAGACAGTCACTTCACACTCGGATGAGCAACGATCCCCTGATGAACGGCAAATCTGTAGCACGAGCAGTTGGCGCCGCACGGGGGCATCCACACGTGGGGAGGCCCATTTTGCTTCAATTCTTTTTTCTTATATATTTTCGCTTTATTTTATTTTTTATTTTTTCTTTTAAAAGGTTTTATTTTTGATAATTTGTTTATGATTTTTTGAAAAATATTCATGATTTTGAAAAAATCATGTTTTTTCAATTCATGATTTTATAAAATTTGTTCAAGATTTTTGAAAAATTACTCATGATTTTAAAATTTTGTTCATGCTTATGAAAAATTGTTCATGAAATTTTAAAATTATTCACAAGTTTTAAATTTACTTCAATGTTTTAAAATGTTGGTTCGTGGTATTTTGAAAATGTTCATGGTTTTTCAAAACGTTTAGAATTTCAAATTTCATAATTAAGAAATGTTCAACTTTTTAAAATTTAAAAGGAAAACAAAAAGGAAAAAACAACGAAAAAGAAATTGAAAAATAAATGACAAAAGAAAAGAGGTTATACCTTAATGGACCAGGGCCTAACTCGGGACCGCCAAAAGAGGGGGTGAGCGACGCTCCCCCACAATCGAGTGTTTCCTATTTATCGCTTGCTGCGCACGATAATGGAGTGCACTCATGCAGACGCTGTGTTGGGCCGACCCATAAGGCATGTTTTTGCCATTAGCTTTTTATCTTTTTCGGTTTTTTATTTTCTTTTATTTTTCTATTTCTTGCCTTTTGTGTCTTCTAGTTTTTTCATTTTCCTTGGCTTCTTTTTATGTTTAGATTCAAAACGTCTAGATTTGAAAATGTTATGGAATTAAATAAAAATGTTTAGATTTTTTAAAAAAATAGAATTTAGTTTTTTTAGATTTGAAAAATATTCAGATCCAAAAAATGTTTAGATTTGAAAAATATTCAGATTTTTTAAAAACATTCGAATAATAATAAATGTAAATATTAGAAAAATATTTAAGTGAGATATATGTTCTTATTAAATAAGCGTTCACATAAACATAAATGTTCATATTACAAAAACAGAAAATAAAAAATAAATTAAAAACATAAAACTAAAATTTTACATGTTATTGGGCCGCATCGAGAGAGGCCCATGAATGGCACCATAAAGAGCGGCACATAGCACCTCCTTGATGGACGCATTGAGCTACAAATAGGACTTTTCCTACAACTGGGCTTTCCGTGCTGTGGCGAGGACTTGCCACTGGGCCTCTCTGGTGTTTGATTTTGCTTAAATTAAACAATTGTGGTCTTAGAACAAGCCTTGCCGCTATGTTATGAACCAGAAGGAGATAGAGTTCAGAAGGTCTTTTAATGTAGCCCTTTTTTTTCATAAATCTAGGGAGTCTAATTAATTTGGATGCCCATTTGCTTGTGAAAGCAGTAGTTTGTTTGTCAGTTGGTAGACATGTCTGACTTTTAGATACGCCTAATATCACTTGTATCCCCATCAACTTGTCTAATGAATAAAGCTCCTAGATTACCCTAAAAAATCATCTAAACCAAGGCGGCAAGGGATGGTTCATTTTTCTGCTTCAACGAGGCATTAGTTTAGACTTCGCATGGTTCCGGAGATTTTTTACTTCTCATGCAAAAATGAAAGTTTTTTCCCTGAGAAGATATCAGTACTTCACATAAAAACAAAGAGAAGATAGCCAGTTGCACTCTAACCAGTATTACCCTTTCACTATCTTTTTTTTGTAATAATCTACTTTCTTGATCAATGATGTTATAATATTAGTAGTACTCAACACCATGTTGGTCATCACAAGGTTGCCAGAGGCTTTAACAAATACTAGAATAAGCAATTAAGAAGCATGATGGGAAGTACACTATATATATATATATATGTGTGACAATTGGCTTTGGCTTGTCCGAAACTCTGAATGTATCTCTTGTAAAGTATCTTCCACTTGTACACTTGCTACAAATACTATACAATTTTCATAGAGATGATATCTCCAGAATGAATGGGAAGAGGAATCCTATAAAATCAATGTCGTATGTACAAATATAGGCCTATCATGTACAAGCAGTTAGTTCTAGTTCACACAGTGATTGCCACTGCTAATTGTGTGTGTCTGATGGTCACAAGCAACCTGGAGAAACATGACACATTGGTTAGCTTTTTTTAGCAAAAAATATATTGATTATGAACTGTGGTGGTACATGAATATTTGCAATCGCATTGAAGGTTTTCATGCGGCATCCTCCGACAAGCGATTTTCAAAAGCAGGTTTCAGTCAGTTTTCTTACCTTCATGTCTGCATGTAGAATCCCTAGCAGCAGGAGATGCTCAGGGCCAACATCTTACATCTTCCTCCGCTTTACCTACTGCGCGCAGTGGTAATAGTATATACTATCAGGATAACAAGAGAGCGATAGATGCCATGGCGATGAGGGCAAACAGGTGAACCACCTGCAAAAAGACGAAAACCATTTCGCTGCATGTCAGATTCAGGTATCGCACAAAGCAGAACTGTAAAATACGACAGCGCCGTCTTGAAAAGGATCAAGACTTCGCATAGCTACAATCACCTAATGTTCTAGTACGAATCTGTAGAATGTGATAACACGAAGCCAGGACAAGAGCCTCACCGATCGCGTGCCGTCTGATTCATCCATGGGCGGCAGGTACCCGCGCAGCCCGACGTTGTAGACCGGCGTGCCGTCAGGGTAGAACAGGCCGTAGTTCCGCTCGGAGGCCGGCCCCGGTTTCAGGTTCTCGTTGAACAGCGCGAACACGTAGACATCTATCGGCACCGCCGGCCTGAGCGGCGTCCCCTGCTTCATCTGGATCCTCCGCAGCAGGTTCCCGATGTAGATCCCGGCGTACTGCGTCGTGGCGCCGGCCTCGTCGGGGTCGCCCCTGGACGGCCACCCGGTCTCGGAGATCTTCACGTCGACGTCGGTGTGGCCCAGCGCCTGGACCGCGGCGTACACGGAGTCCACCTGGGCGTACAGCATGTTGTCGTAGTTGAGCCCCGTGGTCGGGTCGGTCACCCCGGCGTTGGGCTGGAAGAGCACGTACTCCAGCGGCACGCCGCTGGGGTCGTCCTTGTAGGCGAAGTACGGGTAGCAGTTGATGAGGAACGGCGACCTCGCCGTCGACAGGAAGTCGAGGAGCGGGGTGATGTAGGGCGCGACGTCGGGCCGGAACGCGCCGGCGGAGGGAGGGTAGGAGCTGCCCATGATGTCCAGGGAGTGCGCCGTGGTGACGTTCACCTGGCCCTGCAGCCCCAGCGCGGCGAGGGCCCCGTACACGGACTTCATGGCCGGCAGGAGGTTGTCCTTGAGCGCGGTGTCGTTGCCCTTAAACACCTCGTTCCCGACGGTGATGCAGGTGATGCGCGTGCTGGGGAGGTAGGGGCGGACGTGGCGCTGGACCCACGCCTGCGCCGTCGCCTGGTCCACCATCGCCGACACGTTCTCGTTCCCGATGCCGATCACGAACTCCACTCCCGTGTCCAGGAACGCGCTCAGCACGTTCTGGTCCGCGTCGTACAGCTTCACCTTGCTCACCTGCATCGACTGGACCAGCCGCGACACCCGGGATGGGGAAGGGAGGTTGTCCGCGATCTGGCCGTAGTTGATCCCGATCGACAGGCCGCCTCCTCCAGCTGCCACCGCCTCATCTGCAGATGATTCTAACAGAGTCAGATCGAAGCCACGAACTGCATGTACAGTACCAAATACCATAATCGAATTATCACAATACAAAAACTACATTTTTGACAAGCAGAAAAGGGAAGTGTGTGCCGGTAATAGTATCAAAATAAAATGGACAACTTGCTCAAGTAAAATAAAATAAAATAAAATAGATGAGCAAGCAACGTAAGCAGCACCCTGCACCAGCTCTGCACCCAGTCTTAGATCAATTTTAGGCGACCAAGCTCGGGTCCACATGCGAGCATGTGATAGGGGTATCCTACCAAGAATCAACCCAATAAAATACCACGTACGTTGTCAACAACCTTTTAGCTAGCCAACATGTTTCATTTTGTTTCTGTCCCAGTGGCCACAAGCCCTCAAGTGATCGAAAAGTACACCAGTATGAGCTGGCAAATACGATTACGAACTGTAATAAGCAAGCCACTTGGCTGCCCTTTCAAACATACTTTAGGGGTAAAGTCATCACAGGTCAGTACCAGATCGGATCCACCTCAAATTAATTAGGAAGAAAAGCAGAGGGAAAATGGCAGCAAGTAGAATCGAATTTAGGTAAAATAACGAAAGAATTGCTTGATTTAGTATTGGGATGGGCAGAGATGCTATGCCATCGTAGTGGGTGTGTCTTACGCCATGGAGCACCTTGAGGGACCATGTGAGCTCACTGGATATTCGTTGAAAACGAAGATAATATAATCTCAGTAAGTACACCAGATAACCACCATTGATGGTTAGATCGTCATCTCCTACTGATACTTGAGAAAATCAAAGGGAGTGCATCATACTTTGAGCGGTAAAATTGTGCGTACGCACCGGATGCGAGTACGGACATTGGAACCCAGGCGGGTTGGGGGTACATCAGCCCAACCCCATAAATATGAACAAACTGAAATTCAGCCACACTCCTTTGATCAAATTTGAAATCCAGCACGGAGTACAACAAAAAATGAAGAAGGCACTGGTAGAGATGACAATGGAGTGACTAGCAGTGTGAAAGAAGCCACTGGTAGTCACTTAGTTCGCTCCATGACGAATTGACGATTGATGATGTAGTGTAAAAGTATGGGAATGGAGTGTAAGAATTGACAAGTAAAGGTCACTCTGAGCCTACATCAAAACCAGTTAGCTCTACCCGGCGGCAATCACACATATATATCCCGAGAGACCTGTTGGAGCTCGATGCGAAAGGATCCTGTACTCGATCAAGGCAATTCAGATTCTAACTGAACCCTATGTATTCGACATACATGCATGCGTATGAGATGCGACGATGTTTTGCGAGGGGGTCTGCAGACTGCACAGCGCTCACCTGTTGCTACGAGGAGGATCGTGAGGACGAGGAGGAAGCGGCGAGAAAGCAGCAGCGACGATCGATTCGACGGCATCGCCGCAGCCATGGCCGGATTAATTACTCGACGGGCGACGCAGGTAGCTAGCACCAGGCTCCAACTCCAAGCTCCAAATCTCCAATTCAGTGGTCACTGGCCAGCGAGCAAGCCGACCGATGGAGAGCAGCTAGCCGAGGCGTGTCGCTAATGTTTCTGTGGTCAGAGATAGCGCCTCTGTTCCGTCGCTCGCTGCGGTTTTCGCTCGCGAGTTCTTTGGGCTTCGGCAGCGCGCGGGCGGACTCGGGGATATTTAAGCAGCGGGAAAGGCATACCCCTGGGCAGTTACAGCCGTTTAGTTTGGCCGCGTTGCGGTGCATGTGCTTCAGGCCGTTGAGCAGGGGGATCCTGAAACGGAAACGGTGTGTCGATGTGTGCGCGCGTGGGTCGGTCCGGCCGTTGCCGGTACACTTCTCGCTGCCGGTCGTCCTGTACGACATGTGCGCCCTCGACGCGTGTCGATCTCGATCGGATCCCGGCGGCGCCGACCATTCCACGTTTGGGACGCATCCGACGTGTGCGTCGTCAGTTCGGTATTCCCCTGCATGATCTGCAGCTCTTCTCGGCCGAATCCTCTGTCCAACCGGCCGGCTCGATGAGATCAGAGCTTCCCCCGGCGAAAACAGACGCGGGCGGCACGAACCGTGCTGCACATTTGGCCCTCGTCGGGCAACGGCGGCAAGCAAGCTCAACGGCCACACGAGCGTACGCATTTTCTACTGGCCGTCCGAAAATGGTTTACTCCCAAAAGGGAAACAAGTTACTGCTACTCCGGAGTCCTGGAGCGGGACGGGCTGGACCACGGGAAGGGAGGCACGCGCTCGGCCTCGGCTGGCGGCTGGGTGACGCCGCTCCGACTCGGCGGCACGTCGACCGGCCCCGCAGCGCCGACCCTTGTGCGCGTCTGGCTCCCGTTCCAGTCACGGGCCGGGGGAGGATCCGCACGGATCCAGCTCCTGCTGCTACTGCCGCTTTTGTCCAGGCGTACCTGCGATGTTGCCACATATGGGCCTACACTTACAAGGTGCACACACTGAAGCTAGTACTAGAAAAGTTTTCCCTGCATCATCACACAGAGTTCATGTAAATTCACATAAAAGGCTGCTGAATGCAATGACTTCTTGTCTCTTAGATCGGGTTGTTGCCCATCAGGCCTTTCACGGCGGCCTAGCCGGTGCAGCCGGTGAAGTACATCAAAAGACAGCCACCTCATCACCGATGCTCATAAAAGAAATTCAGACACCGTTCTCACAGGATGCTCATACTAGGACCCATAGGATAAACAAGTGCGTGTTGCTGCTGTGTAGTGAGGAAAGAGAGACAGACATTTGCTGTTTGCAGTAGATATATAGCAATATTTTGTTCGCTGCAGGAATTAGGCATCGATGTTTCTACATGTTCTGATGCCTGAAATCTTTTGTTCGGGCACCGGCAATCGGAGCCAAAAGTCGATTGGACATCGACAAATTGCAATGTTATGGAAGGCCTCGGTAGTAGGCACCAAATAAAGCATACACAACCATTTTGTTTACTTGATGTTGATCTATAGTGGGTGAGTGCTTCTATATGTTTATATATTTCATTGAATCATTTGTGATCTTCCTTAACATTTGAGCTATAGATCTAGGAGTAGCTAAACCCCGTTTTTCTGCATACAACACAAAGTTAATATTTCTATCACCTGTGGGGGTTGTTCTTGTTGGACTGCTAAACAAGCCGTTTGCTTCAACAATGCCATAGGAAGAAGCGTTGGAAGAGAGATTAGAATTTCTTTGGGTCTTGCCTTCTCTGGAGGCCTACTTACTTTTAACTACAGTATGGTAGTAGTGTGAAAAGGTTGCAATAATGAACCGTGCAAGCTTGTATTACATGTAGTAGAAATCAGATAATCAGAGGGAGCTAAAATATGCACATAAGCTTCTTTTTGAAACATGTAACTAAGCATGAACTTATAGTAGCTCGCCAAATAGGTTCACGCTAGACCCTTCTCTATTGGGTGTGACTCCTAGTCAACATACCTGTCGCATCAGAATCCAATATCTAGAACTCTAGTCCTTATATTCCATTATCCTTTCTCTATGTTTAGATGTAATAATTAAAACCAATTAAAGTGGTTTAAAAGGATGAAAGCTATTGAACTAAAAAAACATAGCATTAAAAATCACTAGATGCTTAGGTTCCAACGGTTGGACATTTCCTACATAACATACATCATTTTCAGATAGAGTAGTAAAGCATGAATGTATTTTTATGGCAACTTTTTAAGTATCATCACTGGAAGAAGGTATCATGTGTATAGGTTATGACTTATAACATGTCAAGTAACTGACCACACTTACCAACAAAGATTTGATATTTTGACTTTTCTTGACATAAAATGATTAATGTTGGTGGATCTATGAGAGCTTTACATGACCCATGTGATGGCTTGAAAAAATTAACATTGATGATTTAGTGTTACAAAATAGTAAGACTTAAAATGCACACGATAACTATGCAAACAGTGTGACAACAGCAAGCATGAACAAATAGCGTGCAATTAATGTTGTAGTTTAGGATCAACTAGATGCATATGCACATTGCATGATTATATGAGCAATGGGACCATAGCATGCATGAAATAATAGTGAACAACTTATGATGTGGCATACGACCACTGGATGCACTGGATGCAGATACACATGAAGTGGCAATAGCAGGCAAGATATTGTAGCTAAAAACTAATGCTTTCATAGCTTAAGAGCAACAAATAAATATCCAATCAAAGGTACATCGAGAAAATGTGAAAAGAGTAATTACCACACTATAAGGCAGGGACGGCCATTGCGATGGATGGGATAGCCAGGGCACCAACTAGGCATTTCTAGGGCGACGAACGAGTGAGTAGGTGAAGTGCCCTATTGCGGTATAAGGAGGGTTTGTGAAGTAGACCCGGTGCGCTTCCTAATTCCACGCTTAGGAAAATAATGCATTAATTATTGTGCCATATTTTGTAGGCTATGTAATTGTTGGTCCCATGCTGGAGAATAGTCAAGAACGTCACGATAATGGAACGTGGAAAGTCACTGGTCGTCAGTATGGGTGCTAACCTGTAGGATGCAAGTAGGTGTTCAAGAAAAAACTTAGAGCAGATGGTACTATTAAAAACTAGACGGTACGTCTTGTGGACAAGGGTTATACCTAAAAATAAGGTGAAGACTTATTTCATACCTACTCAACTATAATCGGACTGGTGTACGGGTTCGTAGCATGGAAAACAAAAAATTCTATCGCATAAACACACAGAAGCCAAGATTTAATCTACTAAATTGGTGCAACAAGTTGATAGAGTACTAACCCTCGAAGATCCAAAGCGGTTAACGATATCGGATTCTCGTGGTTGATGTAGTTGTTCACTTGCCGATCTCAAGATCGTGAAGACGATCCTTCCGGCGTCACGTTCCAGCAGCGTTTCCGCAGTCGGTCACACGTTCGGTACTCGATGAAGACCTTCCTCTCCCTTGTTCCAGCAGGAAATGGAGGTTGTATATATCCTCTCAATTCTAGTATCACGATGGCGTGGTGGTGAAACGGAGGTGAAGTCCCGCAGGGCTTTGCCTAAGACGGAGCGAGAAGGATGGAGTAGAGGGGTTCCTCGGCAACTAGGGTTTAGAGGCCGAGGGTAGGAGGTGGTGGCCGGCAGCGGCTAGGGCGGTGGCGGAGACTTGGTGCGGCGGCGGCGGCTTGGGCGACAGCGTCTTGGGACTAGGGTTTTGTTGAGAGGGAGAGGGGCAGCCCCTTCCCCTCCTTTTATGAGAGGGAGATGCGGTTTGGGAAGGGGAGAGGCCGAGTCCTCCCCCAACTCCCTCTCCTTGGCCAGCGGTGGAAGGAGAGGAGATTTCCTCTCCTCCCTCCACTAGGATTTGACTTTCATGTTGGGATTTGACGTTTTCAAAATGGTGTTTGACTATTCAAATTATAGTTTGATTTCTCTCTTCCCATTGCTCAACCAAGTGACCTACGATATGAACCATTCATCCCAATAGGGTTTAGTACATTCCATGTACCCCTTCCCTCCGAAGTAGTGGACCTTCCAGAAGCTTCCGATCAAAATACTAAAAACATTTTCGAACCCCAGAAAATGACTTTCCTTATATGAATCTTATTCTCCGAACCATTCCAGATCTCCTCGTGATATCCTAGATCCAATCCAAGACTTCAAACAACATTTGGTCTCTTACTCACATTCTATATCTACTAAACAACATTGAATCCTTAAGTGTGTCTCCCTACGGTTCGTGAATTATGCAGACATGATCGAGATACTTCTCCGATCAATAACCAATAGAGGAATCTGGAAATTCATATGGTTCCCACATATTTCTATGATTACTTCGTTATCGAATGAGTCATTCACATACGATACCAATTTCCCTTTGTCTCGCGATACTTTACTTATCCGAGGTTAGATCGTCGGTATCTCTGCATACCTAGTTCAACCTCGTTACCGATAAGTACTCTTTACTCGTTCTTGTGATATGTGATCCCTTGTGAACCAGTCACATGCTTGCAAGCCAATTGGATGACATTCCACCGAGAGGGCCCAGAGTATATCTATCTGTCATATGGATGGACAAATCCCACTCTTGATCCATGTGCCTCAACACATACTTTCTGAATACTCAATGCCACCTTTATAACCACCCAGTTATGAAGTGGTGTTTGATGTCATCAATGCATCCATCCGGTGATGATGATTAACATGATATCATGGTCGAAGGATTTAGGTTACTATGTATTTGAAAACTTATAGTAAACAAACTATTGAAATGACTTGATCTTATGCTATGCTTAACTATAGGAGTATGTTCATCACATCATTCTCCTAATGATATGGTCTTGTTATAACTGTTAGAGATATTCCCTAGAGGCAATAATAAAATTAGTTATTATTATATCTTTGTTTTTATGATAAATGTTTACATTCATGCTATACTAGTATTAATCGGAAACATTAATACTTGTGTGATTTGTGAACTTGTTAGAATCCCTAGTATAGCCTCTTTATAATACTAGCTTGTTAGTTGGTAGATGATCATGGTTTCCTGATCATGAACATTGAGATGTTATTAACAACAAGATCATATCATTAGGAGAATGTTGTGATGGACATACGCCTATAGATAAGTGTAGCATAAAGATCAAGTCATTTCATTAGTTTGTTTGCTATAAGCTTTCTGATACATAGTAACCTAAATTCCTTCGACCATGAGATCATGCTAATCACCATCACCGGATGGATACTTTGATGACATCAAACACCACACCATAACTGGGTGGCTATAAAGGTGGCATTGAGTGTTCGGAAAGTATGTGTTGAGGCACATGGATCAAGAGTGGGATTTGTCCATCCATATGGCGAATAAATATACTCTGGGTCCTCTCGGTGGTATGTCATCCAATTGGCTTGCAAGCATGTGACTGGTTCACAACAGATCACATATCACAGGAACGAGTAAAGAGTACTTATCGGTAACGAGGTTGAGCTGGGTATGTCGAGATACCGACGATCAAACCTCGGATAAGTAAAATATCACGAGACAAAGGGAAATTGGTATCATATGTAAATGGTTTATTCGATCTCAAAGTAATCATAGAAATATGTGGGAACCATATGAATTTCCAGATTCCTCTATTGGTTATTTATCGGAGAAGAGTCTCGGTCATGTCTCCATAATTCACGCACCGTAGGGAGACACACTTAAGGATTCGATGTTGTTTAGTAGATATGGAATGTAAGTAGGGAGACCAAATGTTGTTCGGAGTCTCGGATGAGATCTGGTATATCACGAGGAGATCCGGAATGGTCTGGAGAATAAGATTCATATAAGGAAAGTCCAATTCCAGAGTTCGGGAATGATTCCGGTGTTTTCACCGGAATGATCTAGAAGGGTCTAGAAGGTTCACCGGACCGGAAGGGGAAGGGTGCATGAATGTGTCATAACTAAGTGGAATGATTGCATCATGTGCTAGGTCGCTTGGCTGGGCATTTGAAAGAAATAAATTCAACTCCGAAATTGAAAGTCAAAAGGCAAGTTTAAAAAGTCAAACTGGGACAATGTTTCCTAGTGGAGGAAGAAGAGAATCCTTCTCTCCCTCCACCACAAGCCTAGTAGGAGAGGGAGTTGGGGTAGGAATCAAACTCCCCTCTCCCAAGCTGCCCCTCCCTCTCATAAATAGAGGGGAGGGGTGCCCCCCAAGAGTACAAGACCACCACCTTCCAAGCCGCCGCCTGCCGCCGCCGTCGCGCCGTCGCCGCCCTAGTCGCTGCTGGCTCCACCTCCTCCTCTCCGGCTTCTAAACCCTAGATCGTCGGGGAAACCCTAATACTCCACCATAACCTGCTCCGGCTTAGGCGAAGCCCTATGGATCTTCCCTCTACTTCTGACACCATGTCGTCGTGCTGCCGGAATCGCGAGGAGAGAACTACAACCTCCGCTGCCTGCTGGAACAAGGGAGAGGAAGGTCTTCATCGAGTATTGAACATGTGACCGACCGCGGAAGCGCTGCCGGAACACAGTGCCAGAAGGATCGTCTTTGCGATCTTGAGATCGACAAGTGTATGACTACATCACCCACGATAATTTGCTCTCATTAACCGCTTTGGAATCTTCAAGGGTGAGTACTCTAATCGACTCGTTGCTACAATCTAGTAGATAGATCTTGGCTTATGTGTGTTTATGCGATAGAATTTTTTTGTTTTCCATGCTACGAACCCCTACAGTGGTATTAGAGCCGTGTCTACATGTAGATCTGTTGCACGAGTAGAACACAATGGTCATTATGGGCGGTGGTGATTTTATTATCAATTGTTTTTTGTGTACTTTGCATCTTGCGATATGGTGGGATGAAGCGGCTCGGGCTAACCTTACATGACATCGTTCATGAGACTTGCTCCACGCTCAACATGCAACTTGTATTGCATAAGTGTCTTTGCGGGTGTCTGTCTCTCCCATCATAGTAAAGATTCAATTTACAATAAGCACTTGATATTTCAGGCATCAACGTTGTGGTTCTTGTTCGTAAGTTAGAACTGTACTTATTGAAAGCCCTAAACCACGTAAAATATGCAAAGAAAATTAGAGACGTCTAACTTTGTTTTGCAGGGGTGTGCTGCGATGTGATATGGCCATGATTGTGATTATATATGATGTATGCAATGTTCCTTATTGTAAGTCGGCAACCGACAGGAGCCTTATGGTTGTAATTTAATTTCGTTAAGACTTGCGTGTCTATTAGTCAAAGTAGTTGTAATAGTTGATGTTGGTGGACGACAACCATGGAGTGGTGCCATTGACCTTGACGCCACGCCGGTGATGATGGAGATCATGTTTGTGCTTGAAGATGGAGATCCGAAGCACAAGAAGAAAAGCCATATCATATCACATAATTTGAATTGCATGTGATGTTAATCCTTTTTATGCATCTTGTATTGCTTAGTTTTCGACGGTAGCATTATAAGATGATCCCTCTCACAAAATATCAAGTTATAAAGTGTTCATCCTTAGTAGGCACCGTTGCCAAGACTCTTTGTTTGGAAGCACCACGTGATGATCGGGTGTGTTAGATTCTGCGGGTGTATACAACGGGAGTAAGCCAGATTTGCTCACGTGGAAACTAAGGTTTGATCTTGACGAGCCTAGCATGTACAGACATGGTCTCGGAACACGGATCACCGAAAGGTAAAGCATGAATCATATAGTAGATATGATGAACATGTTGATTGTTTGCCTTTGAAACTACATCATCTCTCATGATGATCGGTTGTGATGTAGTGGATTTGGTTCGTGTGATAACTAAAACAATGTGAGGGATGTTGTTTTGAGTGGGAGTTCACCTAGGTTAATTTAACTATTAATTAGAACTCAATTTGTCATAAACTTAGTCTAAACTATTGCAAATATGTTGTAGATCAATGGCGGCCCCTACCATCAATTTCAATGCGTTCCCAGAGAAAGAAAAGTTGAAAAACAATGGAAGCAACTTCGCGGATTGGTTCCGCAACTCAATGTTGGTCAGTTGACCTATGTGCTAGATGCACCGCTAGGTGACCCACCTGCAGAAGATGCTACCGATATGAGAAAAATGTTTTCCATACTCGGAAGAATCAGTACTCCATGGTTCAATGTGCAATCTTGTATGGTTTGGAATCGGAGCTTCAAAAGAGGTCTGAGAACTTTGACCCACATGATATTGTCCGTGAACTCAAAATGATATTTGAGGCTCACGCAGCAGTTGAGAGTTATGAAGCTTCTGAAAAGTTCTTTAATTGCAAGATGGAAGAGGGCAGTTCCGTCAGTGAGCATGTGCTTAAGATGTCTAGGCACGCTAATAATCTCCAGATCTTGGGCATAATAATTCCTAATGTGTTAGGGATTTATCGTGTCCTCCAATCACTACCACCAAGTTACAAGAACTTTGTGATGAACTACAACATGTAGTGCATGGATAAGACGTTGCCAGAACTCTTCTCTATGTTGAAGTCTGCGGAAGTGGAGATCAAGAAAGAGCATCAAGTGTTGATGGTCAATAAGACCACCAATTTCAAGAAGCAAGGCAAGCCTAAGAAAAAGGGAAACTTCAAGAAGGGCGGTCAAAAATCTATCGCTCCAGCGAAGAAGACCAAGGCTGAGCCTAAGCCTGATACTGAGTGCTTTTACTGCAAGGGAGAAAGTCACTGGAAGAGGAATTGCCCTAAGTACTTGGCGGATATGAAGAACGGCAGCATCAAGAAGAAAGGTATATCCGATATACATGTTATTGATGTGTATATTACTAGTAGTCATAGTAGTGCATTGGTATTTGATACTGGTTCAGTTGCTCATATTTGTAACTCGAAATAGGTGCTGCAGAATAGACGAAAACTAGCGAATAACGAGGTGACGAAGCGCGTTGGAAATGGATCAAAGGTTGATGTGATCGCGATCAGCACACTACCTCTTTATCTACCATCGGGATTAGTTTTATACTTAAATAATTGTTATTTGGTGCCTGCGTTGAGCATGAACATTATATCCAGATCATGTTTATTGCGAGACGGTTACTTGTTTAAGTCCGAGAATAATGGTTGTTCAATTTATACGAGTAATATGTTTTATGCACATGCACCCTTGATAGATGGTCTATTCTTATTGAATCTCGATTGTGGTAATACACATGTTAATAACATTGAAGCTAAACGTTTGAAATTGAGCAGTAAATCAACCTATATGTGGCACTGTCGTCTTGGTCACATTGGAGTGAAGCGTATGAAGAAACTCCATTTCGATAGACTTCTTGAATCACTTTAAAGATGCGAAGCATGTCTGGTGGGTAAAATGACTAAGACTCCATTTTCTGGTATGATGGAGCGAGCTACGGACTTGTTGGAAATCATATATACCGATGTGTGTGGCCCTATGAGTGTAGCATCGCGCGGTGGTTATCGTTATGTTCTTACTTTCATGGATGACTTGAGTAGATATGGGTATATCTATTTCATGAAACATAAGTCTAAAACTTTCAAGAAGTTTCAGGAATTTCAAAATGAAGTAGAGAATCAATGTAACAAGAAGATTAAATTTCTACGATCTGATCATGGAGGTGAATATCTAAGTTACGAGTTTGGCGAGCATTTGAAGAAATGCGAATACTTTAAAAATTGACACCGCCGGGAACACCACAACGTAATGGTGTGTCCGAACATCGTAATCAAACTCTCTTAGATATTGTTCGTTCTATGATGTCACTTACATATTTACCGCTATCGTTTTGGGGTTATGCATTAGAAACAGCCGCATTCACTTTAAATAGGGCACCATCTAAATCCGTTGAAACGACACCGTATGAATTATGGTTTGGGAAGAAACCTAAATTGTCGTTCCTTAAAGTTTGGGGTTGTGAAGATTATGTAAAGAAGTTACAGCCCGACAAGCTTGAACCCAAAGCGGAAAAATACGTCTTCATAGGATACCCGAAGGAAACTATTGGGTATACCTTCTATCATAGATCCGAAGAAAAAATCTTTGTTGCCAAGAATGGATCCTTTCTAGAGAAGGAGTTTCTCTCGAAAGAAGTGACAGGAAGGAAAGTAGAACTCAACGAGGTTGTCGAACCTTCTCTCGGATTTGAGAGTAGCACAACACCGGAAGAAGTTCCTGTGGCGCCTACACCAATAAGAGAGGAAGCTAATGATAATGATCATAAAACTTTGGTCAAAGTTACTACGGAACCTCACCGGTCAACAAGGACTCGTACCACTCCCGATTGGTATGATCCCGTTATGAGTGTCATGTTGGTGGACGACACCGACGACCCTGCGATATATGAGGAAGCGATGATGAGCCTAGATTCCAATAAATGGCAAGAAGCCATGAAATCCAAGATTGGATCCATGTATGAAAACCAAGTATGGACTTTGGTGGACTTACCGGATGGCCGAAAGGCTGCCGAGAACAAATGGATTTTCAAGAAGAAAACAAATGCTGATGGTAATGTAACCGTATATAAAGCTCGACTTGTCGCAAAAGGGTTTAGACAAATTCAAGGAGTTGACTATGATGAGAATTTTCACCAGTAGCAAAGCTAAAGTCTATGAGGATTTTGTTAGAAATCGCTGCATAGTATGATTATGAGATATGGCAGATGGATATCAAAACAACGTTCCTCAATGGAGACATTGATGAAGAGTTGTATATGGTATAACCCAAAGGTTTTGTCGATCCTAAATATGCTAACAAGGTATGCAAAACTTCAACGATCCATTTATGGATTGAAGCAAGCATCCCAAAGTTGGAATCAACGTTTTGATAAGGTAATCTAAAGTTTTGGTTTTATACAAACTTATGGAGAAGCTTGTATTTACAAGAAAGTGAGTGTGATCTCTGTAGTATTCCTAGTACTATATGTGGACGACATATTGTTGATTGGGAATGGTATAAAACTTCTTAAAAGGGTCAAGGATTATTTGAATAATAGTTTTTCAATGAAGGATCTTGGCGAAGCTGCTTACATATTAGGCACAAAGATTTATAGAGATAGACCGAGACACCTAATATCATTGTCACAGAGTACATATTTGTACAAAGTTCTAAAGAGGTTTGGAATGGAAGATAGCAAGAAAGGGTTCTTGCCCATGTTGCCCAATACGAACTTGGATAAAACTCAAAGTCCAGCTACGACAGAAGATAGAGAGAGAATGAGTAAGACTCCCTATGCCTCAGCCATAGGATCTATCATGTATGCCATGCTATGTACTAGACCCGACATTGCATATGCTGTTAGTTGAACTAGCAGATATCAAAGTGATCTAGGAGTTGATCATTGTACATCGATCAAAAACATCCTTAAGTACTTGAGAAGAACGAAGGATATGGTTCTTTCTTATGGAGGTGATGAACAGCTCATTGTTAATGGTTACACCGATGCTAGTTGGAACACTGATCCGGATGATTCAAAATCTTAATCTGGATACGTATTTACTTTGAATGGTGCAGCACTGAGCTGGAGGTGTAGAAAGCAACGTGTTGTTTCAAGATATTCAACTGAATCGGAATACATAGCTGCTTCAGAGGCTTCACAAGAGGCAATATGGATGAAGGAGTTCATTACAGAGCCCCGTGTGGTTCCCAGTGCGCTGGACCCAATGTCTATCTACTGTGATAATATGGGCGCCATAGCCAATGCGCAAGAACCAAGGTCACACTAGAAGCTGAAACATATCAAGATGCGTTTTCACGCTATTCGATAGCATGTCCAAGATGGTGACATAAAGATTTGCAAAGTACACACAAATCTGAATGTGGTGGATCTGTTGACTAAACCTCTCCCGAGGGCAAAACATGACCAACACCAAACCGCCATGGGTGTTCGGTATATTACCATGTAATCTAGATAAGTTGACTCTAGTGCAAGTGGGATACTATTGGAGATATGCCCTAGAGACAATAATAAAAGTAGTTATTATTATATATTTGTGTTTATGATAAATGTTTATATTCATGCTATAATAGTATTAACCGGAAACATTAATACTTGTGTGATTTGTAAACTTGTTAGAGTCCCTAGTATAGCCTCTTTATAATACTAGCTTGTAGGTTGATAGATGATCATGGTTTCCTGATCATGAACATTGAGATGTTATTAAAAACAAGACCATATCATTAGGAGAATGGTGTGATGGACATACTCCTATAGATAAGCGTAGCATAAAGATCAAGTCATTTCATTCATTCGTTCGCTATAAGCTTTCTGATACATAGTAACCTAAATTCCTTCGACTATGAGATCATGCTAATCACCATAACCTGATGAATACTTTGATGACATCAAACACCACACCGTAACTGGGTGGCTATAAAGGTGGCATTAAGTGTTCGTAAAGTATGTGTTGAGGCACATGGATCAAGAGTGGGATTTGTCCATCCATATGACAGATAGATATACTCTGGGTCCTCTTGGTGGAATGTCATCCAATTGGCTTGCAAGCATGTGACTGGTTCACAACGGATCACATATCACAGGAACGAGTAAAGAGTACTTATCGGTAACGAGTTTGAACTGGGTATGACAAGATACCGACGATCAGACCTCGGATAAGTAAAATATCACGAGACAAAGGGAAATTGGTATCGTATGTAAATGGTTTATTCGATCTCAAAGTAATCATAGAAATATGTGGGAACCATATGAATTTCCAGATTCCTCTATTGGTTATTTATCGGAGAAGAGTCTCGGTCATGTCTCCATAATTCACGAACCATAGGGAGACACACTTAAGGATTCGATGTTGTTTAGTAGATATGGAATGTAAGTAGGGAGACCGAATGTTGTTCGGAGTCTCGGATGGGATCCGGGATATCACGAGGAGATCCGGAATGGTCCGGAGAATAAGATTCATATAAGGAAAGTCCAATTCCGGAGTTCGTGAATGATTCCGGTGTTTTCACCGGAATGATCTAGAAGGGTCTAGAAGGTTCACCGGACCGGAAGGGGAAGGGTGCATAAATGTGTCATGACTAAGTGGAATGATTAAATCATGTCCTAGGTCGCTTGGCTGGGCATTTGAAAGAAAGAAATTCAACTCCGAAATTGAAAGTCAAAAGACAAGTTTGAAAAGTCAATCTGGGACAATGTTTCCTAGTGGAGGAAGAAGAGAATCCTTCTCTCCCTCCACCACAAGCCTAGTAGGAGAGGGAGTTGGGGTAGGAATCAAACTCCCCTCTCCCAAGCTGCCCCTCCTTCTCATAAATAGAGGGGAGGGGGTGCCCCCCAAGAGTACAAGACCACCACCCTCCAAGCCGCCGCCAGCCGCGCCGCCGCCTTGCACCGTTGCCGGCTCGCCGTCGCCGCCCTAGTCGCCGCTGGCTCCACCTCCTCCTATCCGGCTTCTAAACCCTAGATCGCCGGGGAAACCCTAATACTCCACCATAACCCGCTCCGGCTTAGGCGAATCCCTGCGGGATCTTCCCTCTACTTCCGACACCACGCCGTCGTGCCGTCGGAATCGTGAGGAGAGAACTACAACCTCCGTTGCCTGCTAGAACAAGGGAGAGGAAGGTATTCATCGAGTACCAAATGTGTGACCGTCTGCGGAAGCGCTGCCAGACGCAACGCCAGAAGGATTGTCTTCGCGATCTTGAGATCGGCAAGTCTTTGGAATCTTCGAGGGTGAGTACTCTAATAGACTCGTTGCTACAATCTAGTAGATAGATCTTGGCTTATGTGTGTTCATGCGATAGATTTTTTTTGTTTTCCATGCTACGGACCCCTACAATAACATCCAATGTTCATGATTAGGAAAAATTGATCATTTATTAATCAACAAGCTAGTATTACAAGATGCTTACTAGGGACTCTTACATCTTTACAAATCACATAGGTATTAATGTTTCCGGTTAATACAATTATACCATGGTATGTAAACATTTATCATAAACACAAATATATAATAATAACTACTTTTATTATTGCCTCTTGGGCATATCTCCAACAACTGGACACTGTTCGAGTACTTGCATCACAGAGTCTTCTCGTTTATCAAATGGATGTCAAGATAGCTTTTCTAAATGGAGAGCTAGATGAGAAAATTTATATGGACCAACCTGATGGATTTGTAGTAGATGGTCAGGAAGGAAAGGTGTGTAAGTTAGTGAAGTCTTTTTATGGTCTTAAGCAAGATCCTAAGTAGTGTCACGAGAAGTTTAAAATAACTTTAACCACTGAAGGATTTTCTGTAAATGAAGTTGATAAGTGTGTCAACTATCATCAGGGTGGGCGATGGAGTTATCCTATATCTCTATGTCGATGTCATATAGATACTTGGGACCAACTTTGCTGTTTGAGGAGGTAAAAGAGTCCTGTTTCATTGCTTTTATATGAAGGACCTGAGAGTAGGTGACGTAATCTGAAACATCAAGCAACTGAAAAATGACAATGGCATGATTACACGGCTACACTCCCACTATGGTGGAAAATATATTGAGTCATTTCGGGTGTAGAGACTACAAGCCTTCTCCAACTCCTTATGTTCTTAGTGTGCTACTTCGAAATAATCGAAGAATTACTAGAGATCAATTGAGATATCCTCAAATTATTGGCTCGCTTATGTATTTATCCAGCATTATACGAGGTCTACATCTATTTTGCTGTAAGCAAACTTATTCTTTTTGTGTCAAATCCTTGAGATGATAATTGGCATGATCTCGAGAGAGTTTTGCACTATTTGAAAGGAACTGTGAGTTATGTTATTCACTATATTGGGTATCAATGGGGTACTTCAGGGTTAATCAAACTGGATATCTAATGTTGATGAGATTAAGGACATCAGTGGTTATTTGTTTACACTTTATGATGACATTATTTGTTGGAACTCTTAGAATAAGACTATCTTAACCATGTTAACAATAGAAGCAGAACTCACGACACTAGACACAACTACTATTGCAGTAGAGTGGCTTAGTGAGATCTTTATGGACTTAACCGTTGTTGAAAAAACAATACACACCATCCCGATAAATTGTGATCGTGAAAGTAAACAGTTCTAAGGATAATATAAAGTCATCAAGATATGTGAAGGGGAGATTAAAATCTATTAGGAAATTAAGAAACTCTAGAGTTATTGCATTGGATTAATCCAAACATCTAAGAACTTGGCAAATCCCTTTACAAAGGGTTTATCACGTAATGTGATAGAGAATGCATCGAGGGATATGAGTTTGAAGCCCATGCTATGAGTTAACCACAGTGGTAGACCACTCTATGTGATCGGAGATCCCGTGAATAAGAGTTGGGAGATAACTTGTTGGACAGCTGGGAGGAGAGTATCCCTAATACTGATTTGACCTCTCCGTGAAGATGCTATGCTCTCCTATTCTGCATGGCATGTTGATATTTATTTAATATGTCCTAAGTGGCTTATTTAAGCAGATATGTTGTCTTGCAGAACATCCCTTGAAAAATGCTCCTATTTGAGTATGATTGGCAACAATCGTAGTCCATAAGAATTGGGTGCTCTCTACTAAACTCATGAAAGGCCCTGGAGTATGACACATAAGCTCCAAACCACGGGAAAGACCTACAACAACCCGGTATCGGTCTAGACCACTTTATGTGGAACTAGTATGCATAAAAATTATAGTTCAAGGCATAGTCGACTATTCAAGTTGCTATCTAGTGTAGCATGAAGTTTTATGTGAAAATTCAACTTAACAGTCTTCACTACGCACCAGCATATAAAAGAATATTCTAAAACAAAAGTGATGTGATGTGCCAATGAGACTTTGCGGAGATTGTTGGGATTTGGTGTTGCACTGTTGGCCCGTAACCAATACAAATTATAAAATTCTATTTGTCCCATTTGTTGGGCCACATTGAGATAAACAAAAATTTCCCTACGAGGTGATCCCAAGATCTAGCTGAGATAGAAGGCCACGAAGATCACCACTAGATGTGTGGTTGCGAATTACTGATGAATCACGTCGGTTGAATAGAGTGCATTCCTCACGATCTCGATACAATCCATGATCGTCAAAGAGCTGATCGAACAACACCTCTCCTGGTATCTACACATACGAGGAGGAGCTCCAGCGATGGACTGCTAGGTCCAGTCGATGGCAGGAATAGAGCTAGGATTTTCAACGCATGGAATGACCTAACCATGCCCCTTGGACATCAGATGCCCCAGTATATATACGGAGTGAAAGTAGGCTCCACTTACTTACGGCCCGTTCACTAAAGCCTATATAAGTCACCTTGAGTCTGACTCACTAACTCAGTCCATATTCGATTTGGGTCCAACCCAAACAACTTGCTCCTTCTCTTAAGTGTGTGACTCCGCAGGCTCATGGCAACTTGGATATGATTGGAGTCCGACTCACAATCGATCAATCGGTAGTGGATCCTTGAAGAACGTGCCGACTCACAAGTACCAAAGAGTCATGACGACATGCCTTCTAATGCGACTTACGTCTGAGTCCCTTTTTCCTCATGATATACCTTTTCGAGCTATAGGCATATAATTTCCATCTCTTAAATAATCCGAATCTCTTCTCGATCTGTGATATGTGATTCATCAGACTAACTCTTAGTTGATCACCTCATAACACTTAACCGAGTCGTGCATGACCATGCTTTCTGAATCATATCATACGAGAGGGCCCAGAAAATATCTCTCCAAATGGAGGGGTAAAATCCCATTTTGGTTATCCACATCACGCAACTGTAGGGGTTCGTAGCATGGAAAACAAAAATTTTCTATCGCATACAAACAAACAAGCCAAGATCTATCTACTAGATTGTAGCAACGAGTTGATAGGGGAACTTACCCTCGAAGATTCCAAAGCGGTTAACGAGAGCAGATTCTCGTGGGTGATGTAGTCGTACTCTTTCCGATCTCAAGATCGCGTAGACGATCCTTCCGGCGCCACGTTTCGGCAGCGCTCCCGCAGTCGGTCACACGTTCGGTACTCGACGAAGACCTTCCTCTCCCTTGTTCCAGTAGGCAGCGGAGGTTGTAGCACTCTCCTCGCGATTCCGGCAGCACAACGGCGTGGTACCGGAAGTAGAGGGGAGATCCCGCAGGGCTTCGCCTTAAGCCGGAGCGAGTATGGTGGAGTATGAGAGAGGGATATTAGTGGTCTAGAGATTAGACACACCAATTAGAAGGCTCTAAACCGCAGGCTAAAGCAATTAGAAGCTCTAAACCAAAACGGCTCTAAACCGGAGATTAGAAGATAGGAACTTATGTGTCTAGAGGAGGAGGCCCTGCCCCTCCTTTTATAGGTGGAGGGGCTGGCACGCCAGGGGAGGGAGGGGAGTCCCTCCCCAACTCGGCCTAGGCTGGCCGCCGGCTTGGAGGAGAGGGACTCCTCCTCCAAGTTGGTTTCAACCTCCTCTTGCTTGTTTCCCACAGTTTCCTGTTTCCCACAGTTTCCTGTTTTCCACAGTTTCCTGTTTTAGCCGTTTGACTTTCAAACTGGCAATTTGACTTTTCAGTTTTGGAACAGCAAGAACACTTAGTACATGATGCAATCATTCAATGACACATTCATGTACCCTCCCCCCCCGGAGTGCCGGACAATCCGGAACATTCTAGAACATTCCCGATGAAAACACCGAAATCATTCCCGAACTCCGAAACGGGACTTTCCTTATATGAATCTTATTCTCCGGACCATTCCGGATCACCTCGTGATATCCCGGATCCCATCCGAGACTCCGAACAACATTCGGTCTCTTTCTCATAATACCATAACTACTCAAACAACGTCGAATCCTTAAGTGTGTCTCCCTACGGTTCGTGAATTATGCGGACATGATCGAGACACTTCTCCGAACAATAACCAATAGAGGAATCTGGAAATTCATATGGCTCCCACATATTTCTACGATTACTTTGCGATCAAATGAACCACTTACATACGATACCAATTTCCCTTTGTCTCACGATAGTTTACTTATCCGAGGTTATGATCGTCGGTATCTCTGCATACCTAGTTCAACCTCGTTACCGATAAGTACTCTTTTCTCGTTCCCTTGATATGTGATCCCTTGTGAGCCAGTCACATGCTTGCAAGCTAATTGGATGACATTCCACCGAGAGGGCCCAGAGTATATCTATCCGTCATATGGATGGACAAATCCCACTCTTGATCCATGTGTTTCAACCAATACTTTCTGAACACTCAATGCCACCTTTATAGCCACCCTGTTACGGTGTGGTGTTTGATGACATCAAAGCATCCATCCGGAAAAGGTGATATGCATGATCTCATGGTCGAAGGAATTAGGTTACTATGTATCAGAAAGCATATAGCAATTGAACTATTGAAATGACTTGATCTTTATGCTACGCTTATCTATAGGAGTATGTCCATCACATCATTCTCCTAATGATATGATCCTGTTGTTAATAACATCTCTATGTTCATGATCAGGAAACCATGATCATATATTAACCAACAAGCTAGTTTAACAAGAGGCTTTACTAGGGACTCTTATTTTAGTTTACAAATCACACAAGTATTAATGTTTCCGGTTAATACAATTATAGCATGGTATGTAAACATTTATCATAAGTGTGAAGATATGATAATAACCACTTTATTATTGCCTCTTGGGCATATCTCCAACAGTCTCCCACTTGCACTAGAGTCAATAATCTAGTTTCAAACCTTTGTGTATTCAACACCTATGGCTTTCCGGTGTTGTATGTACACGATTGCTAGTGGTCAACTGATCTCCGGATCTGACACTTCCAGGTCCGTGTGTAATTGCATGTCTTTGCGTCTCTAGGCATCACTCATTCTCTAATGAGATGGCTTTGTATAAATTTGGTCTTTCGGTGTGACCTTTAGCTCTTTGGGGTTAAAACATGTTGATAATATTGTCGCACAATATATCTTCATAGTATTATCCCACTGTGAACTACACCTAGTTTGATAACAAACTACTTGACACAAATGCCCTCTTTTGCTGCTAAAATAGCAGTCATATACTTAGCCTTTTGTTGTAGTATCTGTCATAATGTCTTAACTTTGGAACTCATCCAAATCCATTATGGAACTCACTTTCCATTATATTGTGCCACCCTTAGTTTAAATTGAGATAAACTTAATTTGTACTTTGTGACAAAACTAGTATCAATGTAGTACTTTTACAATGAACTAACCATCTATTTGCCACTTCTACAAATATTATACTCTTAGTTCTTCCAAAAGATCATAAGAATATCCTTACTATTGTCCAATGATCATCTTACGAATCATTCTGGTATATGCTCACAACATTTAGAGCATAGGACATATCTGGATTTGTACATATCACAGTATGATTGATATAAATACTCTTTGTGATTTCATACATCAAGTATCAATCTATACTTGATTATTTGTTTCACTTTATGAAATGTCAATACACTTGAATATATCATCAACATTGAACTCATTCAATCCTTTCTGTGCGACAAGAACCTCTCTTGTAGTTTCTATATTGAACTCATTCAATATCTTGTCTATGCACTTCTGGCACAACCATATTAGCGTCTATTGATGCCAAATATTTGGGTTTTGCCTAAGTCTTTCATCGGGATGAAATTCTTAATATGTGTTAATAAAAGATACATCTTTTTCTAATCAACAATATGTCCTCCACATAATGTATTAGAAATATGTCTTAGCGCTCCCACTTAATTTCTTGCAAACGCAAGCATCTTCATTGTCTTTGATGAAATTAAACTCTTTTAACAGTTTCATCATAGTGAAGATTCCAACTCCGCGATGCTCACTTCAACCATTGAAGTTTGCATATGCTTTTAGCATCCTTTGAATTAACAAAACCCTATGGACCGTGTCATGCACACGTCCTAGGTAACGATTCTATTAGAAGAACTTGTTTTGTTTATTCAACTACCATATAACAAATTATATGTAGTGGTTGCTACATTAATCCGTCTAGACTAAATATTGCTATGAAAGATCAGATCTTGTCATAGTCAACCTTTGAACATTGTTGTGAACTCTTTCCCAACATGTCGACTATTTCATAGATGTGCAACATCCATGTCTATTTATTTATAGATCCAAACACAACTGTAAGGTCTTACACCTTTCTCGAGGGTCCTTCAAGTTCAAAACTTGATTTCTCGTGTATGGAACTATCACGAATTTTATTGCTTCAAGCCATTTGACGGAGTCAGGGCCCATCATCACTTCTTTGCATGTAGTCCGTTCATTATTCTCAAATAATGATTCAACCCTCAAATCTTGGTATTTGATTGTTTACTCGACCTACTTGTTTCAATAGGAACTTAGATCTCCGTGACCACAACCTTTGAAGCACGTGAGTCATGAGCATTGTTGCTGCCTCCGAAACACTTTTCGGCGCTGCGCAACTCTGCACATATAGCTAAGGTTCTTTTAACCTTATCAAAATTCTATTGTCCTCCCACTTAACTTTTCACGAAAAATTCCTTCTCAAAGAAACTTGGCGTTCTAAGCAACAAACACTTTTGTCTCCGGTGTTTATGGAGGAATACTTAACAGTTTATACAAAGACAGGTTCATCCGACTTTGGTTGCACACATCTTTCTTATGCATAGCATACCAATGTTTAAGAAAGGACAACTTGGATTTTATCCCAAACCATAACCTTATATGGTGTCATTTCAACGGATTATGATGAAGCTCTTTTCAGTGGAAAAACGGTAATCTCTAAAGCTTTTAATCTTTAAAATATAATGGCAGTTTTATGAATTTCACCTTCGATCTTACCATGTCAAACAAGGTTTAATTACATATCTCGAACGCTCCATACTCTTATGGTGTTTCGGGAAAATGCAAATCCACGGAACGATTCCTTAAATCTTAGGTATTATGCTAAACTTGTAACTCAAATATCTTCCTTTATGATCTTATCATAAACTATTTATATTCTTGTTACAATGTTTTTGCACTTCATCTTGAAAGTCCTTGAACTTTTCAAATGTTTCACACTTCATCCTTATTAAGTAAATATTCATATATTCACTCAAATTTTCGGAGAAAGCACATGAAGTTGAAATCCATCGCTCTTGACTATACATAATGGACTTCATACAACAATATGTACAAGTTCCAATAAGCTAGTCCATCGTTCCCTTTTGGCCTATGAACGAAGTTTTAATTATCTCTAGGAAAGTTTCACAAGCGTCATTTGATCAAAATCAAATAGACTCCAAAATTCCATCCATATGGATTTTCTTCATGTTTTCTTTCCAATATAATTTAAACGGCGATGTCACTTCCTAAGTGACCTTTCAATCAATTTGTCTTTCGACATCTTTAGCACTAGTTTTATGGATGTGATATCTCCAACGAGATTTGTAAATCATCCATCTTTTATAGATTACGACAATTATTTGAACAACCCTTTTGTTCTCATAATACCTGATAAAACAAATCTTGAAGGCAAGCTTTGATGTTTAACGAGCAACACAATAACCCTTTATTTTGTTCTCGATGAACATCATCACATATTCTTTTGCTAGTTACTTAGGCCATTGTAGTTCATGAATTGTGTTGTTTCGTATGACGATTCACACCAACAAATTCAGTATCAAATACTTAAGAACCACATTGTTTAATAAGCAAAGAATATAGCCATAACATGTATATCATCTATATACTTAAACTGAACAATTCTAGTCTTTTCTTTTCTGCCATATACTTATGAGATTCTCTTTCAGTATTTCCTTTTCTGTTTGAAAGAATCTATCAACATCAATTAGTGGAGTCATTCATATGACACATAGTCCAAAGCGTGTATAGTTAAATACCAATGTCTTTGGACTTGCACTTTGAAGTAGATCACCATCATCAAATGTTTGGTGTTCTTTCAAATTCCTTTCTTTAGTAATCTCTTAGTGTAGTAAATATTTTACCTACATCAAATATTCACCCTTATCATGGAATTATCCATGATCAAGCTACTATTAGCTTGTAACGGTGAATCGTGAGTATAATGTTGCTCTCCCAAAAACTTTTGGAGGTTTAGGACAACTAGCGTCTCCAACCTTTTGCAAATTCTCATCAAATATGAGAACATGACTTTAGCCATATTATACTCTATCATGTTGCAACCAAAACTTCGTTTCAGATATCACAATATCTTCCACAAATCATGGTTTCTGAAACAACTCTTTCAGATCCTTAGATAACCTCGATATTAGGAGAATCCTTTGAATATCAAGAATCATGGAGACAAACATGATACTTATATACTAACACTTGGAATTTTTACTCTTGATTTAATACTAATTATTAAACTTCATGGAGTAATCGGAACTTACTAAAAGTTTGCAATAGGACTTTTAAACTTTAGATTAACACTTCAGAACAATACGATACCAGTTCGTAAAGTAACTAACCAGAATTCTATAGTTCTATCATCTCAATTATAACTAAGCGCAAGGTGGTAAACGGATGCCAATGACTACAACAACTATGCAAATTCACTTTGATTCAGTTTATGATAAATTGAGTTCTAATTAATAATTAAATTAATCTAGGTGAACTCCCACTCAAAACAATATCCCTCTCATTGTTTTAGTGATCACACGAACCAAATCCACCATATCAAAACCGATCATCACGAGAGTTGATATAGTTTCAATGGCGAACAATCGACATGTTCATCATATCTACTATATGATTCATGCTCTACCTTTCGGTATTCCGTGTTCCGAGACCATGTCTGTACATGCTAGGCTCGTCAAGATCAAACCTTAGTTTCCGCATGAGCAAATCTGGCTTACTCACGTTGTATACACTTGCAGAATCTAACACACCCGATCATCACGTGGTGCTTCGAAACAACAAGCTTTAGCAACGGTGCTAACTAAGGGTGAACACTTTATGACTTGAAATTCATGTGCATGAGGGATCATCTTATAATGCTACCGTCGTCTACTAAGCAATACAAGATGCATAAAGGATTAACATCACATGCAATTCATAATATGTGATATGATATGGCCTTTCTTCTTTGTGCTTCCGATCTCCATCTTCAAGCACGAACATGATCTCCATCATTACCGGCATTGCATCAAGGTCAATGACGCTGCTCCATGGTTGTCGTCCACCGGCTTCAACTATTACAACTACTTTGAATAGAGACACGGGTCTTAACAGAAAATAAAGACAACCATATGGCTCCTGCCGGTTGCCGACTTACAATAAGGAACATTACATACATCAAATATAATCACAATCATGGCCATATCACATCACTGCACACCCCTGCAAAACAAAGTTAGACGCCTCTACTTTCTTTGCATGTTTTACGTGGTTTGGGGCTGTTAATAAGTGTCGTTCTAACTTACGAACAAGAACCAAAACATTGATACTAGTATTGTTAATCACCCGTTGTAAATTGGATCTTAACTATGCTAGGAGAAACAGGCACCCGCAAAGCCACTTATGCAATACAAGTTGCATGTCAAGCGTGGAGCAAGTCTCATGAACGATGTCATGTAAGGTTAGCCCGGGCCGCTTCATCCCAACATACCGCAAGATGCAAAGTACACAAGAAGCAATCAACAATAAAAGCATCAACGCCCACAATGACCATTGTGTTCTACTCGTGCAACAGATCTACATATAGACACGGCTCTGATACCACTGTAGGGGTTCGTAGCATGGAAAACAAAAAATTTCTATCGCATACAAACAAACAAGCCAAGATCTATCTACTAGATTGTAGCAACGAGTTGATAGGGGAACTTACCCTCGAAGATTCCAAAGCGGTTAACGAGAGCAGATTCTCGTGGGTGATGTAGTCGTACTCTTTCCGATCTCAAGATCGCGTAGACGATCCTTCCGGCGCCACGTTCCGGCAGCGCTCCCGCAGTCGGTCACACGTTCGGTACTCGACGAAGACCTTCCTCTCCTTTGTTCCAGCAGGCAGCGGAGGTTGTAGCACTCTCCTCGCGATTCCGGCAGCACAACAGCGTGGTACCGGAAGTAGAGGGGAGATCCCGCAGGGCTTCGCCTTAAGCCGGAGCGAGTATGGTGGAGTATGAGAGAGGTCTATTAGTGGTCTAGAGATTAGAACACACCAATTAGAAGGCTCTAAACCGCAGGCTAAAGCAATTAGAAGCTCTAAACCAAAACGGCTCTAAACCGGAGATTAGAAGATAGGAACTTATGTGTCTAGAGGAGGAGGCCCTGCCCCTCCTTTTATAGGTGGAGAGGCTGGCGCGCCAGGGGAGGGAGGGGAGTCCCTCCCCAACTCGGCCTAGGCTGGCCGCCGGCTTGGAGGAGAGGGACTCCTCCTCCAAGTTGGTTTCAACCTCCTCTTGCTTGTTTCCCACAGTTTCATGTTTCCCACAGTTTCCTGTTTTAGCCGTTTGACTTTCAAACTGGCAATTTGACTTTTCAGTTTTGGAACAGCAAGAACACTTAGTACATGATGCAATCATTCAATGACACATTCATGTACCCTCCCCCCCGGAGTGCCGGACAATCCGGAACCTTCTAGAACATTCCCGATGAAAACACCGAAATCATTCCCGAACTCCGAAACGGGACTTTCCTTATATGAATCTTATTCTCCGGACCATTCCGGATCACCTCGTGATATCCCGGATCCCATCCGAGACTCCGAACAACATTCGGTCTCTTTCTCATAATACCATAACTACTCAAACAACGTCGAATCCTTAAGTGTGTCTCCCTACGGTTCGTGAATTATGCGGACATGATCGAGACACTTCTCCAAACAATAACCAATAGAGGAATCTGGAAATTCATATGGCTCCCACATATTTCTACGATTACTTTGCGATCGAATGAACCACTTACATACGATACCAATTTCCCTTTGTCTCACGATAGTTTACTTATCCGAGGTTATGATCGTCGGTATCTCTGCATACCTAGTTCAACCTCGTTACCGATAAGTACTCTTTTCTCGTTCCTGTGATATGTGATCCCTTGTGAGCCAGTCACATGCTTGCAAGCTAATTGGATGACATTCCACCGAGAGGGCCCAGAGTATATCTATCCGTCATATGGATGGACAAATCCCACTCTTGATCCATGTGTTTCAACCAATACTTTCTGAACACTCAATGCCACCTTTATAGCCACCCTGTTACGGTGTGGTGTTTGATGACATCAAAGCATCCATCCGGAAAAGGTGATATGCATGATCTCATGGTCGAAGGAATTAGATTACTATGTATCAGAATGCATATAGCAATTGAACTATTGAAATGACTTGATCTTTATGCTACGCTTATCTATAGGAGTATGTCCATCACATCATTCTCCTAATGATATGATCCTGTTGTTAATAACATCTCTATGTTCATGATCAGGAAACCATGATCATATATTAACCAACAAGCTAGTTTAACAAGAGGCTTTACTAGGGACTCTTATTTTAGTTTACAAATCACACAAGTATTAATGTTTCCGGTTAATACAATTATAGCATGGTATGTAAACATTTATCATAAGTGTGAAGATATGATAATAACCACTTTATTATTGCCTCTTGGGCATATCTCCAACAGCAACTTGATTCTCAGTCGATCCGAACTCTTCCTTATAATTGCACTGTGACATAACAATGTCTGACAGAATCTAAGTCGGTAATCCACAACTCGGATTGTGCAAAAATCTCAGGTCTAAGGATTACATTAATTAAGACATACGAATGACGCGGCTTATTCGTTATATCTCAGTATGAGTCAATTTGACTTGCTAAACTCTTTAGATAAATCCGCGTAAGTCGGAATAGCATCGCCATGCCCATAACAAGTGGAATCGAGTTATCAGCCGAATTTCACATTAGTCTAAGTTGTGTGTCCAGCACAACCTCAATGACCAAGAATATTTAGTATGAACAACATGAATATATAGTTCCATAACAAAATCATACATTCAATGATATACACCAGATGTTTAAACAAGAACAACTTAACAACTTTATGAATACATTAAAAATTACATCATACATGATTGCCTCTAGTGCATATTCCCAACACAATTTATGTATGGCAGCATATAGATGTGCTAGTGAAGCTAAAGTTTAGTCCCACATTGCTAGTTGGGTCAGAGTCACACCTCCTTATATATTATGTTGTTCTACCACTCACTAAAGTGCGAGAAAAGAAGCACCTATCGCGCACTCCTCCTATGACGTCTCGTCGCGCCTTGTCATGATTTGACAAGCCTCGTCATGACTCGATGTTGCAGGAATGAGGGGAGCCGAGCTCATATTTATGCATGCTTTTTATAATTTTCTTCTCATGAAAAATAATTAATGACGACTCATTAATGAATATGTTAATCAATCAGTATTTTTCGGATTTTCTAGAGAGTGGGATGTTGCCGACTCGGACGTGGGCTGCGCATATGACCTTCCCAACCTACACACTATAAACAAGGACGTGAACCCTAGTTGGCACACGCTATATGCGACAGCTTGCTTCCAGAACCTTGCACCGTTGCTACCATCGTCACCGTCTTTTCCATCCCTTCTGCAACATGCACAGCCGGCCAGGACAGTAGGCCTCAAGAATTCCGCCTCTCGTGAACCCATACAGATGATGAGCGTTTAGAAATTTGGGGAGCGCATCTTTTTGGCAACCTCAACATGAGTGAGAACACAAACATAGCTACTACTATTGCCGATGCACTATACGTGATCCTAAACTTTCTCTTTTAGATTTTGCTACAGTTTTTGTTCTAGCGTTTGGAGTAGATGTGATCAATTTATCATGTTTAGATGCAATCTTTTTATTTACTCTTTTTTTTGTTGGGAAATCGACTCTGTTAGCATACATGATTAGTTTAATTACTTTTTGTATGACCATGCTATATCAATTATTTATCTGGATTAAATTATATAGAAATCTGATCATATTTTCAACCAAACTTGTGCACCCGTATACATGTTTTGTTCCCCTTTTTTTATGTGAATTAAAAGGAACCGGTCGCTCAAAAACATAGCACAAACACGAGTTGCACCAATGCGGTTAGTTGAATCGACTCATAAGTTCTGGGCACCACTAGGAATCGGAAGCCGATATTGACTTCCCATCGGACTAGTATCTTGCCGTAGGATTAGAAACAGCATGGCCGCTTGATTCTCGCCCGGGCCACCAGTGGCTATTTCGTGATTCCAGGCATGCCCGGGTCATGCATTTTTCCACTTAAATATTCCGTGATTCCAAGCAGTAATTGCGTGCTTCCAATAAAGTAGTACATATCATAAAATATGCCTGCTTCTAATAAAGTAGTACACATCAGAAAATATACTTGCTAGTGCAACTTAATTTGGATTCCTACACAAAATAATTTGCTTTCTTTGGCTAGCTAGATTGCTTCCAAGAAAATTGGAGGTTGTTAACATCTTGTGTTGGCCAGCCAGATTGCTTCCAAGAAAGTTGGAGTTTGGTAACATCCGGTATTTTATTACCGTTGTAGAAAATATGCAACATTTATATGTTTGTACCAACATTGCTTCCAACGATAATATATTTTGCTTACAAATAAAATATCGTTTGCTGACAATGTAACAAATAAGTTATATGAACACTGGTTTCATAAGAGCATATAATTTTCTTTCAAAGGTATCTGCGTTGAATGAAACAGACATTTGGTTATATCATTTTTGCTTCGTAAAGAGGATACAATTTGCTTCCAAATAAAATAGCTTCTGCTTCCACTAATATCATAACTTGCTTTCTATATACAATAAGAAGCGGCCACAGGGTTTGTGCCGTTTGGCACAATTCCAGCCGTCCACCTCTGATGGGAACACCACATGCTTGTTGACGTGGAACGTCAGCGGCTCGTTCATGACGTGCAACAACAACCTCATACCTCTGCTGGTAACCCTCTCTGTTGGAGTGCCTACACCTGCTGGTGAAGGGCATTAGGGTACTGGGAGCAACACATCGGTGTGTCTGCTTTTGATGATGTGAAGAAGCCGCTCATCCCAAGGGTGGCGCTTCAAACATGAGACATTGACCATCATAATCTCAACCTCGACGTGCCCATCATCAACATCGTTGTAGCTAGCAAATAGAACCAATTGAGGAAATAAAGAGGTAATCTGGAATGTGTATCATGAGCAGCATATATGAGAAATGTAGGAAGCATTAGACAATGCTTAAAATACCATGCTATTAGCAATTTGAACAACAAATGCAAAATGGTAGACGCATGGTTCTGTTTATGCAAACTTATAGTAAGAAACATACTGTGCTTTGGAAGCATCAAATTAAGATGCCTCAACATAACTAGTAGCACTTAGAAGCTTCAAAACCTGCAACATAACTAGTAGTATGAGGCCAACATTTAAATTACATTGGTACTGAACATGACAATAATATATCAAAAAGAAAGTGGTTGTATGTAGCAAACTTTCTAGACATGAGAAAACATATAATGTACATATGAAGCATGGATATTTCCAAGAAAGAGATTAGTGCTATCTTAAAGTAAATCATCTACATTAGAAGCATATAAATTTCATATACTCTTTTTTACTTTTAGTACATAGCAAGATATTAGTGCTGCGTCAACATGGAAGCATAGAAATTTCATACATAAATTATCTTCATATTTGAAATTTTAGATTGGTTCCACCTCAACAGATCGATTATGTGCATGCATAATTATGTGATAAAAATTAACCAGATTGATCAACACCTATGTTACTTTACAAATATCTGATGCCCAGATCGGGATCTAGGTCTGTCGTATGTACCTATTCCTTGCTCTTGTAGCTGTAGTTGTTCAAGGAATCAGTATTCGATCCCCTACTTCGCTTGAGTCTAGCATGATCTGCTCGGCTATGCCGCCTCCGACTCTAGACCATCGGCCGGCGCCGGTCAAGGAGGCCCCAAACCAGGTGGAGGTGCAGGTATCGCTCGCGGTGCAGGTGGCGGTGTGGCGGGAGGGGCAATGGAGGTGCGGCGGAGAGGCGCATGGCGGTGCGGTGCGGTGGACAGAGCAAATGCGGCAAGAGAGGGATTTGGAGATGAGCAATCATGTCCCTATTTTGGGCGAGAAGATAGGCAACGTATGACATTTAATTGGCCAGATTTTTTTTCCTTAGAAATCTTCAAAGCATGCGAGCTGTACGATGGGAAGGCAATGGGTGGCGTGGGATCGGTCCGATGTGTTTCTTCCCATCGGACTGTGATACATAGTATTTATCATAAGTTCTTAACATGCAGTTATGCAGTTAGTCGAACGAATTAGACCGAGCTTGTAGAATTAGCTCAGAGCCTCGGACCCACGAGGGCGCGACTACATCTTATGATTCATGGGCGATTCATGACAATAATTCGATATGCTCCATGTGAACAACATCGTAATCATCTAGTATTCCTTTTCTCCATTTGGCATCTTTAATCCTGCACTATTACGCTACAAATCGTCTTTCAGCCAGTTCATGGCCTTCTGTTTCATCCCTTTTTGTCTCCTTCCCCCATGATCGTGGACAGCCAGTTGCATGCTCCCTTCCTCCCACAGTGCACACCTAACGCCGATGCGATATCCGATACAGATGCACCGAATCCATTTTGGACACGCACACACATCGTACCGGCCCTAATAGTAATAGACCAACGCTTTTCTTCGCACTACTACATATTAAAAAGTACACTTCAATTTTTGAAACTTACGCTTCATAAACCAACCAACACGTACCATCCAAAGATCCACACGAGCCCAGAAAAGGCCCAGGACCCCATTTCTTGGGCATATCTCCTTACCCTGTCGAGATCGATGTTTTGGTGGTGGTAACTTTACACGCCTTTTCTGTACCAAAGCATCCAAAATAATGGCGCCGGCTGGCCTTTCACGAGTATGATCTCATATGCGGGGCAACGCGCGCGCGGCGCAACGTTCCGGCAAGATTCGCCCGTTTTCGCTCATGGACGTCGCACCAACGGCGGCGAGCCTGAAACCGATTGATGCGGCGATACCCGCGGCCGTCTACTTCAAGGTGGCTCAGACAGATTCCGAGATATCCACAGGAGAACGTAGAGACAAGAGAATGCGCCTTTGCTCAGGGTAAAGTAGACCGCGATAAGCTGGGAATAAAATTTAGCCAAGATTCAGTGACGGCTACATATGCAGATCAATCAGACCGGCTACATATATATGCAGTGCAGGCTAGTATATGTCGGACTCCTTGTGCGTCTCGATGGCGCAGTCGGAGGTGGGGTAGGCGACGCAGGTGAGCACGTAGCCGGCCTCGACCTGGCCATCGTCGAGGAACGACTGGTCCGACTGGTCGACGCCGCCCTTCAGGACCTTGCCGAGGCAGGAGGAGCAGGCGCCGGCGCGGCACGAGTAGGGCAGATCCAGGCCGGCCTCCTCGGCCGCGTCCAGGATGTAGTTGTCCTTGGACACTTCGATCATGCTCTCCTTCCCGTCCGGACCGATCAGCTTCACCTTGTACATGGCCGCGGCGCGGAAGTCCCTCGACGACGCCCCGGAGCCTCGGAATGTGGGCGTCATCCTCGCGGGGCTCAGGTGTAGTAAATGCAGTGGCTGCCTGGTGCTCAGGTTTAGGGGACGCAGCTGCGGGCGTGGGTTGCCGCTGAACCTGCACACAACTGGTGCTGCCAAAGTAGTTGCCATCTTCAATCTGTGATGAGATATAAAAAAGATGGTAATCATCAGTAACAAGAGAGGAGATACTAGACAGGAGAAAAATAAAATAAAAAAGTACTCCCTCCGTTTCATAATATAAGCCCTTTTAGCAAGCTCCAAAATTTCTGTGAAAATCCATTGAATCAAATAGGACCTCAAGGGTTGGTCCTTTAATTCTGAAAACTCAAGACTTCACTTAGACCTATCCACGTTATGCTTTAAGACCGTAAGCAAAATAAAAAGGTACTTTTTCATATGACAGCAGAAGTTGTGAGAACTGTGTTGATTGAGCTGTAGGATGTGACCAAGCAACCAGATCAGTATTTCCGACTAAAGAATAGATCTGAAAGCAATTGCTAGTAAAGTAAATCTTTACAAATACGTCATAACAATCTTAGCAAGTTGCAGTTACAAAAGAGCAACAATGGCGTCTGATCACAGAAGTTTGGCATATTCATTTCTAATGCTTCCGGTGCACTCCTTTTTTAATTAAAATAAAAAGCAGGATAGTATTTATTTCCATAGGCCACACAAAGTAGCCATTAGAAGTTGATCGATCACGGCGATTCATAGTTATAGTAACTGACAATGAACTATAAAACCATTGGCCTACACCTGCTAAAAGTACGAACAATGCTATCACAGTCAAGCGCCTGACGGACATAAGATATCCAATTCCAACCAATAGTTTTTCACAACTAGTAGTTTCGGATTTGGATATGGATGAGATTGCAGGTGCCCGACACACATATCAGGTATGTCGTAGTGAATCGACTTTTCCATTTATGTGGGAAACCCTATGTGGAGCTTTGTCATCCGCACTGGAATTACCATGATATGGTATCATGCAAGCTCTTTTGGAGTTCCTTTTGACCACAAGGCCCTTTCGGAGTAAGCGGAAACCCTTACGGCATAAGTAATGCCCATAAGAGTAAGCATTGGCATCTACGGCAGCAGCATGTACTGCATATATTATCCAAACACAATAATCTAAATAGTTGCAGTTGAAGATAAGGTTGCGGTTCTTTGAGGTCTTTTTCCCTAGGACACACTACATCTGATGTCGAAACAAAAGTAACGTTACTGCTACTCATGAGAGCAGATTGCAGTTCCAGTGTTGGACACTTGGACTGGTGCAGATACAGTCAATTCAGGACTACTGATGTTTATCTCCACTTAAGAAAGCTGGAGAGCAGAATGCATTTTGACAAAGAATTTGGCGTCCCTGTAGAATAGAAGCTTCTGAATCTGGAGCAAACCAGGTCAAGTCATGCACATCCACCAGAGGGGTCAGAGCATGAGTGGCGAAGCCAGGAAAGACGAGCATTGCATATTTGCACTAGAGAAATCAAACTAGTGATGAAAAGTAACCTGCTACGGTGCTACCGTTGTTTGACTAAATCCCGCGCGACCCAAATTCTACATACTATAAGCCAAGGATGCAATGCAAGAGTGAGGGAGACAGGATGAGACTATGAAAAGAAGAGCATAGCAGAGGAGTGACTGACCCAGTAGAATGGAGCTGCAATCAGGAACACGCCGAGGCGACCAAGCGGAAGGAGATGAGCCTGGAGATGGAACGGTCTTTCTAAAACGGGAAAGATGGAACGGTCAGATTGGGAAGAGGAACGCGTCCACCTCCGCCTCACGTCCAGCTTTCGGTTTATCTGTGACGCCGGGACCTCTGCGGATCTCGCGTCCACGGCTCCGATCAGCGTGCCCGCGCTGGAGTACGGATCCGACGGTCGCGCTCTGCGGATCCGGCGTCTTCCGGATGCTTCGGTTGCTCCGCCCGTGTTGGGCTTTGGACGGCCGCGAGAGCGCGATGGCTACGGACGCGGGGAGACGGCCACGAGAGCTATCCTGTGGGCTGTGGGCTGTGGGCGGCTGGTTGCTGGGTTGGAAGTAGGAAATGTCTGCATCTGGATAGCAATTGAGCAACTCGTCAGACCTCGCAAGAAAAACAATTGAGCAACATCAAGAGTAGTACAAAGAAATAATACCTCCTGAGATGAATTTCGCCTAGGGTTTCCCCTGAGATGAATAAGAAATTAATGACGCCTTATACTGCTGAGGAAGTGAAGAAAGCAGTTCATAGCATTGGAGATCTGAAGGCACCAGGTCCTGACGGTCTACATGCTCTCTTTTATAAAAGGTTTTGGCACCTTGTCGGTAATGATATAACTCAGGCAGTTCTAAAATCTATTAATGAGAGGAAAATCCCAGCGGGATGGAATGAAACAGTGGCTATTCTTATACCAAAGGTGGATTCTTCAGAAGAAGTTGTTCACTTTAGACCAATTTCTCTTTGTAATATGGTCTATAAAATTATTTCCAAAATGCTAGCTGCAAGATTGAAACTTTTACTACCGGAAATCATATCACCAACACAGAGCGCTTTTGTTTCGGGAAGGTTGATCACGGATAATATTCTTGTGGCCTATGAATGCATTCATAAAATAAAGAACAAAATGAAAGGAAAAACTAGTTTGTGTGCGGTGAAACTTGACATGCACAAAGCCTATGACAGAATTGAATGGAATTTTCTCAAAGAAATGATGTTGAGGATGGGATTTCAAAGCCAGTGGGTGGAGCTGATTATGGAGTGTGTTACTTCTGTCACATATTCCATTAGAGTGAATCCAGAACCGACAGAAGAATTTAAACCTGCCCGAGGTATTAGACAGGGAGATCCTCTCTCCCCTTACTTATTCATTTTATGTGCAGAATGCCTTTCAACTTGCTTGTTACACGCGGAGGAGATTGGTGGAATCGAAGGGGTCAAAGTGTGTAGAAATTCATGCTTTCTTGGTGAGAATTTCGCCTAGGGTTTCTCCTGAGATGAATGAGAAATTAACGGCGCCTTATACTGCTGATGAAGTGAAGAAATCAGTTCATAGCATTGGAGATCTGAAGGCACCAGGTCTTGACGGTCTACATGCTCTCTTTTATAAAAGGTTTTGGCACCTTGCCGGTAATGATATAACTCATGCAGTTCTAAAATCTATTAATGAGAGGAAAATCCCAGCAGGATGGAATGAAACAGTGGTTGTTCTTATACCAAAGGTGGATTCTCCGGAAGAAGTTGCTCAGTTTATACCAATTTCTCTTTGTAATGTGGTCTATAAAAGTATTTCCAAAATGCTGGCTGCAAGATTGAAACTTTTACTACCGGAAATCATATCACCAACATAGAGCGCCTGCTTTCCTATGAATGCATTCTACGGATAATGTTCTTGTGGCCTATGAATGCATTCATAAAATAAAGAACAAAAGGAAAGAAAAAACTGGTTTGTGTGCGGTGAAACTTGACATGCACAAAGCCTATGACAGAATTGAATGAGATTTCCTCAAAGAAATGATGTTGAGGATTGGATTTCAAAACCAGTGGGTGAGCTGATTATGGAGTGTGTTACTTCTGTTACATATTCCATTAGAGTGAATTCAGAACTGACTAAAGAATTTAAACCTACCTGAGGTGTTAGTCAGGGAGATTCTCTCCCCCCTTACTTGTTCCTTTTATGTGCAGAAGGCCTTTCAAGTTGCTTGTTACACGCAGAGGAGATTTGTGGCATAGAAGGGGTAAAAGTGTGTAGAAATGCACCATTAGTATCACACCTATTATTTCCTGACGATTCTTTGATTTTCTTGAAAGCTGATAGGAATAATGCAATCTCGTTCAAACAAGTTCTTGATGACTAATGTGCAAACTCGGGACAGATGGTTAGTGTGGCTAAGTCTAGTATCTTTTTTAGCCCTAATACAAATATGGACACTCGGGCTGAAATATGTAATGTTCTCAATATAAATACTAATTCTTTAGCAGACAAATATCTGGTACTCCCGCTTTGGTGGGAGCTGACCGCAGTGAATGTTTCCTTCATTTTGTTGAAAGAGTAATGCAACGGATTAAAGGATGTATGGACAAATTACTCTCTATTGTTGGAAAAGAAATCCTTTTGAAAGCAGTGGCTCAATCAATCCCGATCTATGCAATGTTAGTCTTTTTGTTACCCAAAAATATATGCAAGAAGATCACAGATGTCATAGCCCGATATTGGTGGGGTGACAATGCTCAAAATAAAATGCATTGGTATTCGTGGTGGAAGCTCTGTTTTTCGAAGAGTGGAGGAGGTATGGGTTTTTGCAATTTGCATTCCTTTAATCTAGTAATGCTAGCAAAGCAAGTCTGGAGGCTTATTGATGCGCCAAATTCTCTATGTGCTCAAATTATGCGAGCAAAATATTATCCGCATGGTGATATTCTGAAAGCTGGACCTAAATCTGGCTCGTCTTTCACCTGACATAGCTTATGTGCAGGTATCTAGACTTTTAAGCGTGGCTATATATGGAGAATTGGTAGTGGGGAATCTGCTGAAATATGGAAGGATCCGTGGATCCCCTCAAGCCCTGATCGCAGAGTTTTGTCTCCACGTGATGGGTGCATCCTAACAAAGGTGTCTCAATTAATTGATCCAGTGACGGGGTCATGGGATGAAGACCCGATTCATGCAAATCCACCAGATTGATATCAAAAGGATTTTAGAAATACCTCTGAATCAGAATGCTTTTGAAGACTTTATTGCTTATCATCACACTAAAACTGGTATGTTTACGGTACGAATTGGCCTACCATGTCGAATGGAAGCACCAATTCAATGGAGTGACCTTTAGATCTCTGATATCTGGGACCTCTCTCAATAATCCAACTTGGAAAATCCTTTGGAAGTTAGATGTACCAGCAAAGGTGAAAATTTTCTGTTGGAGGGTTTTGCATGGTGTTCTTCCATTGAAATCAGTACTATTCAGACGTCATATTTGCACGGATGCTATCTGCCCCTGAAAGGGCAAATAACCCTTATCTAGTATTTTGGTTAACTATGACATCGGAGCTAGAGGATGGACTAACGTTTCTATTAGCTTCTCTACAGGTGAGAATCCGCAGGGTGTTGGTGATAGGTGATGGGTGACCCCCCATTCGTTTCTTTATGAAGAGTCGATGACATTGTTTATTATTCTCTCTTATTTACTCTTGAGTCAAATAGGAAACATCGCACTATTAAGAGGGGTGATCTCGATGTGCTCTTTGGGGATGTTCTACACCATATATGCCTCTCATCATCCACCTACACACACCCGTTCGAAGAAAGAGAGAAAACAGCCTTGGAAAATGAGTCAAAAAAGGTTTCTACGAAATCGGCAAAAGCGCCGATGCTGTCGCCGGAATTTCCGGTCACCGCCGGAAATTCTCGGTGTTCGCCGATATGGCTTACTGCATAGCCTTTCGGCTGTTCGCCGAGAATTTCGGTCGCCGCCGAAAATTCCGGCGTGGGGTCCGGTCGACCGGAGCTGTCGCTGGAATTCCGGCGAGCAACTCGGTCCGACCGGACTTATTGCCGGTTCTGTCGCAGGAACCTCTAACGGCTCTTTTTACCCTCACACTATATATACCCCTTTCTTCTCCACTATGAGGTCAGGCATTTGAGCTAACATTTCATTTCTTGAAGCTCTCTCTCTCTCTTCCCCATTGTTGAAACACAAAAGCTTGAGGATCTCCCATTCTACCCAACCAAATCCAAATCCCTTTGGTAGAAAGGAAGAGGAGGTCCCGATCTACATTTCCACCAAGCCAAAGTTCATTCCCCCTTGAGTTCATCGAGTTAGCTTGTTACTCTTGGGTTTGTGGGAAACCCTAGGCGGCTAGGGTCGCCCGGAGGCATTCGGCTTGTGATTTGCTCCGTGGAAAGTTTGTGAGGGTTTGGAGACTACCTTAAAGTCTACCACGAGTAAGTGAGCTATTCCTTCGTGGGATAGGCTCGGAGAAGAAGGTGGGCCTTTGTGGCGCGTGAGGAATCCTTCGTGGAATCTCACACCTCTCCAACGTGACATAGCCCTCTTCCCAAAGGTGGTGAACACGGGAATACATCTTCGTCTCCGCGTGCTTCGGTTATCCCTTAACCGATCTCTTACTTGTGTTGATTACCTTGTGATAGCCTTCGAGCTTGAAGTATCTTATACATCATCTAGGTTGCCTCACCTAGTTTGCATTTAGGCTCACTTATATTACGCAAAGCCTAAAACTTGCAAAAGATTATAAAGAATTTTGTAGAAACCTATTCACCCCCTCTAGGTTAACCATCTTACACTTTCAATTGGTATCAGAGCCAAGGGCTCTTTTAAGGGCTTTACCGCCTAAGAGAAAAGATGGTTTTCTCCGATGATGAGGAGGAAAAGACTTATTCGGTCAAGGAGCTTCGTGAAATCTTAGCCAAGGGTGCCCTTGAAAAGGCCAAGGCGGATTCCGATCTCCTTGTTCGAATGAGTTACCTAGAAGGACAACTTAAGGCCATTAGCGATGGGGATTTTCTTGGTAATCCATTGGTAGTACCTCAAGGGAGACCAATGGACACCGAAAAGTATAAGGATGCCGAGTCCGCTCATGAGGGCGGCTTGTCAAAAAAATTCCACGCCCCCTAATCAATTCCCTTATGTTTATCCTAAGCAAAAGAACATCATGCCTCATATTAATGGTTCGGGTCCTGCACCTCATTATGATGGAACTCATTTCTCTCATTGGAAAGCTTCTATGGAATCTCATCTTCGCAGCTGCAGCGTTGAGCTTTGGGAGATTGTATGCACCGGTTTCCACCCTCATGATCCCAACAACCTCACCCCGGGAGAGTACTACGACCGTCAACTAAATGCAATGGCTTGTGACAAGATAAGGAGTGCCATTCACCGCACTCTCCATGATCAAGTCAGTGACATCCCCACCGCAAAGGATCTTTGGGATAGGATTGTCATTCTCCAAGAGGGAACCTCTCTTATCCAAAAATCCAAGTATGAAGCTGCCAAGTCAGAGATGAACATGTTCATGAACCATGATGCTGAGACTATCGTTGAAGCATACAAGAGACTTGTTGCCCTCCGCGTGAAGATTGGTGGCCTAGGGTGTGATAAGTATGATGATGGATTCAATTTGAATGATGAACTTATCAAGTCCAAGATTGTCTCCATGATCGCGCTCACCGACAAGAAGCTTGCCTTGAACTTGCAACTCCTTGATAGAGCTAATCAATTCACTCCTGATGATCTAGTCTCTTATCTAGTTGCCACGGATAACTTGGCGGATGAAGGGAAAAAGATCAAGGAGATCAACCGTGATATTGGGTCTTCCCACTCTCTAGCATTAAAGGCCAAGCAAGTGCAAGAAGATGTTGCTAGTGATGAAGATAGCGATGTTGATGGAGTTGATGATATGCTCTCTCAACTTGCTCTCTTCACCAAGAACATGAAGTTCCGAAGAAGGAGAAGTTCAATGGGATCAATTGAGAAGAAGAGAACATGCTACAATTGTGATGAGGCGACCCACTCTGCCGACAAGTGTCCATATGAGAAGAGGCTTGACAAGCCTAAGTATGAAGAAGGTGCCAAACCAAGATTGAAGCCCAACCCCATCAATGAAAGATACAAGAGGAACAATAGGCGTGATGGTAAGGGCTTCCTAGGCCAAGAATACATATCCGACAATGAGGAAGAGGATGAAGAGAAGGTGGTTGGAGTGGCCGGTTTGGCATTTGCCAAACCTGGGTCTCTCTTCACCTATGACTACACCAAGGACTACACTGACGACTCTCCCACTCCCAAGGTTACCGCCACTTGCCTCATGGCAAGGATCTCCAAGGACGAGTCCGACATGGAGTGTGGGGATAAGGAGAAAGTGGTGGGTGTGACCGTTTTGGCATATGTTGAACCCAGTTCACCTCTTACCTATGACTACTCCAAGGACTACATCGGGATTTCTCCTATTCCTAAGATCACTGGTTCTTGTCTTATGGCAAGAAGCTCCAAGGTAATTGTCTCTCCTCCATCCCTATCTAGTGTCTTGGATGATCTTGAGAGTGATCATGATAGTGATAGTGATGAATTTGGTAAAGAATATATAAAGGAAATGTATGCTATCATGAAGTCTCTTCCTCCCATTGCTCGTGCTAGAGTCAAGCAATTAATGGAACTTGTTAGCTCACGCAATGAGACCATTGATAACTTGGAATCTCATATTGATGATGAGAAACGAAGATTCAATCTTCTTGAGCAAGATCTTTGTGAGGAAAATAATTCCAATTCTTTTCTTAAACTACAAATTGAAATTTTTGAAATTGATAAAGCAAAAGACATGGACACTATTGATCGGGCTAACTCATTGTCCCAAGAGCTTGATTCCTCAAAGAAAGAGCTTGAAGTTGCTCATGCTTCTCTTACCAAGGACCTTGAGCACCTTGAGAAGGCTAGTTTGCTTGTCAAGCGTGATCTCATAAAACTTGGAGAGAACCATGATCAACTTCGGGTGTCCTATGAGAAGGCTCTTGGTACATTGAAGGATCCAATTATAGTTGAAAATGATTCTTGTACCTCTAACTCTACCTTTGATCAAGCTCACCTTATTTAGGAAAATAAGAAGTTGAAAGAGCAACTTGAGAAAGAGCGCCGTACACCTACCTCCAAGGGAAAGATCCTAGATGAGATTTTATCCCGTCAAAAGACGAGAATTTCCAAGGAAGGTGTCGGTTTTGATCCAAAGAACAACACAAGCAATGCCATTCCACTAAAGAAGATAACCTTTGTGAAAGAAGGTGACAAGGTGGTTGACGAAGTCAAAATGAATGTGGTGAACGGGGGAGCCATGAGGGGCAATCCCAATCACAAGTATGCGGGGAAGTCTAATCCTTCCTATGTGCTATGTAAGGGCACTCAAGGAGATGTATATGCCAAATATGTTGGCCCTCGAAATGGTTATGCTTATAGGTGGTACTCAATTTGGGTACCTAAGGATCTTGTTGCTAATGCTAGGGGACCCATTACTCAATGGGTTCCTAAATCAAAGAATTGATTTTGTAGGGTTATGCCTCCGGTGGATCAAAATGGGTGTTTGTTAGCGGATGCACCAATCACATGACCGGAGGTTGGAGTGGGCTTGACCAATTCATTCACGATGTCAACTCAACGTCAAGCATCACTTTTGGAGATAAATCTAAAGGAAAGGTACTTGGTTATGGTAAGTTGGTAATTTCCAAGGTTTTTACTCTTGAGACCGTCCTACATGTTGAAAACCTTGGTTACAACTTGCTTTCTATTAAACATCTCGCGGATGCCGGCTATGACTCCTATTTCTCTAGAACTTTTGTGAAGGTCTTTAGGGGTGATGATCTCAGATTGGTTCTCATTGGACACGTGGAAGACGACCTTTATGTGGTTGACCTCTCGAAAGAGAGCCAATCTCTTCCTACATGTCTAATGGCCAAGGCTGACAAGGGATGGCTTTGGCATCATCTCCTAGGCCATGTCAACATGAGAAATCTCAATCTACTCCTAAAGGGTGAGCATATTCTTGGACTAACCTATATCTCCTTTGAGAAAGATCGTGTGTGTGTAGTTCTTGCATTTTAGGAAAGCAAATTGGGAAGCATCATCCTTCCGTTACCAAGGTGGCCACATCAAGACCCCTGGAGCTGCTCCATATGGATCTCTTCGGGCCTTCGACATATGACTCTCTTGGTGGAAGAAGATATGGTCTTGTCATTGTTGATGATTACTCAATGTATACTTGGGTCTTTCTTCTCAAGACGAAGGATGAGACCTTCAAGGAATTCATGATCTTCGCCAAGCAAGCTCAACGCACTCATGGAGTGGAGATCAAGACTATTAGAACCGACAACGGCACCGAGTTCAAGAACTACACCATGCAAGAATTTGTTGAAGATGAGGGGATCAAGCATGAATTCTTAGCTCCCTATACCCCTCAACAAAATGGTGTTGTTGAAAGGAAGAACCGGCCAATCATTGAGATGGCAAGAAAATTTTTGAGTGAATTCAAGTCCCCTCACAATTTTTGGGGAGAAGCTATTGCTACCGCGGTCCACTACACGAACCAACTCTTCCTCCGTGCTCCCTTTGACATGACTCCATATGAGATTATCACAAGTAAGAAGCCAAATGTCAACTACTTCCGTGTCTTTGGATGCAAGTGCCTTGTCAAGAACAAACACTACAAGAAATCTGCTGATACATGACCCTCCATTTTCGTCACTGAATTGTCACTATGTACAATATATGACGATCTTATGACGAAAAACAAATCGTCAAAAACTGAGCGTCAGTAATTGCGCACAACGACGTTTTCCACGAGATCGTCATAACCGTCTGTGATGATACTGCATCGTCATAAACTCTATGACGATCCAATATCGTCACGGGAAAACTGTCCTGGCCAGGTCAGATCCTACGTGGCCGATCCAACGTGGCAAGAAATCAGCCCAATCCACTTAAGCTATTTATATGGGCCGAGCCCAATAATTCAATCTATTTTTTTGTTTTTTTCATATCAGTTCTCTTCAACATACTACATGGGCCAAGCCCAACATGTAGGCCTTTTTATTTTCTGGTCTTGGCCTTTTATAGGAATAACTTTTTTATTTGACTTTTTATTTTTGACCTTTTATTTTTAGCAGGTCCCACTTGTTAGTCTCATTTTTAACAGGTCACACTCGTTAATCTTCCACAATTTGACAGTAATTGATCAACTAATAATTTATTCAGAAAGGCAAGAATACACAAAATTCTTTTCACAGTAGCCATAATTAAGTCATTACAATAGTTCCATGGTTCAAATCACATATTATATACAATAAATATTCCAGCGTTCACACACTTCAAATCACAAACTATACAATAATATCCCAGCGCTCACACACTACAAATCACAACAGTTGATTACAATAGTTCCATGGTTACAACAATATACTATGGATTTCTTCCTATTAGGCCTTCACACTTCAGATGAACTTCATAAAAATAGATGAAATCAATATCTGCTGGCCCAAAAGTTCCTCCCATTGTACATACAGGTCATCTCAAAACACAAAACATAGAAAATTAAGTAAGTGGGTACTTTCAACAAATGGAAAAAAGGCAATACATATGCCAACAGACAGAACCAATAGATTCCATAAATCTGTCATCAAAATTACAAGTGATAATCTATATATTACAAGCTCCTACCAATACCTAGCATATGCAATTAAGTAACTAACAAAACTTTCAGTGGCCATCCTAAACCATAAAATGCACCACTACCAAAAACCTAGAAAACAAGACAACTACAAATTCCTACAAGGTGGCAGATTACATAGCAGCACAATATGATCAGAATTCAGAAATAGCTAGTAATTGTTTTACAAGGTTCAATTGTATTTATTACTTCAGAGCAAAAAATCAAGCAAGTTAACAGAAATGATGCAACAATCTTTTGAACACTAAAATCGATCTTACCATGCACAGATGCTACAGGTAACAGAAATGATTAGGGGAGAGGAAGAAGTAAAATAAGTTCGTTGCCTCTACCAGTAAAATTGGGCATACATGGCAATCATAAAAGTGTCCAATGGTTTCAACCAAACAAAGTTAGAAAAATCAGGAACCCGAGAACACTACATGATAGAGTTCTATCCTTGCATTATCACGCAAGCTCATTAACATGATTAGCAGGAAGATAAATAGATAGGCATATTATACCTTGGAGGTGCGAGTGAGGCGATCTCCGCTGACACCGATGGAGATGTTGAGGACGAGCTTCTACACCTCTATCTACGGCATGGGGTTCAACTACTTCTTATCTGTCGACTACGAGCACCAAACGGAAGAAAAACCATATTACCAGGAACAACATGATCATAAACAAGAACAACAGATTCACATGTTACATCAGTATGGAGATACAATGGCAAGTGCCAAGTGTGAAATGGATATGGCACAAATTTTATGCAGATTCACAGGTTACATCAGAACCATACATAAGGAGATAGATAGCTGCTTATCACAACTTCATGTACATCAACAATAGACACACAAACAAGCACACGAACAAACAGATGACAAATTAATTTAGTAGAAGAAATCATATAACAAAGATAAGACTTGATCTAGGCTTGAACAAGGCCACTCTTTAGAATCATCACATCAACATATTCCAAGTACTTGAACATCTATGATGAGAGAGATGGGTGCTTGAACAACTAATCTTAGACAATATAAGTCTATGTACTAGTACATCAATTACTGCATCCAGTTCATCGGTGCAGATATGCATTGAACATAGATACATGCGTGGGAAGGAAGTGGGGGCTTACAGTTCGTATGACCTCGTCGTGTCGTGGACCGGCGCTGCCAGATGCGTGGGACGGGAAGTGTAACATCCCAAAAATACTAAACTTGGATCATCAAACTCTAATCATCAAATTTAGGGTTAGCAAAAACTTTTCTAATTAAAAATATGAAAGCATTCACATGTGCGTGTATTGAAATTTGGATTCTTTTGAATTGCCATGATTATGTGTTTCTTTGCTTGTAAAATGATTCTTAGGTGAAATAAACATCATCTAAACAATCCCCAAACTTTTCCAAAAGACAAACAAATTAAGTGAATGGTGACTTTGGCCAATTTAACTCTCATGCCTACTTTGGCTATCTCTTGTAGGGGTTCGTAGCATGGAAAACAAAAATTTTCTATCGCATACAAACAAACAAGCCAAGATCTATCTACTAGATTGTAGCAACGAGTCGATGGAATAACTTACCCTCGAAGATTCCAAAGCGGTTAACGAGAGCAGATTCTCGTGGGTGATGTAGTCGTACTCTTTCCGATCTCAAGATCGTGTAGACGATCCTTCCGACGCTGCGTTCCGGCAGCGCTTCCGCAGTCGGTCACACGTACGGTACTCGACGAAGACCTTCCTCTCCCTTGTTCCAGCAGGCAGCGGAGGTTGTAGCACTCTCCTCGAGATTCCGGCAGCACAACGGCGTGGTACCGGAAGTAGAGGGGAAATCCCGCAGGGCTTCGCCTTAAGCCGGAGCGAGTATGGTGGATTATGAGAGAGGGTTATTAGTGGTCTAGAGATTAGACACACCAATTAGAAGGCTCTAAACCGCAGGCTAAAGCAATTAGAATCTCTAAACCAAACGGCTCTAAACCGGAGATTAGAGGTAGAAACTTGTGTGTCTCAAGGAGGAGGCCCTGCCCCTCCTTTTATAGGTGGAGGGGCTAGGCGCGCCAGGGAGGGAGGGGAGTCCCTCCCCAACTCGGCCTAGGGCTGGGAGCCGGCTTGGAGGAGAGGAACTCCTCCTCCAAGTTGGTTTCAAACTCCTCTTGCTTGTTTCCCACAGTTTCCTGTTTCCCACAGTTTCCTGTTTTCCACAGTTTCCTGTTTTAGCCGTTTGACTTTCAAACTGGCAGTTTGACTTTCAAGTTTTGGAACAGCAAGAACACTTAGTACATGATGCAATCATTCAATGACACATTCATGTACCCTCCCCCCCCGGAGTGCCGGACAATCCGGACCCTTCTAGAACATTCCCGATGAAAACACCGGAATCATTCCCGAACTCCGAAACGGGACTTTACTTATATGAATCTTATTCTCCGGACCATTTCGGATCACCTCGTGATATCCCGTATCCCATCCGAGACTCCGAACAACATTCGGTCTCTTTCTCATAATACCATAACTACTCAAACAACGTCGAATCCTTAAGTGTGTCTCCCTACGGTTCGTGAATTATGCGGACATGATCGAGACACTTCTCCGAACAATAACCAATAGAGGAATCTGGAAATTCATATGGCTCCCACATATTTCTACGATTACTTTGCGATCGAATGAACCACTTACATACGATACCAATTTCCCTTTGTCTCACGATAGTTTACTTATCCGAGGTTATGATCGTCGGTATCTCTACATACCTAGTTCAACCTCGTTACCGATAAGTACTCTTTTCTCGTTCCCGTGATATGTGATCCCTTGTGAGCCAGTCACATGCTTGCAAGCCAATTGGATGACATTCCACCGAGAGGGCCCAGAGTATATCTATCCGTCATATGGATGGACAAATCCCACTCTTGATCCATGTGTTTCAACCAATACTTTCCGAACACTCAATGCCACCTTTATAGCCACCCAGTTACGGTGTGGTGTTTGATGACATCAAAGCATCCATCCGGTAAAGGTGATATGCATGATCTCATGGTCGAAGGAATTAGGTTACTATGTATCAGAAAGCTTATAGCAAATGAACTATATTAAATGACTTGATCTTTATGCTACGCTTAACTATAGGAGTATGTCCATCACATCATTCTCCTAATGATATGATCCTGTTGTTAATAACATCTCTATGTTCATGATCAGGAAACCATGATCATATATTAACCAACAAGCTAGTTTAACAAGAGGCTTTACTAGGGACTCTTATTTTAGTTTACAAATCACACAAGTATTAATGTTTCCGGTTAATACAATTATAGCATGGTATGTAAACATTTATCATAAGTGTGAAGATATGATAATAACCACTTTATAATTGCCTCTTGGGCATATCTCCAACAGTCTCCCACTTGCACTAGAGTCAATAATCTAGTTTCAAACCTTTGTGTATTCAACACCTATGGCTTTCCGGTGTTGTATGTACACGATTGCTAGTGGTCAACTGATCTCCGGATCTGACACTTCCAGGTCCGTGTGTAATTGCATGTCTTTGCGTCTCTACGCTTCACTCATTCTCTAATGAGATGGCTTTGTATAAATTTGGTCTTTCGGTGTGACCTTTAGTTCTTTGGGGTTAAAACATGTTGATAATATTATCGCACAATATATCTTCATAGTATTATCCCTCTGTGAACTACACCTAGTTTGATAACAAACTACTTGACACAAATGCCCTCTTTTGCTGCTATAATAGCAGTCATATACTTAGCCTTTTGTTGTAGTATCTGTCATAATGTCTTAACTTTGGAACTCATCCAAATCCATTATGGAACTTACTTTCCATTATATTGTGCCACCCTTAGATTAGATTGAGATAAACTTAATTTGTACCTTGTGACAAAACTAGTATCAATGTAGTACTTTTACAATGAACTAACCATCTATTTGTCACTTCTAAAAATAATATACTCTTAGTTCTTCCAAAAGATCATAAGAATATCCTTACTATTGTCCAATGATCATCTTACGAATCATTCTGGTATATGCTCACAACATTTAGAGCATAGGACATATCTGGATTTGTACATATCACAGTATGATTGATATAAATACTCTTTGTGATTTCATACATCAAGTATCAATCTATACTTGATTATTTGTTTCACTTTTCCAAATGTCAATACACTTGAATATATCATCAACATTGAACTCATTCAATCCTTTCTGTGCGACAAGAACCTCTCTTGTAGTTTCTATATTGAACTCATTCAATATCTTGTCTATGTACTTCTGGCACAACCATATTAGCGTCTATTGATGCCAAATATTTGGGTTTTTCCTAAGTCTTTCATCGGGATGAAATTCTTAATATGTGTTAATAAAAGATACATTATTTCCAATCAACAATATGTCTTCCACATAATGTATTGGAAAATATGTCTTAGCGCTCCCACTTAATTTCTTGCAAATGCAAGCATCTTCATCTTCTCTGATGAACTTTTAAACTCCTTTAACAGTTTCATCACAGTGAAGATTCCAACTCCGCGATGCTCACTTTAACCATTGAAGTTTGCATATACTTTTAGCATCCTTTTGAATTAACAAAACCCTATGGACCGTGTTATGCACATGTCCTAGGTAACGATTCTATTAGAAGAACTTGTTTTGTTTATTCAACTACCATATAACAAATTATATGTAGTGGTTGCTACATTAATCCGTCTAGACTAAATATCACTGTGAAAGATCAAATCTTGTCATAGTCAACCTTTGAACATTTTGTGAACTCTTTCCCAACATGTCGACTATTTCATAGATGTAAAACATCCATGTCTATTTCTTTATAGATCCAGACACAACTGTAAGGTCTTACACCTTTCTCGAAGGTCCTTCAAGTTCAAAACTTGATTTCTCGTGTATGGAACTATCACGGATTTTATGGCTTCAAGCCATTTGACGGAGTCAGGGCCCATCATTGCTTCTTTGTATGTAGTCGGTTCATTATTCTCAAATAATGATTCAACCCTCAAATCTTGGTATTTGATTGTTTACCCGGTCTACTTGTTTCAATAGGAACTTAGATCTCCGTGACCACAACCTTTGAGGTACGTGAGCCATGAGCTTTGCTGCTGCCTCCGGAACACTTTTCGGCGCTGCGCAACTCTGCACATATAGCTAAGGTTCTTTTAACCTTATCAAAGTTCTATTGTCCTCCCACTTAACTTTTTACGAAAAATTCCTTCCAAAAGAAACTTGACGTTCTAAGCGACAAACACTTTTGTCTCTGGTGTTATGGAGGAATACTTAACAGTTATTCAAAATAACATACAAAGACAGGTTCATCCGACTTTGGTTGCAAACATCTTTCTTATGCAAAGCATACCAATGTTTAAGAAAGGACAACTTGGGTTTTATCCCAAACCATAACTTTATATGGTGTCATTTCAACGGATTACGATGGAGCTCCTTTTAGTGAAAAAACGGTAATCTCTAAAGCTTTTAATCTTTAAAATATAATGGCAGTTTTATGAATTATACCTTTGATCTTACCATGTCAAACAAGGTTTAATTACATATCTCGAATCCTCCATACTCTTATGGTGTTTCGGGAAATGCAAATCCACGGAACGATTCCTTAAATCTTAGGTATTATGCTAAACTCTGTAACTCAAATATCTTCCTTTATGATCTTATCATAAAATATTTATATTCTTGTTACAATGATTTTGCACTTCATCTTGAAAGTCTTTGAACTTTTCCAAATATTTCACACTTCATCCTTATTAAGTAAATATTCATATATTCACTCAAATTTTTGGAGAAGGCATATGAAGTTGAAATCCACCGCTCTTGACTACACATAATGGACTTCGTACAACAATAAGTACAAATTCCAATAAGCTAGTCTTTCGTTCCCTTTTGGCCTATGAACAAAGTTTTAATTATCTCTAGGAAAGTTTCACAAGCGTCATTTGATCAAAAATCAGAAGACTCCAAAATTCCATCCACATGGAGTTTCTTCATGTTTTCTTTCCATTATAATTTAAACGGCGATGTCACTTCCTAAGTGATCTTTCAATCAATTTGTCTTTCGACATTTTTAGCACTAGTTTTATGGATGTGATTTCTCCAACGAGATTTGTGAATCATCCATCTTTTATGGATTACGGCAATTATTTGAACAACCCTTTTGTTCTCATAATACCTGATAAAACAAATCTTTGAAGGCAAGCTTTGATGTTTAACGAGCAACACAATAACCCTTTATTTGTTCTCGATGAACATCATCACATATTCTTTTGCTAGTTACTTAGGCCATTGTAGTTCATGAATTGTGTTGTTTCGTATGACGATTCACACCAACAAATTCAGTATCAAATACTTAAGAACCACATTGTTTAATAAGCAAAGAATATAGCCATAACATGTATATCATCCATATACTTAAACTGAACAATTCTAGTCTTTTCTTTTCTGCCATATATTTATGAGATTCTCTTTCAATATTTCCTTTTCTGTTTGAAAGAATCTATCAATATCAATAGTGGAGTCATACATATGACATATAGTCCAAAGCGTGTATAATTAAATACCAATGTCTTTGGACTTGCACTTTTGAAGTAGATCACCATCATCAAATATTTGGTGTTCTTTCAAATTCCTCTCTTTAGTAATCTCTTGGTGTAGTAAACATTTTACCTATATCAAATATTCACCCTTATCATGGAATTGTCCATGATCAAGCTACTGTTAGCTTGTAACGATGAATTTATGAGTATAATGTTGCTATCCAAAACCTTTTGGAGGATTAGGACAACAAGTGTCTCCAACCTTTTGCAAATACTCATCAAATATGAGAACATGACTTTAGCCATATTATACTCTATCATGTTGCAACCAAAACTTCGTTTCAGATATCACAATATCTTCCACACATCATGGTTTCTGAAACAACTCTTTCAGATCCTAGATAACCTTGATATTAAGACAATCCTTTGAATATCAAGAATCATGGAAACAAACATGATACTAACACTTGGAATTGTTACTCTTGATTTAATACTAATTATTAAACTTCATGGAGTAACCGGAACTTACTGAAAGTTTGCAATAGGACTTTTAAACTTTAGATTAACACTTCAAAACAATACGATACCAGTTCGTAAAGTATCTAACCAGAATTCTATAGTTCTATCATCTCAATTATAACTAAGCGCAAGGTGGTAAACGGATGCCAATGACTACAACAACTATGCAATTTCACTTTGATTTAGTTTATGATAAATTGAGTTCTAATTAATAATTAAATTAATCTTGGTGAACTCCCACTCAAAACAATATCCCTCACATTGTTTTAGTGATCACACAAACCAAATCCACCACATCAAAACCGATCATCACGAGAGTTGATATAGCTTCAATGGCGAACAATCAACATGTTCATCATATCTACTATATGACTCATGCTCTACCTTTCGGTAATCCGTGTTCCTGAGGCCATGTCTGTACATGCTAGGCTCGTCAAGATCAAACCTTAGTTTCTGCATGAGCAAATCTGGCTTGCTCACGTTGTATACACTTGCAGAATCTAACACACCCGATCATCACGTGGTGCTTCGAAACAACAAGCTTTAGCAACGGTGCTAACTAAGGGTGAACACTTTATGACTTGAAATTCATGTGCATGAGGGATCATCTTATAATGCTACCGTCGTCTACTAAGCAATACAAGATGTATAAAGGATTAACATCACATGCAATTCAATAATATGTGATATGATATGGCCTTTCTTCTTTGTGCTTCCGATCTCCATCTTCTAGCACGAACATGATCTCCATCATCACCGGCATTGCATCAAGGTCAATGACGCTTCTCCATGGTTGTCGTCCACCGGCTTCAACTATTACAACTACTTTGAATAGACACGCGGGTCTTAACATAAATTAAAGACAACCATATGGCTCCTGCCGGTTGCCAACTTACAATAAGGAACATTGCATACATCATATATAATCACAATCATGGCCATATCACATCACTGCACACCCCTGCAAAACAAAGTTAGACGCCTCTACTTTCTTTGCATGTTTTACGTGGTTTGGGGCTGTTAATAAGTGTCGTTCTAACTTACGAACAAGAACCACAACATTGATACTAGTATTGTTAATCACCCGTTGTAAATTGGATCTTAACTATGCTAGGAGAAACAGGCACCCGCAAAGCCACTTATGCAATACAAGTTGCATGTCAAGCGTGGAGCAAGTCTCATGAACGATGTCATGTAAGGTTAGCCCGGGCCGCTTCATCCCAACATACCGCAAGATGCAAAGTACACAAGAAGCAATCGACAATAAAAGCATCAACGCCCACAATGACCATTGTGTTCTACTCGTGCAACAGATCTACATATAGAAACGGCTCTGATACCACTGTAGGGGTTCGTAGCATGGAAAACAAAAATTTTCTATCGCATACAAACAAACAAGCCAAGATCTATCTACTATATTGTAGCAACGAGTCGATGGAATAACTTACCCTCGAAGATTCCAAAGCGGTTAACGAGAGCAGATTCTCGTGGGTGATGTAGTCGTACTCTTTCCGATCTCAAGATCGTGTAGACGATCCTTCCGGCGCTGCGTTCCGGCAGCGCTTCCGCAGTCGGTCACACGTATGGTACTCAACGAAGACCTTCCTCTCCCTTGTTCCAGCAGGCAGCGGAGGTTGTAGCACTCTCCTCGAGATTCCGGCAGCACAACGGCGTGGTACCGGAAGTAGAGGGGAAATCCCGCAGGGCTTCGCCTTAAGCCGGAGCGAGTATGGTGGATTATGAGAGAGGGCTATTAGTGGTCTAGAGATTAGACACACCAATTAGAAGGCTCTAAACCGCAGGCTAAAGCAATTAGAAGCTCTAAACCAAACGGCTCTAAACCGGAGATTAGAGGTAGAAACTTGTGTGTCTCAAGGAGGAGGCCCTGCCCCTCCTTTTATAGGTGGAGGGGCTAGGCGCGCCAGGGAGGGAGGGGAGTCCCTCCCCAACTCAGCCTAGGGCTGGGCGCCGGCTTGGAGGAGAGGAACTCCTCCTCCAAGTTGGTTTCAAACTCCTCTTGCTTGTTTCCCACAGTTTCCTTTTTCCCACAGTTTCCTGTTTTCCACAGTTTCCTGTTTTAGCCGTTTGACTTTCAAACTGGCAGTTTGACTTTCAAGTTTTGGAACAGCAAGAACACTTAGTACATGATGAAATCATTCAATGACACATTCATGTACCCTCCCCCCCCCGGAGTGCCGGACAATCCGGACCCTTCTAGAACATTCCCGATGAAAACACCGGAATCATTCCCGAACTCCGAAACGGGACTTTCCTTATATGAATCTTATTCTCCGGACCATTCCGGATCACCTCGTGATATCCCGGATCCCATCCGAGACTCCGAACAACATTCGGTCTCTTTCTCATAATACCATAACTACTCAAACAACGTCGAATCCTTAAGTGTGTCTCCCTACGGTTCGTGAATTATGCGGACATGATCGAGACACTTCTCCGAACAATAACCAATAGAGGAATCTGGAAATTCATATGGCTCCCACATATTTCTACGATTACTTTGCGATCGAATGAACCACTTACATACGATACCAATTTCCCTTTGTCTCACGATAGTTTACTTATCCGAGGTTATGATCGTCGGTATCTCTACATACCTAGTTCAACCTCGTTACCGATAAGTACTCTTTTCTCGTTCCCGTGATATGTGATCCCTTGTGAGCCAGTCACATGCTTGCAAGCCAATTGGATGACATTCCACCGAGAGGGCCCAGAGTATATCTATCCGTCATATGGATGGACAAATCCCACTCTTGATCCATGTGTTTCAACCAATACTTTCCGAACACTCAATGCCACCTTTATAGCCACCCAGTTACGGTGTGGTGTTTGATGACATCAAAGCATCCATCCGGTAAAGGTGATATGCATGATCTCATGGTCGAAGGAATTAGGTTACTATGTATCAGAAAGCTTATAGCAAATGAACAATATTAAATGACTTGATCTTTATGCTACGCTTAACTATAGGAGTATGTCCATCACATCATTCTCCTAATGATATGATCCTGTTGTTAATAACATCTCTATGTTCATGATCAGGAAACCATGATCATATATTAACCAACAAGCTAGTTTAACAAGAGGCTTTACTAGGGACTCTTATTTTAGTTTACAAATCACACAAGTATTAATGTTTCCGGTTAATACAATTATAGCATGGTATGTAAACATTTATCATAAGTGTGAAGATATGATAATAACCACTTTATTATTGCCTCTTGGGCATATCTCCAACATCTCTAACTTTCAGAACTTAACAGAAACTTGTTTGGATCTTTGCACCCCTTGATAGTACTCATAAAAAGGTATCAAGGCCCACTTTGTGAGCATCCAGAAACATTCAAATGCATAGTTTAAATGACAGTTTAAAATTGAATCTATTTCATATGGGAAGATCCCACTTTTTCAAAAACCACTCAAACCAACTCAACTTTCAAAACCCAAGAATGTACAGACTCACCAGCACCTGCCTAGCACACCCACCAAAAATAATTTCAAAATTCAAAACTTGAGTTCATGCGGCCATTTCATCAAACACCTTGCAGATGCAAATCCAACAAATCCTAAACACTATAGTGTGCAGTGATTCTGGCCTAACTTGTTTCCTCTCTGGAGACCACTAGCCTTAGTAGATCATTAACAACCTTAACTAATCTCTAGCACCACTATAAGCTGGCCATTGTCATCAATGGTGAGCAGGCCGAGTGCACCATTGCCACCCCATAGTCGACAGCAAGCTAGGAGAGCACCAAGCCTAGCCAACATGTCTGGGAGCAAGCCAGCACCCCACCGCCACTCCCTGTCCCAGCCGCGAGCGATGCCAGCCCCTGGACCACACACACAGACCATGCCAAGCCGCTCTGCAACCATGCCGAGAGCGCGCCCCGTGCGCCACGCTCGACAGACGACCACAGACCGCGCGCCGCCCTCGCCGCGTGCACGTGTGATCACCATCGTCCCAGCAACCCCGCAGACACGCTCGTTCGCCGCCGCGCGGACCACGCGCACTGTGCGCCATTAAAACTCCCGTCGGGCACACTCAGAGAACCGCAGCGTTCCGACCGATCATCACCGCCCCACACCTCGCCACCACGTCGTTGAGCTTCACCAGGAAACACCGCACCGCCCCCTATCATCGCCCACGCCGATAGCCCTCTGTGCCGTCGACCACGACGAGCTCAGCCCGCGCCTGTCGGTCCCCTCTCGCCACTATAAATAGTGGCCTCCCCCGCTCGAATTCTTCACACCATATCACTCCCCTCACCTCACTGATTGTTCCACCCCTTAGCTGGAGCAAGGCGAGCAGCGCATCGCCGGAATTTGGCCGGAGCTCGCCGCTGTAGAGGAGAAGAGGAGCCGTTGATTTCGTCCACCCCAGGAGGAGCTGCCGGTACCAGGAGGTTCGCCGTCGTCGACTTCGTCGTTCGCCCTCATCGCCAACCTTCGCCTGAGTCCCGGTGAGCCCCCGACCTGCCGCGTTATGTTTCTGTCTCGCCGGCGCCTGTAAGAGGTCCCAATCTTTAATAAGATAGAGCCCCCTGTGTTTACAATGCTAGTCCCTGGATCAATAGCTAGCATCCACAGTTTAGATGTAATATCAAGAAACAAAGGTCATAATATAACTTTATAACCAGGAATAACATAATTTTATTACATCATTACATAGCTCATTTGGCTATTACAATACATAGCAGCGGAATAACTATAGTCATGGGTCCTTCATCTTCAAAGTGCCACATGCAGATGTTGGTTGTAGACTTTGTAATCCTAATCAAACAATCTTCACTAAAATCAATCGAACCTGCAACATTAAAAGTTACAGCCACAAGGGTCAATACATTTGAATTGTATTGGCAAGCTTCACTATTTTTATAATATGAGTGGATCCTGTCAATACATGCATATTTGGCTAAGTAGAGTTAAGGCTTATTTGCATAAAGCAAAATTTATCCTATCTTTTCAAATTGGGTTTGGTCCTTTGTCAAATCACTTTTTCCAAGTTCCTTGAACTCCTTGGTAGAAACTCAAGTGTTCAAGTCCTTGTCAAAATCCCTTGAGCTACTTGGTAACCCCAAGTGCAACAAGTTTTATCAAAATCCCATGAGTTCCTTGGTAACCCCAAGTACATCAAGTGTTAAGCAAAATCTCTTGAGCACCTTGGTAACCCCAAGTGCATCAAGCTTAACAAAATCTCTTTGAATTCCTTGGTACCCCCAAGTGCATCAAGTTTTTATTTTAGAAGTTGGAATGTCGAGATCTCCCATAGTTCAAACTTTAGTTGCTCAGTATTGTCCATAACCGGGGACACGGCTAAGTACTTAGATTTTATTAACTTCTGCAGAAGGAGTACACTTTACCCACATGTCACAATCCCATCCTTTTGCCCCCAGTGGCCTACTGGATTAGTGCTCACCAAGATGGAGTACTGTCAGATTGAGAGTGTGACGAAGTCTTTCCAAAGGGTCCTCCCATACACCATTGCTAGCTTGCCTTCAGCACCCATGAAGCATTCCAGATCCCCATGTCCAGTTAACTGAAGACAGTGCATGGGTCTTCCCAATGTAGTTGACTAAGCCAGAGCCATAATAGCATGTGGTTGCACACGAAAGCCAAAATTGGAGAAACATGTTCAATCTCTAAGTTTCCTAGGTGGTTTTCTTTTGGAGCACAACACAAAATAATTCCCATAAACATGGTTCCTTTTGTTGCCACCTTCTCCAAAACTTAAAGTATCCTCCACCTAGGTGGTTCATTGAGTCCTTGTTTTATTATGTAAAACACAAGTCCTTTCTCAACCTTTGTAAAATCTCAACATGTATCTCTTTTCAAAATTTAGCATGGCTAAGAATGTATCAACTACAATATTTTCACTAAGGAGTGTATAGGGAATCCTATTAGGATTTAGCATAGCATAAGTATAAAATTGTTTTCATGCATGTTTTCATAATCCACTAAGTATAATGAAAATAGTAGGACTTTTGATGATAGTGTCACTTGCCTTTTTGGAAGGGAATGATGGTTCACTCCTTGATCTTGCTAGTCTCTCACTTTGCTAATTTCACTACAATCAATCAAGCAATCACCAAATCAACTAGCATTCCAAATAATCAATCAAACATCATTTCACACACACAAAACTATGGAATCTAAAATCTAAGTCATGCACGTGAGCATGCAAGAGATGGTCCTATCTGCAAAGGTGGTCTCCACTAGGTTTCTAAACTTTGTAAGGTCCAAATTGGTCATTTACCAAAATGGCAAAGTCATTTGCAAATGGGTCTTATCCATAAACCATTTTCAAAACCTTTCATCATTTTATGTGGTGAAAAACATTTTTCTCAATGCCACAACCTTAAGTGATTTCACTTAATAAGTTGTTGTTTCTCAAAACTTGGTTTTTTTATGGTCAGTAGGTTTGGTCCAAAACATTTTCTCCAAAGTTTTTACTCAAAACCATTTTTATAAACAAAACAATAGTTTTATTTAGCTAGAAATGGAATAAACCAATTAATCCATTCTAAACTTTTCCAAATCCATTTTCCAAATCATGGGTTGGTTCCTAGGGTCAGTAAGGTTACAACAACCCATTTTTCAAAAGTTTTAATCCAAAAATCATTTTTAAACAATTTTTCTAATCTAAACAAGCACACAAAAGAATCTGCAGAAACAAGCAAACTAACAGATACTATTTGCTAAACCAAGGGCATGGTTGGCTAGGGCTTGTTCTCCTGAATCCAACGACATAAAATTTGTAATTTTTGGACGTGTGGATCCAAAGTTACAAGGGTTTGAAAATCATATCTCAATCAGATTTCAAATCTGTTTTAAACAGAATAGGTGACACGCGTCGTGTTCTGGTTGGACGGTACCGGTTCGGGTGGATCACGCGCTGCAGACCGTAGGATCTCATTTAGATCGGGCGGCGCAGAGGCATACGATACCTCTTCGCTTATGTTCTATTACAGCCTTACGATCTAGATCTAACGGACGCAATCAATCAGACCACTAACTGGCGGTGCTGCGCTGCGGTGGACGGCGGCGACGGTCGGTCAGTGGCGGCGCTGGCGAAACAGGAGGCGAGAGAGGAAGGGAGTAGGCTCACCGAGGTCGCAGTTGGCTGGGGAAGCTCAACGTGTGGTCGACGAGGCAGGGGGCGCACGGGAACGGTGGCGATTGCTCGCCGGAGACTTCGTCGGCGTCGGGTGGTTCTGTCCGCGGTCGAAGGCGACGCTGTAGATCACGCGGAGGCAAGACAGGAGCATGGTCAGGTGCGTAAGACCAAGGCGAAGATGCTCGCGTGATCGAGAAGCAGAGGGGCGGCCGGATTTCACCTGGGGAACACGCCGGAGTTGGAGACAGACGCGGTGGTGCTCGGAGTTTGTCGAGGACGGTGTTCTAGGGCGCCCGCGGTAGAACGAAGAGCACAGTGAGGATTGTCTGGGAGTGGGGAGTCTGCTAGTGTGCTCAGGGAGGCAGGAGGTGCTGAGTGTTGGCCGGAATTTGGTAAGGAAGCTCGTCGGAGCAGTGATGGTGCAGGGCAAAATAATCATAGCCTGGGGGCAGAGAGAGGGAGGAGCTTGAGGGGAAATGGAGAGGGAGAGTGGGCGCTTAAGAGGGTGAGGTCGCTGGGCGGAATCACTGCGGCATTACTGCGAATTAACGCACGGCATCAACGGCAGAAACGGCCGGCGTGGTCGTCGCGAGGAAGAAGACGGGCTGGAGAAGTGGGGTCCGCTGGTCAGTGGGGAAAAGAGTGGGGGAAGGGTCCACTAGTCATTCTCTTTGCGGGTCTGGTTGCGAGTGGAAAAACGTTTCGTCGCAGGAGGAATAGTTGGGTTGGTTCTGGGCCTTATTGGGCTGTTGGGTTGGGTCGACCTAAACTTTATTTTTTTTCTTCCAATTTGTTTTTCCTTTTCTATTTCTAAATTCTGTTTGAAACTCAACAAACAAACAACAATCAATTCAAATCAAACAATCATCAGATCTTTGGAAATTTGAACTTGATTCTGTTCAGTAACAAAAACCAATTTCAGAAATAAAATAAAATAATACCTTAAATCTTTTTAGGTTCCATTCCTTAATTAAATAAAATGGACCATGGCTTATTAATCAAACAGGGTTTGATTTTATTAATAAAATCTTTATTTGAAACCTAAATATTTTCAAAACCAAATCAGTAGGTTTTATTTGGGAATAAAATACTTTTAGAAAACTTATCTTTAAATAAATAAGTTTTGTTATTTTGGAAATAGTAAAACCTTTATTAATAAAACTTGGTTTATTAAATCCTTATTGATTTTATTAAATAAACTTTTACTATTTTATCAAAACAAAATGTTTTATTTCCAAGCTTGGTTAAGTCTTAATTTGGCTTGTGGAAAATAATTTCTTATTTTAAAATCCTCCCTTTTCTTCTGGAAGTTAAATCCTTTTATCTTAAATGATTCAAAATAGTAATTCCAAAATATTTTAATTTCCTTTTATTAAATGTTTAACTCTTTAATTCCCTTTGGGATTTTATTTAATTCAAATGGGTTTGAAGTTCCAAATTGAATTCAAAAGTTTCTTCTGGCCCTGAAAATCAAACAAAGTTTTATTTCATTCATTTACTTTCACATTACAAGATTTGGAAAATCTTGGGATGTGACAGCGCCGCCCGACATGGACGATGAGTAGCAGCCGTTCGATTAGACTTAGATCATGCGGATGAGATCGCCCCGTACCGCTTCGCATTTAAAGAGTCACTGACCAGTAGACCCGCCCTGTCAGTTGCGCCCCGCACCGTGGAGTGACACTGGGCCGGCCCATTAGCAGTTCCCGCGCAGCCCAGTCGTTTGAATTTAACTTTTTCCATTTTAATTCAAACCTAGTTTTGTACCTAGTTTCAAAAATCAACTCAACTCGATTTAGTGAACCAAATTGAATGAAACCAATTTTGTTAGAAAGATATTGAAATGCTTAATCCAAGCCCGTTGGATTCAAATCATTTGAATCTATAAATCAACCTTGGTAAAAATAACAAGTCAGAAGCTTTTATACATTTAAACATTTTTCAAATTTCAACCATAATAGATTTTGAGTTGATTCCAACTCTCAAAAATCACATTTGATCATACCTTTCAGAATATATAAAAACATATGAGTTTACTTACAGAAATAATGTTCAAGTAATAAAAGAATGCCACATGGGCATTTTTAGTCATTTATTTTTATTTGAAATAAAAGGTTAAATCTTATTAAATTGTGACACCACTTTAAATCACATTCCCACGTACTGAAATATGTGGTGATGGCATGTGTCAACATGATCCCATGTTTGGTTTGGACAATATTAAATCTTAAGTAGTTTTTCAATGAGTAGAAATTACTTTTCTAAAAATAAAAGAAATTAGACAAAGCTTTAATCTTGTAATGTTAGTGATGATGCTAGATAATCTATAGAACCCTTGCGTGTGATGATTGAAAGTAGTTAAGTATTGTTTGGTGATTGTGTACCTCGTATTTATTTATAGACGCTAGTACCGACCAAGGATACGAGGAGGAAGGAGCATACTACGAAGAAGAAGCCAAGGAGAACTTCAACCACTGCTCTGAACAAGGCAAGCTTATACTGATACCTGTGCAAGCCTAATACTGCTGGTTGATTGAGCAAGCTAACACTTGCAATTATGAAAGTTAGATAACCTATGCAATGCACTAAGCGTGCTTGGTTAGACACATTTGATGATACCCAATCCTAGTTTTACTTGCAAGCTTTCTACTTTATTTCTTTATCAAAGCTATTACTTAGAGCTTACTTAAGTGATTTGTATATTCTAGGAAGATAATTGAAGGTTGCATAAAGAGCATAAAATTTGGCCTAAGCTAGATAATCCTTATGTCATCCTAAGGCATGAGATTGAACTTAGTAAAACTCCCCTAGTTTACCACCCCTCATTAGTACTTACCCACACTTGTAGATGCTAGTTCTAAGCATAAAATTTGATCAACTTTAGATGGGAATACTTGGTGGAAAAATGGTTATGAAAACCTTGGAATGATGGATCATTATATTGAGATATTTTGACATGTGTTTTCGAACACCAGATGATTTGGATGATGAAAATGTTGAGGCATGATCCTTAGCCCTTTATAAAACTGATGGTTATCTAGATGCGATACCATTCCAATTTTACCGTACAACCACAATACCCGAGAATTGGGTAGGGCTTGACTGGAAACTTATATACCTTAGTATTGGTTCCCTCACGGCCAAGGTCTGAGCTGAGGCTACCTTGTGAAGATTGTCCACCTGTGCAGTACCCAAGATGACAGTTGGTCATGGTTGGGAGGCCAAACTCACAGGAGAGGTGCTTATACTAGGGCGTGTAATTGAAAGGTTAGGATTGATTATCCGCATACTGACTATGGTGAATTCAGGATTTGTTCCTGACGGATGTATCAAATGTTGTGGTGAAAGTGTACAATCTCTACAGAGTGTCAAACTATTCGAATAGCCGCGTCCGCGGTTATGGACAGTTGGAGTGGCCATACTGTTCCCCAGTCAGATGTTTTCAAAATGACTTGTGAAATGAATTGAGACTTTCACTTGACCACAACAGAGTTGTGATATGAAATTCAAGTTCCCACTTAGGTGTTATAAAACTTCAACTAGCTTTCTTCATTTCTAAACTTAGTAGAGGTAAATCTGGCTTTTTGCAAAACAACCCTAGAGCTTAGTGTCCTACTACCAAAAACCCCTTCACTTGTTAGTATTAGTTTGCGAGTACTTAAAGAGTACTCATGGCTTTGTCCCTGGATATTCCCGTGGCCAGACAATGAAGAGGAGTACTAGGAGGATGGACCCCAGGAAGGTTACGATAACTAGGATCATCTCCCATCGTCAGCATTGCCTGTGACCCCAAAGATGGAACTTCGCCTACGCTACCGTTATTATTACGTATTCCGCTTCTTGAGTTGTATTTAGAACTGGATCATGAGATCCTTATTTGTGTAAGACCTTATGTATGGTTTGTAATGGATGATGTACTGTGGTATCCAAATCTGTTATGTCTCGCAAAAATGGTAATCCTGGGATTGCGATGTATGGCATAACAGACATCTGGGATTAAAAATCCGGGTGTTGACAGGAAGACCGCAACTGGAGACCATGGGAAGGGTATGGGATCTCGCCAGTGATGGTGAGTTGTGAAGCCAGGAGGCATAGACAAAGGTGCTCAGTGCCTCTTTACCCTTCGTTGTTTCTTTGCCCTCCATGGCCACGGATGCCTACATGATCGCCTCGTCATCATCCTCACTCGGGTGCGGTGGCGTCTGCTTTGAGATAGAGGGATACCGAGAGAGGGACCAAGAGGGAGAAGAAAGAGGGGAGGGGAGAAAGGGTGAGGGGAAGAGTGGGATATGTTACCTGGGATCCTGGCGATGGACAAATAAATCCTCCTCGCGGTACTTGCAAAATAAATCATATACTAGCATTAGAATTTGGGAGTGACATAGTCACATAACACATAACCATGGAAAATTTGAAGCATCATCAAACAAGTCATAGCAAAATATAAGTATAAGAAGGGTCGATTTAGAATAGGCAAGTGCTATGACAGTGCTAGTGCTGCTAGTTATTGGTTGTGTAAGATTGAAACATTGCAAACCATAAACACAACGGCCAAAACTGAACAAGGTACATGAGGAAAAGTAACCAAAATCATACATGATAGCTACTCTATATAAGCGTGCCAATGGTCTAGACTTAGAGCAGATCACCTAATAAACCGAAATGCTACACTAGCCTAAACACACCAACATCAACTCTAGAAATGGTTGTTTGTAACATTCAGAAATGCTAACCCTACTTCTATTGTTCTACTGTGAATGGAAGGAAGACCAACTTAATTTTACCAAGTTACTAACATTCGCTAACCCTAGATTGATTGATGTCAATATAGTTCACAAATATATATATCCTATAGTTGTTTGTAGATAAACATGACAAATATAAATATATGTCTGCATCCACTACAAATGGTCCAGGGCAGGAAAAGGGGGTTACCTTCCGCTCGAGTTCATGGAATGAGTTGACCAAGACGTCGTCTGCGTCCTCCAACCCATTGAACTGCCCCACCACGATGAGCACCTCCAGGTAGTCCACGACGAGCACCTCCACGCTCCCACGGATGTCCAGGTACTCGTTCACCACCTGCAAGCACATCTAGGCAATAAGAGCTCCAAGAGAACATCAATTTCTTGGACTGTTATGGGTACTGAATTTTGTAGCTGCCATGCTCAAATGCCCAATGCCTGCCACCAACTTCACAGTAGTTTTTCTAATTAATGTCATTTTCAGTTATACTTACTAGATTGCATCGAATATCATTAAACCAAATCTATGCTAGTATATGACGCTTCACAGAAGTAGTCTCTCAAAGTCAAGCAGCATAGGAGGACAATGTAATCAACATCCAACACTCCAGAGATGTACTACTACTAGTTCAGAGGTGCGGTACCAGTAGCGTGTAACAGAGAAGACACATCTCTGTACCAGTAGCGTGTAAGGAGTTCGACACTGCTTACGGGTCAGTTACGAGATTGGCTTGGTGGTGGTATACCTCCTCAGCCTCTGCCGGCGGCTGGTCCCTGTCAAACACCTTGCGGATGTCCTTGATGGCATCACCGAACTTCTCCTTGAGACTACGGTAAATTGGTAATCAGGGTCAGATTTGATGTCCCGGTGGATTAGCCACGAATTTGTGTATGTACGCAAGGCGAGAAATCCAATTTACCTTCAAGCCTGAGGGAGACACGCCGTCCTTGACAGAGACGATGACGACATCGCCATCGCTGCCGACACGCCCAGCTCCGAACCCCTCACCTCCATGGATCTGGAGTAGTTTGGCGTAGCCTTGGTGTATGCGAGCAGGCCCTCCTCAAGAGGGATCTGGGACGGAACCTCTAGGGTTGCGAGAGAAGGGAGGGATCTGGAGCGGCTACGAGGGAGCCCGCGGCGAGCGCCACAACGCGAGAGCCCGTGGTGGATGATACGAGAGGGAGCCTGCAGCCCAGATGATGATGTCGACGATGCCTTGGGTAGGGGAGGCGGCCCCTTGAACTGGTACATCACAAAACGCGCGCCGCCGCCAGCGCCGACGATGTAAAACTCGACATATTGGGTCACGAGGGAGAGGAGGTAGTAGGAAAGGGTTTGAGGATCTGGATAGGGATGCGTCGCGTCGATGCGGGATCGAGAGAGTCGGGGTGGCTTGGAATAAGGATCTAACACCGGGGGAAGAGAGTCGGGAAGAGAGCGCCGACGCCAGGGGATCTGGGGAACAAGGAAGAAGGTCAGGGTGGAGAAGGGGCCGAGCGAAGATGGGCGCAGTGTGGCGGCGGGGGAGAGATAAGGGTTAGGGTTAGAGAAGGGTGCTAGGTGTGCACGCAATGGATGCCAGGTCATCGATCCATAACATATTTCTGCAAATCATCATCTCACCCATTCATTCTGTTTACATCCAACGGTTGATATTGTACTTTTCTTATATCTCGATCTGCCTAACGATTATGACGATTTCATCCATAGAAATTACAACGTTTTTGGGTGATATCGTCATAGTTTCATAAGGTTTTGGCCCTTCCTAATGGCTTGCGACGATTTGGTGCGAAATCGTCATAACTCGATGACCATTTTGTCCACAGTCACTATCAAAAGGTCATAAGTTGACATATTTCTTGTAGTGAAAAAGGAAAAGCTCGGTAAATTCGAATCTAGAACTATAGAGGGTATTTTTGTTGGTTATGTGGAAAACTCTCATTCCTATAGATACTACAACAAGACCAATGGTAGTGTTGAAGTATCTTGTGACATGGAGTTTTTGGAGAATAATGGCCCCCATGAGGGGCAAGTTTCTTCTCGTGATGTAGGAGATGGTGATTCTTCTCAAGTCATCAAGTTGATGGGTATTGGGCACATCTTGCCCACCGAGTCTCACATTCATGTTCAACAAGATGATGGGGGAGAATCAAGATCAACTCAAGAAGAGCCAAGCTCTACCCAAGTTGATCCATCAAATGCATCACAAGATCAACATCTCTCTCAAGATGCTATGCAAACCGAAGAACAAGAACCAAGCCCTCAAACCTTTGAGCAAGACCAAGTAGAAGATCAACCTCCATCTCAAGGCCAAGCTCAATATGGTGTCAATGATCAAGGCCCCTCAAAAGATGAATTTGTTGATCATGAAGGCACAATTTGGAAGATTAAGGCCGCCTTCATTGCAAGTGGACTTCAAGTCAACAATATCCTTGGAAGCATATCAAGAGGGATCGAGACCCATGCCAGGAAGAAGGATCTCACAACCTTTTGTGGGCATCATGCTTTTGTGTCCAACTTTGAGCCCCTTAAGGTTCATGAGGCTTTGGAGGATTCGGATTGGGTCATTGCCATGCAAGAAGAACTCGAGTGTTTCACTCGCAATGAAGTATGGTCTCTAGTGGAGAGGCCTAAAGATCATCGCATCAATGCCATTGGGACCAAGTGGGTGTTCAAGAACAAGCAAGATGAGACCGGGGTCGTCACAATAAACAAAGCAAGGTTAGTGGCGCAAGAATAGAAGGTATTGACTATGAGGACACCTTTGTGCCCATTGCTCGTCTTGAAGCTATTTGTCTCTTGCTTGCTTATGCATATTTCCATAACTTCAAGCTTTATCAAATGGATGTGAAAAGTACATTTCTTAATGGTCCCTTGAAAGAGGTTGCATATGTAGCTCAACCCCCGGGTTTCGAAAACACACGCTATCCCAACCATGTGTATCTACTCCATAAGGCTCTCTATGGACTAAAGCAAGCTCCTCGTGCTTGGTATGAGCACCTTAGGGATTTTCTACTTATGGATTGGTTTAGCGTGGGTAAGGTCGATTCCATCCTTTTCACCAAACGGGTTAAAGGGGGTGGCTTATTTATTGTTCAAATATATGTTGATGATATTATCTTTGGTGGAACTAACGAATCTCATAACAAAGCTTTTGCCGAGTTGATGATTATGAAATTTAGGATGTCCATGATGGGGGAGTTGAAGTTCTTTCTAGGATTCATCATAAAGCAACTTCCTCATGGCACTTTCATCTCTCAAGAGAAGTACATTAAGGATATGCTCAATAAGTTCGAGATGGCCAAGGCTAATCCCATGAAGACACCCATGCCACTAAATGGACAAATTGGCCTTGGAGTTGGTGAGAAGGACGTGGATCAAAAGGTATATCGTTCTATGATTGGTTCCTTACTCTACCTTTGTGCTTCTAGGACTGATATCATGTTAAGTGTTGGAATGTTTGCTTGTTTTCAATCCGCTCCCAAGGAGTGCCACTTGATGGCGGTCAAACAGATTTTTAGGTACCTTGTTCTGACTCCTACTCTCGGGCTTTGGTATCCAAAGGGGTCAACCTTTGAGCTTGTTGGCTATTCAGGGCCGATTGGGCAGGTGATAAGGTTGACCGGAAATAAACCTCCAGGGCTTGCCAATTTATTGGCCGGTCATTAGTGAGTTGGTCTTCCAAGAAACAAAACTCCACAGCCCTATCCACCGCCAAAGCCGAATACATATCCGCGACATCTTGTTGTGCTCAATTGTTATGGATGAGGCAAACCTTGAAAGACTATGGTGTGTCTCTTGGTACGGTTCCTCTTCTATGTGACAATGAAATCGCAATAAAGATCGCCAACAATCCCGTCCAACATTGCCGCACCAAACATATTGACATTCGCCACCACTTCCTACGTGACCATGTCGCAAATGGTGATATCAATCTCACTCATGTGGGTACAATGTTCCAATTGGCCAATATCTTCATGAAGCCTTTGGATGAAGCCCGGTTTGTCATGTTGAGGTGAGAACTCGGTATCCTAGATCCCCAAAACTTGGATTGATTTGCTTCTTGCACTATATTCTTGCTCTTAGCATGCTATGTAGACTAGTTGCGCAGCACATGTAGGGATGGTCATCTTACCATATCTTGGTTTGATGCTTACCTATGTGTGCAACATAAATTGATCTCGTGTCATGATATGGGTCCAAGCATCCATCTTTGAGGCGCCATGACATGTGTGCCTTAAACATAGGGGGAGAAATCCTCTGCCAAATGGTCGGTTTTGTGTATTGGGTGCATTGTTGCTTCAAGCTAAATCCTTTGTCCATGGTCGCTCTTCGCTTTTTGCTTTTTCATGACCTTGCCTTATGGACGTTGCTCTCTCTCTGGTCTTCACTTGGATCTTGTGTATATGCTCATATGATTCCTCACAATTTTTCATCTCCAAAACATCAACAATCTTGTCTCGCTGTCTTTAGAAAATTTTCGGCAAAAATTCCGGTTCGACCTGCCCGACGACCGAAAATTCTGGCGACCGCCAAAAATTCCGCAGTAGACCGAAAACCCTTTCAAAACATGTTTTCGGTTCTCTGCCAAAATTTTCGGTCACCACCAGAATTTCCGGTCAGCAGGTCGGTTCGCCGATGCTATAGCCGGAATTTCCGATGTGGGCACCGGTCTAACCGGACTTATTACCGATTTTTTAAGAGGGTATTTATAGCGCGCGCGTGGGGAAGTTCCTTCCTCTTCCTTTCTTTCTTCCCCACACCCTCCCCTCCTTCATGGACGCTGCCCCAAGCTTCCCCACCCCCCATAGGCCCTTTCCTCCACCCAAAACCCTCCCCACTCCTCCAAGTTGTAGATCGGGCCTCTACAAGTCTTTTCACCGAAGGTTTTGCTCTCTCCTTGCACACATTGGGAGATCGGGGAGTGCTTCCCCACTTTCCCGTGTGGCTTCGTGCCTATCCTTGGCAAGGGAGGGGCATGGCTTCGTCTTCGCCATCCGAGGGTACTTTTGCTCGTTCCTCTCTTCTTTCCCTTGTTTTTTTGTTTGTGGTGAAACCCTAGCCTTCATGTCTTGTTCTCCCTTAGTTATCTCTATCCCCCTAGTAGAGTAACTAGGCTAGCATCACCCTAGTTTCACCCAATATTCTCCCTCGTGTTGTTGTTTGTGCAAGTACTAAGTCATGGATAGTTCTACGGTTGACTGCCCAAAATTTTCGGTCCCAGGCCCAGTCGCGCCGAACCCGCCGCCGGAATTTCCGGTCACCGTTCCGGTCGACCGACTTGCTCGCCGGAATTTCCGGTCGAGCTCTCGATTCACCGGACCCGTCGCCGATCATTCCGATGACAGATTCGGTTTCGCCGGACCTGGCGCCAAAATTTTTCTTTCGCCTATTTTTTTTGTGTCCATGCGCTTGCCCAACCTTCATTACGTGTTCTTGTGAGCTCCTCTATGGCATATACACTCATTTTTCTTCTTTGCCTTGCGTTCTTGTGTGCTACTTGTGTAGAGTCTGAACATAGCGACTTTGATCCCGACACCGGCAAAAAGAGGAAGCTCACTATTCAACGGCCTCCTCCTCCTCCTCGCCTCACTCAGCGTCAGCTAGAGAAAGCAGCTCTTACAGGGGGTTCTGGATCTGCTAGTGGCCAGAAGAAGAAAGCCTCTGCTGGAAGGTCCGCTATGAAAGGCAAGTCCAATCTTGGTCGTACTGAAGAAGAAGTTCCTCCCAACTACAATACTGTCTCGGATATTACTGTGAATCAATGGCGGGACTTGAGGAGGCAGAATCCATACCGCTTTACCAACCGCACTTATCAAGGGGCTGACAAGATGTTCTGGACTGACACCCAGAAGTGCTTTTGGGATGACTTTTACAATGACCCATATCGTATGGGCGGGGTTTCTTTGTTCCTCCCAGGTATCTCAATGAGGACCACTATGCTCATTACCTCTCCTCCGATTTCGAGCATGTGGATGTGGCCCTGAAGCAGATGGATGTCTTTGCTATTGATACAATCAAGGTCAAGCTAATGCCCGATATCATTCACCAGTTCTTCTGCACAGCTTATTTTCACACTGATGATGCTCGCACTGTCACTTGGATGACCGACACCAAGTCATACTCGACTTATTTTGAAGCTTTCTGCCATGCCCTGGGTTACCCTCCTGACAGTGTCTCTGGCTTCTGCATTCATTCTGAGAAGGCATTCAGTGACAACCAACTCCTTTTCTGCTATCCCAGTGATCCCAGCCACCAGCCTCCCAGCTTGTCAGGGATGTACTACTACTACATGGTGCTTGCTCGGTTATTCCTCTACAATCTTGTGAGCAAGGCTGGTGATGCTGTTGATGTCCATGGTCACCACAAGAATCTGTTTTCTATTGTGAGCCTCGCCGTCTTCAGAAGATCAATGTGTGTGACTTCATCTACAATGAGATTCAGCGGTCCATTGAGAAGCGCATGACTCCCAATTTCTGTCAGTATGTTTAGCGCCTGATTGAGGCCACCGTTCCTGCAGCTGCTCTCCTCAGGGGTCCGCGTGAAGATATGGAGGATTTCACCTTACCTCGTCGGGGCTCTCATGTGGAGCTCCCCCAGATGTTGCCATCTGAGCGCCGTACCAAGCATGCTCATGATCCTCTGTCTGCTACTGGCTCGTGCTCTCGTAGGGACCTTCCCCGTGCTCTTCCTCGCAAGAAGGGTCTTGCCCGGTTCTTCAACAGCTTATGGGATATGTGTCGCTCCTCCTATGATGTTGCCCACCGCAGTTTGGAGCTCAATCAGGAGAACAGGAGGCAGCACAATGCCTTCTTGGCAGAGCGTGGTCGACCAGTGTCATATTTGGGCAATGCTCTAGCTCCTGTTCCTTATGTCAACTTTGAGAAGCCCCCACTGGATGAGGACATGTTTAGGGGTTTTGATCCTTCTATGTTCCCCGGGTTTGCCACTTCCATTTCCTCTCAACGCCGTGCTACATCTACAGGGGATGACGATGATGAGGGTGAGGACAAAGAGGAGGGTGACGATGAAGAAGCAGAGGAGTAAGAAGCCTCTGATGATGACAATGAGGATAACTTTGGTGGATATATTGGTCTCTCCGCTCGTTTCTTCCTTTTTGGTCTCGATGCCAAAGGGGGAGAAAGAGTAGAGTCGCTTCTTTCATGATTTACCTCTTGCACAAGCCCTACTTTGCTTGCTTGTCTCTCATGGGCCTGTGCTTTTATTTGCTCTATCTAACCATTTGTGTGTGTGTGTGTGTGTGTTTGGACAACCTTGCAGTTCTCTTATTGTACTTGAATCTCCTATCACTATGTGCTTGCTATTATGTGCTAGATCTAATCATATCATAATATCATTTTTTTACTCTAGCTCAGTTTGTCATCGTTAACCAAAAAGGGGGAGATTAAAAGGGCAAATAGCCCTTATCTAGTATTTTGGTTAACTATGACATCGGAGCTAGAGGATGGACTAACGTTTCTATTAGCTTCTCTATAGGTGAGAATCCGCAGGGTGTTGGTGATAGGTGATGGGTGACCCCCCATTCGTTTCTTTATGAAGAGCCGGTGACATTCTTTATTATTCTCTCTTATTTACTCTTGAGTCAAATAGGAAACACCACACTATTAAGAGGAGTGATCTCAATGTGCTCTTTGGGGATGTTCTACACCATATATGCCTATCATCATCCACCTACACACACCCGTTCGAAGAAAGAGAGAAAACAACCTTGGAAAATGAGTCAAAAGAGGTTTTTGCGAAATCGGCAAAAGCGCCGGCGGCGCCGGTGCTGTCGCCGGAATTTCCGGTCGCCGCCAGAAATTCTTGGTGTTCGCCGATATGGATTTCTGCATAGCCTTTCGGCTGTTCGCCGAGAATTTCGGTCTCCACCGAAAATTCCGGCGTGGGGTCCGATCGACCGGAGCTGTCGCTGGAAATTCCGGCGAGCAACTCGGTCCGACCGGACTTATTGCCGGTTCTGTCGCATGAACCTCCAAACGGCTCTTTTTCCCCTCACACTATATGTACCCCTTTCTTATCCACTATGAGGTTAGGCATTTGAGCTAACATTTAATTTCTTGAAGCTCTCTCTCTTTTCCCCATTGTTGAAACACAAAAGCTTGAGGATCTCCCATTCTACCCAACCAAATCCAAATCCCTTTGGTAGAAAGGAAGAGGAGGTCCCGATCTACGTTTCCACCAAGCTAAAGTTCATTCCCCCTTGAGTTCACCGAGTTAGCTTGTTACTCTTGGATTTGTGGGAAACCCTAGGCGGCTAGGGTCGCCCAGAGGCATTCGGCTTGTGATTTGCTCCGTGGAAAGTTTGTGAGGGTTTGGAGACTACCTTAAAGTCTACCATGAGTAAGTGAGCTATTCCTTTGTGGGATAGGCTCGGAGAAGAAGGTGAGACTTTGTGGCGCGTGAGGAATCCTTCGTGGAACCTCACACCTCTCCAACATGACGTAGCCCCCTTCCCAAAGGTGGTGAACATGGGAATACATCTTCGTCTCCGCATGCTTCGGTTATCCCTTAACTGATCTCTTACTTGTGTTGCTTACCTTGTGATAGCCTTCGAGCATGAAGTATCTTGTACATCATCTAGGTTGCCTCACCTAGTTTGCATTTAGGCTCACTTATATTTTGCAAAGCCTAAAACTTGCAAAAGATTATAAAGAATTTTGTAGAAACCTATTCACCCCCCTCTAGGTTAACCATCTTACACTTTCAGCCCCCTATGTAACAATGAACCTGAGGATTTCATGCACATGATCTTTAAATGTGCATGAGAAGAGAAGATATGGATAGGTTTGGGTGTTCAGGAGACAATCCAACATAAAATTGTGAGATCCAAGCACATGACTTAATAGGATTGATAGGATACTCATACCAACAAGTTGCAACTTCTTTTCCAGAAGCTCATTCGAAAAGAACTCTAAGGTTAAGCGTGCTTGGCCTAGAGAAATTCTAGGATTGGTGACCGACTGGGAAGTGGGTACCGGGTGCGCATGAGTGAGGACAAAGTGCGCAGAAAAGACTAGTGTTGGTTTATGGGGCCAGTCTAGATATATTATTAAGCTACCAGGAGTGACATCCCCAAGGCCCAGTGGACGGGGTGTTACAAGTGGTATCAGAGCCGATCCTCGCGGTTAAACGGGTGTGTGCTGGTCAGTGGCAGGACATGTGGAGCATGACGCGTGTGGCCCGGAGTGGACACGGCATGTCACATGTGCCGGCACTAGATGCACAGACGTGTGCCAAGAGGAAACATTCTTGGGGTGTGCTTGATCGATGAGGGCATCAATATTCTAAAGGGTGGGTGTATGTGAGATCTAAGAACATGAATTAATAGGATTGATAGGATACTTATACCAACAAGTTGCAACTTCTTTTACGGAAGCTTATTCGAAAAGAACTCTAAGGTTAAACGTGATTGACCTAGAGCAATTCTAGGATGGGTGACCAACCAGGAAGTGGGTACCAGGTGCGCATGAGTGAGGAAAAAGTGCATAGAAAAGACTAGTATTGGTCTATGGGGCCAGTCTATATATCCTATTAAGCTACCAGGAGTGACACCCCCGGGGCCCAGTGGATGGGGTGTTACAAAAATGCTTCCTGGTATGTCGGGTCCAAAACTTTTAGAGACCATTTTGAATTCTCTATCGACTACCCTACCTGGTTATGATACAATAAAGCTACATGATGTGATGGTTGTGGCGGCATGGTACATCTGGTGGATGCGTCGGCAGCAGACACACGGTGAGCGTGTGCCACCAATCTCAACTTTCTTAAATTCAATCAAGTCTATCACGGGAAATGTAGAGAAGGATAGTATTATATCTAATGTTCATGGAAATAAATGGAATAAGCCCCTTGCACGGTCAGTTAAGGTGAATGTGTATGTGGATTTTGACTCCCCTAGTAGGTTTGGATCGGCTGGTGTTGTAACTCAGAACTGCTAGGGCGAGTTTATCGCGTCCTCCTCTAAGTTAATATCACATGTGGCTTCGGCATCTTCAACTGAAGAAATGGAAATGCTACATGGCCCCATGTTGTCTAATTCTTTGGGTTACTCGGACGTTATAGCAGAATCATACTCAACCGAGGTAATTGATCAATGTTCAGGCACAAACCGTATGTGGAGTCAAGCAACGACAATTTATGTAGATATTTTAGCTCAAGATGGAGGAATTGGGAAGGTCGAAATCACACATTGTCCAAGAGATGCAAACAAAGTGGCTCATGCACTAGCTAGGGATTGTTTTCTTTCTACAATTTCTTGTACTTGGGACGATGATCCCCCTAGTTTTCTCTTGCAACCTCTACTAGATGATGTAACTATATGTGTTGGGAATATTCCCTAGAGGCAATCATGTATGATGATATTTCCCATTGTATTCATAAAGATATTAAGTTGTCCTTGTATAAACATATGATGTGTATCATTGAATATGTGATTCGGTTGTAGAACTATAAATTCATGTTGTTTGTACTAAATATACTTGGTCATCGAGGTTGTGCTGGACACACAACTTAGACCAATATGAAAGTCGGCTTGATGACTCGGTTCCACTTGTCATGGGCATGGTGATGCTATTCCGACTTACATAGATTCAGCTAAAGAGTTTAGCTAGTCGGATTGACCCATATTGTGGTACAACAAACTAGTTGTCATTTGTATATCTCAATCAATGTAATCTTGAGACCTGAGGTTATTGCATAGTCCGAGTTGAGGATCACCTACTTAGGTTCTGTCAAACACTAATCCGTAACTGGGCAGTTATAAAGGCAGAGTTCGGGTCGACTGAGAATCAAGCTGCGTGATGTGAATAACCAAGATGGGACTTTGCCCCTCCACTTGGAGAGATATTCTTTATGACCTCTCAGATGATATGATTCAGAAAGCATGGACATGCACGACTCGGTTAAGTGTTAACCGTGGCGACCGACTAAGAGTTAGTCAGATGAATCACTTTTCTCGGATCGACAAGAGAGTCGGACTATTTAAGGGATGACAAATATTTGCCTATAGTCTAACAAGGTATATCGTGAGGCAAAAGGGACTCAGACGCAAGTCGCATTGAAAAGGCAAGTCGTCATGACTCTTTGGTACTTGGGAGTCGGCATGTTTTGCTAGGAGCTGCTACCGACTGATCGATTGAGAGTCGGACTCTAATCATGTCCAAGTTGCCAAGAGCCTGCAGGGTCACACACTTAAGAACGGGAGAAAGTTCAGATTGGATCTGAACCAGAAATCTGGTTGGGTTGGACCCGAGCCGGATTTGGACTGAGTCAGTGAGTCGGACTCACAGAGACTAATATTATATGAGCTTTAGTGAATGGACCACATGAGTGGAGCCCACGTTCATTTCCTATATATAGTGGAGCACAGTAAGGCAGAAGGGTTAATCGTTGATCGGTTAGGTTATTCCATGAGTTGGAAACCCTAGCTCCAGAGTAGTCCTGCTGACGTAATGAACCTAGCAGTTCGCCGCCGGTGCTCCTCCTTGTACGTGTGGATACCAGCAGAGGTGTTGTACGGTCAACACCAGGACGATCATATCGTAAGGAATGCACTACATAAACTAACGCGCTATATCAGTAATCCGCAACCGCGCGTCTAGTGGTAAACCCCGTGGCCTTCTACCTCAGCTAGATCTTGGGATCACCACGTTAGAGGGAAAAAGTTTTGTTTTATCTCTACGTGTCCCAACAATTTGAACTCAGCGGCAAGTTTCATTACGCACTCTTTTCCTTACCAGGGTACCTAAGGGGATTGGAAGGTTTTTAATGAGGCGGCTTGCTTTCTTAATATAATATGATTGACCTAAAAAGTAAAAAATACCTCAAGTAAAAAATACCTAGCCGTTTTCTATGGTTTTGACTTTTGCTCGTGACAAAAGGCAAATTTCTATGACTCCAGCCTATTCCCGATCATCCTTTCGATCCATGCTTTGCTTGGGATGACTCAACAGACGTCTTACATGTCTACCCTGCCTTGGAGAGCGTACAGAGATGAGGGATTGGGGTAGACGGGATCCGCTCATTGGTTCGTATACGATGGCGGCCAAGATACCAAAGGAGGGGCCTCCTCCAGCTCCAAACCTCCATTGAATCTGTAGGAGTTGTTGAAAAACCTGGTTCTAAGACGAAGAGCTGAATGACGTGATCCTCCTGCGGGAGGAGTTCGTGAATCTGGAGGAAGGCTCCATATGGATGGTGGTGGTGAAGGTGCATACCACTACAAAAAAAATTGGTAGTCAGCCTTTCTTTCATAAGATTGATGTTGCATGGGGCTAGGATTTGCCAAGCAGTGGTCGATTCGTCCTATGGGGAAAACATTATCATCCTTTAGGTTTTGTTCCTAGGGGATTGGAACAGGGATATGCATGAGGGCCCCTGGATTTTTTGTAAGTTGGGTGTGCTGCTGGAGTCCTACTACCGAATTTCCAACCCTAAGTTGGTGGTGAAGGGAATATGCCCGAGAGGCAATAATAAAGTGGTTATTATCGTATTCCTTATTTATGATAAAAGTTTATCTTGCATGCTATAATTGTATTAATACGGAAACATTAATACATGTGTGTTTAATAAACAAAAAGGAACTTTCCAGTTATGCCTCTCTTATAAACTAGCTCGTTGATTAACAAGATGATCAAAGGTTTCCCGATCATGGACATTGGATGTTGTTAATAACGAGGTCACAACATTATTGGAATGGTGTGATGAACATTCATCCGAAGTTACGATCTAGGTCATTGTGTTTATATTGCTATAACATCATACGAAGTTATCTTAGTCCTTAGACCATGAGATCCGTATTGCTATAGTCAATCACTAACACCGGAAGAGTATCTTTATAACATCAAATGTCACACCGTAACAGGATGACTATAAAGATGGGTTCAGTGCTACGAAGGTGCTATGTTGAGGCTCATGGATCAAGAGTGGAATTTGTCCATCCCGATGACAGAGAGATATACTCTGGGCCCTCTCGGTGATATCACATTAGTTAGCTTGCAAGCAAGTGATTTGATCACTAGAGTGTTATATCACGGGAACGAGAAAAGAGTACATGTCGGTAACGAGATCAAACTAGGTATGGAGATACCGATGATTGAATCTCGGACATGTAATATATCGCGAGACAAAGGGATTGAGTTACATGCGTATAAGGTTCACACGATCACAGAAGTCATCGTTGAATGTGGGAGTCAGTACGGATCTCCAGGTCTCGCTGCTGATTATTGATCGGAGAGGGGTCTCGATCATGTCTACATTATTCATGAACCGTAGGGTGACACACTTAAGGGATACCGACACCATTTGGAGCAAATAATATGCCAGAGAAAGAAAAAGGAAAGCGCAGGAATTTATTTTACTAGACACCAAAACTGTTTCGGTTGAAATTGCTAAAACTAGTTCTGCATGTGAAATTGAAATGTTATAAGGGGTTTTATGTGAATGTTTTTAATTAGAGTAATTAACAAAATTCTGAATAAATAAATAAAAGAGTTTTATTTAAATGAGAGCTTGCATTAAATTTGGTGGAAATTTAATGCATGTGAGTGGATTTTTGAATGGAGGCTCTTTTATGGGGGTGGAGGCTTTTCAATTTGAGTGGGAGATCCACCCACATGAATGTGGAAGAGGTAGGGGCAGCCACTATGGCTGGGATCCATGCCCCTTGGGGTGCCCCCCTCTCCCTATAAAAGTCCCCCTCTCCTCCTCTCAAAGCACACCTCCTCGCGAAGGATCTCTCTCCCCCTTTAGAATTTCCCCATGGTCTCGAATCAGCGAGATACATGTTCCGGTGGCTTTTTCTGGAAGGATTTGTTGCTTCCGCTGCGTCGCTGGAGCGAGGGCGTGGAGGTTGTCGGGGTACCCGGACATGTGTGTGATCACGGATGCACCACTGCTTTGCGGTGCTGGACTTGATGGTGCTGGACCGGCTAGACCAGATGGACATCATCACGACCTTGAGATCGGCAAGTGTTCGTCTACATCATCCACGAGTACAACCTTGTTAACACTATTCGGTCTTCGAGGGTATATATTCTATGGATGTATATCCACCCGTTGCTTGTATCTAGTAGATAGATCTTGGTACTTAGTTGTTCCCATTGTAGGAATTTTTTTGTTTTCTATGCTGCGAACCCTACAGTGGTATCAGAACCAGATCTATGCGTAGATGCTTTGCACGGGTAGTACACATATGATTATGTGGGCGATAATGATCATTTTATTTCTTCTTAGTTGTACTTTGGATATTGGTGGCATAGTGGGATGAAGCGGCCCGGACAAACTTTACATGTCCTCGCACATGAGAATTGTTCCACGCTTGATATGCAGCTAGTTTTGCATAAGTGGCTAGAGGGTGTCTGTCTCTCCTACTATAGTCAATATCTAATTTGCAACGAGTTGTCAACAATTTGGTTATCCTCTTTGTGGTTCATGTTTGTAGGTAAGAACGGTTCTATCTTCGAAAGCCCTAAGCCATGTAAAACTTGCAATGGATAAATTAGAGGCGTCTAGTTTAGATTGTTGCTGGGCTAGTGTCATGATATGGTGATGTTGTAAGTAGAAGTATAAGTCGATACTCTTACAAAACACATAACATGTAAGTTCCATAGACCTTGGCCTTACACATAGAGGTATGATGGCGATCATACCATGATGCACATGACAGAGATCAAGTGCAAGAACCATATCATTTCACTTATTCACATGTAATGTTTGATTGCATCTTGTATTGCTAGTTTGGTATTTTATTAGCATAATAAGATGATACCTCATTTAGATATCAAGATAAAAATGTCTTCTTCCTTAAGTATGCACCAATTTTGTTTTGTCGCTCCAACACATAACGTGATGATCGGGTGTTCTTGGATCCCCGATCATATTTCAGGTGTAAGACAGTTACACACGCGAATACTAAGGTTCTTACTTTGCGAGCCTAGCATGTACATACATGGCCTCAGAACACGGGCCGAAAGGTTAAGCATGAGTCATATGAAAGATATGATGCCCATTTGATGCTCGACTTTGAAGCTACACCGACTCACGTGATGATCGGACTTGGTGTAGTGGATTTGGTTCATGTAATCACCAAAAAGACACGAGGGATGTCGTTTTTGAGTGGGAGTTCATTATAATTTGGATTAGTAGAAATCAATTTATCATAAATGAAATCAAAGTGAATTTGCATAATTTGTTGTAGTCATTGGCATTCGTTCAACACCTTATGCTTAGTTGTAATTGAGATAATAGAACTATAGAATTCTGGATATTTACTTTACGAACTGGTAACGTATTGTAGTGAGTGTCAATCTAAAGTTTAAAGTCCTATTGAAAACTTTCAGTAAACTCTGTTTACTCCATGAAATTTAATAATTGGTATTAAATCAAGAGTAACAATTCCAGTGTTAGTATCTTAAGTATCATGTTTGCCTCCATGATTCTTGATTGTTTTAATATCAAGTTTATCTAGGAGCTGAAAGAATTGTTTCAGAAACCATCATGTGTGGCAGATATAACGATATCTGAAAAAAAAAATTTGGTTGCAATATGATAGAGTATAATATATGTTCTCATATTGGATGAGAATTTGCAAAGGTTGGAGATGCTAGACATCCTAATCATCCAAAAGGGTTTTGGAAAGTAATGTTATACTCATGATTCGCCTTTATAAGCTACATTAGCTTGATCATGAAAGTCTTCATGATAAGGATGAATAGAAGATGTATGTAAAGTGTTTACTACACTAAAAGATTACTAAAGAATGGATTTTAAAAGAATGCTGATCATTTGATGATGGTGATCTACTTCAAAGTGCAAGTCCAAAGGTATTATTCTTTGAATATACACGCTTTGGACTATGTGTCATGTATATGGCGCCACTGTTGATATTGATAGATTCTTTAAAAAAAGAAAAGGAAATACTGAAAGAGAATCTATAAAATATATTTGGCTGAAAAGAAAAGACTAAAATATCCAGGTTGGGTATATAGATGATATACATGTTATGGTTGTATTCTTTGCTTGTTAAACAATGTGGTTCATGGGTATTGGATACCGAATTGATTGGTATGAAATTTCATATAGAACAACGCAATTCATGAACTACAATGGCCTAAGTAACTAGCAAGAGAATATGTGATGATGATCATTAAAAACAAACAAGCCGTTGTTTGTATTTCTCGTTGACATCAAAGCTTGCCTTCAACATTTGTTTTAATAATAGTTATTTAAATCAGGTATTATGAGAACAAAGATTGTTTATATAATTACCGTATTCCATATAAGATGGATGATTTACAAATCTAGTTGGATAAATCACATCCATAAAAACTAATGCTAAAATGTTGCAAGACAAATGATTGAAAGATCGTTTACAAAGTGACATCGCCGTTTAAATTATATTGGAAAGAAAACATGAAGAATCTCCATATTCATGGATTTTTGGAGTCTTTGATTTGATCAAGTGATGCATGTGAGACTTTCCTTGGGATAATTAAAACTTCGTTCAAAAGGCCAAAGAAGAACGATCGACTAAATTATTGGAATTCATACATATTGATGTATGTATTGCATTATGTGTAGTCGTAAGCGATGGATTTCAACTTCATATGCTTTCTCCGGAAATTTGAGTGAATATTCACTTAATGAGAAAGAAGTATGAAATATTTGAAAATGTTCAAAGACTTTCAAGATGAAGTGGAAAATCATTGTAACAAGAAAACTAAATGATTTATGATTCTATCATAAGGGATTTATTTGAGTTGCAAGTGTAACAAGAAAATAAATAATTTATGATTTTATCATAAAGGGATTTATTTGAGTTACAAGTTTAGCAACAACACCTAGATTTGCATCTCCCGAAACACCATAGGAATATGGAGTGTTTGAGATTTGTAATGAAACCTTGTTTGACATGGTTGGATCAAAGGTGTTATTTACAAAACTGCCATTATGTTTTAAAAGATTAAAGCTTTAGATACTACCACTTTTACATTGAAAAGAGCTCCATCTTGATCCGTTGAAATGACACTATGTAAGTTATGGTTTTGGGTAAAACTCAAGTTGTCCTTTCTTAAAATTTTGGTAGGCTAAGCATAAGTAAGATGTTTACAACCAAAGTAGGATGAGAATGTTTTTGTAGGTTATTTCGAGTAACCATTGGGTATTCCTCCATAACACCGAGGACAAAAGGGTTTGTCGCTTGAAATGGGAAGTTTCTTGAAAAAGGATTTTTTCGCAAAAGTTAAGTGGGAGGACAATAGAATTTTGATAAGGTTAACGAACCTTAGCTATATGTGCTGAGTTGCACAGCGCCGGAAATCATTCTGGAGTCAGCCATAATGCTCATAGCTTATGTGCCTCAAAGGTTGTGGTCACCGAGGTCTAAGTTCCTATTGAACCAAGTAGGTCGGATAAACAATCAAATGCTAAGATTTGAGAGTAAATCATTGTTGTTTGACAATGATGAACCGTCTACATGCAAAGAAGCGATGATGGGCCCTGACTCCGTCAAATGGCTTGAAGCCATAAAATCCGTGATAGTTCTATACACGAGAAATCAAGTTTTGAACTTGGAAGACCCTCTGGAAAGGTGTAAAAACCTATTGGTCGTATTTGGATCTATAAAGAAATAGACATGAATGTTTCACATCTATGAAATAGTCGACATGTCGTAAAGTTTTTTACGACATTGTTCAAGGAGTTGACTATGACAAGATTTGATATTTCATAGCGATATTTAGTCTAGACGGATTAAAGTAGCAACCACTACATAGAATTTGGTATATGGTAGATGAATAAACAAAACAAATTTCTTCTAAAAGAATGGTTACCTAGGACATGTGCATGACACGATCCAAAGGGTTTTGTTAATTCAAAGGATGCTAAAGAGGGCATGCAAACTTCAATGGTTGAAGTAAGCATCGCGGAGTTGGAATCTTCACCCTGATGAAACTGTTAAACAAGTTTAATTTCATCAGGAGACGATGAAATGCTTGCATTTGCAAGAAATTAAGTGGGAGCGCTGAGACATATTTCTAATACATTATGTGGAGGACATCTTGTTGATTGGAAATGATGTATCTTTTATTGACAAAGGTTAAGAATTTCATTTGATGAAATACTTAGGCAAAACCCGAATATTTAGCATGAATGTCTACATGGATAGACTGTGACGCTAATATGGTAATGTCAAACGTACATATATGAGATATTGAAGGAGTTGAATATAGAAACGATAAGAAAAGGTTCTTGTCGTATGGAAAAGAATTGAATTAAGATTCAAGTGTATTGACACTTGATAAGTGAAACAAGATTCAAGTTCTTTGACACTTGATGAGTGAAATCACAAGAATGTTTTGATCAATCATACCATGATATGTACACATCCATATATGTCCTATGCTCTAAGTGTTATGAGCATATACCATAATGAATCATAAAATGATCATTGGACGATACTGAGGATATTCTTATGATATTTTGGAAGAACTAAGAATATATTTATGTAGAGGTGACAAACAATTACAAATAGTTCATTCTAAAGCATTACATTGATACAAGTTTTGTCACAAGATACAAATTAAGTTTATCTCAATTTAAACTATGGGTGGCATAATGTATTGGAAAGGAGATTCCATGATGTATTTGGATGAATTCCAAAGTTAAGACATTGTGATGGATACTACAACAAAAGGCTAAGTATATGACTGCTATAGTAGCAGCAACGGAGGGAATTTGTGTCAAGTAGTTTGTTATCAAACTAAGGTGTGGTTCGCAATGGGCCAACACTAAAGATATATTGTACGACAATAGTATCGACATGTTTTAACCCCAAGGAACTAAAGGTCTCACCAAAAGACCAAATTTATACAATGCCATCTCATTGGAGAATGAGTGATGCGTTAAGACGCAGAGACATGCAAATACACACGGACCTAAAAGCGTCAGATCTGTAGATTATGTTAACCACTTGCAATCGCGTATATGGAAAACTAGAAAGCCATAGGTGTTCAACACGCAAAGTTATCAAACTAGATTATTGTCTCTAGTGCAAGTGGGAGACTGAAGGGAATATGCCCGAGAGGCAATAATAAAGTGGTTATTATCGTATTCCTTATTTATGATAAAAGTTTATTTTGCATGCTATAATTGTATTAATACGGAAACATTAATACATGTGTGTTTAATAAACAAAAAGGAAGTTCCTAGTTATACCTCTCTTATAAACTAGCTCATTGATTAACAAGATGATCAAAGGTTTCTTGATCATGGACATTGGATGTTGTTAATAACGAGGTCACAACATTATTGGAATGGTGTGATGAACATTCATCCAAAGTATAGCATTACGATCAAGGTCATTGTGTTTATATTTATATAACATCATACGAAGTTATCTTAGTCCTTAGACCATGAGATCATGTCAATCACTAACACCGGAAGAGTATCTTGATAACATCAAACGTCACACCATAACAGGGTGACTATAAAGATGGGTTCAGTGCTACGAAGGTGCTATATTGAGGCTCATGGATCAAGAGTGGAATTTTTCCATCCTGATGATGGAGAGATATACTCTGGGCCCTCTCGGTGATATCACATTAGTTAGCTTGCAAGCAAGTGATTTGATCACTAGAATGTTATATCATGGGAACGAGAAAAGAGTACATGTCGGTAACGAGATCAAACTAGGTATGTAGATACTGATGATCGAATCTCGGACATGTAATATATCGCGAGACAAAGGGATTGAGTTACATGCGTATAAGGTTCACACGATCACAGAAGTCATCGTTGAATATGTGGGAGTCGGTACGGATCTCCAGGTCCCGCTATTGATTATTGATCGGAGAGGGGTCTCGATCAGGTCTACATTATTCATGAACCATAGGGTGACACACTTAAGGGATACCGACACTATTTGGAGCAAATAATATGCCAGAGAAAGAAAAAGGAAGCACAGGAATTTATTTCACTAGACACCAAAACTGTTTTGGTTGAAATTGCTGAAACTAGTTCTGCATGTGAAATTGAAATGTTATAAGGGGTTTTATGTGAATGTTTGTTAATTAGAGTAAGTAACAAAATTCTTAATAGATAAATAAAATATTTTTATTTAAATGAGAGCTTGCATTAAATTTGGTGGAAATTTAATGCATGTGAGTGGATTTTTGAGTGGAGGCTCTTTTATGGGAGTGGATGCTTTTCAATTTGAGTGGGAGCTCCACCCACATGAATGTGGAAGAGGTGGGGGAAGCCACCATGTCTGGGCGCCATGCCCCTTGGGGTGCCCCCCTATCCCTATAAAAGGCCCCCCTCTCCTCCTATCAAAGCACATCTCCTCGCGAAGGATCTCTCTCCCCTCTTTAGAATTTCCCCATGGTCTCAGATCAGCGAGATACATGTTCCCGGTGGCTTTTTCTGGAAGGATTTGTTGCTTCCGCTGCTTCGCTGGAGCGAGGGCGTGGAGGTTGTCGGGGTACCCGGACGTGTGTGTGATCACGGATGCACCACTGCTTTGCGGTGCTGGACTTGATGGTGGTGGACCGGCTGGACCAGATGGACATCATCACGATCTTGAGATCAGCAAGCGTTCGTCTACATCATCCACGAGTACAATGTTGTTAACGCTATTCGGTCTTCGAGGGTATGTATTCTATGGATGTATATCCACCCGTTGCTTGTATCTAGTAGATAGATCTTGGTACTTAGTTGTTCCCATCGTAGGATTTTTTTGTTTTCTATGATGCGAAACAGGTGGTGCTTGATTGTATCCATGCATGGGGGTAGGTAAGAGGGATACCGTCGTTGTTCCACAAAGAAGAGCTTGTGAAGGACATGGAAGCGCGTGTTGGTGAAGTTTTGAGTGTTGATTTGTATGCGCTTAGCGCTAGTGGTACTTGATTTTTCCATGTTATGGTTAAGATCAACATGAACAAACTCCTCACAAGGTTCATTGGCCTACATCCGGAGAGCAACGAGAAGCTCGTGTTTCAAGTTTTGTACGAGAAGCTGCCAAAAATTTGAGATGTCTGTGGTATTTTTGGGCATGGTGACTTGTAGTATGGTGACAGAGTCCACGAAGCCAACACCAAGCAGTACGGTGCATGGGTGGTTTCACCGGTCGAAGACTAGCACTGCCATACTTTTGGGGTGCGTAGCAGGATGCCGCCAAGGCTAGCAAATCATGGTGGATGAGGGCGAGGGGATGGAAGGGGAAGGGATTCTTCCCACAAGCACGCTCCAGGAGATATGAGAAGGACTCACCAATTTAAGATGATCCAAAGGTAAACGCTAGTAGTATGCTGATGTGATGGAAATATGCCCTAGAGGAAATAATAAATTGTATTATTCTATATTTCCTGTTCATGAATAAGTTTATTATTTCATGTTATAATTGTATTAGTTTCATATAATGAGTATTTGGATGAAAACCCTAATATATGTGTGTAATAATAAAAACAATTAAGATATCCCTAGTCTAGCCTCTAAGACTAGTTCATGTATCATTGATAGTCCCGGTTTCCTGGCTATGGGAAAATAACAATGTGTAGTAGAGTTTCCATTAATATATGAGATCGGAGTTGTTGGGAGAATAACGATGATGGATAGACCCAACATGATATACCGATAAACACATCGTCGATATTGTTATCGGTAGTTTCTCATAAACATTGTATTGCCTTTACTAAAGATCGTTTGCCGTGAGACATATGTGAACTTGGGTACAGTATGGATGTGGAAAGAATCTTCAAACGTTGCTCTTAACAGATTAACCATAAAGTTCATACTTGCTCTTACCGAATGGTACGCCAATTATTCAGATGGGGTGCTTGCGGGAATTGCTACTCCTCATGATGGAGAGATATACTTTGGGCCCACTCATGTACTATGATGTTCGTCATCGTATAGCCGGACACATGATAAAGTTGTTGAACACATGAACACCGATAGTCCGGTATGAGTAAAGAGTGCATGCCGGGTAACGATAATAACCTAGTGTTTCATCTCAGGCAATATAAAGTATCGACAGAGGAATTTGATATGTATCGAACATAATACAACGGTTTACACGATAAACATCTTCGTGTTATTTGCGGGGGTTACTACGTGTATCAAGATGCCAATAGTAATCATTGTGGTGGAATGAGTTCCGGACATGTCCGCAATTATACAAACCCATAGGGTCACACACTTAAGAGATCAATGGCATTTAGAATATGAGTATGTATAAAGATTTAGTAGATAAGTAATTTTGAAGTTGTTCGGAGTGTTGGATTGTATCGGAAGTGTCCGTAATATTGTCGAGAGTGTTTAAAATAAGTTTTAAGCATTAATGAGATGAGAGAAGGGTTTCTAGAGTGTACCGTATGGTCTCGTAATGGTTCCGAGAGGTCCCAAATGATCCCGGAAGTGTCCGGAATGGTCCGAGAGTGTCCGGAATGGTTCTGGACATATGTGAAGGTTATGGAAGGTGCGGAAGGTTCCAAAAGGTTATGAAAGGTACCGGGTTAACCTGGGTCATCTTAGGATTCCCGGAAGGTTCCATAAAGGTGCATCCACGTTGCCATAACGGGCAAGGAAAGATACTCTAGTCAATTTTGGACTTACAAAAGGAAGCTGTTTTTGACTAGGTTTGGATTGACCTACACCTACCAAAACTCGTCCAAACTTTGGGGCTAGGTCAAGAACTACCTAAGGGACCTTGCCACCTATAAAAGGCACCAAGAGGCACTCAAGTTGTGGCCTTAGACTCCTCAAGCAATTCCACGTCTGCCGCCCCAAAACCCTAGCCGCCTTGCGCCCTAGCCGCCGCCTCCGCTCGGCGCACCGCCACCGCCTACCTCCTCTATTCTCCACCTCCACGGTGTGGTTCTAAACACTAGGGTGTGTGTGCCCTAGGTACTTATTCTTCTACTACAATGATGAAGCGTTGTCCTAGTTCTACCTTCGTTTGGATCTAATCTAGACGGGACTGCGAAAGCGCTGCCGGATCTTCATCGACATGTTCCTGCTTCGATTGTGTGTTCTTGATCACAATTTGATGCATTGTCGCTAATATTGTATGTGTGGATACCGGTGGATATGCTACACTTTGAGAACTTGATCGTGCGGATCTTCACAAGGAGAAATCTTTTCACGGCTAATCGACTAGCTGCGGGAATCGATGTACCGACTACTTCGATAATGACGTTTTCATTGGTGCATGTTCATGGGAGCCGTCCGTGGGATAATACATCTCCTCATGACTCGCTAAGGTTTGTTGAGGGGATTGACGCACGACCAACCTTGTCATCAAAAAACTTTCGCTAGATCGATCTTCGAGGGTATGATTCGTTGCCTCTCCTCTTGCATATGATCCTGGTTATGCACTATATTTTTTTGTTTTGTGTAGCACATTCTCCAATAGTGATATCAAAGCAGTTTATACATAGGCACACGTACGGATAGAGGAATCGTCAAATTCTTGCATTATTAATCTCGTTCTTGCTGCCCAATTGTTGCAATTTGAATCTTGGCGGTATTGTGTGATTAGCGGCCCGAGCCGACTTTATGATCTTAGGATCGAGACTGGTTTGTAAAGTATACTTTGGGTGCACAAAACAACTTTGCCGGGTGCATGTTTTTCTGCAATAATCAAGAGAAAATTTTCAATTTGGGCTTTTGTGAATTTGGTGAAGTTCACACGTAGGGTCACGTATATTGACAAAGTCTAGTGAAGCTATTGTACTATTTATAGTGCATTAAGGACATAACCCGGATAAGTTAAAAAGCAAGATGATCGATGATGATGCTTTCTTAGCACATAGGTTAAGAACGGTTCTCTACATCACCATAGAGCCCCGTAAGTTAGCAAAGCGTGTGTCACATCCCAAGATTTTCCAAATCTTGTAATGTGAAAATAAATGAATAAAATAAAACTTTGTTGATTTTCAAGGCCAGAAGAAACTTTTTGAATTAAATTGGGACTTCAAACCATTTGAATTAAATAAAATCCTAAAGAAATTTAAAAGATAAACATTTAATAAAGAAAATATTGGGAATATTTAAAATTACTATTTTGGATCCTTTAATAAGAGATTTGGTTTCAATAGAAATAAAAGTTTTATGAATAAAGATTATTTTATAAAGCCAAATTAAACCTTAGCCAAGCTTTGGAATTAAAACATTTTGTTTTGAATAAAAATAGCAAAGATTTATTTAAAATAAAATAATAAGGATTTAATATCCAAAATTTGTTTAAGTTAAGGCTTTTCCCATCTTAAATAAACACTAAAACTTAAATATATATTTTAGATAGGTTTTCCAAGTATTTTATATTCTCAAATAAAACCTACTGAAGTGTTTTGATTTTATTTTAGTTTTCAAAATAAAGATTTTAATAAAACAAATCCTATTGAATTAAATGAATAAAAATCTATTCATTTAATTGTTATTGAACCCTAAAATAAAATGTTATTTTATTTTAAACAAGTTTCCAAGTATTCCTTATTTCCAAATAAAACCTATTGATTGGGTTTTGAAAATATTTAGATTTCAAATAAAGATTTTATTAATAAAATCAAACTCTATTTGATTTAATAACTAAGGCCCATTTTATTTAATTATTAATGGACCCTAAAATAAAAGGTTATTTTTATTTTAAAACAGATTTCCAGATATCTTTTATTTCCAAATAAAACCTACTGATTTGGTTTTTAAATATTTGGATTTCAAATGGAAATTTTATTAATTAAATCAAACCCTATTTGATTAAATAACTAAAGGGCCATTTTTTTTTAATGAATGGATCCTCAAAAGAATGAAAATTATTATTTTATTCTGGAATTTGGGTATGTTGATAAACAGAATCAAATTCAAAATTACAAAGCTGAATGATTGTTTGAATTGATTTGAGTGTGATTTGTTTGTTTGGAAATTCAAAACAGAAAAATAAGAAATAGAAAAGGAAAAAGAATTCAGACAGAAAAAAATAGAACAGCCCACCAATCTGGCCCAACTAACCCAGCAGTAGCCCACCTAGCCCACCTGTTCCCACGCCCCGAAACGTTTTTCTTTACCGCGAAAGAAACCCGCACCCTCACTGACTGGTGGACCTATCCCCACTTCTTTCACCTCGCTGACAGAGGACCCCACCGCCACGTCCCTTCTTCCCCACCCCATGACCTGTTCCTCCTCTCTCGTCGTCGTTGCAGACTTGATTTCGCGGCTTGATTACGCCTTAACGCGACCAGCTTTACTCGCGGTGATCATGCACCTTTAAACGCCAGTCACTCCTCTCCGTTTCCCCTCTGTTTCCTTCCCCAAGCACGCCTCCAGGAAACCACAATTTCTCCTCGACTGCCCTGTCTCCGACGACGCTCCGACGCCGATTCCGGCAGCCTCACGCCACCCCTTGCCTCCCCGACCATGCTCCTGTGATCCCCACCTCCTGGCGATCATAACTGTAGCGCCAGCTCGCCCCCGAGCGCTCCAGAACGTCAGCAACATCTCCACCTGTACGCCACCGACGACCCCGCAACTCCGGTGAGCTCTGGCACTCGACTCCGTGCGCGCCTTGATCAGTGAGTCATGCCATTTGATTAGTCTGTGTCCTCTGCATCTCCAGGTACTCGCCAAACACTCGCGCGTGGTCTGCAACCTCGTCCCCGTCGACGAGCAGAAGCTCCTGACGCTAGTAGAAGCTCCGGCGAGCAATTCCCCAGGAACCCGTGCGCCCCTTGTCCAACAAAGACCTCGTTGAGCATCAGCAGGGTGCTGCGAACTCGGTGAGCTCACCCTCCCTCTCTCTCGCATCCTACATCATCGACAACCTCGCCGCCAGAGCCGCGCCGCCACCTGCCGCCGCTAGCACCGCCCACCCATGGTCAATTGCACAGCAGCCGTGCGATCTGGATCCAACGAGCACGATAGATTCACTTAACCGAAGGGGTATTGAGCAATCTGTGCCGCACGATAGGATTAAATCCAATGCACCGCATCGTGATCCGGCCGAACCGGTACCGTCCAACCAGGGTGTGCCGCGTGTCACCTATTCCGTTTAAAACAGATTTTTGAAACAGAATTATTTGCAAACTTCAAACCTTTGTATCTTTGGATCCACACGTCCCAAAATTGCAAATTTTATGTCGTTGGATTCAGGAGATCAAGCCCTAGCCAACCATGCCCTTAGTTTAGCAAATAGTATCTGCTAGCTTGTTTGAATTTGCAGAAACATTTGTGTACTTGTTTAGAGTAGAAAAATTGTTTAAAATTGAAATTAAGGATAAAACCTTTGCAAATTGGATTGTTGTGACCTTACTGACCCTAGGAACCAACCCTTGGTTTGGAAAATGGATTTGGTAAAGTTTAGGATGGAAAACTTGATTTAGTCATTTCTAGCCAAATGAAAATAAGGGTTTTTTGTTATGAAAATGATTTTGAGTAAAAAACTTTGGTAAAATGGTTTAGACCAAACCTACTGACCCAAAACACCAAGTTTTGCAATAGAAACTCATTTGGTGAAAAACATTAAGTTATGCTTTGATAAAAATAATTTTCACCACATGAAATGATGAATGGATTTAAAAATAGTTTTGGACAAAACCCTCTTGCTAATGACTTTGCCATTTTGGTAAATGACCAATTTGGACCCTACAAAGTTTAGAAACCTAGTAAGGACCATCTTTACAAATAGAACCATCCTTTGCATGCTTACATGCATGAATTAGATCCCATTGTTTTGTGTGTGAAGAATTGTTTGTTTGACTTTGGATTGGAATCTGAATTGAATTTGTGTTTGCTTGATTGATTTGTAGTGAAGTGTGAGACTAGAAAGATCAAGGAGTGAACCACCATTCCCTTCCAAAAGGCAAGTGATGCTTCATACTTTTTGTCCCATTACTTTCACTATGCATTAGTGATTTTGCTAAGTAAAACTTGCATGGATTTTGCTAAGTATAAACCTTGCTATAGGAAACCTAGTAGATGAATCCTTAGTAGGATTTTCCTAAGTTAAGATTCCTACTACTACCAAGCTTAGCCTAGCTAATAGAAAACATGGGTGGAATATATATTCACACTATGGAAAAATATTCTAAGTCTAAGGACTTGTGATTTTGTCTAATAAAACAACTAAGTTAATGAATCACCTGGGTGGAATGGAATAGCTTGGTGGAGAATGGTTGAGTGGTTCACAAGGCCATGGACTTGGATTGTGTATCTCACTTGTGGATGGCCACCCAGGAACAAAGAGATTTGAGATGTCAAATGTTGAGAAGCTTCAAGTGCAACCACTTGGCAATATGGGCTCTGCCATGATCATATAGGTTGCAAGAACTTAGCCATATGGACAGTTGGTGGTAGTGTTTGATAGGTTGGAACGCATCCATTTTGGTCTAAGGGAAGGCTTCTGAAAGATCTTGTCTTGGGAAACCAAGTCTTGTGGGGAAAGTGCACCACCTCTGCAGAGTGTAAAATCTAAGTACTTAGCCATGTCCCTGGTAAAGGACAATTTGAGCATCAAGACATGGAAGCAATCAAGAATCTCATCATTCCAATTTCTAAATTTAAATCTTGTGGATTGAACAAGGGTTGTTTGAATTCTTCAATCATTGATGGAGAGATGGCTTGGTACAAGGATCTTGAAATCTTTGATTGAGGAAAAATGATTTTGTCAAGCAAAAACTTAGTATTTTCAAATGTTAAGGAAAAATCTATTTTGAGCAATGCAAGCCTCAACTCCACTTAGCCAAATGCATATAGATGATAGACTCCACTATACAAATATAGTATCACTTGCCAATACAATTCAAATGTATTGACCCTTTGTGGCTGTAACTTGTATGTTGCAGGTTTGATTGATTTTAGTGAAGATTGATTGTTTAGGATTACAAAGTCTACAACCAACATCTGCCTGTGGCACTTTGAAGATGAAGGACCCATGTCTATAGTTATTCCGCTACAATGTAATGTAATAGCCAAATGATCTATGTTTGATGTAATAAACTTATGTTATTCCTGGTTATAAAGTTATATTATGACCTTTGTTTCTTGATATTACATCTTACTGTGGATGCTAGCTATTGATCCAGGGACTAGCATTGTAAACACAGGGAGGAATCTACCTTAACAGGTTGAGGCCTCTACAGATGGTATCAGAGCATTGTGTTGCCTGTAGGATTTGTAAACCTAGGATTGGACAAAAACCCTTAGAAAAATAGGAGTTGTATTTGTTCCAAAAACTTATTTACAAAAACACTTGTAAACTCCTTCCTCAACCATTTTGTTTCAACTCTACATCTCTTCTATTTTCAACTTGATGGAAAAACCTACTCATGGCCAAGACTACACCAGGTGCAAAGGACTTCTTCAACTTCTTCAACTCTAATGACTTCAACTTCTTCAACTCTAATGACTTCAACATCTTCAGCATATTCCCCAAGGACTTCCAACTTGGAAACTACTAAGAACTACAAGTAAGACAAGGAAATCTTGTTCAAGATTTAGATACTGAGGGAATGCAAAAGTTAGAAGGAGCCTACATCATTTGAAGTATTGTGACCAAGAGTTTTTCTCAAGGAAACCATGATCTCATGTAAGAAGAAGCAACCAAGAATGATGGAAGGATCACAAGTGAACCATATAGATGGACCACCAATATTTTAGTTAAGTCAAAAACCACCAACTTATGTGGTGTAACAAAAATATTTTATTGCCTAAGTATGTGTTGAACTTTGATTGTTTGAGTGAAATGTTTGGTTTGTGAATGATTGCACATTGCTTGTGTGAATTGTGATGTGTGTGATTAGAATTGAGACCTTAGAAAATATCTTGCCTATTCTAATCCCAATTCAACCCCAAACAGATGACTACTCCAAGAGACTCCAACATCAAGGTTGATGACAACCACAACCAAGAGGACAACATGAGAGAACTTATAGCAACCCAAAACCAGTTGAGCCAAGAGACAACTCAGCTTTTAGCCAACAACAATGGACTAGACCCAACCATACAAAGGATTTTGAAACTTCAATCCCAATTGTTGCAAGGATTAGTTACTCAAATGATCAACATGAGAGAAAACTTTTCCCAAAGAGCTAATGACAACAAGGATGACAAAGATGTTATTCTAAAAGGAACCCAAGTTAGCAATACTTGTGGAGACAAGGATCATGCATCCAAGGAACATGAAGATCAATGTCCCAAGAAGAGAGAAAGATCACCCACTCAGGAAGAACATGAACTAGAAGAACTCCTAGCTTTGGAGAGACCCAAGAAGAAGAAGAAATTCCCCAACACTAGCAAGAAGGATATTACACAAGTGCAATGTTTCAAATGCAAAGAGATGGGACACTATGCCAATGAGTGCCCAGAAAAGAAGAAGAGACAAGAAGACAAACAAAAGCTAGTGAAACCCAAGATAAGGAAGGTTTTTAGCCAAGTGATGTGCAAACGCTGCAAAGAGTTAGGACATTATGCAAACAACTGTCCAGAAAAGATGAAGCATAAGATAAACCAGCCTATGAGGGATCTCAGCCTTGTCACATGTTTCAAATGCAAGGAACTAGGCCACTATGCAAACAATTGTCCAGAAAGGATGGAGAACAAGTTAAACAAGTCTATGAAGGATCTCAACCTTGGCCCATGAGTCAAGTGTGGAAACCAAGGACACAATGCAAAGTTTGCTTAGAGAAGTTTTTCCAGGATCCCAAGAAGGACAAGATGTAATTTTTGTTTGAAAATTTTTAAGGGTGGTAGTACCCTAGTTGTTTTGAACCTGCTTGTAACCCTAACCTCCCCAAATCTCGGGACGAGATTTATTTTAAGGGTGGTAGCCTGTCACATCCCAAGATTTTCCAAATCTTGTAATGTGAAAATAAATGAATAAAATAAAACTTTGTTGATTTTCAAGGCCAGAAGAAACTTTTTGAATTAAATTGGGACTTCAAACC